>OZ012736.1:200479692-201715192 GCA_963859935.3 Lathyrus sativus
CCGTGATGGTTCTCTTGTCCAACAATTCTTGAATTTCATTTTGGACAAGGAGACAACCCTGTCGGCATCTGCGACATTTTCTGCTAGTTGGTGATCATGATGATTTGGACCAAAATAATCAAGTCCGCACAAGCACTTGTGAAATTTGACCAATGACGTTTTAATGTTTTTAATGTCATAAACTGCATACTGCCCTAAGCAATCTTGCGCTATGTTGATTGAGTGGGCATCAACCATAATTGGGTTTCCCCTTAGTCCACTTGATCCTGGAGAGCTGCTCGCACGAGGTCGCACCCTTGGCTATTTTCTGAACAAATTCGACAACATTCATAATTGTGAGGTGGTACACGGCCATACCCACTCTGTATGCAGTGCATCTTGACCAAATCTATTTCCTGCAAGCGGATCTCATAGCTTTGGTGTCTGTCTGGATTTCCATTGGTTATGCTGACTTGATGTGTGTTTTCATCTTGGTAGATTAGAAGCCATCAATGGTCCAATAGATGTTGAAGAGTTCTTTGTACAAGCGCACAACCTTGATCGATTTTAGAGCAATCCTTGTAGTCTTGATGATTATGCAAGGATAGAAAACCGAGTCTGACTTGCTTGGCATGTAATTCTACCAAACTGGTATCCATTAAATGAATATCGAAAATATGAACCATGTTAATCTTATGATCATTCCTTCCATGGTAGTCTTGGATCCATCCTAGATCCATTTGATGCTGGAGGGCTTGTTGTACAAAAGAACATCCTTGATTGTCTTTTGAGAAAATTGAACAAGCTTTGTAGCCGTGCAGCGGCAGATTGTAATACTGACTTTGTCTTGAGTGCATTGCAACTAGATTTACATTCATCGCACGGATGTCATGATATTGAATAATGCTTGGATGTTCGTAGGCTAAATTACTTCACAAATCCGGAGATCTTGGATCCAGCCTAGATCCATCTGCTCTTGAAGAACTGCTTGTACGGTGATACACCCTTGATTATTCTTGGAATAAATGTTGCTTTGACGATAGTTGTGAGATGGCACATAGCCATATCCACTTTTCTTGCAATGCATCTTTACCAATGAGTTCGTTCAAACATTTGGATTCGTATCTTTGAAAGATAAAACTCCATTTTTGACGAGCCTTTGTACGTCAGATTTGAAGCTGAGGCTGCTCTCAATGTTATGCCCCGGTCCTCCTTGATGATAAGGGAAAGATTGATAAGCTTTGAACCAATAAGGGGGATTGTCCGACACTGTAAGAGGAGTCTTAATTTGAATGTGCCCTTTTACCAGCAGTACTGGGAATAGTTCTGCATATAACATTGGTATGGGGTCAAACCCTGGTAATCATGGAAAACGATTATTGTTATTGTATTGTAGGCAAGCCTGACGAAGAGGTTGTTACTGCCTTTGCTGATACGGTTGTTGATTCGGCTGGCTCTGAGCAACCTGTGGTTGATAGGTCGAATCTGGCTCTAGGTTGATAACAGGAGATACTGATGCCACCTGCCGAGGTTGATAGCTTCGCCTTTGTTTACCCTGAGAGATATTATTGATATCTTGCTCTTTCTTCTTTTAGAAAGTACTCTCGTATCTTTTAGCACTATTGGATGGCTCTGTGTCTTTGATCATTCGACCTTCTTGAAATGCTTCCACAAGGTGTACCCCCATGTTTACCTTCTCGATAAAGTCACTAGGTGTACTTGCGACCATTCAGTCATTATAAAATGAGCTCAAGGTTTTCAAGAAGACTTTTTAAATTTCGTTCTACTCAAGGGGAGGACAAATCTGGGCGGCCATTTCAAGGTAAGGATAAATCTGGCCAGAGTTTCACGCCATCTTTGAGCGTACTCCTTAAAGGTTCCCTTATCTTTTTGGGACATTGCTCTGAGCTGGTCTCTGTCGAGCGCCATATCCAAATTATACTTGTACTACTGAACAAAAGCAGCCCCTAGATATCTAAAAGTACTGATCTTTGCACAGTTTAATCCCATGTACCATTTCAGCGCGGCACCAGTTAAACTGTCTTGGAAGTAGTGGATTAGTAGCTGTTGGTTTTATGTTTGGGTAGACATCTTTCGGGCATACATTATCAGATGACTCTGAGGGAAATAATTGCCTTTGTATTTTTTAAAGTCAGGAACCTTGAATTTATGCGGTATTTTTACATTAGGAACCAAATAGAGGTCAGTAGCATCTTTTCCAAACAAGTCCTATCCACGAATGGCATGCAATTCTTTTTGTATTTCCAAGAACTGTTCTTGGAATTCATTCATTCTCTCATATACTTCTTCATTCTTTCCAAGAGTGGTCTGAAGAATCTGTTCCTCTGGGATAGTATGTTTCCTATAAATGAGCAGAACAAGGACATCCTCGAAAGAAGTTATGTTTCCTATGCTGGCAAAGTATAAGGATTTCTCCATCTTAAATTTAGCTAGTAAACTCTGAATTCCTCCTTTGGTGGTCATGTGAGCTTGGATATATGACTCTTCCAAAGAGGTAGCTTTTGTAATGGTTTGATCTTTAGGAATTTCTTCCAGTCCAGAAAATTGATCTTGATCAATGATAGTTAGATCGATCAGATGAGAGTACTCTTCTATTGTTGGTGTGAGCTGATAATATGGAAATGTAAAGTAGTGGTATACTGGATCATAGAACTGAACTAATGTAAACATAACTCCTTCCACTATATTGACCTTCAAAAGAGACAACAATCCTCCGTGTTTTGCTCTAAAAGCTTCAGGATTAGTAATCAACCATCCCAATTTCCTCAGGTCTTCCAGTTTTGGAATTTTGAAGGTGTACTTGTGTGTTTTTCTTCTACCACAAGCCGTTAAATCTATATAGATCCACCAGTTCTTGTTTCTCAACAAAGATTCAAGACTCAACATGGTTATGGCATTTTCGCTATGGTTATCTCAATTTAAATGAAATGTATTTTCAGTGAAGGGTTGGTGAAACAAACAATCTACATAGCATATAATAAACTCAACTTCATACAACAGCATACAACAACACAAGATATTATGTAATGTTTTAAGAATTTAAAGAATAAAACATTGCTAAGTCACAATAAGCTTATTTCTTGTGACTTAGCAATGTTTTGTTCTTGTTCTTAAAACATTAATCAACAACAACAACAACAACATATAATAACATTTATCAATAACACAACAATATACAACAAAGTAAGGTTCAAGAACAACAATAGCGACATACAACAACACAAGATATTATGTAATCTTTAAAGAACACACATTTTTTAAAACATATCATGGATCTGGAACAAATTATGACTTTCATGTAGTTTTTGAAGCCATGAAGAAGAAGTACAAGGTGAATGAAGTTAATGCACTAGCTTCATACTTCTTGTATTTTTCTTCATAACTACACAAATCATTTGTATCATAGCCAAAGTATGTGCTTTGTTAAGGTGGTGAAGACGAATTTGAAAAAATGAGAACATTCACAAAATAAAAAATGAGAACCCACTTTTAACAAGAAATGTAAACGAAATTGAAGCATAAATTTAATGAACGAACCTGAAATATGATTAAAGACTATCATAGCGATTGGTGAAGAAGAATATGAAGGTTTAAGAAAATTTAAAGAGTGACATGGATGTTAGGGTTATGTTAAGAGAGAGAATAGTGAAATATGTTAGGGTTTTCATGTGAGAGAAGCGACTGTTATGTACTGAACGATAGATATTTTTGCTTATATAGTAAAAAATAATACGTTTCATCACGGTTAGAAAGAAAAACTGTGATATAATATATCACTTTTCATCACAGTTAGAAAGAAAAATCGTGATATAATTTTAAACTTTTACAACGGTTCTTTAGTAAAACAGTGGTTAAATTACTTTGAATTTTTTTATTTATTTATGAACCCAATGGTGAGAGAGTTATTAATTATTGTTATTGTTATTTTTCATTATTGTTGCGATTGTTGTTGTTACTTTTGTTGGCTTGTACTATTTTTTTGTAAAACAATAACAGTGTATAAATGAAAGAGTATATAAAAAAATAATAAATAATTTCATTAAGAGGGCCAAAAGGGAAGAGTACATAAATAATTTCATTACATACTTTTTTTTAATGTCGAAACAATATCCCTTAGTAGCAAAGGAATCTTCATAATCTAGGACTCTCTCCTCACTACCCTCGCCAAAGTCATAGTAATAAATCTTCCTCGACACCTTTTTCTTCTTCTTCTTCAGCTTATTCTTCTTCTTCTTCTTGTCCTTCCTAACCCTCAGTGTATCCTTGACAGCAGTCGATTCAGATGGCTAGACCTCCTCAGTTGACTGCAATCATGGTGTTGTACTATGGTAACTTCAGTTGAGACATTTATGTTAGCATTCTCATATGGAGAACTCATGTTTCTATATGAAGTTAAAAAGAATAGTTTTAAATAAGTGGGAATTCATTATATGAAACTGTGCCTTTATAGAAGAGGTTGAAGATGAAACATTTGATGATTTAATGCTTGCAATGATTACTTCCAATAGGTGATATTCTTGAATGACATTGTGACCATTTTGAAAAATGAAGAAAATTTTCAATCATCATTATAGTTGGGAAGAGCATTTCTCTCTTTTCAGAAGAGCAAAGATTGTACAGATAATATTACAACTGTTGCATATTAAATCAGTGATTAAATAATCTTCAATCATTTATTTATTTATTTATGAATTTAAGTGACACACGCTTTTTGTAATAGGAAAAATGGAAAAAAATGTAGTTGCCAGGATTTGAACCTTGTACCACTCTCTTTATCACCAAAGTTGTATCTATCAACCATGACTAAATAACTTTAAAAAAAATAAATAAGCATTAGCCGCATCCAGTTTTAGATATTACAATGGTGGAAGACATGGCCGTAGTAATATTATGTTACCGAATGTGTATTTTGTAGTAGTGAAATCTCCTCATTTTTTATGATGACAAACATAAGTATTTAAGAACAATGTTGGGCTATTTTAACTTACTTGACAACATCAGAGTCTGAGGTTTGTAAGCTCCTCCTGAGTCTAATAGTTCATAGGTTAATGTTTGTAAGATTCTCTTAAGTTCTATATTCAAGAAAAATAAAATATATCTCTCGGGTAAACAGATAACTGTGATAATAGAAATTTAAAATATTTAAAATAAACAACATATAAAATTTGAAGGGTTCAGGTTCTCTTTAAATACTTCTTTATCTTTATCCTCTTTTGTCACATCAAAAAGATTTAAAAAATCCAAAGCGAATTTAATTTTAATAAAAAAAAACACATTATCCTGAGACGGTCAAAGATGCTTTATAGGATGTAGAGTAGTCAGAGTCAAACAAAGTATCGAGATTAAAAGACCAGTTTTTATTGGTGCATAGATTCCATAATGAACTTAAATGGCTACTTAAGACACATTATAGAAGCAAATCGACATATTTTCCTCAATAATGCATCTAATTCAAAGAAATATTTCGAGCAAAATTAGTTATGAAGAGAAAACCTCATAACCGAATTTCTGACAAGAGCGAGAAATGAGATTTTGCAAGAGAGTTAGATTTTCTAAGGAAGGCTGAAGCAGCAATAGAGAAACATTGGGCAGTTAAGGAACTATCTGCAAAACTACATGCTGATGCAGTAAAAGAGAAACAAAAACTGAAGAAAGAGGAAAATTTTCAACCTAGATTGGCCACCTACTAAGCATAAACTTCAAGGATGAAAGAGCGTTGAAAGGCTCCTAAGGAGTCTTCCACTAAAGATGAATATCCTTCTTCTGAAGATGAAGAAGCAGGTCAATCATGGAAGGAATTTATTGGTAACATTGAGAAAGATGAGTGAAGCAACAAAGTAGACGAGCAATAGACTAATTTGTTGTATTGTCTTATCTATTCTTATGTAATTTTATAATTCCAATGAAATTTCATTTTTCAGTTTCCAATTGTTCTTAAACCAGCAGTAGCAAGTTTTATTTATGTTTAATCAAGAAAGACATAAAAATCTTTAACAAATGAAACATGTTAAATGGATATTAAACTAAAATGTGATAAGATGACAAACATATAAAAAGGTTATACATCCTATACCTAAGATTTCTTCAATAATTCAATGATTGTCTTGAGATCAGAACCAATTTCTTCTTGCCCAACAATAATAGATTTGAATTGATCAACCACTGATTGTTGGTTACTAGCCATCTGAGTTTTTATCAAAGCTTGACATTCAACAATTGAAGCTACCCTAGCTTCTAGATTAAGTAGTTACTTCTTGCTAGATGTAGTGACTTCTTTAGTAGAGAAATTCTTCAGATTTTGAATAACTGATTTGACATAATTTCTAAAGGTTCCCCATCTTCCATTATAAGCAACATAATTAGTAGAAGTAAATCCTTATTCCATTATTGCCTTTGCCTCATTATATAACCCACTCCTAAAATGCTCTAACTGAAATACTACATGGTTAGGTAGAGGGTGATAGTTGGTCATATGCTGAGATGGTTTAGCTGAGTTTGTTTCATCTTTATGCAGTGTTTCTTGAACATATTCAGCTGAATTTGCTTTTCCTGAATAGTGGTTTGATGGGGATGAGTGGTGAGTGGTTTCTTGAAGATTTGATGGTAAGGGTTGAGGTTGGTTATTATTTTCTGACTTTGGATCAGATTCTGCACATTCAGTTTCATTATTAAGATGTTTCTGAACTTGTTGATCTAAAATGGTTTTGGTGGAACTGTGTGAGGGTGACACAACATTAAGAGGCTTATCATCCAAAGAACTTTTAGATTCATCATGAATTAGTGAAGGTGAGTCTGCTTGAATTCTAGCATTAAGATTGTTATGATTGATTGATCAATGGGCTAATCTTATAATGAAAAGTTGTTGTCTTGTGTTTTATCAGTGAGGTCTTTGAGAGAATAGAAAATTTTGTTCATTCATGAATGATTGATTTTAATGAATGATAAGGTTGTATGGCTAAGGTAAAATTTTGGTTAGATCTAGCAGGTGATGGTGAGGGTGACTTTGTTAGAGAAGAATTAAGATTGAATTTATTATCGGGTTCAACCTCAATACCTGATCCTGCTTCCAATGACACAAGTTCTTCTACAACCTCCACCTCTTTTCCACTTATAATTGTACTCTCATTCAACTAGTTCCTAGAGCCATCATCTTTTTCTGCAGACACAACTTCCATTTCTTCTTCAGGAGTATTTCATTTTCCTTCCTTAAAACCATAATCTTCACCTACTTGAGCAACATCTATATCCTACTTTATATTCTCAAAAAACTCTTGAGTTATTCTAGGAACTTTAGGAGAATTTATGATAGACTCAAGTTTGTCTCCTAGCTATTCTCTTAAAACTACCATGCTCTTCTCTGTAAGCTTTATTGCATCATCGACATGATTGCTTTTAATCAACTCCTTAGATAAAACTTCCACACTTCTCTTGACAAATTCTATCATGAAATTGTCAACCTTTTTCTTATTCTCCTTCTAGGCTTGAGAAACTTCTGTTTCTTTTTCTTCCTATAGTTGACTTAATTTTACCAATCTCCTTTTCTTTGATGCAAAAACTTCATTATTCATATCTAGATTATGGCCAGATCCTCCTGAACTACTTTTTGAGCATCACCTAGCAATTTCTTCTTGGCATGTATAGGAGTATCTGGTTCTTCATCTTTTTCATCTTCATCAAAAGTGATTTCCTTTATTTTTCTTCTCCCTCTTTGACCATGAACATCAGGACACTTATCAGGAAGTTGATCACATGTTGTAATAATACCATAATCCCTCTTAGCTTATTCAAGAAGAAACTTGAAGGCATCAGGGTTATCTTCCTTGGTCAGCATTGGAATAAGGAGTTGTTCTTTTGAACTTCTTAGTAGAGTCCTTGATGGATTCACACAGATTATGAAAGATGTAACCTGGTAGATTCAATCATTGATCGATAGATAGATACCAGAGAAACATCTTATGATCGCATGATATTTGATCCGAATTTCCTTCCCTAGGAATTAAGCAACCAATGAGAATCTTGAACAGTAACTTTTGCTTGAGATACAAGCTCTTCACTTTTCCTTAATCATTTTTATTTTCAAAGAGTACTTTATTAATATCCTTGGCATAATCTTCTCCATCTTTTTTGTTAATTATCATTATTCCTTTCTTTTCATCCCTGATTAGCTAAGCATTATTCTCTTGAGTTATGGTGATATCCAGACCCATTACAATAAATCTTATTTCCACACATTTAAATTCCTTCAGACCCATTTCTGCTTTTGATTTCCCTTTTAAACTATTGTTTATTTCCACGATGATACTTTCTTCATCTTGTGTTGAGTACTCATTGTTGACTTCTGATCTAACCCAAAAATATTTTACCAGAGATGGGTAAGTTGGCCCATTAAGTATATCAAAGAAGTTCATCCATCCTTGAAACTCAAAATGAATTTCCATAAAACAACCATTTGCAACAAAATTGTTGAAATCTACCACTTGTTCAATGAGAAGCTTTAGTTCATCTTTGTCGAGCGGAATTGTCTTTGGTTTGATCTTAAGTTTGTTCATGGAATTAGCATCTAAGGGAATAGTTGACGAGGATGCCATTGATGAGGTTTTAGGGGTTTTCTAAGGTTTACAGATAAGACACGAAATAGACAGTGATAAAGGTTGTGTGTGTTAAGAGAAATAACTGACATTAAGAGACTTAAACACAAAAGTATAAAAAAATTTCATTCCCCTTCGAATTCAAAACACAAACAATTTCAAGTGTGCTGAAGACATTTCGGACAGGTGTAAAAAGTGGGGCAGGTGTCAAAAAAGGTTTTCCACTTCTGTGCATGTAAGAAACAAAGATTTCTCTATATAAGTTTAAGAAATAGAGATTTTTCAGAGGTTATCTTTTATCAAAAGTTTGTTACCCAATCTTTGACTAAGACATCATCTAACTAATATCTGATTCAGATACTTCATTCAAAATTAAGCATAAATTACTATGTTCAGAGTTTTTACCATCCATTTAACTCTAACAGAATTATGAGTTGTATCTTAAGCGTCAGTTCATTGAAGAACATAGCATATACTAATTTTTTTTAACAATAGTAAGAGAGCTTGATTCAAGAATGTTTAAAGAGATTTCTTTGATGCAACGCAACACTAGTATTATCACAAATGATGAGAATACTAATTTCACAAGTCTGAAAGTCCTCTAGCTAATATCCTTCAAAGTAACTTAGTGTAGAAACTATACATACCAATAAACTTTGTACAAAATATCATGCTTGAAGTAAAAAGTAAATAACTGAACTTACCTGGACAGGTTTTCTAATTCTGAATCCCAAACATGTTTTGATGAAGTTTTTTTACTTGTTCTGAAATCTTGAACTATCTTCTCAAAAGGATAACACCATTGATAGAGAGACTAGTTACTTTCAATAGATTTCTTCATCTTTGACAACCTTCTTTTCATATGGAGATGAAAACATATTTTTCTCTTTGGATCTTTGTCTTTACCACTATTAAGTGTTATGCGCAGACCATGCTCTCATGCCAACTGAAGGTGAGAAAAATACACAAGAAGGGGGCGGGGGGATGAATTGTGTTGTCCAATTTGTGTTGCTTCTAAACAGAGTTTAGATTCTAAATAATAGTTAAAATTCTGATAACAAGTAGCAACAAAATAATAACAGAAGCAAGCAAATGACAAATGAACACACAAAGTTTTATCCTAGTTCCCCTCAAACCGTGAGTAGTCCAGTCCTCTTGCAGCATAAGAGATTTTCTACTATAATCAAACAATTATTACAATTACTTATGCCCTCAAGTATAAGAATTTTCTTTGCTCAAACCTACAGCCTAAGACTTGCATGCTCAATCAACACCTGATCAAGACTTTCTGCTTAGATCCCCAGATCCTAAGACTTTCTTGCTTATACCCTCAAGTACAAGACTTCCTCCTTAGACTCACAGCCTAAGACTTTCTTGCTTATATTCCACGAATCCAAGACTTCCTGCTTAAATCCATGGATTCAAGACTTCCTGCTTATACCCTCAATAACAAGACTTCTTGCTCAGATTCCACGAATCCAAGACTTTCTTGCTTAAATCCCACATATTCAATACTTCATTGCTTAGACCTACAGTCCAATATTTCCTTGCTTAATCAATAATTTAATCAAGGCTTCAATGCTCAAGCACATAGAAAGAGACTTACTTGGCTCAAGCTCACAGCAAGAGACTTTGATGCTCAAGCACATAGCAAGAGACTTTCTTTCTAAACTACTAAACAACCTATTTAGCAGAATAGACAACAAGGTGTACTTGATATACAATCATAGGTACATGTCAATAACTATAACAAATATCATAGCACTTAAGATTTCTAAGATATTAATTGTTTAAGAAATCTTAAGGCTTTGTAGAATTTAAAATATATAAGAGAAACTCTGCATACTGGATGTTGTTCTTGATCTTTTTATTCTTCCAATTTGATAAAAGCATGAAAAGTTCCTTTTTATACTTGGCCCTCTTTTTTCTTTTTTTTGTTCCTTGTTAATTCTTCAGATTGAATCTTCAGCTACCTAAATAGCAAATACAAAATAGTAGTCGTTGGAAGAGATAACTTGCACAAGTGTCTTTGTTACTCCATAGTACTAAGAGACATTGAAGATAGATACAAAAAAGAAAATATTCATCCATTATGTAACTTGTTTAACCATAGCGTCTTCATTGTGAGTTGTACTATAGATATGTTGAGAGTGGATATCCATAAAGCATGTCAACTCTTGAGCCATGTGAACACAAACTCTAGCTGACAAACTGATTTAACATGGTAGCTTGAATTATGCAGTACATATCACTTAGCTTTGTCTATGGTTCAAAATGATCACCAGAAGTCGATACATTCAATAATTGTAGAGATAACGTATTGGTCTTCTAATGTTGATACATTCAGATTCAGAGTCTATGTAATCCTATATCACCATACTTCACTTAAGAACTTCATTCAGTTCTAAACCATCAGAAGCCAAGAACTCAGTTTCTCTCAAATGCATTCTCTTAACAGATTCTTTTTAAGCTTTGGAACCCGCATACTTAGAACACACATTAGATAACACGGTTGTTCTTTCAATACTTTGTTGTCATGAAAATTTTTTGTTTTAACATCCCTAGGGATCAACGAAGCAGCATCTTATATGATATGATTGAAACTTCCCAAAGATGGAACATCATCCCAATCATATCTAAGACTCTTCGAGGATACTAGAGTAGTATCTCAATGAAACAGGTGAGACTCCTTGAGGATCAACGAAGCAATATCTTATATGATATAATTAAAACTTTCCAAAGATGGAACAACATCCAAGTCGTATCTAAGACTCTTCAAGGATACCTGAGCTGTATCTCAATGAAAGCAAGTGAGACCCCCAAAGGATCAATGAAGCAACATTATATGTGATATAATTGAAACTTTCCAAAGATGGAACAACATCATAATCATATCTAAGACTCTTCGAGGATACTAGAACAATATCTCAAATGTTTATCTGTTGGGGATTTTTAGATGCATGTAAGAATGCAAATGGTTTTGTTTATTTCTGATGAAGTTTCCCGTTTTGGCGGGAATCATATGCATAATATGTTGAAGATCAACACAATTGTGTTTGATGAAATTCATGCTTCGACAGGAAAACTATTTATGTGAAACATGGTATGCATATGAGAATGATTGAATATGTTTGGAATTGGCCTCTCTTTTTCGAAGGTCGGGTCCATTCTGGATACGAATGTCAATTGGATTTGGTTTTATGATAGTGCCAGTAGGGTGGACTTCTGTTTTGTGGGGAACCAATAATGATTGGTGAGTTGGGTAGGTCTGAATTCTTGCCACTCGAAACTTAATGACACTACAAGCGATCAGAAGATGTGAATACCCCTAATAACTTTACAAGGGATCCGTTGTTGTTGAGCTATATATGAGCAAATTCCTGAGGGAACTACAATACTTGTGCTGAAAGAGTCGTGATGGCTTGCAAGTAATCTAATGTCTTTATGAGATGATGGCATTATTGGGGACTGTCGTTCTCCCTTTTGACATTTCGAAAACCGAAAGCAATATTACTGGTTTTCAAACATTTTTGTTATTGACCAAATTTTTAATGCAGTGTTTATCAAGAATAAAGACATTTTGCAAACAAAAATATAAAGTAAAAATAATTGGGCATAATTTGATGAGAAATTTCTCTTTTTATTAATTTGATCCGTAAATGGGCAATTGTACATAAAGATGCAATTTCTTAAAGAGTTAATTTCTTGTGCAAGAAAAAGTATAATGGAAATAGAAATTGTTGAGTTTCCATCGAGTTTCAATACTGCATAATCCATATGCCTCTGAAGATCTCAACACCTTGCTTTAGAGGAAGACGATTGGATTGGTTCCTCTCTTCTGTAGCCTTCCAGTGTAAAGTGGATTCACAAATTGTATTCTTTGCCTTAGAATTATCCCTAACTTTTGCCTGGTTCGCCATTTCGGGTTTTCAATCCACCGAGACACCAATTTTTTCCTGAGCTGCCCTTTCAAATTTTTAACTCAGAGGGTCAATATTTTTTTATCCATACTTTTTGTCTGGACCGCCCTTTCGGGTTTCTTAGTCCACCGGGATGGCCATTTTTGCCTAAGTCGTCCTTTTAGGTTTTTGACTTACCAGCCTTTTGTATTCCCCATTTCTAGGCAAAACATCTTTTGGCTGAGTCTGAATTCACAAGGTGCATACCAGAAAATTGGTTTGACCAGCCGAGGTATAAGCTCGGAAGGAGCCTATTATGCATACCAAAAATTCCTTGAAGCCGAATTAGTAAGAATGCAGGGCTTGACGAAATAAACATATCAGATGGTCAAGATCATTTAGATAAGTCGGGGGCTAGTTAGAAATACTAAGATGAACACACCGGGAACCAGACTTACTCATATAAATTGGAGCCGACCTCATTCATACAAGCCGAGACCGATGATAATACTAGGATATCATTTAAAGGGTCACAAAAGGCAGTTACAGAATGATGCGTTATGACAAGAAAGTTATAATTACTGAGGAGGCAAATGTTATAAAATATTTATAGAGACGGTGAACGTTGCTAGAAGATGTATTTATAAGGGATATGGATACAACAGAGGAGATGAAGGAGGCCTATAAATAGAAGATGGCTTTGAGCGTAAAAGGCAAGCAAAGAAACCCGATAAAAAATACATAACAAACATTCCAACCAACTGTTTTAGACTCTCCTTGACTGATAACAAGAAAGTCAACCTTTTAGTGTTTTTTAGCAAGAACATTTGGCACTCACCGTGGGGCCTCGGTAAAACTTGTCCAGGCCACACAAATCCATTGAAATCTCCAATAGCCCAACTTTGCAATGTCAAACTCATATCTCAACTGAAGTGATCCACCTCCACCACCAGATATAATTCACTTGCTTGTAGTGGTGGAGGCTCTCCGACAACAGAATGAAACCTTGCAAGACAGTGTTTAAGTTTTGCAAACACAAAGCCTACAGGAAATGGACGACGAAGAGGATCCCCTAGATTCCCAATCTTTGTCTGAAGTTATCTGGGATGATTGTGTCCTAAACAACATCAAACCACCTACAGTGGTGTCTTTTGATGGTAAAACTGATCCGCGGGAGCATATAATTGCAATCAATAATAAGATGGCAATAGTAGGGGCTTCTGACTCCTTTAAGTGTAAACTAATGGTCGAAACCTTTAAAGAAGGAGCTTAACGATGGTATATGAGTATACCTAGATTCTCAATCATCATCTATCAAGATTTAACCAAGAAAATGGTACAACACTTTTCAGCATGTAAGCATAGGAAAGTGTCGACTACCATTTCATTTAACGTCAGAAAAAGGCCTCAGAATCTCTCAGGGAATATCTGGTAAGACTCAACAAAGAAACAATTACCAGGAAATGTTCTTCGAAGCATTTCAACACAACCTCAAGGCCGGGCAGTTCAATAAATCCTTAACACAAAAAACCGACATCCAACATGGATGAGGTTATTACCTAAGCGGTGTGCATACCATAGGCTTCGCAGACACCACACACAAAAATGTCACTAGTTAAAGAAAGAAATAAAAATCCTAATTAAGAGAGGTCGACTATTGTCATATGTTAAATATGTATGAGGACAATCAAGAAAGAGAAGTCCTCCCCGGGAGGACCCTAGCTCGGAAAATCCTGCATAGAAGAAAGGAAATAATACATAGGAAGTCTGCGAAGCCCGGGTAACCTGTCACACACTAAATACTATTGTAGGCCGATTCGCATGGGGAGGAGAAACCAATTTAGGTAGAAAAAGATATGCCCGGCCACTGATGCACATCGAACAGAAGCCACCTTCAGAGGGGAAGGAAAGCTCGGACGTAGTCAATTTCTCTAGAAAAGACTCAAAAAGGAGTGATGGCTCACGCAAATGACCCCTGTCGCTACTGCGAAAATCGGCGCCGGCTATGACAGAAGAGTCGCCACCGTGCGTTATTTATCCCACAAGAGGGAAAGGAAACGCTCAGAGTAAACCTAACGCAAAGAGGGAAAGGAATGGTCATCGCAACCAAATCCTGGATTCGGGAGTCGGTTACCCAAGGGGAAGGTATTAGCACCCGTCACGTCCGTCGTACTCGACGGGATCCACGCTTGTTTTCTATCTAAGGGTGTGTTATTCTATCTACTCTACAGGTTTGGGTTAAAAAGAAAAGAAAATGACTCGGAAAATGACTTTGGCGACTTCACTGGGGTTTTAAGAGTCATCTTAAACGAACGCCCTCGCTGGAGGATTCAAGAATCATCTTGAGCAAACGACTTTGCTGGGGATTTTAAGAATCATCTTGAGCAAGCGACCCTGCGGAGGAACACCTGCAAAACAAGAACGGTAACGACCTAGCTCATGCTTCATATGCGTATGCTTTGGCAATGGCGCAATGCTCCACACGGTGGAAATGCTACGCGTTTTTTGGGTAAATGCTATGCAATCATGCAAAATGCTATGACCCTATCAGCAAAATAAATGCTGAAGGGAAAATCCTCCTGTCAAGGAGACAGAACCACTCTGGTGGAGAGGAGGAATCATCCTGCCGAGGAGAAAGAACCACACCAATCTCAATTGGACTCCTCCTGGGGAAACAAACTTCAGTCGACTGCTGCAGGGGAACGAAGCTCTACGAGAACCTGGACCTGCTGAGGAGAGCGATGTCAATCGCAGAAATAAACTGCACAGCCTTCGCAGCCAAACCTTCCTGGAGGAAATGACTCCGGCGGGGAGATACAGCATCAGCTATTCAACACTCTATTGGGGGAAAACCAATCATGGCTGAACTGCTTTCCAAGGACTCGGCTCTCTTGGGGAACTGCAAACTCGGCTGGGGAAGAGGAAATCATCCTGCTTCGAGGGAGAGTACGACTCTGTGGGGAATCTCGATTCCATCAGAGACTTCATTCTGGAACTATCAACTGCTGCACACTTCAGTGAATAGTCTCCTATGAGACCTGCACTTGTGACCCGGTGCTAGGGGATGAACACACGCTTCGGCGCCTGACTCAGCTGGGGAGATGACGTTCCTTCAGGATACATCTGATTGGGGAGAGAATCTTCTCTGCCTGGGGAAACATATCAATGCTTTACGATCTCCGGTTCAGACTCTGTGGGGGAGAGGCTGCTAAACTTTGCTGGAGAAGAAGGAATCATCCTGCTCGGGGACGCATACGGCGTACCACCTGGAATATGCTACACCTACAACAACACAAACAAACAGACTAGATACCCTTCTCAAAAGGGACCTATCAAGGTTATCATCTTGTGACAATGTTCAAGTAATTCATTGTTTCAACAATCAGTGGCCTAGGCCAGTAAGTTTATGTATGCGCATTTTGTCAAAAACATTGGCGTTCTTTTTTCGCAAACAAAACAGGTAAATGCTAAACAAACAAACAGAATTGCTGAATAGTATACATTTTATTGATAACGAACCCCTGAATGGGTAAAAATGTTTTACAACAGAGGCAAGCTCCTGGAATGAGGAAGCCGCGCAAAAATAAAAACATAAATATACATCAGTATATACACAAATGTCGGCAACGAGGCGTAGACGAACACCATGAGTTGATCCCTCTATGACCCACTCGACTTCGATACTTCTCCGACGCTTCAGCTTCAGAAGAGATTGATTCAGATAAACGACCCTCAGGTCCTCCAAACCACTAAACAATGAAAGTCCATACGCGGAACGCAGTCATTTGCTTTTTCAAATCCCTAAATTTTGCCTGAATCGCCCTTCTGGGTTTTCGATTCATCGGGATACCCTTTTTTGCCAAAGTCGCCCATCCGGGTTTTCGACTTTGCGGGTGTACATTCTTTTCTTTATATCCCTAATTTTTGCCCGAACCTTTCCCTTTTTTATGGTTCGCCGGGATGCCCCTTTTTTGCCTGGATGCTCTTTTTCTTTCCAGCGGCTCATTTTTAAGCAAAGTATTTTTTAACTGCGTCCGTGTTCACCGGGGATGCAAAATCTTCGCCATCCATCGTGGATAACAACAAAACTCCTCCCGAGAAGACCTTGCTGACGACGTACGGACCTTCGTAATTGGGAGTCCACTTGCCCCGATGATCGGAATGTGGAGGAAGAATCTTCTTCAGGACGAGATCACCCATCTGAAAGCTTCTAGAACGCACCTTCTTATCATAAGCTTTCTTCATTCGGCTTTGGTATAGGCGACCATACGCAATCGATGCTAATCTCTTCTCGTCCATCAGGCTGAGTTGGTTTAGTCGGTTCTTAATCCATTCTGCCTCATCGAGTTTCACGTCAACCAAAACTCGTAAAGACGGGATCTCCACTTCTAACAGTAGGACAACTTCCATACCGTACACTAAGGAGAAAGGAGTTGCCCCGGTTGATGTACGTACCGTGGTGCGATAACCGTGCAGTGCAAATGGCAGCATCTCGTGCCAATCTTTATAGGTCACAACCATCTTCTGAACAATCTTCTTGATGTTCTTATTGGCCGCTTCAACGGCGCCATTCATCTTCGGCCGGTAAGGAGATGAGTTGTGGTGTTCAATCTTGAAACTCTGGCACAGCTCCTTCATCATCTGGTTATTCAAATTTGAACCATTATCGGTAATGATCCGCTCGGGAATTTCTTTTCGACAGATGATGTCCCTCTTTATGAATTTAGCCACCACCTGCTTGGTCACATTAGCATATGAGGCTGCCTCCACCCACTTGGTGAAGTAGTCGATAGCTACTAGGATGAAGCGATGACCGTTAGATGCAGTGGGCTCGATCTTGCCTATCATGTCGATGCCCCACATGGAGAACAGCCACGGGGAGGACATGACATTCAACGGGCACGGCGGCACATGAACTTTATCAGCATAAATCTGGAATTTATGACATCTCTTCGCGAATTTAAAGCAATCCGATTCCATCGTCAGCCAGTAATATCCTGCTCTCAAGATCTTTCGTGTCATAGCATGCCCGCCGGCGTGCGTACCAAATGTGCCTTCATGGACTTCTTCCATGAGCATGCTTGCCTCTTTCTCATCTACACATCTGAGTAGCACGAGATCGTGGTTTCTTTTATACAAAACTCCATCAGGATTGAGATAAAAATTTCCAGACAACCTCCTTAGAGTCTTCTTATCCTGGGTTGACGCTCCCGCAGGATACTCCTTAGTCATAAGGAAGTGCTGGATATCATGGAACCATGGCTTGCCGTCGGCGGCTTCCTCGATCGCAAAGACAAATGCGGGTCTATCAAGACGAGACAGGACAATTCTTGGAGCTTCATTCCAAAAATTGACTTTATACATCGAAGCCAACGTGGCCAAGGCATCAGCCATCTGATTTTCGGCCCTGGGCACATGATGGAGTTCCACTCGATCAAAGAACGGAAGCAGCCTTCTGGCATAGTTCATGTACGGCACCAAATTCGATTGGCGAGTCTCCCACTCCCCTTTAATCTGGTTAATCACAAGCGCTGAGTCACCATATACATCTAGGTTCTTGATTCTCAAATCAATTGCCTCTTCTAGACCCATGATGCACGCCTCGTACTCCGCTTCATTATTGGTGACTGGAAACGTCAGTCTCGCAGTGAACGGGATGTGGGATCCGTGGGGAGTCGTGATGATCACCCCAATGCCACTTCCATAAGAGTTAACCGCCCCGTCAAATATCAATTTCCACTGGGATTTCCTATCTGGACCCTCGTCGGGCAACGGTTCATTGCAATCCTTCGCTTTAAGAAACATGATATCCTCATCAGGGAATTCAAATTTCATTGGCTGGTAATCCTCGATCGGCTGATCGGCCAGGTATTCAGACAGTACGCTACCCTTAATGGCCTTCTGGGAAACATACTGAATGTCATATTCCGTCAACACCATTTGCCATCTGTCAATCCTGCCCGAAAGTGCTTGCTTCTCGAAGACGTACTTGATCGGATCCATCTTCGAAATTAGCATGGTCGTGTGATTGAGCATGTACTGTCGTAAACGTTTGGCAGCCCAGGCTAGTGCACAACACGTCTTCTCCAGCATCGAGTAACGAGATTCACAGTCTGTGAACTTTTTACTCAAGTAATAAATGGCATGCTCCTTTCTGCCCGTCTCGTCGTGTTGACCGAGAACACACCCCATACTATTCTCAAGAACTGTCAAGTACATGATTAGGGGCCGTCCGGCCACTGGGGGTATCAAGATCGGAGGTTCCTGCAGATACTGTTTTATCTTATCGAATGCCTTGTGGCAATCCTCGTTCCAGATAATCGCCTTATCTTTCTTTAACAGTTTGAACATCGGTTCACACGTGGCTGTGAGCTGAGAAATAAACCTTGCAATGTAGTTTATTCTGCCCAGGAAACCACGAACTTCTTTTTCTGTTTTTGGCGCTGGCATTTCTTGTATCGCTTTTATTTTCGCAGGATCAACCTCGATGCCTCTTTCGCTCACGATAAACCCCAGTAACTTTCTGGACCGTACTCCGAAAGTACACTTGTTAGGATTCAGCCTCAACCTAAACTTCCTAAGCCTCTTAAAAAGCTTCAGCAAATTGACTAGATGTCCTTCCTCCGTTTGGGACTTCGCAATCATGTCATCAACATAGACTTCAATCTCATGATGAATCATGTAATGAAACAAAGTGACCATTGCTCGCTGGTAAGTGGCCCCTGCGTTCTTCAGACCGAAAGGCATTACCTTGTAGCAAAATGTTCCCCAAGGTGTAATAAACGTAGTTTTCTCCATGTCCTTCGGCGCCATCTTGATCTGATTGTAACCGGAGAAGCCATCCATGAACGAAAACACGGAGAACTGAGCTGTATTGTCGACCAACACATCAATATGAGGCAGCGGGAAATCATCTTTAGGGCTCGCCCTATTCAAATCCCGATAATCGACGCACATTCGTACCTTACCGTCCTTCTTCGGTACAAGCACTATGTTGGCGACCCACGGAGGGTAAGTGGTGACCGCTAAGAAGCCAGCATCGAGCTGTTTCTGCACTTCTTCTTTGATCTTAACGGCCATATTTGGTCGCGTCCTCCTAAGCTTCTGCTTAACGGGAGGACAATCTTCTCGCAGCGGCAAGTGATGGACCACGATGTCAGTATCAAGTCCGGGCATATCTTCGTATGACCAAGCAAAGACGTCACTATACTCTCGAAGCATCTCGACCAATCTCTACTTGACATCACTCTGCAATGCATCCCCTATCCTGACGTTCCTGACAAGTTCTTCAGAACCCAGATTCACAATCTCGATTTCCTCCTCATGAGGCAGAATAACTTTCTCTTCTTGTTTCAACAAGCGGGCCAACTCTTCAGGAAGGTCTTCGTCTTCATCAATCTCTTCTTCGGCTTGATAGATCGGGCAATCAAAGTCGAAGTGAGTCGTAGAAGGTCCAGAGTCGATGTCATCTGCTATGTGGATACTGCAATAACAAGGGTTAAGCTTAAAACAAGGATATGCAGGTTAGCACAAACCTCATTGCCATTTTATTGTTTTTCAAAACGAATATAAAACAGGAATAACAGAGATCACAATATTTGAATACGAAGAAAAACGCCTTTTGATTTATTGATAAAATGCATGTACATAATCAAACAAGGCCCTGACAATAAAACCACTATGCCCCGGGTAGGACATAGGGTTGTACAATGATTGGAAAAAGTAAATCATTACTCTTCGCTTGTCATCTGGATGATATCCTTGACGGACCAGTTGATGAGGCTCTCGCCTGGCTTGCTTGGCTGGATCCAAGAGTCTAAGTCACAGTCGCTATCTCCGCTGTCTTCAGACACTGCGTTGATGCTTTCAAATATCACCCCGCCGCTGGTAAACTGGATCGGCCCTTTGCCTCGCGACGCACTGCTAGAAGAGGAGGCTTCAGCCGCAGGAGAATATCCCAACCCAAACATGTCTTGCTTGTTAGGTATCTCCAAAATTCGCCCCTAGCCTGGGGTAGATGCGGCTTGAACAACGGCCCGGGCTTCCTTGAAGGAAGAGAGAGTCATCTCTGGCTTTTCAGTGACTACAGGAGCAACACCCTTGACTTTAACAGCTTCGAACGCTTGGCATAGGGTTTCGTGGATTTCCCCATCCATCTCAACATACTTGAAGGACGACAAATGGCTCACCATTATGTCTTCCTCGCCACATACGGTCACGATGCTACCTCCGACGGCATATTTGAGTTTCTGGTGCAACGTGGAGGTCACGGCACCTGCAGAATGGATCCATGGCCGGCCCAAGAGACAACTGTAGGCAGGCATGATGTCCATAATGTAAAAGACCGCGTCGAACGTTTCTGGCCCGACTTGGATTGGCAGGGTCACCTCCCCGAAAACGTGGCGTTTGGTTCCATCGAATGCTTTCACAACCAGATCACTGGGTGTGCAAATCATTCCGCGAGTATCTAACTTCATCAATGCTTTCTTCGGAAGAACATTGAGCGACGACCCAGTGTCTACCAACACGTGAGACATGATTGTTCCCCTACACTCTATCGAGATGTGCAGGGCGCTGTTGTGGTTCCTCCCCTTCGGCGTCAGCTCTAAGTCAGTGAACCCTAACCCATTTCCAGCATTCACGTGGGCTACGACCTCCTCCAACTGGTTTACCGATATTTCCTACGGTACATATGCGGCGTTCAACACCTTCAGCAGTGCGTTGCGGTGTGCTTTGGAACACAGCAACAAATTCAGGATGGAAATCTTCGAGGGCGTTTGATGGAGATGATCCACGATCTTGTAATCACTCTTTTTAATCAACCGCATAAACTCCTCGGCGTCTTTAACAAGTCTTTTTCTACCCCGCAAGGGATCTCTTCAACGACTTTACTTTTACCTTTATCAGTTGCATCAGCTCTGTATGTTTTATCCGTCACGACCTCAGGTGGTGCAAATACTCTTCCGCTGCGAGTAATTCCGCTAACGCCCGCTAGGTTCTCCTTATACAAGCCAAACGGTTCTAGTTCCAACTTTTGTCCGTTGCAGTAGACCTCTGCCCCGTAATGCCATGGGACAGCATTAGTGCTTTCGAACGGTATCGGCCCAGCTTTGGTGATGGTAATTGTGGGCGGCCTAGGTGCAGAAATAGTTATCGTCTGGCGAGGGATGGTGATGGTGGCAACCTCATCATCTTGCTTCAGCATTACCTCTCCCGATCCGCTTTCGGCCCTCCGGCTAAACTGCAGGATTCCTTAGGTCATCAGACTTTGAATCCCCTCTATCAGCTGTTCACATCCATCAGGACTTGTCGCACAGCCCATACACAGCTCTCCGCAACCTGGGAAGAAACCTCTTTTCATCAGCTTAGCTTTAACGAAGGAGCCAAGGTTCTCTTCTGGATCAACTGTAGCTGAAGCAAAGTCTGTAATAGTTGCGCGTATGACATGGGCGGTGTCTCGAGGTGACGGCTCGACAGAGGTGCCCGATTCTGGTACTTTCTGTACCCTTGTTGACTCGGTTGCTGCTGCTGCTGTGGCTGTTGAACTGCCGGGATAGTTATACTGGCCACCTGTTGGTGAGGGCCCTTACCCTTCCTTTGAGCGTTGGTCACGGCGCTCGTTTCTCCTTCCCGTCTTTTGCCACCATAAGGTTTCTTGCCTCCTCCTCCAGCTGAGGATGAATCACCCTGAATTTTCCCCAATTTGATCCCATTTTCAATGTGCTCACCCGTGATAATGAGATCTGAGAAGGTTCCAGACATACCGCTGACCAATTTCTCATAATAAACCCCTGGGAGGGTGGCTACGAACATCTGCACAAGCTCACATTCAACCATCGGCGGCTGAACCCTGGCTGCCAACTAACGCCACCGCTGGGCGTATTCCTTAAACCCTTCGTTGTTCCTTTGCGACAGATTCTGCAGTTGGACTCGGTTCGGGGCCAAGTTATTGTTGTATTGGTAGTGGTGCACAAATGCTTCAGCAAGGTCCTTCCACGTGCGCACACTGTAGGCTCCAGACTCATGTACCATTCGAGGGAGGGCCCGGACAGACTGTCTTAAAAGTAGTGCATCAGCAACTTCTCGTCCTCAGAATGAGCGGACATTTTCCTGTAATATGATCTCAGATGGACGCGAGGGCAAGTGGTGCCCTTATACTTTTCAAAGTCAGGTACCTTGAACTTGGGAGGCACCTTGAAATCAGCAATCAGTCCCAACTTGGACATATCAACGCCCAGGGTGTTCTGGTTCTCGATACTCCTCATCTTGTCCTCGAGTGCCTTGAACCTTAGACGTGCTTCAGCAGTCAGCTCCCCTTCAGCACCTCTCTGAGAGAACACATCGTCCTGGCGGTCTTCTAACCACGACTGAGGCCCGAACAGATTTCCAACACCTGCAGTGTCGTTGCCCAGCCCAACATTGACGTTAGCTTCAAAATTCCCATTATCGACGCCCGTCGTATTACCATTGAGTCCCATGTTAGCTATCACATTGTCGTTGGCACTGCCATTCCCCCCGGTCACGGGGACGCCATTCTGAGGAGTTTCAACTGGTGGAGGGGTTGGCCCAGTCCCACCATGGAGTACGCCATTGCTATCGACCCTTGAAATCAGAGGCTGAACCAAGGTTCTGAGCTGATCCTGGCCATTGGCGACCGCTTGCATGAGCTCCATGAAGCGATCCATTCTTTCGCGGAGTTCCTGAACATCAATTTGCACTTGCTCCATGATTCTGGTTTGATTTGCTCTGGTAGGATAGCGGTGAATAGGTCTCTGATCAATCCTGGAACAACCTGAAACAACCTGAAAACACAAAGGGTTAGGAAAAACAACAAAGTGCTCGTTATGCAAATGCTTCATGCAAATGCAAACGTGTGTCTGTGGGTTAGGGAGGTTTCCCCCGATCCTAGTGCCTGAGTGCCAGTGCTGATAATAAGAAGTCCGAGTCCAGTCATGGAAATAACATCTCATATATGAAGAAAGCCCATCAAGGCGGTACACAACGTCAGTGAGTACAAGATGAATCAACAGCATGACCTCAGCCAACAAGCCTGGTGATGGTCAGCATCCAACAATGATCAACACAAAAGGAAATACAAATAGTCAAGTACGGCCACGGGCGCGAAACTCTTCTAACAACCCCTTTGTTTCTGGATGATCAGGCCGAGTGAGCAACCCTTCGACGAGCAACGTCCTCTGCATAATGGTGTATTGAAGACCTTCGACCGAATCTTCCCATGCTCTTTCGCCGAAACAATCTTCTAACTTCCGCTTCTTGGACTCAAACGTCAGTTTGCGCTCCTTCAGGTTAGCGAGAGCTTTGTTAAGCTGGCCTTCAACGGCATATCTGCGAGCGGTTTCTTCATCAAACCTCTTCTCACTAGCCTTCACCTGGGCTTTCAGCTTGGAGATCTGTTGCATCAGCTTATCCTCCCGCTCTTTCCTGTTGGCTAGGGTGGCCTTCCAGTGCTGGTTAAACTTGGATATCCTCCGATACGCTTCGTCCAAGTGCTGCTTCTTCGTGGCCAGTACATCATTGACAGCTTTGAAGTCTCGACCCATGCGCTCACGCTCAGCTATCTGCTTAGTCAGATCTGTCCCTAACTGGTTCACCAGCTCTGTTTGCCTCTTGAAGGAATGAACGGCTTCGTTTCTCTCGCTTCTGAGCTGAGCCAATTCCTTCTCCAGTTCTTCATTTGCCTTCTTCAATTCATCTCGCTCAGCTAACACCTGATTATGCTGCTGAATAGGCACAGTGGTAGGCTCTCCAATCACTGGAGGGCTTTCTGGCTTGGCAGGAGGAAACGTCATCCCTATAGCATCTGCTCTGGCTCTGATCCACGTCATGTACGGAGCGTAGGCTTGACTATTTCTTTTTCCCAGCAATGGTTTCCCCCTCTTACTGATACCATTCCAAGCGCGTTGAAGCTTAGATAACACATCCCCTTCTAGAAGACCAGTGAGGTATAGAGATTCCTGTACCTCTTCATCCTTCGGCGGAGCTCTCAAAGCATAAGCAAATTGTCGGACCAGCAAAGACGGATTATAGTTTATATAGCCCTTCCTGCCTATCAATGGCACGTTCGGAAACCCGCTGCAGCTGAAGATAATCTTGGTACCCAACCTATCTCTGTCAAACATGTCAATATCCTCTGCAGATAGACTCACCAAATGCCCCTTTTGTTCTCGTTTTTGTAGTGGATGGAATGGTAGACATCTCCTATCAAGGTAGGGACTGGATTCCCTGAAGCAAAGATGCGAAAGGCGTCGAAGTCTACAAAATCGGGCATATTGGGGAACAGAATGATGCCATATATGCACAGAGCGAGAATGGCGTTGAACACGACCCAACATCCGTCTTTGGCGCACTGCTGAGCCTTTCCCACCAAGAACTGCAAGGAGAAACCGGGAACCTTGTTCCAGCTAGACAAGACCAACTCGGAGGCATCCAGATGAAGTGAAGGAGCTAGACTAGCCAGATCAGGCTCAACATCCATATGAACAAAATGCATCTTCCTCTTGATAGGCACACCTAACAAATCAGCATATTCCTCTAGCGTGGGTGCGAGAACAAAATCCTGGAAAATAAAGCATCTCAACGGAGGGTCGTAGAACTGCAGCAAGGCGTGCAACCCATTCAACTCAAACACAGAGGGTTTACGAACCAAACTGAGCAATTTGCCGTAAGACTTTCTGAATTCATCTCTCACAGAATCATCCGCTAAAGCAATCAAACCAGTCAGCTGAACCACATCAGGGGCAGAGAGCTTGTAAGCCACGGTCTTCCTCAGAGAACCCATAACAATACAACAGAAGGCCAGAAATCCTGAATCGGGGGAAACGGCACCTGCAACACAGACACACGTTAATGAAATGCAAATGAGTATGCAAAGCAATGTAAAATGCAATCATGCAGCAGGAGATCAAGACAACTGTGCTGTGGAGATTCTGTGTCAACAAACCATGATGCTGCTCTATCAAGAACAACCACTATATCTGATAATAAGAAAACCCCGGTACCGGACCACAAATCTGCTCTGTCAAGAACACACACACATAGGACCATAAATCTGCTCTGTCAAGAACAAACATCTGATACAGGACCTCTGATACAGGACCAAAACTCTGCTCTGTCAAGAACAAACATCTGATAATAAGGACCTCTGGTACAGGACCAAAACTCTGCTCTGTCAAGAACAAACATCTGATAATAAGGACCTCTGATACAGGACCATAACTCTGCTCTATCAAGAACAAACATCTATCTGATGAGATCCTCTGATCCTAACCATGAACCTGCTCTGTCAAGAACAACTACACATCTCTGAAGATAAGGTCCTCTGATATAGGACCAAAAACTCTGCTCTGCCAAGAACAAACATACATATGCTGGTGAGATCCTCTGATCCCATAAATATGTTCTGTCAAGAACAAACACATCTGATGATGAGAACCTCCGGTACCAACAAAACTGATTCACTATCAAGAAAACCAGGTAGTCTGAAGGTTAAAGTTTCCTGCAACAAACCCAACCCTGCTCACAGGCATGGACCTAAACTGACACAAGTTTGGCCTCCTATGCGGTCATCAGCGTCACAGACATTCAAGAGGGGTGATACGATACCCAGAAAGTGTGGCATCACCAGCTCATGAAGCGGTCTCACTCGGCTGAATTCCAAATGATCGGTCCCCAGAGTCGACAATCCTCCAAACCAACAACCCCCTCAACCCAAAGGGTTGAAAAAGAAGTCAACCGGGAGAACCTCGTCTGAGCGTGGATTTCATGAGACACTAGTGCCTGCCAAGCAAGCACGCGCCCACTAATTTCCACAACTAATGTTATGTTCACTCAAGCCTGGGTCTGGCTTCTCACTCATCAGAATGCCCCTCCCACAACAGCACAGATAATCATATCATACTGAAAATAAAGTGCGGGAAATAAAATGCGATAAATAAACACAACCCAACAAGTAATCATACAAGCGCTAGGATTGACTCACGCAGGGGATGTCGGATCCCTAAACTGACTCGCATATGGGACGTTGGATCCCTAGGAAACTATCAAGTCCCCAGCATAGTCGCCAGCTGTCGCTTCCATGAAAATAAGGTGTCGGCAAAACAGAAGAGTCGCCACCTTTCGTTATTTATCCCTCAGAGCGGGAAAGGAAACGATCGGAAAAACCTGACGAAAAGGTATAAGACAAGGTCATCGCAACCGTTGTCTGGGTTCGGGAGTCGGTTACGCAAGGGGAAGGTATTAGCACCCCTCACGTCCATCGTACTCGATGGGATCCACGCTTGTTGTGTTTACTGGGCGAGTTGGTTTATCTATCTACCTATCAGGGCTGGCTTAAAAAAGAAAAAAAAATGACTCGGCAAAGCGTCGCACTTTATGCCTACGTATTCTCATCGGAGAATGAGAAATCAGAGTCAACGTAGTTCGGCCTACTACGGGTTATGGGGAAGGTGGCTCGCCAATACATCAGTATTGTGCCTACGTACTCTCAACGGATATGAGAGATCAGAGCTTACGTAGTTCGGGCTAATACGGATTACAGGAATTCAGATTCATCTGTTTTATCGAGTAGGGTTAAACAACAGTTCCAGCAGTTAGGGACAAAGCCTGTTTGCGGTGGCGTTGAAGTTTAACGACACTCTTTTCTTCAGAAAAGCTTCCTTTGACTTATGGGCCCACGGGGCAAAAAGGTTTGAAGTTTGTTTTCTGTCTTTTACGGAAGAGTTGTTTTTTATTGTGTTTGCAATTTCAATCGCACTAAAGACTATGACCTGAGAGTGAATGCGTCGCATGTCACCCAAAGGGTGCCATACTAAACATCCAGACTGTTGAAAAGAAACTCTCCAACAATCCTTTCTCAGATAGCTTAAGGCTCGTAACATACGAAAGAAATCATTCATGATTACTGTATCTTAAGCTGTTTTGAGATGAGAAGATAAGGGGCTCAACTAATGGGGAGACTATCAAGTCCTACTGTTGTCATGCCAAGGATTCATCCTATGGTTGAGGTTTGCAACAGGGAACTCCTAGAAGTTATCATGCATAGGTTTCAACCTAAAGTTCCAATAATCACTTCCTTATCAAAGGAAGTGAGAGTCCTAAGGGATCATGTCAATGATAAGCATAAACAGATAAAGCATCAGCTTAACAGTAAACAGATATACAGTAAGCGACTGTAAAATGCATGCCATGCAAGTGAGGGAGGAAATGTGTGTGGGGCAGCAGCCTCCACAAGCTCATCTCAACCTCAAGCCAGATATCAATAACTGCAATTATACAGAAGAAATAACATGCTATCAAGCAAAATACAGTAAAAATAACATGCTATCAAGTGAAATAGAATAATTGCAATCATACAGAAGAAGTAAAATGCTATCAAGCAAAATAAACCACATGGGCAAGGGAGCTGGGCTCTACCGAATACCCGCAAGCAAACCCATACAGTAAAAATACAAGCAGAGGGAGCAACTCAACCTCTAGTGCAATCATGCTCCTAGCTTAGAGTCAGTCTAGATATGAACTTATTCTAATGCATCAAGCAAAACAAACAAGGCACATCAATACAGAAGAGAAAACAGACAGGAAAAAAGCAGATCACCCCTCTTTCTTTCAATTAAGCTTCAGCTCTTCTGACAACAATCCAGTCTTCAGACTCCAACCACCCTTCAAGGCTATCATCCTTCATGACAAGTATCAACTTGCTTCTCCAGGGTTTCAACCCATCAACATAAGTTTCAACTTATCTTCTCTTCTCCAAGCTTCAGCTCTCCAGTCAATTCCACCTTCAGGCTTCACTCCTAACTACAAGTATCAACTTGATTCCTTCAGGCTCTCCAAGAATCAATGTAATTATCAACTTATCCTTTATTCCTCAAGCTTCAGCTCTTCAGTCAATCTCAATTGAATCCTCTTCATAAGTATCAACTTAGCCTTCAAGCTTCAGCTCTCTCCTCTTTACCAGCATCTACTTGGTCTTCTTCATCTACGAGCTTCAGCTTCTCAGAGTAATCTTCAATCACATGGAAGTGTCAATTTCATCCTTCAATTCTTTTTCAAGCCTCAGCTCTTCACTCAATCTCCATTGGATCCTCAAGTATCAACTTGTTCTTCTTGCTCTTCAAGCTTTAGCTGCAATGGCAATGCTCAGGGAATCATCATCTTCCACACTCTTCAATGAAGTCCTCATCTTGGAACTCAAGTCCAACATCTTTCAAGATACTCAAACCAGAAGACAATTGATTTAACATAATGAGTGGAAATGATAAACAGCTTATTGACAACCAATGGAAGCCTGTAAGGGTTCATCATTATCAGAGACTGGCTCCCTCAAAGTTCTACTTCCCAGATAAAGCCACTCATCCCTCCAAAGGAGGGATGTGAATATCTTAGAAGGACTTTTAGTCATTGGGAGGAATGGAAGCACAAGATGCTTTCCATATTTGTGAAAGAAGTCATTCTAATTATAAGGCTTTCCCTATGGCTCCTACCTCCTAAATCTTCATCAGACACCTTCAGGCACAAACAACTCCAAGCTCCAAGCAACTTCAAGCAACTTCAAGCATCCTCACCTTGTCTTCAACTTGTCCTCAATCTCAACCAAAGGCAAACAAAACAAAAAACCCTAATCTAAGGGGACTAAAGAAGTTAATCTAGTTGAGTTAGTAAGTTAGGATCACCTAAAACCTAGTACTAAAGTTAACCCTAACCAAAATACTAAAACCAATTGTAAAATCCTACAAAAATAACTATGGGAACCTAGGTCAATCATGACTCTACCCTATTAATTCCAGAGATCAAATCATCAAATAAGACCTAGAAATAAATTCTACACTATAAGGTACTAAACCTAAACCCTAAAAGGAAGCACCTAAAACCTCAATCTAGAAAACACACCTACTTTCATCACAAAAATGTAAGAAAAATGCTATGGGAGCATACATGTCTAAGCTAATCACACACAAAAAATCAGGATCAAAATCATCACCATATGATCACACAAAATTCCACAAAATTAAGTATCAAACATAACTATTTTAATATCAATTAAAATGTAAAATTCCCATAAAATCATAAAATGCATGAACTAAAAATATTTTTTATCTAAAAAATACTAGACTCAATCATAAATATAATGCAAAAAGAATGGGATTAATTGGATCATTTTTCAATTTTATATGATTTTATCAAGAACCATGAATAAAATGAAAAAAAATAAAGAAAATCCAAGTAAAATAATAAAACCACGGTGCAGATAGTAAACACGCTCAGTTCATTATGACAATTGGGCCATCAGGGGGGTGGGGATAACAATCTGGACTTAAGTCCAAAACCACAACTTAAATGAAATGCAGCGTTGCAATGTGATTCAGAGTCCTTCACAAATTTAGATCAATACGTGGCCGTTGGATCATGCCTTCAGTCAAAGTCCAACCAAGATCTGATGGCTATCAAGTCATCTTCTCCAATTCAAACCTCTGAATCTCGCGCACAGCTCCGGCCACCACCGGTGGTGCTCCGGTCACCATTCCACAACCCTAGTTCAACATAGAGCCCACCATAGGCCACGATCCCTTAATGAAACATGTCCCAAATTCCCTCACGAATTCATTCATGCCCTTAATTCTCTCTGAAACCTCAAGATTCACCATAACCAACTCTCAACCGAAAATGGTAACATCCTAGATTGGTCACTAATTCTCAAATTAATAGTCTGAAAACCTTCCTACACCGTTCTATAATGCATCTAACATCCTAATTCATCTTGATTCTACCTGATTCATGATGGAGGAAGAAAGTTACTAACCTAAAAATTCTTAATGAACAGATGCACTAAATCTTCAAATCAAGCTCTCCAACCTTCCAGACACGATCAATGGATCATTTCCTTGCTTCTGTATGCAATAGAACTGGTTGAAAACTCCTGAAACTTGAAACCCGATGGTGAGTTGCAGGTGGAAAAATCTGATCTGAAGAACACCAATCAGCCACGAATTCCCTTGGATTATGATCTGGAATCAATCCCTAGCATCCATGGAAGAAGTTGCAATCAAGAAAATGGATGGAAAGTGAAGAAATTGGTGAAATCGAATTCAGTTGCAAGCTATGCAATTTCAATCTCAATCTCTGCTCTCTCCTTCAATCATCACCAACCTTTGCATTGGATCACCTCTACTCAATATATAGATGATGCATGGATGATCTAGAACCCTCTAGATCCTTCTAATGAGAGTTTCAATCTCTCATGACATGAGAATTTCAACCATATACCATGGTATGCATAATTCTGCAAACAGCTTGAAACCAACCCCATTCTCTTCCAATTTCTCCCCTAGTGACATTTTGAAAGTGTTTAGCTTGCAAGGGGCTTTGGTTATGCCTTGATTCTAGGTTTTGCACATGTTACTTATGATGTAAGTAACTACTTTTCAAAGCAAGTCCACAAATTAGACCTCAACTCAAAAATATGGCTAAACCAATGTTCTTAAAATGTTTTTTAGAGTCAAAATGATATATTACATGCCTTGGTTTGGATGTGTAGATTGAAAATATCAATTTCCAACTTTGGTTTATTTAACTTATACCCTTATTTTAGGTCATTTTTGCAACTTTGAGCTACAAGAATTTCCATCATCTCATGACCTCTTTACTAGACTTAAAACATCATTAAGAACAAGTTTGATGTTGAACATTTTCCCATTTGAAGCTTGGAAATAGGAGTTATGGCCTTATGCTTGAAATGACCTGTAATCTCCAAATGACCAAAATGCCCTTGACTTGTCAAAGCCATAACTTGAGTTCTACAAATCCTATCAAGGACTTCTATTACTCTATAGAAAGCTAAGAGGATAAGGAACAACATTCATGTTGACCAAAAGTTCATAGGAATCATCCTTCTTGGGCAAACATTTCATGCAAGTTGGGAAACTTTCAAGCTCCCAAATCCACATACCTCAGATGACCTGTAACTTGTCAAAGTCACAACTTGAGTTCTACAAATCCTATCAAGGACTTCTAGTACTCAAATTAAAGCTAAGATCAAGATCTACAACATTCATGTTGGGGGTAAGATGAGATGACAATCACATCTTGAGCTAAACTGCCTTGAAGATAGGGGTCAAACTAGGGGATTTTACACTGTCAAGCCTTAGAAACCCTAGCTTGAAACTTCTCAACCTCTTCAATCATGATGAGTTAACCTTGGAATCATCCTTATAGCATCTCAATGCATCAATCCATGATCACATGGCCTTTGAATTAGGTCTCAACCTTGTTCAAATCATCAGTTGACCTAGGGTTGACCCAGTCAAACCCTAATTACACCACTCATGGCTGAGTCTTCTTAATCTTGCACAATGACCTGTCTAGGCTTCATGATGGCTTTCAAGACATCTCATAAGCTCTCTCAAGGATTCAAGTCCTTCTTCATGACTTCAGAATCATCTGAGGTCTTCCCACAACTCTCAAGTTATGAGGCCTACACATTTGGTTTCAACCATTCTCTTTGAGAATCTTTTATCTTCTCTTGCAAGGATATCAACCCTTAAGCACCTGAATAACCTTCTTAGCTAGCTTCCTAGTCTTGTGTAGCTCTTGATTGGTAATCATACCTCTTGATCTCCTGCACACATGTCAATGAAATGCAAATGATAATGCTAATGTGAATGAAATGAAACATAAGCTAGGTGAAGAAAAGTTGGTCAAATTTTGGGGTGCAACAGCTGCCCCTATTCAAACGGCTCTCAACCAATCAAGGTGCGAGACGGTTGAATACTAAAAAACCCGGAAATTTGCCAACTGCACAAGTACACTGTACTCTGATGGGAACAAATCTTCGGAAACTGAAATATTAGCTGCACGACAACTAGCTGGGGGATTGGTCACACGGTAACCGGTGATGCATGGTCGATCACGCCGTCAGGAATCAAGATTCCTTGGGACTCATCAGGTCAACAATCAAGTTAATCATGCCATCGGGCATTCAAAGAAATTTTCGGGCATCATCCGGACTTCATCAATAAGTCGGGAATAGAATTCTCAGTCAATCATGAACCAATTGGGGATATCCAACTTCTGCCATCAGGCACTCCGCATCAGCTGGGAGAACTGCTCCGTTAATACGGTTGGACTTCAATCATCAAGTCTTCGGGGGAAGTTTCAACTTCGCTGTTCAGAAACCTGTTGGGGATGACACATCTTCGTCGGGGATTCTGGAGAACTATCAAGTAACCCTGCTTCGGAGTCCAGGAATCATTCTGGGTGAATCATCTCTGCTGAGGAAATCAAGAATCATCTTGAACAAATAACTCCGTGGGGACTTCAAGAATCATCCTGGACCCATAACTCTGCTGGAGATTTCAGGGATCATCCTGAGCAAACACTCTGCCGGGGACTCTAAGCATCAACTTGAGCAACCAACTCTGGCGACTTCACTGGGGTTTTAAGAGTCATCTTAAACGAACACCCTCGCTGGAGGATTCAAGAATCATCTTGAGCAAACGACTTTGCTGGGGATTTTAAGAATCATCTTGAGCAAGCGACCCTGCGGAGGAACACCTGCAAAACAAGAACGGTAACAACCTAGCTCATGCTTCATATGCGTATGCTTTGGCAATGGTGCAATGCTCCACACGGTGGAAATGCTACGCGTTTTTTGGGTAAATGCTATGGAATCATGCAAAATGCTATGACCCTATCAGCAAAATAAATGTTGAAGGGAAAATCCTCCTGTCAAGGAGACAGAACCACTCTGGTGGAGAGGAGGAATCATCCTGCCGAGGAGAAAGAACCACACCAATCTCAATTGGACTCCGCCTGGGGAAACAAACTTCAGTCGACTGCTGCAGGGGAACGAAGCTCTATGAGAACCTGGACCTGCTGAGGAGAGCGATGTCAATCGCAGAAATAAACTGCACGGCCTTCGCAGCCAAACCTTCCTGGAGGCAATGACTCCGGCGGGGAGATAAAGCATCAGCTATTCAACACTCTACTGGGGGAAAACCAATCATGGCCTTAACTGCTTTCCAAGGACTCGGCTCTCTTGGGGAACTGCAAACTCGGCTGGGGAAGAGGAAATCATCCTGCTTCGGGGGAGAGTACGACTCTGTGGGGAATCTCGATTCCGTCAGAGACTTCAGTCTGGAACTATCAACTGCTGCACACTTCAGTGAATAGTCTCCTACGAGACCTGCACTTGTGACCCGGTGCTGGGGGATGAACACACGCTTCGGCGCCTGACTCAGCTGGGGAGATGACGTTCCTTCAGGATACATCTGATTGGGGAGAGAATCTTCTCTGCCTGGGGAAACATATCAATGCTTTACGATCTCCAGTTCAGACTCTGTGGGGGAGAGGCTGCTAAACTTTGCTGGAGAAGAAGGAATCATCCTGCTCGGGGACGCATACGGCGTACCACCTGGAATATGCTACACCTGCAACAACACAAACAAACAGACAAGATACCCTTCTCGAAAGGGACCTATCAAGGTTATCATCTTGTGACAATGTTCAAGTAATTCATTGTTTCAACAATCAGTGGCCTAGGCCAGTAAGTTTATGTATGCGCATTTTGTCAAAAACATTGGCGTTCTTTTTTCGCAAACAAAATAGGTAAATGCTAAACAAACAAACAAAATTGCTGAATAGTATACATTTTATTGATAACGAACCCCTGAATGGGTAAAAATGTTTTACAACAGAGGCAAGCTCCTGGAATGAGGAAGCCGCGCAAAAATAAAAACATAAATATACATCAGTATATACACAAATGTCGGCAACGAGGCGTAGACGAACACCATGAGTTGATCCCTCTATGACCCACTCGACTTCGATACTTCTACGATGCTCCAGCTTCAGAAGAGATTGATTCAGATAAACGGCTCTCAGGTCCTCCAAACCACTAAACAATGAAAGTCCATACGCGGAACGCAGTCATTTGCTTTTTCAAATCCCTAACTTTTGCCTGAATCGCCCTTCCGGGTTTTCGATTCACCGGGATACCCTTTTTTGCCAAAGTCGCCCATCCGGGTTTTCGACTTTGCGGGTGTACATTCTTTTCTTTATATCCCTAATTTTTGCCCGAACCTTTCCCTTTTTTATGGTTCGCCGGGATGCCCCTTTTTTGCCTAGATGCTCTTTTTCTTTCCAGCGGGTCATTTTTAAGCAAAGTATTTTTTAACTGCGTCCGCGTTCACCGGGGATGCAAAATCTTCGCCATCCATCGTGGATAACAACAAAGCTCCTCCCGAGAAGACCTTGCTGACGACGTACGGACCTTCGTAATTAGGAGTCCACTTGCCCCGGTGATCGGAATGTGGAGGAAGAGTCTTCTTCAGGACGAGATCACCCGTCTGAAAGCTTCTAGAACGCACCTTCTTATCATAAGCTTTCTTCATTCGGCTTTGGTACAGGCGACCATACGCAATCGATGCTAATCTCTTCTCGTCCATCAGGCTGAGTTAGTTTAGTCGGTTCTTAATCCATTCTGCCTCATCGAGTTTCACGTCAACCAAAACTCGTAAAGACGGGATCTCCACTTCTAACAGTAGGACAGCTTCCATACCGTACACTAAGGAGAAAGGAGTTGCCTCGGTTGATGTACGTACCGTGGTGCGATAACCGTGCAGTGCAAATGGCAGCATCTCGTGCCAATCTTTATAGGTCACAACCATCTTCTGAACAATCTTCTTGATGTTCTTATTGGCCGCTTCAACGGCGCCATTCATCTTCGGTCGGTAAGGAGATGAGTTGTGGTGTTCAATCTTGAAACTCTGGCACAACTCCTTCATCATCTTGTTATTCAAATTCGAACCATTATCGGTAATGATCCGCTCGGGAATTTCGTATCGATAGATGATGTCCCTCTTTATGAATTTAGCCACCACCTGCTTGGTCACATTAGCATATGAGGCTGCCTCCACCCACTTGGTGAAGTAGTCGATAGCTACTAGGATGAAGCGATGACCGTTAGATGCAGTAGGCTCGATCTTGCCTATCATGTCGATGCCCCACATGGAGAACGGCCACGGGGAGGACATGACATTCAACGGGCACGGCGACACATGAACTTTATCAGCATAAATCTGGCATTTATGACATCTCTTCGCGAATTTAAAGCAATCCGATTCCATCGTCAGCTAGTAATATCCTGCTCTCAGGATATTTCTTGTCATTGCCCGCCGGCGTGCGTACCAAATGTGCCTTCATGGACTTCTTCCATGAGCATGCTCGCCTCTTTCTCATCTACACATCTGAGTAGCACGAGATCGTGGTTTCTTTTATACAAAACTCCATCAGGATTGAGATAAAAATTTCCAGACAGCCTCCTCAGAGTCTTCTTATCCTGGGTTGACGCTCCCGCAGGATACTCCTTAGTCATAAGGAAGTGTTGGATATCATGGAACCATGGCTTGCCGTCAGTGGCTTCCTCGATCGCAAAGACGAATGTGGGTCTATCAAGACGAGACAGGACAATTCTTGGAGCTTCATTCCAAAAATTGACTTTATACATCGAAGCCAACATGGCCAAGGCATCAGCCATCTGATTTTAGGCCCTGGGCACATGATGCAGTTCCACTCGATCAAAGAATGGAAGCAGCCTTCTGGCATAGTTCATGTACGGCACCAAATTCGATTGGCGAGTTTCCCACTCCCCTTTAATCAGGTTAATCACAAGCGATGAGTCACCATATACATCTAGGTTCTTGATTCTCAAATCAATTGCCTCTTCTAGACCCATGATGTACGCCTCATACTCCGCTTCATTATTGGTGACTGGAAACATCAGTCTCGCAGTGAACGGGATGTGGGATTCGTGGGGAGTCGTGATGATCACCCCAATGCCACTTCTATAAGAGTTAACCGCCCCGTTAAATATCAATTTCCACTGGGATTTCCTATCTGGACCCTCGTCGGGCAACGGTTCATCGCAATCCTTCACTTTAAGAAACATGATATCCTCATCAGGGAATTCAAATTTCATCGGCTGGTAATCCTCGATCTGCTGATCGGCCAGGTATTCAGACAGTACGCTGCCCTTAATGGCCTTCTGGGAAACGTACTGAATGTCATATTCCGTCAACACCATTTGCCATCTGGCAATCCTGCCCGAAAGCGCTTTCTTCTCGAAGACGTACTTGATCGGATCCATCTTCGAAATTAGCATGGTCGTCTGATTGAGCATGTATTGTCGTAAATGTTTGGCAGCCCAGGCTAGTGCACAACACGTCTTCTCCAGCATCGAGTAACGAGATTCACAGTCTGTGAACTTTTTACTGAAGTAATAAATGGCATGCTCCTTTCTGCCCGTCTCGTCGTGTTGACCGAGAACACACCCCATACTATTCTCAAGAACTGTCAAGTACATGATTAGGGGCCGTCCGGCCACTGGGGGTATCAAGATCGGAGGTTCCTGCAGATACTGTTTTATCTTATCGAATGCCTTCTGGCAATCCTCGTTCCAGATAATCGCCTTATCTTTCTTTAACAGTTTGAACATCGGTTCACACGTGGCCGTGAGCTGAGAAATAAACCTTGCAATGTAGTTTATTCTGCCCAGGAAACCACGAACTTCTTTTTCTATTTTTGGCGCTGGCATTTCTTGTATCGCTTTTATTTTCGCAGGATCAACCTCGATGCCTCTTTCGCTCACGATAAACCCCAGTAACTTTCCGGACCGTACTCCGAAAGTACACTTGTTAGGATTCAGCCTCAACCTGAACTTCCTAAGCCTCTCAAAAAGCTTCAGCAAATTGACTAGATGTCCTTCCTCCGTTTGGGACTTCGCAATCATGTCATCAACATAGACTTCAATCTCATGAAGAATCATGTCATGAAATAAAGTGACCATTGCTCGCTGGTAAGTGGCCCCTGCGTTCTTCAGACCGAAAGGCATTACCTTGTAGCAAAATGTTCCCCAGGGTGTAATAAACATAGTTTTCTCCATGTCCTCCGGCGCCATCTTGATCTGATTGTAACCGGAGAAGCCATCCATGAACGAAAACACGGAGAACTGAGTTGTATTGTCGACCAACACATCGATATGAGGCAGCGGGAAATCATCTTTAGGGCTCGCCCTATTCAAATCCCGATAATCGACGCACATTCGTACCTTACCGTCCTTCTTCGGTACAAGCACTATGTTGGCGACCCACGGAGGGTAAGTGGTGACCGCTAAGAAGCCAGCATCGAGCTGTTTCTGCACTTCTTCTTTGATCTTAACGGCCATATCTGGTCGCGTCCTCCTAAGCTTTTGCTTAACGGGAGGACAATCTTCTCGCAGCGGCAAGTGATGGACCACGATGTCAGTATCAAGTCCGGGCATATCTTCGTATGACCAAGCAAAGACGTCACTATACTCTCGAAGCATCTCGACCAATCTCTGCTTGACATCACTCTGCAATGCAGCCCCTATCCTGACGTTCCTGACAAGTTCTTCAGAACCCAGATTCACAATCTCGATTTCCTCCTCATGAGGCAGAATAACTTTCTCTTCTTGTTTCAACAAGCGGGCCAACTCTTCAGGAAGGTCTTCGTCTTCATCAATCTCTTCTTCGGCTTGATAGATCGGGCAATCAAAGTCGAAATGAGTCGTAGAAGGTCCAGAGTCGATGTCATCTGCTATGTGGATCCTGCAATAACAAGGGTTAAGCTTAAAACAAGGATATGCAGGTTAGCACAAACCTCATTGCCATTTTATTGTTTTTCAAAGCGAATATAAAACAGGAATAACAGAGATCACAATATTTGAATACGAAGAAAAACGCCTTTTGATTTATTGATAAAATGCATGTACATAATCAAACAAGGCCCTGACAATAAAACCACTATGCCCCGGGTAGGACATAGGGTTGTACAATGATTGGAAAAAGTAAATCATTACTCTTCGCTTGTCATCTGGATGATATCCTTGACAGACCAGTTGATGAGGCTCTCGCCTGGCTTGCTTGGCTGGATCCAAGAGTCTAAGTCACAGTCGCTATCTCCGTTGTCTTCAGACACTGCGTTGATGCTTTCAAATATCACCCCGCCGCTGGTAAACTGGATCGGCCCTTTGCCTCGCGACGCACTGCTAGAAGAGGAGGCTTCAGCCGCAGGAGAATATCCAAACCCAAACTTGTCTTGCTTGTTAGGTATCTCCAAAATTCGCCCCCAGCCTGGGGTAGATGCGGCTTGAACAACGGCTCGGGCTTCCTTGAAGGAAGAGAGAGTCATCTCTGGCTTTTCAGTGACTGCAGGAGCTACGCCATTGACTTTAACAGCTTTGAACGCTTGGCATAGGGTTTCGTGGATTTCCCCATCCATCTCAACATACTTGAAGGACGACAAATGGCTCACCATTATGTCTTCCTCGCCACATACGGTCACGATGCTACCTCCGACGGCATATTTGAGTTTCTGGTGCAATGTGGAGGTCATGGCACCTGCGGAATGGATCCATGGCCGGCCCAAGAGACAGCTGTAGGCAGGCATGATGTCCATAATGTAAAAGACCGTGTCGAACGTTTCCGGCCCGACTTGGATTGGCAGGGTCACCTCCCCGAAAACGTGGTGTTTGGTTCCATCGAATGCTTTCACAACCAGATCACTGGGTGTGCAAATCATTCCGCGAGTATCTAACTTCATCAATGCTTTCTTCGGAAGAACATTGAGCGACGACCTAGTGTCTACCAACACGTGAGACATGATTGTTCCCCTACACTCTATCGAGATGTGCAGGGCGCTGTTGTGGTTCCTCCCCTTCGGCGTCAGCTCTAAGTCAGTGAACCCTAACCCATTTCCAGCATTCACGTGGACTACGACCTCCTCCAACTGGTTTATCGATATTTCCTGCGGTACATATGCGGCGTTCAACACCTTCAGCAGTGCGTTGCGGTGTGCTTCGGAACACAGCAACAAATTCAGGATGGAAATCTTCGAGGGCGTTTAATGGAGATGATCCACGATCTTGTAGTCACTCTTTTTAATCAACCGCATAAACTCCTCGGCGTCTTTAACAAGTAAGTCTTTTTCTACCCCGCAAGGGATCTCTTCAACGACTTTACTTTTACCTTTATCAGTTGCATCAGCTCTGTTTGTTTTATCCATCACGACCTCAGGTGGTGCAAATACTCTTCCGCTGCGAATAATTCCGCTAACGCCCGCTAGGTTCTCCATAGACGACCCAAACGGTTCTAGTTCCAACTTTTGTCTGTTGCAGTAGACCTCTGCCCCGTAATGCCATGGGAAAGCATTAGTGCTTTCGAACGGTATCGGCCCAGCTTTGGTGATGGTAATTGTGGGCGGCCTGGGTGCAGAAATAGTTATCGTCTGGCGAGGGATGGTGATGGTGGCAACCTCATCATCTTGCTTCAGCATTACCTCTCCCGATCCGCTTTCGGCCCTCCGGCTAAACTGCAGGATTCCTTCGGTCATCAGACTTTGAATCCCCTCTATCAGCTGTTCACATCCATCAGGACTTGTCGCACAGCCCATACACAGCTCTCCGCAACCTGGGAAGAAACCTCTTTTCATCAGCTTAGCTTTAACAAAGCTAAGCGGTGTCTTCAGATCTCTGACGTTAGTCAACAAATCCAAACTCTCGTCTTCAATAATGGCGTTTACTCCACCTTCCCTATGATTCGGCATAAGGTTCTTCGTGACGTTTGGCACATTATCTGAGAAGTTGATGATCTTGGCGTCCACCATGTCCTGCACCTTGTGCTTGAAGGCTTTGCAATTCTCTACTGTGTGGCCTGGTGCCCCTGAGTGAAACTCACAAGTTGCATTCGCGTCATAACCTGGCGGAGGTGCCCCTGTCAAGGGAGCCAAGGTTCTCTTCTGGATCAACTATAGCTGAAGCAAAGTCTGTAATAGTTGAGCGTACGACATGGGCGGTGTCTCGAGGTGACGGCTCGACAGAGGTGCCCGATTCTGGTACTTTCTGTACCCTTGTTGACTCGGTTGCTGCTGCTGCTGCGGCTGTTGTGGCTGTTGAACTGTCGGGATAGTTATACTGGCCACCTGTTGGTGAGGGCCCTTACCCTTCCTTCGAGCGTTGGTCACGGCGCTCGTTTCTCCTTCCCGTCTTTTGCCACCATAAGGTTTCTTGCCTCTTCCTCCAGCTGAGGATGAATCACCCTGAATTTTCCCCAGTTTTGATCCCATTTTCAATGTGCTCACCCGTGATAATGAGATCTGAGAAGGTTCCAGACATACCGCTGACCAATTTCTCATAATAAACCCCTGGGAGGGTGGCTACAAACATCTGCACAAGCTCACGTTCAACAATCGGCGGCTGAACCCTGGCTGCCAACTCACGCCACCGCTGGGCGTATTCCTTAAACCCTTCGTTGTTCCTTTGCGACAGATTCTTCAGTTGGACTCGGTTCGGGGCCAAGTCACTGTTGTATTGGTAGTGGTGCACAAATGCTTCAGCAAGGTCCTTCCACGTGCGCACACTAGTAGGCTCCAGACTCATGTACCATTCGAGGGAGGGCCCGGACAGACTGTCTTGAAAGAAGTGCATCAGCAACTTCTCGTCCTCAGAATAAGCGGACATTTTCCTGTAATATGATCTCAGATGGACGCGAGGGCAAGTGGTGCCCTTATACTTTTCAAAGTCAGGTACCTTGAACTTGGGAGGCACCTTGAAATCAGCAATCAGTCCCAACTTGGACATATCAACTCCCAGGGTGTTCTGGTTCTCGATACTCCTCATCTTGTCCTCTAGTGCCTTGAACCTTAGACGTGCTTCAGCAGTCATCTCCCCTTCAACACCTCTCTAAGAGAACACATCGTCCTGGCGGTCTTCTAACCACGGCTGAGGCCCGAACAGATTTCCAACACCTGCAGTGCCGTTTCCCAGCCCAACATTGACGTTAGCTTCAAAATTCCCATTACCGACGCCCGTCGTATTACCATTGAGTCCCATGTTAGCTATCACATTGCCGTTGGCACTGCCATTCCCCCCGGTCACGGGGACGCCATTCTGAGGAGTTTCAACTGGTGGAGGGGTTGGCCCAGTCCCACCATGGAGTACGCCATTGCTATCGACCCTTGAAATCAGAGGCTGAACCAAGGTTCTGAGCTGATCCTGGCCATTGGCGACCGCTTGCATGAGCTCCATGAAGCGATCCATTCTTTCGCGGAGTTCCTGAACATCAGTTTGCACTTGCTCCATGATTCTGGTTTGATTTGCTCTGGTAGGATAGCGGTGAATAGGTCTCTGATCAATCCTGGAACAACCTGAAAAAACATGAAAACACAAAGGGTTAGGAAAAACAACAAAGTGCTCGTTATGCAAATGCTTCATGCAAATGCAAACGTGTGTCTGTGTGTTAGGGAGGTTTTCCCCGATCCTAGTGCCTGAGTGCCAGTGCTGATAATAAGAAGTCTGAGTCCAGTCATGGAAATAACATCTCATATATGAAGAAAGCCCATCAAGGCGGTACACAACGTCAGTGAGTACAAGATGAATCAACAACATGACGTCAGCCAACAAGCCTGGTGATGGTCAGCGTCCAACAATGATCAACACAAAAGGAAATACAAATAGTCAAGTATGGCCACGGGCACGAAACTCTTCTAACAACCCCTTCGTTTCTGGATGATCAGGCCGAGTGAGCAACCCTTCGACGAGTAACTTCCTCTGCATAATGGTGTATTGAAGACCTTCGACCGAATCTTCCCATGCTCCTTCGCCGAAACAATCTTCTAACTTCCGCTTCTTGGACTCAAACGTCAGTTTGCGCTCCTTTAGGTTAGCGAGAGCTTTGTTAAGCTGGCCTTCAACGGCATATCTGCGAGCGGTTTCTTCATCAAACCTCTTCTCACTAGCCTTCACCTGGGCTTTCAGCTTGGAGATCTGTTGCATCAGCTTATCCTCCCACTCTTTCCTGTTGGCTAGGGTGGCCTTCCAGTGCTGGTTAAACCTGGATATCCTCCGATACGCTTCGTCCAAGTGCTGCTTCTTCGTGGCCAGTACATCATTGACAGCTTTGAAGTCTCGACCCATGCGCTCATGCTCAGCTATCTGCTTAGTCAGATCTGTCCCTAACTGGTTCACCAGCTCTGTTTGCCTCTTGAAGGAATGAACGACTTCGTTTCTCTCGCTTCTGAGCTGAGCCAATTCCTTCTCCAGTTCTTCATTTGCCTTCTTCAATTCATCTCGCTCAGCTAACACCTGATTATGCTGCTGAATAGGCACAGTGGTAGGCTCTCCAATCACTGGAGGGCTTTCTGGCTTGGCAGGAGGAAACGGCATCCCTATAGCATCTGCTCTGGCTCTGATCCACGTCATGTACGGAGCGTAGGCTTGACTATTTCTTTTTCCCAGCAATGGTTTTCCCCTCTTACTGATACCATTCCAAGCGCGCTGAAGCTTAGACAACACATCCCCTTCTAGAAGACCAGTGAGGTACAGAGATTCTTGTACCTCTTCATCCTTCGGCGGAGCTCTCAAAGCATAAGCAAACTGTCGGACCAGCAAAGACGGATTATAGTTTATACAACCCTTCCTGCCTATCAATGGCACGTTCAGAAACCCGCTGTAGCTGAAGATAATCTCGGTACCCAACCTATCTCTGTCAAACCAGTCAATATCCTCTGCAGATAGACTCACAAAACGCTCAGACCACTCAGCCGTGGCTGCAGACGAAGCAAAGGGACCCTTCTTAGGTAGGTGACTATCAAGCCATCTATAGAGCAGGGGTACATAGCAAGAGACATTCTTGCCCCTTCTGTTCTCGTTTTTGTAGTGGATGGAATGGTAGACATCTCCTATCAAGTTAGGGACTGGATTCCCTGAAGCAAAGATGCGGAAGGCGTCGAAGTCTACAAAATCGGGCATATTGGGGAACTGAATGATGCCATATATGCACAAAGCGAGAATGGCGTTGAACACGACCCAACATCCGTCTTTGGCGCACTGCTGAGCCTTTCCCACCAAGAACTGCAATGAGATACTGGGAACCTTGTTCCAGCTAGACAAGACCAACTCAGAGGCATCCAGATGAAGTGAAGGAGCTAGACTAGCCAGATCAGGCTCAGCATCCATATGAATAAAAGGCATCTGCCTCTTGATAGGCACACCTAACAAATCAGCATATTCCTCTAGCATGGGTGCGAGAACAAAATCCTGGAAAGTAAAGCATCTCAACGGAGGGTCGTAGAACTGCAGCAAGGCGTGCAACCCATTCAACTCAAACACAGAGGGTTTATGAACCAAACTGAGCAATTTGCCGTAAGGCTTTCTGAATTCATGTCTCACAGAATCATCCGCTAAAGCAATCAAACCAGTCAGCTGAACCACATCAGGGGCAGGGAGCTTGTAAGCCACGGTCTTCCTCAAAGAACCCATAACAATACAACAGAAGGCCAGAAATCCTGAATCGGGGGAAACGACACCTGCAACACAGACACACGTTAATGAAATGCAAATGAGTATGCAAAGCAATGTAAAATGCAATCATGCAGCAGGAGATCAAGACAACTGTGTTGTGGAGATTCTGTGTCAACAAACCATGATGCTGCTCTATCAAGAACAACCACTATATCTGATAATAAGAAAACCCCGGTACCGGACCACAAATCTGCTCTGTCAAGAACACACACACATAGGACCATAAATCTGCTCTGTCAAGAACAAACATCTGATACAGGACCTCTGATACAGGACCAAAACTCTGCTCTGTCAAGAACAAACATCTGATAATAAGGACCTCTGGTACAGGACCAAAACTCTGCTCTGTCAAGAACAAACATCTGATAATAAGGACCTCTGATACAGGACCATAACTCTGCTCTGTCAAAAACAAACATCTATCTGATGAGATCCTCTGATCCCAACCATGAACCTGCTCTGTCAAGAACAACTACACATCTCTGAAGATAAGGTCCTCTGATACAAGACCAAAAACTCTGTTCTGTCAAGAACAAACATACATCTGCTGGTGAGATCCTCTGATCCCATAAATCTGTTCTGTCAAGAACAAACACATCTGATGATGAGAACCTCCGGTACCAACAAAACTGATTCACTATCAAGAAAACCAGGTAGTCTGAAGGTTAAAGTTTCCTGCAACAAACCCAACCCTGCTCACAGGCATGAACCTAAACTGACACAAGTTTGGCATCCTATGCGGTCATCAGCGTCACAGACATTCAAGAGGGGTTATACGATACCCAGAAGGTGTTGCATCACCAGCTCATGAAGCGGCCTCACTCGGCTGAATTCCAAATGATCGGTCCCCAGAGTCGACAATCCTCCAAACCAACAACCCCCTCAACCCAAAGGGTTGAAAAAGAAGTCAACCGGGAGAACCTCATCTGAGCGTGGATTTCATGAGACACTAGTGCCTGCCAAGCAAGCACGCGCCCACTAATTTCCACAACTAATGCTATGTTCACTCAAGCCTGGGTCTGGCTTCTCACTCATCAGAATGCCCCTCCCACAACAGCACAGATAATCATATCATACTGAAAATAAAGTGCGGGAAATAAAATGCGATAAATAAACACAACCCAACAAGTAATCATACAAGCGCTAGGTTTGACTCTCGCAGGGGATGTCGGATCCCCAAACTGACTCGCATATGGGACGTTGGATCCCTAGGAAACTATCAAGTCCCCAGCAGAGTCGCCAGCTGTCGCTTCCGCGAAAATAAGGTGCCGGCAAAACAGAAGATTCGCCACCTTTCGTTATTTATCCCTTAGAGCGGGAAAGGAAACGATCGGAAAAACCTGACGAAAAGGTATAAGACAAGGTCATCGCAATTGTTGTCTGGGTTTGGGAGTCGGTTACGCAAGGGGAAGGTATTAACACCCCTCACGTCCATCGTACTCGATGGGATCCACGCTTGTTATGTTTACTGGTCGAGTTGGTTTATCTATCTACCTATCAGGGCTGGCTTAAAAAAGAAAAGAAAATGACTCGGCAAGGCGTCGCACTTTATGCCTACGTATTCTCATCAGAGAATGAGAAATCAAAGTCAACGTAGTTCGGCCTACTACGGGTTATGGGGAAGGTGGCTCGCTAATACATCAGTATTGTGCCTACGTACTCTCAACGGATATGAGAGATCAGAGCTTACGTAGTTCGGGCTAATACGGATTACGGGAATTCAAATTCATCTGTTTTATCGAGTAGGGTTAAACAGCAGTTCCAGCAGTTAGGGACAAAGCCTGTTTGCGGTGGCGCTGAAGTTTAACGACACTCTTTTCTTCAGAAAATCTTCCTTTGACTTATGGGCCCACGGGGCAAAAAGGTTTGAAGTTTGTTTTTTGTCTTTTACGGAAGAACCGTTTTTTATTGTGTTTGCAATTTCAATCGCACTAAAGACTATGACCTGAGAGAGAATGCGTCGCATGTCACCCAAAGGGTGCCATACTAAACATCCAGATTGTTGAAAAGAAACTCTCCAACAATCCTTTCTCAGATAGCTTAAGGCTCGTAACGTACGAAAGAAATCATTCATGATTACTGTATCTTAAGCTGTTTTGAGATGAGAAGAGAAGGGGCTCAACTAATGGGGAGACTATCAAGTCATACTGTTGTCATGCCAAGGATTCATCCTATGGTTGAGGTTTGCAACAGGGAACTCCTAGAAGTTATCATGCATTGGTTTCAACCTAAAGTTCCAATCATCACTTCCTTATCAAAGGAAGTGAGAGTCCTAAGGGATCATGTCAATGATAAGCAAAAACAGATAAAGCATCAGCTTAACAGTAAACAGATATATAGTAAGCGACTGTAAAATGCATGCCATGCAAGTGAGGGAGGAAATGTGTGTGGGGCAGCAGCCTCCACAAGCTCATCTCAACCTCAAGCCAGATATGAATAACTGCAATCATACAGAAGAAATAACATGCTATCAAGCAAAATACAGTAAAAATAACATGCTATCAAGTGAAATAGAATAACTGCAATCATACAGAAGAAGTAAAATGCTATCAAGCAAAATAAACCACATGGGCAAGGGAGCTGGGCTCTACCGAATACCCGCAAGCAAAGCCATACAGTAAAAATACAAGCAGAGGGAGCAACTCAACCTCTAGTGCAATCATGCTCCTAGCTTAGAGTCAGTCTCGATATGAACTTATTCTAATGCATCAAGCAAAACAAACAAGGCACATCAATACAGAAGAGAAAACAGACAGGAAAGAAAGCAGATCAACCCCTCTTTCTTTCAATTAAGCTTCAGCTCTTCTGACAGCAATCCAGTCTTCAGACTCCAACCACCCTTCAAGGCTATCATCCTTCATGACAAGTATCAACTTGCTTCTCCAGGGTTTCAACCCATCAACATAAGTTTCAACTTATCTTCTCTTATCCAAGCTTCAGCTCTCCAGTCAATTCCACCTTCAGGCTTCACTCCTGACTACAAGTATCAACTTGATTCCTTCAGGCTCTCCAAGCATCAATGTAAGTATCAACTTATCCTTTATTCCTCAAGCTTCAGCTCTTCAGTCAATCTCAATTGAATCCTCTTCATAAGTATCAACTTAGCCTTCAAGCTTCAGCTCTCTCCTCTTTACCAGCATCAACTTGGTCTTCTTCATCTACGAGCTTCAGCTTCTCAGAGTAATCTTCAATCACATGGAAGTGTCAACTTCATCCTTCAATTCTTTTTCAAGCCTCAGCTCTTCACTCAATCTCCATTGGATCCTCAAGTATCAACTTGTTCTTCTTGCTCTTCAAGCTTCAGCTGCAATGGCAATGCTCAGTAAATCATCCTCTTCCACACTCTTCAATGAAGTCCTCATCTTGGAACTCAAGTCCAACATATTTCAAGATACTCAAACCAGAAGACAATTGATTTAACAGAATGAGTGGAAATGATAAACAGCTTATTGACAACTAATGGAAGCCTGTAAGGGTTCATCATTATGAGAGACTGGTTCCCTCAAAGTTCTACTTCCCAGATAAAGCCACTCATCCCTCCAAAGGAGGGATGTGAATATCTTAGAAGGACTTTTAGTCATTGGGAGGAATGGAAGCACAAGATGCTTTCCATATTTGTGAAAGAAGTCATTATAATTATAAGGCTTTCCCTATGGCTCCTACCTCCTAAATCTTCATCAGACACCTTCAGGCACAAACAACTCCAAGCTCCAAGCAACTTCAAGCAACTTCAATCATCCTCACCTTGTCTTCAACTTGTCCTCAATCTCACCCAAAGGCAAACAAAACAAAAACCCTAATCTAAGGGGACTAAAGAAGTTAATATAGTTGAGTTAGTAAGTTAGGATCACCTAAAACCTAGTACTAAAGTTAACCCTAACTAAAATACTAAAACCAATTGTAAAATCCTACAAAAATAACTATGGTAACCTAGGTCAATCATGACTCTATCCTATTAATTCCAGAGATCAAATCATCAAATAAGACCTAGAAATAAATTCTATACTATAAGGTACTAAACCTAAACCCTAAAAGGAAGCACCTAAAACCTCAATCTAGAAAACACACTTACTTTCATCACAAAAATGTGAGAAAAATGCTATGGGAGCATAAATGTCTAAACTAATCACACACAAAAAATCAGGATCAAAATCATCACCATATGATCACACAAAATTCCACAAAATTAAGTATCAAACATAACTATTTTAATATCAATTAAAATGTAAAATTCCCATAAAATCATAAAATGCATGAACTAAAAATATTTTTTATCTAAAAAATACTAGACTCAATCATGAATATAATGCAAAAAGAATGGGATTAATTGGATCATTTTTCAATTTTATATGATTTTATCAAGAACCATGAATAAAATGAAAAAAATAAAGAAAATCCAAGTAAAATAATAAAACCACGGTGCAGATAGTAAACACGCTCAGTTCATTATGACAATTGGGCCATTAGGTGGTGGGGATAACAATCTGAACTTAAGCTCAAAACCACAACTTAAATGAAACGCAGCGTTGCAATGTGATTCAGAGTCCTTCACAAATTGAGGTCAATACGTGGCCGTTGGGTCATGCCTTCAGTCAAAGTCCAACCAAGATCTGATGGCTATCAAGTCATCTTCTCCAATTCAAACCTCTGAAACTCGTGCGCAGCTCCGGCCACCACCGGTGGTGCTCCGGTCACCATTCCACAACCCTAGTTCAACATAGAGCCCACCATAGGCCACGATCCCTTAATGAAACATGTACCAAATTCCTTCACGAATTCATTCATGCCCTTAATTCTCTCTGAAACCTCAAGATTCACCATAACCAACTCTCAACCGAAAATGGTAACATCCTAGATTGGTCACTAATTCTCAAATTAATAGTCTGAAAACCTTCCTACACCGTTCTACAATGCATCTAACACCCTAATTCATCTTCATTCTACCTGATTCATGGTGGAGGAAGAAAGTTACTAACCTGAAAATTCGTGATGAACAGATGCACAAAATTTTCAAATCAAGCTCTCCAACCTTCCAGACACGATCAATGGATCATTTCCTTGCTTCTGTATGCAATATAACTGTTGAAAACTCCTGAAACTTGAAACCCGATGGTGAGTTGCAGGTGGAAAAATCTGATCTCAAGAACACCAATCAGCCACGAATTCCCTTGGATTATGATCTGGAATCAATCCCTAGCATCCATGGAAGAACTTGCAATCAAGAAAATGGATGGAAAGTGAAGAAATTGGTGAAACCGAATTCAGTTGCAAGCTATGCAATTTCAATCTCAATCTCTGCTCTCTCCTTCAATCATCACCAACCTTTGCATTGGATCACCTCTACTCAATATATAGATGATGCATGGATGATCTAGAACCCTCTAGATCCTTCTAATGAGAGTTTCAATCTCTCATGACATGAGAATTTCAACCATATGCCATGGTATGCATAGTTCTGCAAACAGCTTGAAACCAACCCCATTCTCTTCCAATTTCTCCCCTAGTGACATTTTGAAAGTGTTTAGCTTGCAAGGGGCTTTGGTTATGCCTTGATTCTAGGTTTTGCACATGTTACTTATGATGTAAGTAACTACTTTTCAAAGCAAGTCCACAAATTAGACCTCAACTCAAAAATGTGGCTAAACCAATGTTCTTAAAATGTTTTTTTAGAGTCAAAATGATATATTACATGCCTTGGTTTGGATGTGTAGATTGAAAATATCAATTTCCAACTTTGGTGTATTTAACTTATACCCTTATTTTAGGTCATTTTTGCAACTTTGAGCTACAAGCATTTCTATAATCTCATGACCTCTTAACTAGCCTTAAAACATCATTTTGAACAAGTTTGATGTTGAACATTTTCCCATTTGAAGCTTGGAAATAGGAGTTATGGCCTTATGCTTGAAATGACCTGTAATCTCCAAATGACCAAAATGCCCTTGACTTGTCAAAGCCATAACTTGAGTTATACAAATCCTATCAAGGACTTCTAGTACTCTCTAGAAATCTAAGAGGATAAGGAACAACATTCATGTTGACCAAAAGTTCATAGGAATCATCATTCTTGGGCAAAAGTTTCATGCAAGTTGGGCAACTTTCAAGCTCTCAAATCCACATACCTCAGATGACCTGTAACTTGTCAAAGTCACAAATTGAGTTATACAAATCCTATCAAGGACTTCTAGTACTCAAATTAAATCTAAGATCAATCTCTACAACATTCATGTTGGGGGTAAGATGAGATGACAATCACATCTTGAGCTAAACGGCCTTGAAGATAGGGGTCAAACTAGGGGATTTTACACTGTCAAGCCTTAGAAACCCTAGCTTGAAACTTCTCAACCTCTTCAATCATGATGAGTTAACCTTGGAATCATCCTTATAGCATCTCAATGCATCAATCCTAATCACATGGCCTTTGAATTAGGTCTCAACCTTGTTCAAATCATCAGTTGACCTAGGGTTGACCCAGTCAAACCCTAATTACACCACTCATGGCTGAGTCTTCTTAATCTTGCACAATGACCTGTCTAGGCTTCATGATGGCTTTCAAGACATCTCATAAGCTATATCAAGGCTTCAAGTCCTTCTTCATGACTTCAGAATCATCTGAGGTCTTCCCACAATTCTCAAGTTAGGAGGCCTACACATTTGGTTTCAACCATTCTCTCTGAGAATCTTTTATCTTCTCTGACAAGGATATCAACCCTTAAGCACCTGAATAACCTTCTTAGCTAGCTTCCTAGTCTTGTGTAGCTCTTGATTGGTAATCATACCTCTTGATCTCCTGCACACATGTCAATGAAATGCAAATGATAATGCTAATGTGAATGAAATGAAACATAAGCTAGGTGAAGAAAAGTTGGTCAAATTTTGGGGTGCAACAGTGGGGCCTCGGTAAAACTTGTCCAGGCCACACAAATCCATTGAAATCTCCAATAGCCCAACTTTGCAATGTCAAACTCATATCTCAACTGAAGTGATCCACCTCCACCACCAGATATAATTCACTTGCTTGTAGTGGTGGAGGCTCTCCGACAACAGAATGAAACCTTGCAAGACAGTGTTTAAGTTTTGCAAACACAAAGCCTACAGGAAATGGACGACGAAGAGGATCCCCTAGATTCCCATTCTTTGTCTGAAGTTATCTGGGATGATTGTGTCCTAAACAACATCAAACCACCTACACTGGTGTCTTTTGATGGTAAAACTGATCCGCGGGAGCATATAATTGCAATCAATAATAAGATGGCAATAGTATGGGTTTCTGACTCCTTTAAGTGTAAACTAATGGTCGAAACCTTTAAAGAAGGAGCTTTATGATGGTATATGAGTATACCTAGATTCTCAATCATCATCTATCAAGATTTAACCAAGAAAATGGTACAACACTTTTCAGCATGTAAGCATAGGAAAGTGTCGACTACCATTTCATTTAACGTCAGAAAAAGGCCTCAGAATCTCTCAAGGAATATCTGGTAAGACTCAACAAAGAAACAGTTACCAGGAAATGTTCTTCGAAGAATTTCAACACAACCTCAAGGCCGGGCAGTTCAATGAATCCTTAACACAAAAAACCGACATCCAACATGGATGAGGTTATTACCTAAGCGGTGTGCATACCATAGGCTTCGCAGACACCACACACAAAAATGTCACTAGTTAAAGAAAGAAATAAAAATCCTAATTAAGAGAGGTTGACTATTGTCATATGTTAAATATGTATGAGGACAATCAAGAAAGAGAAGTCCTTCCCGGGAGGACCCTAGCTCGGAAAATCCTGCATAGAAGAAAGGAAATAATACATAGGAAGTCTGCGAAGCCCGGGTAACTTGTCACACACTAAATACTATTGTAGGCCGATTCGCATGGGGAGGAGAAACCAATTTAGCTAGAAAAAGATATGCCCGGCCACTGATGCACATCGAACAGAAGCCACCTTCAAAGGGGAAGGAAAGCTCGGACGTAGTCAATTTCTCTAGAAAAGACTCAAAAAGGAGTGATGGCTCACGAAAATGACCCCTGTCGCTACTGCGAAAATCGGCGCCGGCTATGACAGAAGAGTCGCCACCGTGCGTTATTTATCCCACAAGAGGGAAAGGAAATTCTCAGAGTAAACCTAACGCAAAGAGGGAAAGGAATGGTCATCGCAACCAAATCCTGGATTCGGGAGTCGGTTACGCAAGGGGAAGGTATTGTCCATCTTGACGGGAATCAATGGTCTCTCGACAACTGGGGGTATCAATATTGGAGGTTCCTGCAAATATTCTTTTATTTTTCAAACGCCCTTTGACAATCTTCATTCCAGGTCACAGCCTGATTCTTTTTCAACAATTTGAATAATGGCTCGCATGTAGCGTTTAGGTGAGATATGAACCGAGCAATGTAGTTCAACCTCCCTAAAAACCCACGCACTTCTTTTTCGGTTTTAGGCGTTGGCATTTCTTGTATTGCTTTTATCTTAGCAGGATCAACCTCAATTCCTTTTTCGCTCACAATAAACCCCAATAGTTTACCGGATCTCACCCCGAAGGTGCACTTGTTAGGATTCAGCCTTAGTCTGAATTTCCTAAGCCTCTTGAACAATTTCAGCAGATTAACCAAATGCTCTTCCTCCGTCTGGGATTTGGCAATCATATCATTAACATAAACCTCGATCTCTTTATGCATCATGTCATGAAAGGGCATTGTCATAGCACGTTGATATGTTGCCCCAGCGTTCTTCAAACCAAAGGGCATCACTTTGTAGCAAAATGTTCCTCAGGGAGTAATGAAGGTTGTTTTCTCCATGTCTTCTGGCGCCATTTTTATCTGATTGTAACCCGAGAAGCCATCCATGAAGGAGAACACGGTGAGTTGAGCAATGTTATCGACCAACACATCGATATGAGAAAGCGGAAAGTCGTCCTTTGGGCTCGCCCTATTCAAATCACGATAGTCTATGCACATCTGCACCTTACCGTCTTTCTTTGGTACCGGTACTATATTGGCGACCCATGATGGATAAGTTGTAACAGCAAGGAACCCAGCATCCCACTGTTTTTGAACTTCCTCCTTAATCTTCACAGACATATCTGGTCTGGTTCTTCTGAGTTTCTGCTTAACAGGCGGACATTCTTCCCACAATGGCAGACGATGAACAACCATGTCAGTATCCAATCCTGGCATATCCTCGTACGACCAAGCAAAGATATCACAGTACTATTGCAACATCTCAATCAGACCTTGCTTGATGTCGCTTTGCAGCGCAGCCCCTATCCGGATGTTCCTGACAACTCCCTCGGACCCCACGTTGATAATCTCAATCTCTTCCTGATGAGGCAGAATGATTTTGTCTTCCTGTTTCGACAGTCGAGTCAGCTCTTCTGGCAAGTCACTATCCTCAACAATCTCTTCCTCAGCTTGAAATACCGGGTGCTCGAAGTCAAAGTGAGTCATAGGAAGTTCGTGTTCGGTGTCATCTGAAATATGAATCCTGCAAAGTGGTTAAATGCTTCAAATGAGTGCAAACAAAGCTCATAACCACGTTGCCATTTATTGTTAAAATAAAAACAGGAAAAACAGGGAACACAAAATTTGTATGAGAAAAACGCCTTTATTCAATGATTAAACAGTGCATACACATAAGCAGGTAGCCCTAAAACAAAATCACTATGCCCCGGGTAGGACACAGGATTATGCAATAATCAAAAAAACAAATCATTACTGTTTTGTAGTCACTGGGACAATTTCCCGGATGGACCAGTTGCAGAGACTTTGTCCTGGCACGCTAGGCTTGATCCACACGTCCATGTCGCAATCAATATCTCTGTCTTCAGAGTCGGAAACAGCATTAATCGTCTCAAAGCGGACTCCCTTTGGAGTAATCACCACCGGTCCTTTGAACTTGGGCACGCCTGATGCGGAAGGTGACGATGTAGGGCGATACCCCAAACCAAACTTAAGCTTTTGATGCAGCATGGACGTCACAGCCCCTGCAGAGTGTATCCATGGACGCCCAAGTAAACAGCTATAAGCTGGATGAATATCCATGATATAAAACTCAGTGTCAAATACTTCCGGCCCGACCTGCAACGGCAACGTTATCAATCCAAACACCAACCTTCTCGTTCCATCAAATGCCCTCACAACCAAGTTACTTGGCATGCAAATAATTCCCCGGATATCCAACTTCATCATAGCCTTCTTAGGCAATACATTCAGAGATGATCCGGTATCCACAAGAACATGTGACATTACGGTGCCCCGACATTCCACCGATATGTGCAAAGCCATATTATGCTCTCGGCCTCTGGGTGTTAGATCAAAATCAGTGAAACCCAAACTATGTCCAACATTGACATGCGCTAGTACCCCCTCTAGCTGGTTGACAGAAACCTCCTGAGGTACAAATGACGTGTCCAATATCTTCAACAAAGCATTTCGATGAGCCTCAGAACAAAGCAACAAAGATAGGATTGAAATTTTTGAGGGTGTCTGTTATAAGTGCTCAACAATCTTATAATCGCTCTTGTGAATTAGCCTCATGAATTCTTCTACGTCCTTGAGCGACGTGTCTTTCTCTTTCAACTGGGATGGTCCACTTTCATTCACCTTGGCTTTGCCTTTAGCAATTTTCTCTGCTTCAACTTCAGGTGCGGTGAAGATTCTTCCACTACGGGTCATGCCTCCCGTTCCAACAACATTGTCAACTGCCCCTGCCGGCCGTCTATTCACCTCAATCTTTTCTTCATTACAGTACACTTCTAACCCATATGTCCACGGAACAGCTTTTGTACTCTCAAAAGGAATGGGTCCTGCTTTTGTTATTATGATAGTCGGCCGCTTGGAGGGCGCCGATATCATGATAGTCTTCCTTGGGATCGTAACAGTTGCAATCTCATCCTGCTTTTCAAACAATGCCTCAACAGGCTTCTCAACAGCAATCCGATCAAATTGCAAAATTCCCTCATCTATCATGGCTTGGATACCTCTTTTCAAATCAGCGCAACCCTCTGGTTGGGTCCAGCAATCCAGACAATATTCGTCACATCCGGGGAATACACCCCCTTTCAACAATCTGCTTTTAACACAACTCAACGGTGTCTTCACTTTATTCACATCCATAACCAAGTTCAAATTCTCTTCCGTTAGGATAGCATTCACTCCATGATTTGGCATGGGTTGTTGTACAATATTAGGACCATCCTGACCAAAGTTAATGGCCTTACTATCAAGCAAATCTTGAACCTTATGTTTGAAAGCATGGCAACCTTCAATATCATGTTCGGGCGCCCTGGAATGAAAATCACAATGTTTACCAGCGTCAAAACCAAATGGAGGAGTGCCCGTCAACGGGGCCATCGTTCTTTTTTCAACCAAATTCAAACCCAACAGCGTTTGAAGCAGTTCAACATAAGTTGAAGGAGGTGCTTCAAATACTCTCTTTGGCCTACCCTCTTGAATTCTACGCTGAGCAGGGTGCATTCTCTGTTGCTGCGGCTGTTGTTGCCGTTGTTGTTATTGTTGTTGTTGTGGTTTTTGCTGAGGTATCGGGATAGTAACACTAGCAACTTGCTGTAGCTGATACTAATTCCTACCTCTTCCACGACCTCGACCACCATATACCGCACTGGCGTCGCCTTGTCTCCTTCCACCAAAGGCTTTCCTTGCACCTCCAGCTGTGGTGGATTCACCTGCCTAAATCTTCCCAATCTTAATTCCATTTTCAATCCGTTCTCCCATGAGAATCATGTCGGAGAAACTACCCATCGAGACATTGAGCAATTTGTCGTAATACATTCCAGAGAATGTTCCAATAAACATATCAATCAACTCTCTTTCAACCAAAGGGGGATGAACCCTAGCCGCAATATCATGCCAGCACTGCGCATACTCCTTGAAGCTCTCACCATTTTTCTGAGACAAACTCTGTAGTTGGACCCTGTTTAGCGCCAAGTCACTATTATATTGGTAATGTTTAACAAAAACATCAGCCAATTCTTTCCAGCTTCTAATTTGGGTGGGCTCCAGTCCCATGTACCATTCCAGCGATGGTCCCGATAAATTGTCTTGAAAGAAATGCATAAGCATCTTCTCGTTGTCAGAGTATGCAGACATTCTTCTGTAATAAGAACGTACGTGAACTCTAGGGCATGTATCCCCCTTATACTTGTCAAATGTTGGAGCTTTGAATTTCAAAGGCACCCTCAGCCCAGGCACTAGTCCCATGGTAGTCATATCTAACCCAGCAGAGTTCTGATTGGCTATCCCTTTGATCTGCTCTTCCAGCATTTTGAACCTCCTATCATTATCATTAGGCCTTTCAAATCCCACACCTTGTCCGGAGAAAGCGTCTTCCTGGAGATCCTCGCCCCAGTTCAGATTCTCATTGCCATATCCCTCGTAACCAGCGTTACGACCATATCCCTGTTGATTGAAAATAGGATGCCGTCCTCTGTTACCGAATCCTTGATTGACCTCACCTAGTCTATAACCAGTGTTGAAAGGCACCATCCCAGCACCGTTGTTGTTCATGTTACCAAAGCCAATATCATCGTATCCATACCCTTGATTGTTGTTACCATAGCCATCGTAGCCAAATCCTTGATTGTTGAAACCAAAATTACCATCATGATTACCAATGCCAAACCCTTGGTTATTGTTTCCAAAACCAGTGTTATCACCGAACCCTTGATTAGCATCTCCAGCATTGCCAGCATCGTTAACAACATTCCCATCACCATTTCCAGCGTTTCCAGTAACAATATTACCAATACCAGTGTTACCATTACCAGCACCAGTACCAGTATTTCCATTGCCATTGCCATCACCGGCACCAACTCCACCACTTGTGGGAACGACCACTGTAGGTATCCCATCCTCCCTGCGAGGAGTTCCAACAGAGTGATAATCAGTATTTCCATTCGCCCGCACCAGAAGCGGTTGCACCAGAGTCTGGAGATTCTCGTGGCCCTTGACCACAGTTTCCATTGCTTGCATGAAAAGTGCCAACTTCTCACGAATTTCCTGCATCTCGACTTGAACTTGATCCATGATTCTCTTGCAGTTGTTCCTGGTAGAATAACGATGCGTTCTCTGGTTGTTAATCCTGTAAACTTCGAGATGCAGGAAATAAGATACAGATTCAAAAAAAAAATACCGGTCATGCAATATGAGTATGCAGATGCAAATGTATAAGTATGCTACAGGTTATATTCCCCCCCCCCCCCCCCCCGATTCTAGTTTCAGAGAGAAGGCCATCACGACAATGGAGTCCCAATCAAGCAAGCAAGGAATCAGAAAAGCCTCATACATAAACAAATGCCAAGAGGCAAAGTACAAGAATGCAACTGAATACAACTGAAGAGACCTCGGCCAACAAGCCTGGCGATGGTCAAAATACAAGTACAGATAACAAAAGCAAAGCAAAGATAAATTAGGCCAAATGGCGCGCTCTGACATCTTCCAATATCCTCAACGTCTCCAAATGACCTAGTCTGGAGATTAGCTCCTGTATCAGTAATGCATGTCGCTCAGCAGTGGATCTCAGCTTTTTGGCGTCGTCCTTGCAGGTTCCTTCACCAAAACACTCGTCGAGTCTGCATCTCTCGAAGCCGGCCTTCAATTCACAACCTCTCAGCTCCTTGCCAAGGTCACTCGCTCTCTCATCTGCTAGAGCAACTAATCCCAACAAGGAACTGATATCTGGCGAATGCAACCGGTAAGCAACTGTCCTCTTCATGGACTCCATGTCTGGCCAGAAGATACACTAGAATCAGAGGGGAATGATCACACCTTCAACATAAATACACGTTAATGAAATGCAAACATGAAAATGCACATGCATATGCAAACAGGAGATCAAGTGCACTGCTGATGTACTGTGCTGCTCTGTACTGAAGCCTGAGAACCATCAAATCTTCGCCTCAAACCAAACCAACCACTCAAAAGAAACCTGTAACCACATCTCACTGACAGAGATAAACCAGGTACTCTGAGGTCAAAGGTTTCCTGCAAACAGACCTACCTACCCCTCACAGGTATGTAATTAACTCGCAGACGAGGAACGGCATCCTATGCGGGTTCAACGTCATAGACTTTCACGAGCGATGATACGATACCCAGAAGGTGTGGCATCATCATCCCTTGAAGCGGCCTCACTTAGTCGAATCCCAATTGATAGGTCCCCAGAGTCGACAATCCTCGGGTCAGACAACTTTTCGATCCCTAAGGGCCAGGCAAGAAGCATCAAAGAGAATCTCGTCCGAGCGCAGATTTCGCGGCCAGCTGGTGCGAGCTAAGTGTCGCTTGCGCGAAAATAAGGTGCCGGCATAACAGAAGAGTCGCCACCTTTCGTTATTTATCCCTCAGAGCGGGAAAGGAAACGATCGGAAAAACCTGACGAATAAGGGTAAGACAAGGTCGTCGCAACCATTGTCTGGGTTCGGGAGTCGGTTACGCAAGGGGAAGGTATTAACACCCCTCACGTCCGTCGTACTCGACGGGATCCTCGCTTGTTTGTTTACTTGGACGAGTTGGTTATAATCTATCTACCTATCAAGGCTGGCTGAAAAAGAAAAGAAAAATGACTCGGCAAAGCGTCGCACTTTATGCCTACGTATTCTCATCACAGAATGAGAAATCAGAGTCAACGTAGTTCGGCCTAACTACGGGTGAAGGTGGGGAATGTTGCTCGCTAGGACGTCGCATCCTATGCCTACGTACTTTCATCTGGTATGAAAGATCAGAGCAAACGTAGTTCGGGAAACTACGGGTTATCTCCTAAAAGAAGTGTTTTTTATTGTGTTTGCGATTTCAACCGCACTAGAGACTATGACCTGAGAGTGAATGCGTCGCATGTCACCCAAAGGGTACCATACTAAACATCCAGACTGTGGAAAAGAAACTCTCCCACAATCCTTTCTCAGATAGCTTAAGGCTCGTAACGTACGAAAGAAATCATTCATGATTACTGTATCTTAAACTGTTTTGAGGTGAGAAGAGAACAGGCCCAACTAGGAGGGAGACTATCAAGTCCTACTGTTATCATGCCATGGATTCATCCTATGGTTGAGATTTGAACAGGGAACTCCTAGATGTTGTCATGCATAGGTTTCAACCTAAAAGTCTATCATCAAATCCTCATCAGAGGAAATGAGAGTCCTAAGGGATCATGTCAATGATACACCAAAACAGACAAAAGCATCAGCTTTAACAGTAAAATGCATGCAATGCAAGTGAGGGAGGAAATGTGTGTGGGGCTTCAGCCTCCACAAGCTCGTCTCGACCTCAAGCCAGTCATGAAATAACAGTAATCATACTGAAATAAACAACATGCTATCCAGCAAAAACAGTAAATTGTACTCACACAGATAAAAGAAATGAAATGCTATCAAGCAAAATAGACACATGGGCAAGGGAGCTGGGCTCTACCGAATACCCGCAAGCAAAGCCAAGCAATAACAATACAATCAGATGCATTCATGCTCTTAGACTGAACTTATTCTAAATGTGCTTAATCTAATGCAGCAGACAAATCAGACAAAACACACAATACATCAAAGAAAACAGAAGAAAGCCTCAGCTCCTCCAGCAGCAACCCAGTCTTCAGACTTCAGAGATCACTTGCTTTCCAGGTGTCAACCCTACAACATGAGTATCAACTCATCTTCTCCCTTGAGCTTCAGCTCCTTTGATCAGCTCTACCTCCAGGCTTCAAGCATCAGTTTGATCTTCACAGAGTCTTCAGACTTCAATAATCTTCAAGGAATCATCCTCTTCAAGGCCTCAGCTTCTATCTTCAATGGCTCCAATGCTCCAGCAAACAAGATTCAGTCAACAAGATGAGTGGGAGATGTTACAGTACTCACTGACTTCCAAAGGATGCCATTGAGGACTTAACATCAAAGGAAAGGCTCTCTCAAAGTTCTACCTTATAGGGCAAGGTCACTAATCCCTCCAAAGGAGAGAGGTGAATACCCTTAAGGGACTCTGTGTCATAGAGAAGAAAGGGGGTGAACAAGACATTCCTTGTTTATTGAACAAAGTATTCTATCTAGGGCTCTGCCTATGCACCTATCAACCTATAAACAAAACAAACAAAAATTATGCTAAACTCCTCTGCAAGGTCTTCAAAGCTTCCATGATGATCCACAAGGTCTTCAACTCAATCCTCAAAGCTCACACACTCAAAAGAGAAGGAAAGAAAACACAACAATACAACTTAGGCCTTTAAGCAACAAACATACCATCCATACATTCAAAAATCAATGAAAAATACTAAAACACCATACAATATTCTAGCAAAATTCTAGGGGATTCTATACATACTTACCCTTAACCCATATATTCCCCATACACTAATTTGGCCTATAAACCCCAAAACAAATTTATTCAAGTCTACCTATACAACCTAAAACCCTAATTAGAACACCTAAATGTCTAACAATCAAACTACATCAAATTTTAATCTACAAATCAAGAGATAAATCCTACATGAAACTAGGGTTCAATATCTAACTATGCCAAAATGAATGGCTCAAAAATCCTAAGGGAAAGTCCTAAAACAAATTGTACAAAATCAAGTATCAACTAAAACATGTTAAAAGTGCTATTTACAAGAAAATATGCTAAAAAATATTAAACTAAAAATAAAATGGAATTTTATTTTTTATTAATTTTCTAGACAAAATCATGATTATGTGAAAAAAAGAAGAAATGAAAAATATTGATTTTTATATTTTTTATGAATTTTATAAAATGCAAAGAATTAAAAGAAATTAAAAAATAAAAGAATAAGAAATAAATGGGAGGGGGGGTGAGAAAAGTAAGGCGCCCCAGTTGATTCTGAACATTGGGCCACGTCTGGGGGTGTGGATAGGAATAAGTTGTTGAGCCCAGGTTTACCAACGAGCCAAAACGGTGCGTTTGGCTAAATGATACGCAGCGTTTCGCAAGCTTCAGTCTTCCCTCCATTCTGAAATCAAATATGGGCCATTGGATCATGAGAATAAGTCAAGGTCTTGAGATCATCCGACGGTGGACCTTCATCGTCCCCAACTGAACTCTAGGGTTTGCAGAAACCCTAACCCCATGCAAGCATCTTCAACCCGATCGTGCTCATCCATTTCCCCATGAAATTCCCTGATTCCAAAAGCAAAGTTGTGCTATGACTCACCAAGAACACGATGCCATCTCTAGTTTTCCTTGAAACTCTTTAAATCATCCTAACAGAAAGCTTCATCATCAAGGTTCCATTTCTTTCCTCTGTTATCAAACTCAATGGAACTTCCAACTAATGATCAAGAATTATTCTACACGTTTCCCTAACCATTCTACACCATCTCATATCCATTGATGCACACAAACTAGCTTGTTATTCATTCTGCAAGAAATTGCACCCTGCCTCGAAACCTCATGATCCTTCCCCTAATTCTCAGAAAATGGTCCTCTATCCTAGCTTAACCAGTCTAAACCTATAACTATGGCAGAATGTACATAAACTATGAGATTTGAGCAAGATCACCAATCTGTTACACTTTAATGGAAGCTAGGGTTCCCTTGCAATTCAGTGCTTGAAACCTTCCTTGTTTGATCCTTAGAGGCCAATGTGGATTCTGTATGCAGCAAAAGTGGTGAACAAGGCTTGAAACTCGAGTTGGACAGCAAAATGCAGTTCTTGCAATTTCCTCAAGATAGCTTCAAACTGCCATGGATCCTCTTCTACCTCAGCATGTACTCACTCACAATGATCAGAATAATAGGTTTGTGGTGGAGAAATGAATGGAGATTGAAGAGAATGAAGGTTTGAGATCAAATTGCCAATGGAAGAATCTTGCTTTTCACACTCTAATCTCACCTCTCATCAACAAGGATCACCAACCATTTACCCTCCCTGATTCACTCTTTAAATAATGATTAATGGAAGCTCTTGGATTCATCTAGAAAGATCTAGAAAGTGCTAGAATCTCATATGATGGTAAGTTGAAAATCTCATGCATCATGCATTATCCATTGCAAATTGGCCTTAAAATCTCCTCACATGACATATTGAAGTGTTATGAACCATTACAAGCTTTTTCCTTGCCTTGTGTTAGGATTTCCAAAGGTGACTTCAAATGCAAGTAACAAAATAACAAAGCATCACCCATTTTAAAGCTTCAAATCAAAATTCTATCTAAACCAATGTTCTCAAAATTATGTTTCCAATCAAAATGATATATTGGGTGACCCATTTTGGATTTCTAGATCCTCCAAACCAATTTCCAATTTCAACTTTTTAAACTTATAAGCCATTTTTTAGTTCATTTTTGACCAATCATGCAAATCCATGCTATGAGCCTTTCCAACAATTCATGACCTTCTTTCTAGACTTAAAATCACATTTTGAACAACTTTCATGTTTTGAGTTTTTCCATTTGAGGCTTGGAAATAGGAGATATGGCCTTTGCTTAAAATGACCTATAACTGACAAATGACCAAAATACCCCTGTCTTGTTCAAACCATAAGTTGAGTTCCACAAATCCTATCAAGGACTTCTACCACTCAAATTAAAGCTAAGAATATGCCCTCCAACATTCATGTTGACCAAGAGATCATAGGAATCATCCTACTAGGGAAAAAGTTGTCTGCAAGTTGGGTGACCTTCAAGGACCCAGATTCACACACCTCTGCTGACCTGTACTTTGTCAAAACCATAACTTGAGCTCTGTAAGTCCTATCAAGGACTTCCACCACTCAAATTAAAGCTAAGAACAATCTCTACAACATTCATGTTGTGGGGAAGATGAGATATCAATCACATATAGAGCTAAAACTGCCTGGAAGATAGGGATCAAATTAGGGTTTTTCACTAACAATCCTTGGAGACCCTAACTTGAAACTTCTCAAACTCCTCAATCATGAGGAGTTGGTCTAGGAATCACCTTTATAACATCTCTATGCATCATTCCATGATCTCATGGCCCTTGGATTAGGTCTCAACCTTCTCCAAATCTTCAGTTGATCTAGGGTTGACCCAGTCAAAACCCTAATTCTGTCATTCATGGTTGAATCTTCTGAACTTTTGCATAATGACTTCTCTGGGCTTCATGATGGCTATCAAGACATCTCATAGGCTTTCGCAAAACATCAAGTTCATTCTCAAAGTCTCAGAATCATCTGAGGAGCACCCACAACTCTCAAGCTATGAAGCACACATCCTTGGTTTCAACCCACTCCTCTGAGGATCTCTTGAACTTTTTGATGAAGGTATCCATTTTCAAACACTAGATGGATAAATAATTGTTGGTCAAATTTTGGGGTGCAACAGCTGCCCCTATTCAAACGGCTTGAACCTGACTGGGTGAGAAGCGAACGGCTCTCAACCAATCAAGGTACGAGACGGTTGAATATCGGTAAACCCGAAAATTTGCCAACTGCACGAGCACACGGTACTCTGCGGGGAACAAATCTTTGAATACTGCAACACTAGCCGCCCGGCAACTAGCTGGAGAAATACTGAACTGGCATCGCCGTCAGTCGTCCACATTAACTTCTTCTGATATTGCCTTCAGACAACCACGACACCCAACATCGCCGCTGGAAGACTAAATCACCTGACATCGCCGTCAAGAACGACCATAACTCGGGGGAAACAAGCGTCCAACATCGCCGCCGGAGACCTAAACCTGAATCACCGAAATACCCAACATCGCCGCTGGAGAACTAAAGGATCTGCATCACCTAACATCGCCGTCAGAAGACTGGATCAACTTGACATGCCCAACATCGCCGCTGGAAAACTGAATCTGACATCGCCGTCGGAAACAAACATCTTCTTAGAGACACTCGACATCGCCGTCGCACAAACATCATCTCTACTGGGGATTTAAAGAGTCTGACCTCGCCGTCAAACAAACATTCAACCTCGCCGTCAAATCCAAACGTTCAACCTCGCCGTCGAACAAACATCCAACCTCGCCGTCAAATCCAAACGTTCAACCTCGCCGTCGAACAAACATCCAACCTCGCCGCTGGACAAATGATGATCTGACCTCGCCGTCAAATCCAAACGTTCAACCTCGCCGTCGAACAAACATCCAACCTCGCCGCTGGACAAATGATGATCTGACCTCGCCGTCAAATCCAAACGTTCAACCTCGCCGTCGAACAAACATCCAACCTCGCCACTGGACAAATGATGATCTGACCTCGCCGTCAAATCCAAACGTTCAACCTCGCCGTCGAACAAACATCCAACCTCGCCGCTGGACAAAATGCAACACTGAACAACCCTGACCTGGGGTTCACCCCTGGTAAATGGAACAAAAGGTACATTTGCGTATTTGAAACTACTCCGCTGGGAATGAGAGACTTAACCGAGCACACTCTGATCTGGGGTTCACCCTCAGCACCATAACGAACATCGGAATACTGCTGCACACTGCCCGCCGTAGAACTTTAACATTAAAGATATATGAAACCCTGGCCCCTGGCCACTCCAGATCCGCTGGAAAAAATATTCAAGTATTTCCGAATATAGATGGAACCCTGGCCCCTGGCCACTCCAGATCCGCTGGAGAATCTTCAAGTATTTCTGAAGATAGATGAAACCCTGCCCGTTGGCTATTCCAGCTTCAGCTAGAAAGAACATCCTTGGCCTTCAAGGATGTAAACTTGGCCCGTCGGCAACTCTGCAGGAGGCATCTTCGACTTCAGTCTAAAGCAATGGTCCTTGACCTTCAAGGATACATGGATATGCCTTCAGGCAACTCCGCCTCTGTTATAGAGCATCCGAGACTTCAGTCAGGGATATACTTCGGCCTTCAATCCGAAAAATGAATCCTAGGTCATCCATGACCTTGGGGATAACCTTGCCCTCAGGCACCTTCGCTTCAGCTTAGGAAAATTGTGACTTCAGTCAGAGAAATGGTATCCTGAGCCATTCATGACTCTACGGGGATTCAAACACTTTGCCTTCAGGCAAAACTCCGCTTCAGTTGGAGAAACATCTTCGACTTCAGTCAGAAGAAAAACTATCCACTTGATCGCAATCAATCATCTCCTCAGGACAACTGACTTGGTCTTCAGACCAACACGGATCATCTTGAATACAAAATTTGGAACCTTGTCTTCAGCCACACGTTGATTCATCGACAAGGACATCTGAGCTCACAGGAACCTTCTGATACCGCCCTCAGGCGTTTACGAAGTCAATCTTTAGATTAGACATCACTATTGGAGCAGACATATCACGCTGCTAAGGACTTCAAGAATTATCTTGAGTAAACAAATCTGTCGGGCACCTTCAAGAATCATCCTGAACTGATAACCTCTCTGGAGACTTCACTCTGCTAGGGATCCCCGGAATCTTCCTGGGCAACTCTTGCTGGGGGACGCTACTGGGGAGCTCAAGAATCATCCTAAGCAAACAACTCGGGAAGTTGTACTGAGGTCTTAAGAATCATCTTAAGCAAACGACCCTGCTGAGGAATTCAAGAATCGTCTTGAACTGAAGACTTCGCTGGGGATCTCAAAAATCATCTTGAGCGAGCGACTGTGGGGATTACACCGGGGTCTTAAGAATCATCTTAGGAAAACGACCTCGTTAGAGAGAATATCAGGAATCGTCCTGAGCAACCGATCCTTCGGCTGAACACCTGTAAGGCAAGAATAACAATGACCTAGATCATGCTTATGATGCATATGCTTCTACGATATGCCCCACACAGTGGGAATGCTATGCGTTTTTGCTAAATGCCATGCAATCATGTAATATGCTATGCAATCCCGTCAGCAAAATAAATGTCGGGGGAAAAAGTCCTCCTGTGAAGGAGAAAGAACTACTCAGATAGAGGAATCATCCTGCTGAGGAGAACATGGACATGCCAATATCAATTGGACTCCGTCTGGGGAAACGATCTTCTGGTTGACTGCTGCAGGGAAAACAACTTCAGTTGATCTGCTGCAGGGGAACGAAGCTCTACGAGAACCTGGACTTGCCGATATCAATGGCGAGAATAAACTGCGCGGCCGTCTCGGCTAACTCTTTTGGGGATGACCACTCTGTGGGGAAACAACTTCAGCTGCTCAACACTCCACTGGGGAAACAACAATCATGATCAACTTCCAAGGACTCGGCTCTCCTGGACATTTGCAAGCTCGGCTGAGGAAGGAGAAATCATTCTGCTTCGCTGGAGAGAGTGCGACTCTGATGAGGGATTTCAGTTCCACTGGAGACTTCAGTCCGGCACCATCAGTTACTGCATAATTCGGTATACGACTAGCTTCTTGCGAATCCTGCATTTGTGACCCAGTGCTTGGGGGAGACACCTGCTGCGACGACTTTACTGGGGAAAACACGAGCTTCGGCATTCGAACACTTCTATGAAATCTGCACTTGTGGCCCGGTGCTGGGGAAGACATCATTCTTTGGGTGCTTGATTCAGCTAATGAGGTGACGTTCCTTCAGGATGCGTCTGCCTGGGGAAGAGAATCATCTCTGTGTGAGGAGACATATCAATGCTTGCCATCTTGCGTTCAGATTCTGCGGAGGAGAGACTACTGAACTCTGCGGGAGAAGGAGGGCTCGCCCTGCTTCGGGGATACGCATGGCATATCTTCTGGAAAATGCTACACCTGCAACAACACAAACAAACAAGACAAGATTCCCTCCTCAAAGGGTCCTATCCAAGTTATTATCTCGTGACAATATTCAGTTAATCAATTGTTTCAACAATCAATGGGCCTAGGCCCGCAAGTCTATGTATGCGCATTTTATTAAAAAACATCGGCGTTTTCATTCGCAAACAAAACAGATAAATGCTAAACAGACAAGCAGAATTGCTGAATAATGTGCATTTTATTGATGGTGAACCCCTGAATGGGCAAAAATGTTTTACAACAGAGGCCAGCTCCTGGAATGAGGAAGCCGCGCAAAAGAAAACATAAATATACATCAGTATATACAAATGTCGGCAACGAGGCGTAAACAAACACCATGAGTTGATCCCTCTAAGACCCACTCGACTTTGACACTTCTCCGACGCTTCAGCTTCGGAAGAGATTGATTCAGATGAACGGCCCTCAGGTCCTCCGAACCACTAAACAATGAAAGTCCATACGCGGAACGCAGTCATTTGCTTATTCCAATCCCTAACTTTTGCGTGAACCGCCCTTTACGGGTTTTCAGCTCACCGGGATACCCTTTTTTGCCGAAGCCGCCCAGTGTAGGTTTTCGACTTCGCGGGTGTACATTTTTCAATATATCCCTAATTTTTGCCCGAACCTTTTATTTTGTTTTTGGTTCGCCGGGATGCCCCTTTTTTGCCTGGACTCTTTCTTTTTTGTCCAGCGGGTCTCTTTCAAGCGAAGTATTTTTTAACTGCGTCCGCGTTCACCGGGGATGCAAAATCTTCACCATCCATCGTGGATAACAACACAGCTCCTCCTGAGAAGACCTTGCTGACGACATACGGCCCTTCGTAATTCGGAGTCCACTTGCCCCGGTGATTGGAGTGTGGCGGAAGAATCTTCTTCAGGACGAGATCACCCGTCTGAAAGCTTCTGGGACGCACCTTCTTATCATAAGCCTTCTTCATTCGGCTTTGGTACAGGCGACCAAACGCAATCGATGCTAACCTCTTCTCGTCCATCAGGCTGAGTTGGTTCAAGCGATTCGTAATCCATTCTTCCTCGTCGAGTTTCACATCAACCAAAACTCGTAAAGAAGGAATCTCCACTTCTAACGGTAGGACAGCTTCCATACCGTACACCAAGGAGAAAGGAGTTGCCCCGGTCGACGTACGCACCGTGGTACGATAACCGTGCAAGGCAAACGGCAACATCTCGTGCCAATCTTTGTACGTCACAACCATCTTCTGAACAATCTTCTTGATGTTCTTGTTGGCCGCTTCAACAGCGCCATTCATCTTTGGCCGGTAAGGAGATGAGTTGTGGTGTTCAATCTTGAAGCTCTGGCACAGCTCCTTCATCATCTTGTTGTTCAAATTCGAACCATTATCAGTAATGATCCGCTCGGGAATTCCATAGCGACAGATGATGTCCCTCTTTATGAATTTAGCTACCACCTGTTTGGTCACATTAGCGTACGAGGTTGCCTCCACCCATTTGGTGAAGTAGTCGATAGCTACCAGAATGAAACGATGACCATTGGATGCAGTGGGCTCGATCTTGCCTATCATGTCGATGCCCCACATGGAGAACGGCCAAGGGGAGGACATGACATTCAATGGGCACGGCGGCACATGGACTTTATCGGCATAAATCTGGCATTTGTGACATTTCTTCGCGAATCTGAAGCAATCCGACTCCATAGTCAGCCAGTAATACCCTGCTCTCAGGATCTTTCTCGTCATGGCATGCCCGCCGGCGTGCGTACCAAATGTGCCCTCATGGACTTCTTCCATGAGCATACTCGCTTCTTTCTCATCTACACATCTGAGCAGCACGAGATCGTGGTTTCTCTTATACAGCACTCCATCAGGATTGAGATAAAAGTTTCCAGATAGCCTCCTTAGAGTCTTCTTATCCTGGGTTGACGCACCCGCAGGATACTCCTTAGTCATAAGGAAGGTCTGAATGTCGTGGAACCATGGCTTGCCGTCAGTGGCATCCTCGATTGCAAAGACAAATGCCGGTCTATCAAGACGCGAAAGCACAATTCTTGGAGCCTCATTCCAATAATTGACTTTATACATTGAAGCCAGCGTGGCTAAGGCGTCAGCCATCTGATTTTCAGCCCGGGGTACATGATGAAGCTCCACTCGATCGAAGAACGGAAGCAGCCTCCTGGCATAATTCATGTACGGCACTAGATTCGCTTGACGAGTTTCCCACTCCCCTTTAATCTGATTGATTACAAGCGCTGAGTCACCATATATGTCTAGATTCTTGATTCTCAAATCAATTGCCTCTTCTAGACCCATAATACATGCTTCATACTCGGCTTCATTGTTGGTAACTAGAAACGTCAGTCTCGCAGTAAAAGGGATGTGGGATCCGTGAGGAGTCGTGATGATAGCCCCGATACCACTTCCATAGGAATTAACCGCTCCGTCGAATATCAACTTCCACTGAGACTTCCTATCTGGCCCTTCATCGGGCAATGGCTCATCGCAATCCTTCGCTTTGAGAAACATAATGTCCTCGTCAGGGAATTCGAACTTCATAGGCTGGTAGTCTTCGATTGGCTGTTCGGCAAGGTAATCAGACAATACGCTCCCCTTAATGGCCTTCTGAGAGACGTACTGAATATCATATTCTGTTAACACCATTTGCCATCTGGCAATCCTGCCCGAAAGAGCCTGCTTCTCGAAGACGTACTTAATCGGATCCATCTTCGAAATTAGCATAGTGGTGTGGTTGAGCATATACTGTCGTAGACGTTTGGCAGCCCAAGCTAGTGCACAACACGTCTTCTCCAGCATCGAGTATCGAGATTCACACTCAGTGAACTTTTTACTCAAATAATAAATGGCATGCTCTTTTCTGCCCGTCTCGTCGTGCTGACCGAGAACGCACCCCATACTATTCTCCAGAACCGTCAGGTACATGATTAATGGCCGTCCAGCCACTAGGGGTATCAAGATTGGAGGTTCTTGAAGATACTGCTTTATTTTGTCGAATGCCTTCTGGCAATCCTCATTCCAAGTAATCGCCTGATCTTTCTTTAAAAGCTTGAACATCGGTTCACAAGTGGCCGTGAGCTGAGAGATAAACCTTGCAATGTAGTTTATTCGGCCCAGGAAACCACGAACTTCTTTTTCTGTTTTCGGCGCTGGCATTTCTTGGATAGCTTTTATCTTCGCGGGATCAACTTCAATACCTCGTTCACTAACGATAAACCCCAATAACTTTCTGGACCGCACTCCGAAAGTGCATTTGTTAGGATTCAGCCTCAGCCTGAACTTCCTAAGCCTTTCAAACAGCTTCAACAAATTGACCAGATGCTCTTCCTCCGTTTGGGACTTTGCAATCATGTCATCAACATAGACCTCGATCTCATGATGAATCATATCATGAAACAAAGTTACCATTGCTCGCTGGTAAATGGCCCCTGCGTTCTTCAGACCGAAGGGCATTACCTTATAGCAGAATGTTCCCCAGGGGGTGATAAACGTCGTTTTCCCCATGTCCTCCGGTGCCATCTTAATCTGATTGTAACCGGAGAAGCCATCCATGAATGAAAACACGGAAAACTGGGCTGTATTGTCGACCAACACATCGATATGAGGCAACGGGAAATCATCTTTAGGGCTCGCCCTATTCAAATCCCGATAATCGACGCACATGCGTACCTTACCGTCCTTCTTCGGTACAGGTACTATGTTGGCGACCCACGGAGGGTAAGTGGTAACGGCTAGAAATCCTGCGTCCAACTGCTTCTGGACCTCTTCTTTGATTTTTACAGCCATGTCTGGTCTCGTCCTCCTGAGCTTCTGCTTGACTGGAGGGCAATCTTCCCGCAACGGCAAGCGATGAACCACGATATCAGTGTCAAGTCCGGGCATATCCTCATATGACCAAGCAAAGACGTCACTATACTCTCGAAGCATCTCGACCAGTCTATGCTTGACATCATTCGGCAGCGCAGCCCCTACTCTGACATTTCTGACGAGCTCCTCAGAACCCAAATTTACAATCTCAATATCCTCCTCGTGAGGCAGAATAACCTTCTCCTCTTGTCTCAACAAGCGAGCCAACTCTTTCGGAAGGTCTTCGTCTTCATCAATCTCATCCTCGGCTTGATAGATCGGGCAATCAAAGTCGTAGTGAGCCGTAGAGGGTCCAGAGTCGATGTCATCTGTTACGTGGATCCTGCAATAACAAGGGTTAAGTTTAAAGCAGGAATATGCAGGTTAGCACGAACCTCGTTGCCATTTTGCTGTTTTTCGAAATAAACATAAAAATAGGAATAACAGAGAACACAATATTTGATTACGAAGAAAACGCCTTTTATTTATTAACAAAATGCATACACATAATCCAACAAGGCCCTGACAGTAAAACCACTATGCCCCGGGCAGGACGTAGGGCTGTACAAAGATTGTAAAAAGCAAATCATTACTCTTCATTCGTCAGCTTGATAATCTCCTTGATGGTCCAATTGTGGAGGCGCTCGCCCGGCTTGCTCGGTTGAATCCAGGCGTCAAGATCGCAATCACTGTCTCCGCTGTCCTCCGACGCAGCGTTGACGCTCTCGAAAATTACTCCCCCCTTGGTGAATAGGATCGGCCCTTTCACACGAGACGAGCTGCCAGAAGAAGATGAAGCTTCAGCTCTAGGAGAATATCCCAATCCAAACCTATCCTGCTTGATTGGTATATCCAAGACATGCCCCCAGCCTGGGGTGGAACCGGCTTCGACAACGGCCCGAGCTTCCTTAAACGAGGAGAGGTTCAACTCTTGCTTCTCTGCGACGACAGGAGCTACTTCTTTCACCCTGACGGTTTCAAATGCTTGGCAAAGAGTCTCATGGATCTCGCCATCCATTTCAACATATTTAAAGGACGACAGGTGGCTCACCATGATGTCCTCTTCACCACAGACGGTCACTATGCTGCCCCCAACAACATATTTAAGCTTCTGATGCAGCGTGGACGTCACGGCACCAGCAGAATGGATCCATGGCCGACCTAAGAGGCAACTATAGGCGGGCATGATATCCATGATATAGAAAACCGTATTGAACGTCTCTGGACCCACTTGAATTGGCAGGGTCAACTCTCCGAAGACGTGGCGCTTGGTTCCATCGAAGGCTTTCACGACCAGATCACTGGGCGTGCACAGCAGTCCACGGGTATCCAACTTCATCAGTGCCTTCTTCGGGAGCACGTTAAGCGAGGAACCTGTATCCACCAGGACATGTGACATAATAGTGCCTCTGCATTCTATTGAGACGTGCAAGGCGCTGTTGTGATCTCTTCCCTTAGGAGTCAGCTCCAGATCTGTAAAACCCAGCCCATTACCAGCATTGACATGGGCCACCACTTCTTCGAGTTGATTTACTGATATCTCCTGCGGCACATATGCAACATTCAATACCTTCAGTAATGCATTGCGGTGCGCCTCAGAGCACAACAACAAGTTAAGAATCGAGATCTTTGACGGAGTCTGATGAAGATGATCTACAATTTTGTAGTCACTTTTCTTGATTAGTCGCATGAACTCCTCAGCATCTTTAACCAGCAAGTCTTTTTCTGCCTCAGCAGGGACCTCTTCAACAGCTTTACCTTTACCCTTATCCACAGCGTCGGCCCGGACCACCTTCTCCGCTGCAACCTCTGTTGGTGCGAACACTCTACCGCTTCTAGTGATACCACTGACTTCAGTAAGATTCTGCACAGTCGATCCAAACGGCTCAAGCTCTATCTTCTGACCATTGCAGTAAACTTCGGCGCCATAATGCCATGGGACAACATTAGTACTCTCGAATGGGATTGGTACGGCCCTAGTGATGGTGATAGTAGGCGGACGGGGCGCAGAAATAGTAATGGGGTGACGAGGAATAGTAATGGTAGCAACTTCGTCTGCCTGCTTCAGCACGACTTCCCCTGATGCACTCTCAACGCTCCGGCTGAACTGTAAAATACCCTCGGACATCAGACTTTGGATACCTTCGATCAGCTGCTCACACCCGTCAGGAAGTGTAGCACAAGCCATACATAATTCTCCGCATCCAGGAAAGAAGCCCTTCTTCAGCAACTTAGCCTTGACAAAACTCAACGGCGTCTTCAAATCTTTGACATCGGTCAGCAAGTCTGAACTCTCCTCAGTGATAACAGCATTCACTCCGCCCCCCTTATGATGAGGCATTGGATTTTTGGTGATGTTGGGCACGTTGTCAGAAAAGTTGATAACCTTGGCGTCCACCAAGTCCTGGACTTTGTGCTTAAAAGCTTTACAATTCTCAATCGTATGGCCTGGTGACCCAGTGTGGAATTCACAAGTAGCATTAGCATCATACCCCGGTGGTGGTGTCCCTGTTAAGGGAGCCAACGTCCTTTTTTGAACCAATTGGAGCTGAAGCAACGTTTGCAGAAGCTGTGCATACGACATAGGTGGAGTATCAAAATGACGGCTTGCCATAGGACCCCGATTCTGATATCTTTTATACCCCTGCTGATTCTGCTGCTGAGGCTGCTGCTGCTGCGGCTGCGGAGCAGCTGGGATATTTATGCTAGCGATCTGAGACTGAGGACCCTTGCCCTTTCTCCTAGCATTAGTGACAACACTGGCGTCTCCCTCTCGACGCTTGCCAGTATAGGGTTTCTTGCCACCTCCTCCAGCTGAGGATGATTCGCCCTGGATTTTTCCAATCTTTATACCGTTCTCAACATGCTCGCCCAAAGTGATAAGAGCCGAGAATGTTCCAGACATGCCACTGACCAACTTTTCATAATAGATTCCAGGAAGGGTAGCCACGAACATTTGCACCAACTCACGCTCAACCATCGGCGGTTGAACCCGAGCAGCCAATTCACGCCACCGCTGGGCGTACTCTTTGAAGCTTTCATTGTTCCGCTGTGAAAGATTCTGAAGCTGAACTCGATTGGGAGCCAAGTCGCTATTGTATTGATAGTGGAGAACCAACGCTTCTGCAAGATCTTTCCAGGTGCGCACAGTAGCGGGCTCCAAACCCATATACCATTCGAGCGATGGGCCAGAAAGACTATCCTGAAAGAAGTGCATCAGCAACTTCTCATCGTCAGAATAGGCGGACATCTTTCTATAATAAGATCGGAGGTGGACCCGGGGGCAAGTAGTACCCTTATACTTCTCAAAGGTAGGCACCTTAAACTTGTGAGGTACCTTAAAGTCAGCAATCAACCCGAGGTTGGACACGTCAACGCCCAAGGTGTTCTGATTTTCTATGCTTCTCATCTTGTCTTCCAGCGCCTTGAACCTGAGTCGAGCTTCAGCATTCAACTCTGCCTCTACACCTCTCTGAGAAAATATGTCATCCTGATGGTCCTCCAGCCACGGTTGAGGCACCAACAGATTTCCTGCACCAGCATTGCCGTTGACCGGCCCTATGTTAACATTGGCTCCCAAACTACCATTGCCGACGCCAGCCGCGTTGAGCCCGAGATTAGTCATCAGATTGCCGTTAGCACTGCCGTTGCCCCCGGCGGCAGGAACAACGTTCTGTGGAGTATCCCCTGGGGGAGGAGTAGGCACGGCCCCTCCATGAAGTATGCCATTACTGTCAACCCTGGAGATCAGCGGTTGAACTAGAGTACGAAGCTGGTCTTGACCATTCGCGACCACCTGCATCAGCTCCATAAAACGATCCATCCGTTCACGGAGTTCTTGGACATCTGACTGCACCTGGTCCATGATTCTCGTCTGATTAGCGCGAGTTGAATAGCGGTGGATGAGTCTTTGATCAATCCTGGAGATCGAAGGCAGCTCGGAACCTGAAAAACCTTTTAACAATAAAGGTTAGGAAAAGCAATAAGATATACACCATGCAAATATGCTTCATGCAGATGCATGCGTGTGTCTGTGTGCGTGGGAGGTTTTTCCCCGATCCTAGTGCCTTAGTGCCAGTGCTGATAATAATAAGAGGAAGACGAAATCTGAGCCCCATCATGGAAACATTAATCTCATATATATATGGAAAGGCCTGTCGAGGCAGTACACAGTATCAGCGAGTACAAATCAACAGCATGACCTCAGCCAACAAGTCTGGTGATGGTCAGCATACATCAAAGATCAAAAACAACAGAGATATAACTAGTCAAGTACGGCCACAGGCGCGATACTCTGCTAATAACTCCTTCGTCTCTGAATGATCCGGCGAAGTGAGCAACCCCTCGATGAGTAGTTCCCTCTGCCTGATAGTATGCTGAAGCCCCTGAACTGAACTCTCCCAAGCACCTTCGCCAAAGCAATCCTCCAGCTTCCGCTTCTTAGACTCAAACATCAGCTTATGCTCCTTCAGGCTAGCAATGGCTTTGTTGAGACGGGCTTCAGCGGAGTACCTGCGGGCGGTCTCTTCATCAAACCTCGGCTCACTGTCCTTCACTTCGGTCTCTAGCTTAGAAATCTGCAGCATCAGCTTGTCTTCTCGCTCCTTCCTGGTGGCCATGGAAGTCTTCCAATGGTGGTCAAACTTAGATATTCTCCGATAAGCTTCCTCCAAATGCTGCTTCTTCGTAGCTAGCACATCATTAGCAGCTCTGAAATCTTGACCTAAGCGTTCCCGATCAGCAATCTGCTTTGCCAAGTCTGCACTCAGCTGGCTCACCGACTCTGTTTGCCTTTTGAGAGCATGCACGGCTTCGTTCCTCTCACTTCGAAGATGAGCTAACTCCTTCTCTAATTTTGCATTTGCCCTCTTCAGTTCATCACGCTCAGCTAATACCTGGTTGTGCTGATGAATGGACACAGTGGTAGGCTCTTCGACTGGTGGAGGACTCCCTGGTCTGGCATGAGGGAATGGCATCCCTATAGCGTTGGCTCTGGTTCTGATCCAATCTGAATAAGGAGGGTAGGCCTGGCTGTTGCTCTTCCCCAACAAAGGCTTTCCTCTCATGCTGATATTATTCCACGCATACTGGAGCTTAGACAACAAATCCCCCTCTAGAATACCCGTGAGGTACAGAGATTCCCGTACCTCTTCTTCCTTTGGTGGAGCCCTCAAAGCATATGCAAACTGACGAACTAGCAATGATGGATTGTAGTTGATGCAACCCTTCCTACCTATCAAAGGTACGTTAGGAAACCCACTACAACTGAAGATCACCTCGGTGCCTAACCTGTCTCTGTCAACGAACCAATCAATGTCTTCTGCCGACAAACTCATCAGACGCTTAGGCCACTCAGCTGTGGCTGCAGACAAGACAGAAGAACCCCTCTTGGGCAAATGGCTATCAAACCACTTGTACAGCAACGGTACGCAGCATGAAACATTCTTCCCTCTCCGGTTCTCATTCTTGTAATGCACTGAATGGTAAACGTCTCCGATCAGAGTAGGGACTGGATTCCCTGAGGCAAAGATATGGAATGCATCAAAGTCTACGAAATCAGGCATGCTGGGAAATAGGATAATGCCATATATGCATAAAGCAAGGATGGCGCTGAAGGCGTCCCAACATTTGTCCTTAGCACACTGCTGAGCCTTAGCTATCAGAAACTGCAGAGAGAAACCTGGGACCTTATTCCAACTCGTCACTACTAAATCAGAAGCGCTCAAATGGAGTGAGGAAGCCAAACCAACCAGATCAGGTTCAGCATCCATGTGGACAAAAGGCACTTGCCTTTTGATAGGCACACCCAGCATACTCTTCCAATGTCGGCGCGAGAACGAAGTCATGAAAAGTAAAACACCTCAAGGGAGGGTCATAAAACTGCAGAAGAGCATGTAACCCATTCAACTCGGACGTAGAAGGTTTGCAAACCAGACTAAGCAACCTGCCATAAGACTTCCTGAACCTATCCTTCACAGAATCCCCTGCCAGGGCTATCAAACCAGTCAGCTTCGACACATCAGGGGTCGGGAATTTATACGCAACAGTCTTCCTGAGAGAGGCCATAATAACAGTAGGAGGCGGGAAATCCTGGATCGGGGAAACGGTACCTGCAACACAGACACACGTTAATGGAATGCAGATGAATGCGTAAACTAATGCAAAATGCAGGCATGCAATAATATATCCAGGTGGCTGCTGTGGAGATTCGGTATCAACAGTCACTGACGAGAAGGAAACCCCGGTGTAAACCCACTGATCTGATCTGCAGAGAATAACCATCTGATAGGATCGAGATCAAAATTCTGCCTTGACAAGAATAAGTGCCTGATAATAAGGACCCGGGATGTATGATCAGAAAACGTCCGCTGATGAAGTCTTCAGACCCCAAATCAAAAATCTGCCCTTTCAAGAACGAACACACAGCTGCTGACGAGATCTTCAGACCCCGCTCAAAATCTGCCATATCCAGAACAAATAACATCTGCTGATGAGATCTTCAGACCCCACTCAAAATCTGCTCTATCCGGAACAAACCTCTGATGGCAATACTCTGACCGGAACCTGCTCTGTCAAGAACAGACATACACCCAATGATAAGATCCTCTGATCAAACCCTTGCTCTATCAAGAACATATCTGCAACTGAGAACCCAACATAACTGATTCACTGTCAAGAAAACCAGGTAGTCTGAAGGTCTAAGTTTCCTGCAATAAACCCAGTCCCACTCACAGGTATGGACCTAGACTGACTCAAGGTACGGCATCCTATGCGTTCATCAGCGTCACAGACTTTCAAAACTGATGATACGATTCCCAGAAGGAGTGGCATCATCAAGTCCTGAAGAGGCCTCACTTAGCTGAGTCACAAATGATCGGTCCCCAGAGTCGACAATCCACCAAACCAGCAACCGTCTCAACCCAAGGGGTTGAAAGTGAAGCCAACCGGATGAACCTCGTCTGAGCGTGGATTTCATGAGACACTAGTGCCTGCAAAGCAAGCACGCGCCCACTAATCTCCACTCTAAGTCTATGGTGCACTCAAGCCTGGGTCTGGCTTCTCACTCAATCAGAACTCCCATCCCACAACAGCACAAATAATCATATTATACTGAAAATAAAATGCGGGAAATAAAGTGCGAGAAGTAAAAATGCGATAAATAAACGCAACCCAACAAGAAAACACACAAACGATAGGATTGACTCGCAGGGAACCGTTGGAGTCCCCAGCAGAGTCACCAGCTGTCGCTTGCGCGAAAATAAGGTGCCGGCATAACAGAAGAGTCGCCACCTTTCGTTATTTATCCCTTAGAGCGGGAAAGGAAACGATCGGAAAAACCTGACGAATAAGGGTAAGACAAGGTCGTCGCAACCATTGTCTGGGTTCGGGAGTCGGTTACGCAAGGGGAAGGTATTAGCACCCCTCACGTCCGTCGTACTCGACGGGATCCTCGCTTGTTTGTTTACTTGGACGGGTTGGTTATAATCTATCTACCTATCAAGGCTGGCTGAAAAAGAAAAGAAAAATGACTCGGCAAAGCGTCGCACTTTATGCCTACGTATTCTCATCAGAGAATGAGAAATCAGAGTCAACGTAGTTCGGCCTAACTACGGGTGAAGGTGGGGAATGTTGCTCGCTAGGACGTCGCATCCTATGCCTACGTACTTTCATCTGGTATGAAAGATCAGAGCAAACGTAGTTCAAGAAACTACGGGTTATCTCCTAAAAGAAGTGTTTTTTATTGTGTTTGCGATTTCAACCGCACTAGAGACTATGACCTGAGAGTGAATGCGTCGCATGTCACCCAAAGGGTACCATACTAAACATCCAGACTGTGGAAAAGAAACTCTCCCACAATCCTTTCTCAGATAGCTTAAGGCTCGTAACGTACGAAAGAAATCATTCATGATTACTGTATCTTAAACTATTTTGAGGTGAGAAGAGAACAGACCCAACTAGGAGGGAGACTATCAAGTCCTACTGTTATCATGCCATGGATTCATCCTATGGTTGAGATTTGAACAGGGAACTCCTAGATGTTGTCATGCATAGGTTTCAACCTAAAAGTCTATCATCAAATCCTCATCAGAGGAAATGAGAGTCCTAAGGGATCATGTCAATGATACACCAAAACAGACAAAAGCATCAGCTTTAACAGTAAAATGCATGCAATGCAAGTGAGGGAGGAAATGTGTGTGGGGCTTCAGCCTCCACAAGCTCGTCTCAACCTCAAGCCAGTCATGAAATAACAGTAATCATACTGAAATAAACAACATGCTATCCAGCAAAAACAGTAAATTGTACTCACACAGATAAAAGAAATGAAATGCTATCAAGCAAAATAGACACATGGGTAAGGGAGCTGGGCTCTACCGAATACCCGCGAGCAAAGCCAAGCAATAACAATATAATCAGATGCATTCATGCTCTTAGACTGAACTTATTCTAAATGTACTTAATCTAATGCAGCAGACAAATCAGACAAAACACACAATACATCAAAGAAAACAGAAGAAAGCCTCAGCTCCTCCAGCAGCAACCCAGTCTTCAGACTTCAGAGATCACTTGCTTTCCAGGTGTCAACCCTACAACATGAGTATCAACTCATCTTCTCCCTTGAGCTTCAGCTCCTTTGATCAGCTCTACCTCCAGGCTTCAAGCATCAGTTTGATCTTCACAGAGTCTTCAGACATCAATAATATTCAAGGAATCATCCTCTTCAAGGCCTCAGCTTCTATCTTCAATGGCTCCAATGCTCCAGCAAACAAGATTCAGTCAACAAGATGAGTGGGAGATGTTACAGTACTCACTGACTTCCAAAGGATGCCATTGAGGACTTAACATCAAAGGAAAGGCTCTCTCAAAGTTCTACCTTATAGGGCAAGGTCACTAATCCCTCCAAAGGAGAGAGGTGAATACCCTTAAGGGACTCTGTGTCATAGAGAAGAAAGGGGGTGAACAAGACATTCCTTGTTTATTGAACAAAGTATTCTATCTAGGGCTCTGCCTATGCACCTATCAACCTATAAACAAAACAAACAAAAATTATGCTAAACTCCTCTGCAAGATCTTCAAAGCTTCCATGATGATCCACAAGGTCTTCAACTCAATCCTCAAAGCTCACACACTCACAAGAGAAGGAAAGAAAACACAACAATACAACTTAGGCCTTTAAGCAACACACATACCATCCATACATTCAAAAATCAATGAAAAATACTAAAACACCATACAATATTCTAGCAAAATTCTAGGGGATTCTATACATACTTACCCTTAACTTATATATTCCCCATACACTAATTTGGCCTATAAACCCCAAAACAAATTTATTCAAGTCTACCTATACAACCTAAAACCCTAATTAGGACACCTAAATGTCTAACAATCAAACTACATCAAATTTTAATCTACAAATCAAGAGATAAATCCTACATGAAACTAGGGTTCAATATCTAACTATGCCAAAAAGAATGGCTCAAAAATCCTAAGGGAAAGTCCTAAAACAAATTGTACAAAATCAAGTATCAACTAAAACATGTTAAAAGTGCTATTTACAAGAAAATATGCTAAAAAATATTAAACTAAAAATAAAATGGAATTTTATTTTTTATTAATTTTCTAGACAAAATCATGATTATGTGAAAAAAAGAAGAAATGAAAAATATTGATTTTTATATTTTTTTATGAATTTTATAAAATGCAAAGAATTAAAAGAAATTAAAAAATAAAAGAATAAGAAATAAATGGGAGGGGGGGTGAGAAAAGTAAGGCGCCCCAGTTGATTCTGAACATTGGGCCACGTCTGGGGGTGTGGATAGGAATAAGTTGCTGAGCCCAGGTTTACCAACGAGCCAAAATGGTGCGTTTGGCTAAATGATACGCAGCGTTTCGCAAGCTTCAGTCTTCCCTCCATTCTGAAATCAAATATGGGCCATTGGATCATGAGAATAAGTCAAGGTCTTGAGATCATGCGACGGTGAACCTTCATCGTCCCCAACTGAACTCTAGGGTTTGCAGAAACCCTAACCCCATGCAAGCATCTTCAACCCGGTCGTGCTCATCCATTTCCCCATGAAATTCCCTGATTCCAAAAGCAAAGTTGTGCTATGACTCACCAAGAACACGATGCCATCTCTAGTTTTCCTTGAAACTCTTTAAATCATCCTAACAGAAAGCTTCATCATCAAGGTTCCATTTCTTTCCTCTGTTATCAAACTCAATAGAACTTCCAACTAATGATCAAGAATTATTCTTCACGTTTCCCTAACCATTCTACACCATCTCATATCCATTGATGCACACAAACTAGCTTGTTATTCATTCTGCAAGAAATTGCACCCTGCCTCGAAACCTCATGATCCTTCCCCTAATTCTCAGAAAATGGTCCTCTATCCTAGCTTAACCAGTCTAAACCTATAACTATGGCAGAATGTACATAAACTATGAGATTTGAGCAAGATCACCAACCTGTTACACTTTAATGGAAGCTAGGGTTCCCTTGCAATTCAGTGCTTGAAACCTTCCTTGTTTGATCCTTAGAGGCCAATGTGGATTCTGTATGCAGCAAAAGTGGTGAACAAGGCTTGAAACTCGAGTTGGACAGCAAAATGCAGTTCTTGCAATTTCCTCAAGATAGCTTCAAACTGCCATGGATCCTCTTCTACCTCAGCATGTACTCACTCACAATGATCAGAATAATAGGTTTGTGGTGGAGAAATGAATGGAGATTGAAGAGAATGAAGGTTTGAGATCAAATTGCCAATGGAAGAATCTTGCTTTTCACACTCTAATCTCACCTCTCATCAACAAGGATCACCAACCATTTACCCTCCCTGATTCACTCTTTAAATAATGATTAATGGAAGCTCTTGGATTCATCTAGAAAGATCTAGAAAGTGCTAGAATCTCATATGATGGTAAGTTGAAAATCTCATGCATCATGCATTATCCATTGCAAATTGGCCTTAAAATCTCCTCACATGACATATTGAAGTGTTATGAACCATTACAAGCTTTTTCCTTGCCTTGTGTTAGGATTTCCAAAGGTGACTTCAAATGCAAGTAACAAAATAACAAAGCATCACCCATTTTAAAGCTTCAAATAAAAATTCTATCTAAACCAATGTTCTCAAAATTATGTTTCCAATCAAAATGATATATTGGGTGACCCATTTTGGATTTCTAGATCCTCCAAACCAATTTCCAATTTCAACTTTTTTAACTTATAAGCCATTTTTTAGTTCATTTTTGACCAATCATGCAAATCCATGCTATGAGCCTTTCCAACAATTCATGACCTTCTTTCTAGACTTAAAATCACATTTTGAACAACTTTAATGTTTTGAGTTTTTCCATTTGAGGCTTGGAAATAGGAGATATGGCCTTTGCTTAAAATGACCTATAACTGACAAATGACCAAAATACCCCTGTCTTGTTCAAACCATAAGTTGAGTTCCACAAATCCTATCAAGGACTTCTACCACTCAAATTAAAGCTAAGAAGATGCCCTCCAACATTCATGTTGACCAAGAGATCATAGGAATCATCCTTCTAGGGAAAAAGTTGTCTGCAAGTTGGGTGACCTTCAAGGACCCAGATTCACACACCTCTGCTGACCTGTACTTTGTCAAAACCATAACTTGAGCTCTGTAAGTCCTATCAAGGACTTCCACCACTCAAATTAAAGCTAAGAACAAGCTCTACAACATTCATGTTATGGGGAAGATGAGATATCAATCACATCTAGAGCTAAAACTGCCTGGAAGATAGGGATCAAATTAGGGTTTTTCACTAACAATCCTTGGAGACCCTAACTTGAAACTTCTCAAACTCCTCAATCATGAGGAGTTGGTCTAGGAATCACCTTTATAACATCTCTATGCATCATTCCATGATCTCATGGCCCTTGGATTAGGTCTCAACCTTCTCCAAATCTTCAGTTGATCTAGGGTTGACCCAGTCAAAACCCTAATTCTGTCATTCATGGTTGAATCTTCTGAACTCTTGCATAATGACTTCTCTGGGCTTCATGATGGCTATCAAGACATCTCATAGGCTTTCTCAAAACATCAAGTTCATTCTCAAAGTCTCAGAATCATCTGAGGAGCACCCACAACTCTCAAGCTATGAAGCACACATCCTTGGTTTCAACCCACTCCTCTGAGGATCTCTTGAACTTTCTGATGAAGGTATCCATTTTCAAACACTAGATGGATAAATAATTATTGGTCAAATTTTGGGGTGCAACACTAAGCAAGCAGGCTAACCACTACTCTCTACTTCTAAGTCTATGTGCAAACTCAAGCCCATGTCCGGCTTATCTCTCAATCTAACCCTCTTCCCAGCACAACAACAATAATAGAGTACTGAAAGTAAAGGCAGAAAGGTAAATACGTACAAAACCCCAGACGGGAAAACAAGTGCTAGGATTGACTCGCATAGGGAACCGTTGGACTCCCCAGCAGAGTCGCCAGCTGTCACTACTGCGAAAATCGGCGCCGACTATGACAGAAGAGTCGCCACCATGCGTTATTTATCCCACAAGAGGGAAAGGAAACGCTCAGAGTAAACCTAACGCAAAGAGGGAAAGGAATGGTCATCGCAACTAAATCCTGGATTCGGGAGTCGGTTACACAAGGGGAAGGTATTACCACCCCTCACGTCCGTCGTACTCGACGAGATCCACACTTGTTTTCTATCTAAGGGTGTGTTATTCTATCTACTCTACAGGTTTGGGTTAAAAAGAAAAGAAAATGACTCGGCAAAGTATCGCACTTTATGCCTACGTATTCCCGTATGGAACGAGAAATCAGAGTCAACGTAGTTCGCCTACCTACGGGAAAGGAGGGGAAGGTTGCTCGCTAGGATATTGCATCCTATGCCTACGTACTTTCATACAGCATGAAAGATCAGAGCAAACGTGGTTCGGGCTACGGAGGACACAAGCTTGTCTGACAGTTTTTTTTTATCTCCTTAAGAAAGGGTTTTCCTGATTAAGGGTCCAAGCGGACAAAAATGACATTTGAAATTTGTTTTCAGTTTTTTACGAAAGAATTGTTTTTTAGTCTGTTTGAAACTTGTACTGTACTAAAGACTTGTGATCTGAGAGTGACTACGTCGCATGTCACCCTAAGGGTACCATACTAAGCAGGCAGATTACTGAAGAGTGACCCTCCAGCAACCTTTCCTCAAATAGCTTAAGGCTCGTAACATACATCACACGTTATCCTTATTACTGTGTTTTTGAATTGTTTTGAGATGAGCAGAGAAAGACGCTCTAAAAAGCCTATGGTTGAAAGGGAAACTAACCTAATGTTATCATGCATGGGTCAAAACCTAATGTCTGTCATAATTTCCTCTTGCACAGAGGAAATCAGAGATCCTAGGGGACAAACAGCAAAAGACAGCAAGCAATTACAGCAAACAATAAAATGCATGCAATGCAGCAATATAAGAGAGGCGAGGGAGAAGACAACACGCAAGAGGAGACAAGCTCCACCTCAAACCTAGAGGTAATCAACACAAGCAAACAGGCAATACAGATAAAAACAAAAGATACAGAGGAGGCAGCCCAAGCAGCAGCACTAAACTTCTACAGCAAACAGCAACAACAACTCTAAACAACAAAGTTGGATAGACAACAAAGTTGATAGCAAAGGCTTCATCTTCAAGCAAGCTTCTATTTTCAAGCTTCAACAAGCACACTCCAAGAAGAGGATTAATCATCAAGATCAAGTTATAATGTTAAGAAACATAATGAAAACCAAAGGAAATCACTAAGAACTCAACATTGCAAATGAAAGGTATCCTCAAAGTTATACTCACTTGGGCATACCACTCATCTCTCCTAAGGAGAGATGGAGCTTCCCAAGGAGGACTTTATGTCATTGGATAGAATAGAGGCAAATAATGCACTCTATGTTTGAAGAAATAATCAAAACTAGGTCTAAGGCACTTCCTAAAACCCTAATTTTCTAAGCTCCTAAAACACCTCCTAAAAGAAAAGGAAACTTCAACTCCAAATTCCAATCTTCAAGCCACAGTAGCTACATCAAGTCTAGAAGACCTCTCAAAAAGGAAACCAAGCAAATCCAGCCTCAAAGTCACTAACAAGACCAAACAAACAAGAGCACACAAAATAGAACACCACAAACACAAGCAATTTGCAAAATACAACTAAAATAGAAAACAAAGTTGTAAACTTCTAATAAATTTCCTAGGGGAACATCAATATGTCTACTAACAGCCAACAAAAGATCTCCTCCTAATTCTATTCTAATCACTAGAACAAAAATCAACAAAAAGAGGGAAGAATTACGAAAGAAGAAGAGAAAACAAGCAACATGCAAATGCAAACATGCGAGTGGGAAATGCACACAAGATCATGATTAAACATCCAAAAACAGTGACAAACATCCAAAATAATTCAATCCTAATGCAACACAATGATCTATAATGATTCGGATCGAACCGGCACGCAAAAAGCAAGCAAAACAGCAAAACAGGCCTTCTGTTACAGTGTTAATCGATTAACACCAGGGGTTAATCGGTTAACCATTGAAAAACGCTTGAAAATTTGAATATTTGAGTTGGTTAATCGATTAACTGCCAGAGGTGAAAAACAACAGTTCATAATCACTTTTCAGCAACTTATCACTTAAGCAAACACTCCAATTATCATGTGATTGATCATGCACTAAATTAAACCAGCAAACATTGATTTAAACATCATGTAAACACAATAACACAACAAGATCATGGATCAAAATCAACATATTCAATCAAATGCAAAGATCCACATGCAAATTATGCAAATAAGTTCGAAAACAAAATCGGATCAGAATTCCAACCTTCGGATCGGAGACTTGATCCGGTAATTGTTGATTCAACTGTAAATGAGTAGATCTATGCAAAGAACACCAGAATTCTTCAAGATCCACACCAATTCTTGTAGTGGCAATGTAGATCCACCAACAACAACTCAAAATAAGCCAAATAATCACTTCCAAGAACACTTCAAAATTCAGATCTGCTTGTCACGAAAATTGGATGATGAAATGGAATTGATGGAGTGAATTAATGGAGGTTTAGCTCTTAGAAATCAATGATTCCAATGAAGAATCAATGATCTCAAGGAGAAGAGCTTTGAGTGAGGTTTTTGAGATTAGAAAATTGAGAGAGAATTGAGAGAAAATTGAGAGCAATTCTGAAAATGAGAGTGAATTATGAGGAGGTTTGGAGTGAATCAAATATATACACTCTTGGTTTGGATCCAAAGCAAGGATTGGAAAATGGCTTGGAAAATGTGGTATGGAATGAGGTTTGGGCATTTGGAGGGAAAATGAAATTTGATAGTGTTCTAGATCCTTCCCAAGTGTGAAAATACAATTTAAATGACCAAAATTGGACCCCAAAAGTGGCTGGACTTGAAAATTCACGTGCAAGGCAAAACCTGCTGTGGCTAATCGATTAACCATATAGGTTAACCGATAACACTGCTAAAAATTCAAATCTGGCCTGATTTTCAAATGGTTAATCGATTAACCCTATGTGTTAATCGATTAACACATTCAAAATTTTGAATTTGGTGCCTTTTGGAGGGAAACCTGCCCCTTTGCCCGTTTCCTGCCGTTCTGAACTCTGTTTACCTGCTGAAAGCCATTCTTGATTGCTCTGACCATGGGAACATTGTACATAACCTGAATGCTGCTTCTGACATGAAAAATGCCCTGCAAAATAAAATAAAATCGGTCGCTCGATCACTGGGCAAAACAAGTGTTGAAGCCTTTGATGTTTGTTGTTTAGCCTCTTGCACTGAAAGCTGCACCTGGAGCCACCTGAATGCCTTGATCCCCTGCCTCGAGAATAAATTCTATACAATGCAAATTCTAGAACAATGTAATGAAACATAGACCAAGTTAAGAAGAGGTTGAGCAAATTTTGGGGTGCAACAACCCCATGGTGATTAAAGCTCAGATTTGTGACTAGAGTGTAAAGCGAGTTTTAGTAGACCCGAAAATTTCGGCCGATATTTTGTATTGGGATGTGTTGCACCCTAAAATTTGCTCAACCTATTTCACCTGATTTATGCTTTAATTGCATTATCATTTGCATATTGAATCATGTACATAACCTAATCATTTGCATAACATAGCATAGCAAGGCATCCAACAAGGGATCAAGTGTCATTATTATCTAAAGAAACACATCAAGGGGCCTTATTCAAGTTTAAGACTATCCAAGTCATCAAGAAATGTTTGAAGTTTTGAGAAGTTTGAGGGTCAACCAGTGGACTTCTCTCCTAATTTGAGGTGTATTGAAGGTCATCAATGGGGGTATGAGCTATGGATTAAGGGTATGAAATGTGTACAAAGCTTATGAGATGCCTAGAGGGTCATATTGAAGATGAGACAAGTCATTGATTCAAGTACAAGGGCCATAGTTGAAGTGCAGTCAACTAGGGTTTCATCTGGGTCAACCCTAGGTCAACCCTAGGTCAACTGAGTGATTGAAGAGCATCAAGGCTTAATTGGAGGTTGTGGGATTCATGAATTGATATGTTGATACATGTGTAGTGTTATGCCAAGGATAAATCAAAGAGGATCAAGAAGGGGAGGAGTTACCAAATTAGGGTTTCAGTGTAAAATCCCCTAATTTAGGCCTAACTCCCAAGCCATATAAGTCAAAATGCAAGTTTCAAATGGATCTTTGGTCAACATGAAACTTGTAGATATACTCAATAGATTTAATTTGAGTACTAGAAGTCTTCAATAAGATTTGTATAACTCAAGTTATGGTTCTTGCAAGTTATGGGTCATCAGAGGACACTGAAATTTATCTATGAAAGTCACTTGACTTCCAAGCAACTTTTTCCCATGAAGGAGTTTTCAAATGGATTCTTGGACAACATAAGAGTTGTAGATCTTGATCTTAGCTTTAATTTTAGTACTAGAAGTCCTCAATAGGATTTGTAGAACTCAAGTTATGGTCTTGGCAATCCAGGGGTATTTTGGGAAAGTTGAATTAAAGGTCATTTTTCAACATAGGTCAAAATCTCTATCTTCCACTCTTCAAATGGAAAAATGTTCAACATGAGATGTGCTTAGAATGGTGTTTTTAGGCTAGGTAAGAGGTCATGGGTGATTGGAAGGGCTTGTATCACAAAATTGCAAAAATGGCCTAAAATAAGGGTGAATTTTAAATGAACCAAGGATGAAAATTGGGATTTTTGAGCTATGGGTCCAAACCAGTCCATATGACATACCAAATTGATTGGAAAACATATTTTGAAAACATTGACATTGCCACATTTTTGATTTAAGGGTTAATTCAATGACTTCCTTTGCAAAATGGTTACTTACATCATAAGTCACATATGCAAAACCATTCTTCAAGGCATAACCAAGGCTCTAATGAATCCTAACACATTCAATTTGTCATTAGGAGAGAATTTGGGTCAGAATGGGGTGCAAATGCAGGCTTAAAACTCAGCTACCATATGTGAATTTCTCATGATATTTTCAAGAGCAAGAGATGTTGAACTTCTCATTAAAGCTTTCCAGAAGTTTCTAGAGCTTTCATTCATGTTCTATATAAGATTTAGAACTAGTTCAAAGCTTGAGTTGGTGGAGTTTGAGAGAGATTGGAGAGATTGAGCATTGAATTTTCAGTTTGCAAAACAGAATCAGTTACACCAATTTACTCCATTTCAATCCATTCTTTTGTGTTCAATAGCTTCCTTTGGTGTTGGTGAGTGATTCCAGATACATTTCAAGGCAAGATTGTTGCAAAATCGTGAGAGAGCATTTTGGATTCATCCCTTGCAAGTCAGAATCGGATTCAAGGATTCAAGAGGTTTCAATCCAACTTATTGCATACAGAAGCTTGGTAATTGATCATAGAACGTGTCTAGAAGATCTTGGAGCTTGATTTGGAGGTTTCACCACTCTGTTCATCCAAGATTTGCAGGTATGTAAATTTCATTCCATGGCTTGATTCATGTAGAATTGTTAGGTTTTAAATGGTTAGATTCATTATAGATGATGGTTAGGACGTTTCTGGATTGAAATTGAAGCAAATAGAGACAGTTAGGTTTGATGAACATTTTCTGTTGAGGATCAGTTAGGCACGATCTTGAGGTTTCATCATGAATTGGATAGTTCTTATTGATCAGTGAAGCATGAGGAACATTTCTGTGGTGGTAATTTTGCAATTGATGATGATTGAAACCTTGACACATTTTGAAGATTGATTCGGTTTTAAGAATCCATGGGGATTCATGAGATTTGGACTGGAGATTTGGAATCTACATGAAATTCTGGTCAAAATTGATATAGGACTTGTCACTTTTGGTTGCCTGTGTTTCTTGCTCGCCGGAGAAGACGGTGGTTTCCACCGTGGACCACCGCCTGGAAATATCTCAGGTCATCTGAGTTGAAGGAAGAAGATGATCTGGTAGACGTTGGATCAGGTTGACCCTTTGACTGGAGAGTGGATCCAATGGCCACGTTTTAAACTCAGAATTTGCCTCCCATTCCCAAAACGCGCCGTTTCAATAATTGAAGTGGCATCCCAGTCAGATCCCAGTCAGCTGCCTGCGTGGACGCGCCCCAGCTCTCAGATGCGCTTACCAGTCCATGGATCCAATGGCTCTCTTTTATTTTCAGCTTTTTATTTTCTTTTTCCTTTTAAATTCATTTTAGTTTTATTTTTATTCCATTTAACTTCTAAAAATCATAATAAATCCAATATTGATCAGAAAAATATTTTAAAAATACCTCCATGATCTTGGATTTATTTGTGATTTTGTGAAATTAATAAATCTCATTTTCACCCATTTTTCAATTTAATTTGATATTCTCCATTTTATTAATTTCTTTAATTTTGTACATTTGATACATGATTTTGTGGATTTTCTTGTGATCAATTGGTGAATGATTTTTGATTGATTCTTGTTGGATTGATTAGATTAGAGGTACATGCTCCCTTAGAGATTTTTCTCATATTTTTATGATGAAATTTAGGCTAGTTTTGAATGATTAACTTTAGGGTGTTAGGATTAGGGTTTTACAATACTTAGGTGTAGTTTAGGACATGGTTTGGAGACTTAGGGTTTTATTTAGGCCTTGAGGTTTATGTGGGGTATAGGGTACATAGTTAGGTTCCCTTAGAAATTAATCTAGGATTTTAGGATGAGTATTACTATTTTCTCTGATTTTTGCAAGTTGGTTGTTGTTGGTGTGTTTCCCTCTTGGGATGTTGTTGTGTTTGTTGGGTTTTGGGCATTTCAATTGGGTGTTGGGCTTGGGCTTGGTTTTTTGGAGCTAATGAAGGCCTTGGAGATGATTGGAGGCAAAGGATGGAGCTTGGAGCATGAGATTCTTGATCTTGAAGATTGCTGTTGAAGACTTAGGAGATAGGGGATGTAGGGAGAGCTTTAGAGTAGACTGATTTCTTCTGTCAAACATGGAGAGCTTCTTGTGCCTCTATTCCATCCTATGACACAAGGTCCCCCAAAGAAGTTCCATCTCTCCTTAGGAGGGATGTAGAGCATGCTTTGATTGGGTAGAACCTTGAGGATAGCATTCACTTGCTGTGTTAAGATCTTAGTGATTTCCTTGGGTTATCATTAAGCCTCTTAACATTTCAACTTCATCTCTTAGTTTATTCTCTCCCGTGAGTGCTTGCCTCGAAGATGGAATCCTATTGAAGATGAAGTTCACTGAAGACTGGTGAAGATGAAGCTTGTACCTGTCAAAGCTGGGTATCTGTTGAAGACTATGGTTTTGCTGCTGTTTGAAGCTGTCTACTGATTGGGGTCTATTGCTTGCCAGAGCTTGGAGACTTTTGAAGATAGGAGCTTATCTAAAGCTTGAAGATGGTTGGAGAGTGAAGATGGGGTCTTGCTTGAAGTTGCTATTGTCAACCTTGTCGTTGTTGAGCAACTGTAGCTGTCAGAGCTGGTGCTGTTTGAACTGCTTGTTGTAGGAGCTGGTGTTGCTGTCAGAGCTGGTGTTGGGTTTTAGTTTCTTTTTCTGTATTGTTTGTTGGATTATTCAGTTGGCCCCTTAAGTTTGAAGTGAATTTGTTTCACTTTGCATATTGTTTTCCCAGGTTCGAGGTTGAGTGGGACTCCCTCGCCTCGCTTGTACTGCGGCATCTCATGCATATTTACTGTTTATTGTATATCTGCTGTTTCTTTTTCGTTTGTTCCCTAGGATCTCTGATTTCCTCTGTGCAGGAGGGAATTATGACAGACATTAGGTTGTAATCCATGCATGACAACATTAGGGTAGTTTTGATTCCCATTTCAAACCCTAGATTTTTAGAGTTCTTTCTCTTCTATCTCAGAACAATTCAAAACACAGTAATAAGGATGATCGACGTCGTACGCTACGAGCCTTAAGCTATTTAAGAGAGGATGGCTGGAGGGTCACTCTTCAGTAATCTGACTGCTTAGTGTGCTACCCCTAGGGTGACATACGACGTAGTCACTCTCAAGTCATAGTCTCTAGTGCGTCAGAGATTGCAAACATCATAAAAAACAGTTCTTGCGTAAAAGACTGAAAACAAACATCAAAGTGTCATTTTCGTTCGCTTAGGACCCGTAGTCAGGAGAAAACCTTTTCAGAAAGATAAAAAACCAGTCAGACAAATCTGTGTCTTCCGTGGCCCGAACTACGTTTGCTCTGATCTTTCATGCTGTATGAAAGTACGTAGGCATAGGATGCCGTATCCTAGCGAGCAACCTTCCCCCCCTTTCCCGTAGGTAGGCGAACTACGTCGACTCTGATTTCTCGTACCAGACGGGAATACGTAGGCATAAAGTGCGATACTTTGTCGAGTCATTTTCTTTTTAACCCTTGACCTGTAGAGTAGATAGAATAACAATCCGTACTAGAAAACAAGCATGGATCCCGTCGAGTACGACGGGCGTGAGGGGTGCTAATACCTTCCCCTTGCGTAACCGACTCCCGAACCCAGGATTTGGTTGCGATGACCATTCCTTTCCCGTCTTTGCGGTAGGTTTACTTCGAGCGTTTCCTTTCCCTCCGTTAGGATAAATAACGCACAGTGGCGACTCTTCTGTTTAGCCGACGCCGATTTTCGCAGTAGCGACAACTGGCGACTCTATTGGGGACAGGAATATCCCCTATGTGAGTCAATCCTAGCGCTTGTTTTCCCGTCATGGGTGTTGTATAGATTTACTTTCCTGTCTTTACTTTCCGCATTTTATTATCAGTTTTATATTGTTATTGCTGTCATGGGAAGGGGGTAATTTGTTGAGAGATAAGTCGGACCTGGGCTTGAGGTTACACATAGACTTAGAAGTAGAGAGTAGTGGTTAGCCTGCTTGCTTAGCTCGCACCAGTTAGCCGCGAAATTTACACTCGGACGAGATTCTCTTTGATGCTTCTTGCCTGGCCCTTAGGGCTCGACAAGTTGTCTGACCCGAGGATTGTCGACTTTGGGGACCTATCAATTGGGATTCAACTAAGTGGGGTCGCTTCAAGGGATGATGATGCCACACCTTCTGGGTATCGTATCATTACTCTTGAAAGTATGTGACGTTGAACCCGCATAGGATGTCGTACCTCGTCTGCGAATTAAGTACATACCTGTGAGGGGTAGGTGGGTCTGTTTGCAGGAAACCTTTGACCTCAGAATACCAGGTTTATCTCTGTCAGTGAGATGTGGTTACAGGGTTCATTTGAGTGGTTGGAGATTTGATGGTTCTCAGGCTTCAGTACAAAGCAGCACAGTTCATCAGCATTGCACTTGGTCCCTTGTTCGCATATGCATGTGCATTTTCATGACTGCATTTCATTAACATGTATTTATGTTGCAGGTGATCATTCCCCTCTGATTCTAGCATATCTTCTAGCCAGGCATGGAGTCCCTGAAGAGGACAGTTGCTTATCGGTTGCATTCACTAGATATCAGTTCCTTGTTGGGATTGGTTGCTCTAGCAGATGAGAGAGTGAGGGATGAGTTCAGAGTGTCTTATGGGAGATTGCTTAGCTTGTTGTACAGACCTTCAGCATTTGAGACGACTGGGGTGTATACTCTGATGCAGTTTTATGAGCCGCAGCTGAGATGTTTCTTATTTCCCGACTATATTCTGGCACCCACTTTGGAGGAGTATTCTGCTATGTTGGGAGTTCCTGTGTTGGACCAGATGCCCTTCATACATGTTGATGATGAGCCCGAGTTGGCTACACTTGCTGAGATTGTCAGTTTAGACGCTTCTGAGTTCCCTGGAGGCTTGGTCAAGATGAACGGAGCTTATGGTTTTCACCTGTCTGTCTTGGTTGAGAAGGTTACACAGTGCGTGAAGAGTGGATGTTGGGTTGCCTTCAGTGCTATTCTAGCTGTCTGCATCTACGGGATTGTCTTGTTTCCTAATGTGCCAGATTTTGTCGACTCAGATGCCTTCTTGATTCTTGCCTCGAAGAATCCAGTTCCTACTCTCTTGGGCGATGTTTATCATTCTATTCACTACAAGAATGAGAAATGTCGTGGCAAGAATGTTTCCTGTTGTCTTCCTCTTTTGTACAGGTGGTTCTAGGGGCACCTTCCGAAGACAGGGCCTTTTGTTGACGCTATTGATACTTTGGATTGGTCTTCCCGATTGATGGGGTTGTCTGCTGAGAACATCATTTGGGTTGATCGGAGCATGCTGGGCATTGATATTATATATAGTTGCAGTGGCTTTCCGAATGTCCCCTTGATTGGACGGAAAGGCTGTATCAACTATAACCCTTCGCTGCTGGTAAGACAGTTCGGTTATGCTTTGAGAGAAGCTCCTATTGAGAAGGAGATACAAGAATCTCTGTATCTCACGGGTTTATTAGGCACGACTGTTTTGATCAGATTGAGACATGCATGGGCTAACATCCATAGGAGAGGGAAAGCTCTGCTCGGTAAGAGCAATAGCAGAGCTTATGATCCTTATTTGGCTTGGATCCGCGAGAGAGATAGTGTGTCATCGATGCTTTATCCTACTGCGAAACCCCTGTATCTTCCGTTGATTGAGGTACCTACTTCAGAAGAGAGTGAGAAGTATAACAAATTGTTGGCTGAAAACAAAAAACTGAAGAAAGCCAATGATGAGTTAGAGAAGGAGATCTTCCAGTTACGTCGTGAGAAGAATGAAGCCACCTCCACTGTGAAGGAACAAACTGAATTGATTAACAGGTTGGGTTCCGAGTTGACGGAGGAGACCAACAAGAAAGAAAAAGTGGGAATAGCCTTGAACGGTGTTAGCAAGGTGCTTACTTTAAAGAAGGAACTTTTAAGCAAAGCTTATTCCCGCCTCAGCAAGTGGGAAGCCTTGTGGAATGCCACACTTACCAAGCGGAAGGAGCATGAAGACGAACTGAAGCTGCAGATTGCCACGCTAGAGGCACAGATTAGAGCCCAAGACGCCAAGATTGCCGAAGAGGCATCACCTAGGAGCGCTGCTGAGCGTAAAGGCAGTGACCTTGACGAGAAGCCGAGAGGTTATGAAGTGAAGGCCGGTTCCAAGAGGTACAGACTTGACGAGAGTTCTGGCGGAGGAACTTACCAGGACGACGCCAAAAAGCTAAGATCCACTACCGAGTGGCATGCCTTACTGATACAGGAGCTGATCTCCCGACTAGGGCATTCAGAGACGCTGAGGATATTGGAAGACGTCAGAGCACGCCATTTGGCCTGATTTATCCTTGCCTTGCCTTTGTTATTTGTACTTGTATTAGGACCATCGCCAGGCTTGTTGGTCGAGGTCTCTTCAGTTGTATTCGATTGTGCTCTTGTACTCAGCCTCTTGCCATGTGTTTATATATGAGGATTTTCTGATTTCTTGCTTGCTTGATGGGGACTCCATTGTCGTGATGACCTTTTCTCCGAAACTAGGATCGGGGGGGATATAACCTGTAGCATATTTACATAATTGCATCTGCATTCATATTGCATGACTGGTATTCTTGAATCTGTATCTTATTTCCTGCATCTGCAGGTTTTCCAGGATTGATGAACAAAGAGTTCACCGCTACTCAACCCGAAACAACTGCAAGAGAATCATGGATCAAGTCCAAGTGGAGATGCAGGAAATACACGAGAAGTTGAATCTGTTCATGCAAGCAATGGAGAACATTGCTAAGGGCCAAGAGAGCCTCCAGACTTTGGTAGAGCCGCTGCTGACGCGGGCTAATGGGAATGGCAACAATGACCACAACTCTGCACACGTTGAGACTATTCCTGAAGATGGGCCCCCTACGCCCGTGGTCCCACCTGTAGTGACCCCACCTGTCGTGGTTGTGAACGAGGGCGCTGGCGCTGGAAATGGTAACGCAGGGAATGGAAATGAGACTGTTGTTAACAATGTTGGATTTGGGGACACCAACCAAGGCGGTGGTAACAACAATGGCGGTAATAGGTTCGACAATAATGGTTTTGGTTATAATGACCAGGGATTTGATTACGTCAATCAGGATGGGAAATTTGGCTTCAACGCTCAGGGTTTTGGTTATGATGGTTTTGGTAACGCTAACCAAGGGTACGGTGGATTTGGTAATACGAATGGTGTTGGGGTGATTCCTGTCAACACTGGGTTTGGACCTGTTAGAGTCAACCAGGGTTTTGGTACCGGGGGACGAGGTCCCATGATCAATCAGCAAGGGTTTGGTCGCAACACTAGTTACGACGGATATGGAAATGGAAATGTGAATTGGGGCGAAGACTGCCAGGAGGACGCTTTGTCTGGAAGAGGCATGGGATTTGAAGGACCTGTTGATCCTGTACAGAGGATCAAGATGCTTGAAGAACAGATGAAGGGGGTAGTGAATCAAAACTCCACCGGTTTGGATATGACTACAATGGGATTGGTACCAGGGCTGAGGGTGCCGTTGAAATTCAAGGCTCCCACGTTTGACAAGTACAAGGGGGACACCTGCCCTAAGGTCCATGTCCGCTCTTACTATAGAAGGATGTCCGCGTATTCAGACGACGAAAGGATGCTCATGCACTTCTTTCAGGACAGCTTGTCAGGACCTTCGCTTGAATGGTATATGGGGCTGGAGCCCACGCAGATCAAAACCTGGAAGCAATTGGCGGATGCTTTCGTGACACATTACAAATATAACACCGATCTGGCGCCAAATCGGGTCCAATTGCAGGGTTTGTCACAGAAGAACGGTGAAAGCTTTAAAGAGTATGCGCAAAGGTGGCGCGATATGGCAGCGAGGGTGCATACTCCTTTAATTGAAAGGGAGATGAATGATATGTTCATTGGGACATTTACGGGGGTGTTCTATGAAAAATTGTTTAGTGTGTCACTGAGCAGTTTCTCATATCTGATTCTTATGGGGGAGATGATTGAAAATGGGATTAAAGTTAGGAGGTTCCAAGCGAGTGAGCCTACTTCAACAGGAGGTGCCAGGAAAACATTTGGTGGTAGTCGACAGGGCGATACCAGTGCCGTGTTTGGTGGCAGGGGCAGGGGCCGAGGAAGAAATTAGTATGTTCAGCCGCAACAGATAGCTAGCGTCACTATCCCGCTTCCTCAACAAAGACAGCCACAACAACAACAAACACAACAACAACAAGGACAGAATCCTGGCCAGAGAAGGGTGCAGAACGCGAGAGCAAAAAGAGTGTTCGACGCACCTCCTTCCACGTATACAGAACTCCTCCAGACCCTGCTAGGGTTGAATTTGGTTGAAAAGAGGACTTTGGCACCGCCTACAGGGGCAGTACTTCCTTACGGATATGATGCCAATAAGCATTGCGAATTTCATTCCGGGGCACCCGGGCATGATATAGAAGCTTGTCAGGCATTTAAACATAAGGTTCAGGATTTATTGGATAGCAAAGCTATTAACTTTGGACAGGCGGGTCCAAATATCGTACAACAGCCTATGCCCAATCATGGGGCAAACGCCCTCCTGACAGAAGAGAATTTGAATCTAGTGATGGATGTCAATGAGATGAGGACACCGTTGGATGAGATCAAAAGCAGGTTGCTAAGAGGGGGTGTATTCCCGGGTTGTGATGAATTTTGCTTGGATTGTTGGATACAGCCAGAAGGTTGTAGTGAGCTGAGGCAGGGTATTCAGGCTATGATGGATGAAGGTAACTTGCAATTTGATAGAACCGAGGTTGAAAAGCCTGTAGAGGCATCGTGTGATGAGCAGAACGATGTTGCGACGGTGACAATTCCAAGGAAAACAATAACAATAACGGCGCCTGCCAGGCGGCCGACGATCACAATTACCAAAGCAGGACCGATCCCTTTTGAGAGTACTAAAGCAGTGCCGTGGACTTACGGGTTGGAGGTATATTGCAACGGTAAGAAAATTGAAGTCAATAAACAACCAGTTGGGATTGTAGACAATGTTGTCAGAACAGGGGGTATGACCAGAAGCGGAAGAATCTTCACGTCACCCGAGGTAGAGGCAGAAAGATTAGCCAAGGGTAAAACCAAGGTAGCTGAGGGTGGTCCTTCTCAGTCGAATGAAAAGGAAACATCGCTTAAGGATGTGGAGGAGTTTATGAGGCTCATTCGTAAAAGTGATTACAAAATCGTTGAGCACCTCCAGCAAACGCCGTCAAAAATTTCCATCCTATCCTTGCTGTTATGTTCCGAGGCCCATCGGAACGCTCTGCTGAAAATTCTAGACACGTCGTTCGTTCCTCAAGAAGTTTCTGTTAACCAGTTAGAAGGGGTGATGGCGCATGTCAACGCGGGGCACAGTTTGGGCTTCACAGATTTTGATTTGACTCCGAGAGGGCGAGAGCACAATATGGCATTGCATGTGTCAGTAGAATGCCGGGGCACGGTCATGTCCCACGTTTTAGTAGACACTGGATCTTCCCTAAATGTGCTATCGAAGAAAGCCATGATGAAGTTGGATATCAGGGGGGATTATCTGCACACCCAGTGACTTAGTGGTGCGAGCGTTCGATGGAACGAGGAGGTCGGTTTTCGGATCAATAACATTATCGTTGCAGGTGGGGCCAGAAATATTTGAAACTGAGTTCTATATAATGGACATCCAGCCAGCGTATAGTTGTCTTCTTGGACGCCCATGGATTCATGCTGCCAGGGCAGTCACGTCCACGTTACACCAAAAGCTGAAGTATATGGTGGGGGATAGTGTCGTCACGGTTTGTGGCGAGGAAGATATTCTGGTTAGCCATTTGTCTTCATTCAAGTATGTTGAGGTCGACGGCGAAATACACGAAACGCCCTGTCAAGCCTTCGAGGGGTTGTGAATTAAGGACAAAGCTCCAGTGTCAAATAAGATATCAGATGTAGCGGTGTCATCGTACAAAGAGGCTCAAGCTCTAGTGCAGGCAGGCAAAACCAAGGGCTGGGGGCAGGTGTTGGAGATTCCCGTGAAGAATGACAAGTTCGGCCTTGGATATCATCCTTCGTCATCGGCATCCTCTTCAGGAGCACCCAAGTTCAGAGGGCCGATAACCATCACACCACAGGGAGTGAGCTTCGAGACTATTAATGTTGTTTCCGATGCTGAAGAAGAAGATAGCGACTGTGATATGGACGTGTGGATTAAGCCAAGCGTGCCAAGACAAAGTCTCTGCAATTGGTCTATCTGGGAAACTGTTCCTGTGACAACTAAACAGTAATGATTTGTTTTCTTAATTGTTGAATAATCCTGTGTCCTACCCGGGGCATAGTGATTTTGCTTAGGGCCATTTGGTTATGTACATTACATTGTTTAATCATGAAATAAAGACGTTTTCATATATAAATGTTGTGATCCCTATTTTTCCTATTTTTATTTTTTGCACTAAAATGGCAACGTGGTTATTTGCTTTGTATGCGTTTTGAAGCATTTAACCATTTCCTTTGCAGGATTGCTATTTCAGATGACATCTATGAACCGCCTATGACTCACTTCGACTTCGAGCACCCGGTATTTCAGGCTGAGGAAGAGATTGTTGAAGATGGCGACGTGCCAGAAGAGTTGACCTGGTTGTTGAAACAAGAAGAAAGAATCATTCTACCTCATGAGGAAGTCATTGAGATTATCAATTTGGGGTCGGAAGAGGTTGTGAGAAACATCCGTATAGGGGCTGCGCTGCAGAGCGACATCAAGCAAAAGTTGGTTGAGATGCTCAAAGAGTATAATGATATATTTGCTTGGTCGTACGAGGATATGCCTGGGTTGGATACGGATATGGTTGTTCACCGTCTGCCGCTGCGAGAGGAATGTATGCCTATTAAGCAGAAACTCCGAAGAACTAGACCGGACATGGCTGTGAAGATCAAGGAGGAAGTTCAAAAACAGTGGGATGCTGGTTTCCTAGCTGTTACAAAATATCCCTCATGGGTCGCCAATATCGTGCCAGTGCCGAAGAAAGACGGTAAAGTGCGAATGTGTGTAGACTACCGTGATTTGAATAGGGCAAGCCCGAAAGATGACTTTCCACTTCCTCACATTGATGTGCTGGTTGATAACACTGCTCAATTCTCCGTATTCTCCTTCATGGATGGCTTCTCGGGCTATAATCATATTAAAATGGCGCCAGAAGACATGGAGAAGACTACCTTCATTACTCCCTGGGGAACATTTTGTTACAAAGTGATGCCCTTCAGATTGAAGAATGTTGGGGTAACATATCAACGGGCTATGACGACTCTCTTTCATGACATGATGCTTAAAGAGATAGAGGTTTATGTCGATGATATGATTGCCAAATCCCATACAGAGGAGGAGCATTTGGTTAATATGCTAAAACTGTTCAAGAGGCTCAGGAAGTTCAGGTTGAGACTGAACCCTAACAAATGCACCTTCGGGGTGAGATCGGGTAAACTACTGGGGTTTATTGTGAGCGAAAAGGGAATAGAGGTTGATCCTGCGAAAATAAAAGCAAAGCAAGAAATGCCGACGCCTAAAACAGAAAAAGAAGTGCGTGGGTTTTTGGGGAGGTTGAACTATATCGCCCGGTTCATATCTCACTTGACTGCGACATGCGAGCCGTTATTCAAGTTGTTGAAAAAAGACCAGGTTGTGACCTGGAATGAAAATTGTCAAAAGGCGTTCGACAAGATAAAAGAATACTTGCAGGAACCTCCTATTTTGATACCCCCAGTGGTCGGGAGACTGTTGATTATGTATTTGACAGTTCTTGAGGAAAGTATGGGTTGTGTTCTCGGTCAACATGACGAGACCGGACGAAAAGAGCATGCGGTTTACTATTTGAGTAAGAAGTTTACTGATTGTGAGTCCAGATACTCCATGCTTGAGAAGACGTGTTGCGCGCTAGCCTGGGCCGCCAAACGTTTGAGGCAATACATGTTGAATCATACAACCCTGCTAATTTCAAAGATGGATCCAATCAAATACGTGTTTGAGAAGCAAGCACTCTCCGGAAGAATTGCCCGATGGCAGATGGTGTTAACCGAATATGATATTCAGTATGTCTCGCAAAAGGCTATTAAAGGTAGTGTTTTGTCAGAGTACCTTGTGGAGCAGCCTGTTGAGGACTACCAATCGATGAGGTTTGAGTTTCCTGACGAGGATATCATGTACCTGAAAATAAAAGATTGTGAAGAACCGTTGCCGGACGAAGGACCAGAGTTGGGTTCCAAATGGCAGTTGATATTTGATGGAGCTGTAAATTCCTATGGTAGCGGAATAGGGGCAATTATCACTACTCCTCAGGGGTCGCACATCCCCTTTACGGCTCGATTGACCTTTCCCGTTACCAATAATGAGGTTGATACGAGGCTTGCATCATGGGTCTGGAAGAAGCTATTGATTTGCGAATCAAACATCTGGATGTATACGGAGACTTAACTCTAGTGGTGAATCAGATTAAAGGAGAATGGGAGACACGGCAGCCCAATTTGATACCATATATGAACTATGCACGGAGATTGTTGCCTTTCTTTGACAAGGTGGAATTGCATCATGTGCCGCGAGCAGAAAATCAAATGGCTAACGCCCTGGCGACATTGTCTTCCATGTATAAAGTTAATTTCTGGAACGAGGCTCCCCGGATTGTTATTTCTCGGCTTGATAGGCCTGCATTCATATTTGCCATTGATGAGGCTCCCGATGGTCAACCCTGGTACTTTGACATCCAGAATTTCCTGAAGAACAAGGAGTATCCGGCCGGGGCATCCAATCGAGATCAGAAGACTCTCAGGAGATTGGCTGGCAATTTCTATTTGAATCCTGACGGTGTCTTATACAAAAGAAACCACAACTTGGTGTTGCTACGCTGTGTAGACGAGAAAGAGGCGAAGTTGCTCATGGAAGAGATACATGAGGGTACATTTTGTACACATGCTGGTGGGCATGCTATGACGAGAAAATTGTTGCGGGCAGGTTATTACTGGCTAACTATGGAAACAGACTGTTTCAAGTTTGCAAAGAGGTGTCATAAATGCCAAATTTACGCGGACAAGGTCCATGTACCCCCAAGTCCTCTGAATGTGATGTCATCACCGTGGCTGTTCTCGATGTGGGGAATTGATATGATTGGCAAGATCGAGCCTACGGCATCCAACGGACACCGGTTCATCTTGGTGGCAATTGATTACTTCACCAAGTGGGTGGAAGCAGCGTCATATGCCAATGTCACCAAACAAGTGGTCGCCAGATTTATCAAACGAGATATTATCTGCAGATATGGAATCTCCGAGCGGATTATCACCGACAACGGTTCGAATTTGAATAACAAGATGATGAAAGAGCTGTGCCAAAATTTTAAGATTGAGCATCATAACTCTTCTCCTTATCGACCCAAGATGAATGGCGCTGTTGAAGCGGCCAATAAGAACATAAAGAAGATCGTCCAGAAGATGGTTGGGACGTATAAGGACTGGCACGAGATGCTACCTTTTGCTTTGCACGGTTATCGTACGACGGTACGCACATCAACCGGGGAAACCCCTTTTTCATTGGTATACGGAATGGAGGCAGTGTTGCCATTGGAGGTTGAGATTCCTTCCCTGAGGGTTTTACGAGATGTCCAACTTGACGAGGCAGAATGGGTTAAAGATAGACTGAATCAACTCAGCTTAATGGATGAGAAGAGGCTAGCTTCTCTCGCATACGGGCGGTTGTACCAGAGCCGGATGAAGAAAGCATATGATAAGAAGATATGTCCACGAAGCTTTCAGACGGGCGACCTTGTGCTGAAGAGGATTCTCCCGCCACAAACAAATCACAGGGGCAAGTGGACCCCTAATTACGAAGGGCCATACGTTGTCAGAAAAGTCTTCTCTGGAGGAGCCTTGCTACTATCTACCATGGATGGTGAAGACTTTATGTCTCCTGTAAATTCGGACGCAGTTAAAAAATACTTTGCTTGAAAGTGACCCGCTGGACAGTAAAAAGAGAGTCCAGGCAAAAAAGGGCATCCTCGCGAACCATAAAAAATGAATAAAAGGTTCAGGCAAAAGTTAGGGATAAAATTGAAAAGATGTACACCCGCGAAGTCGAAAACCTGCATTAGGCGACTTCGGCAAAAAAGGGTATCCCGGTGAATCGAAAACCCGCAAAGGGCGATTCACGCAAAAGTTAGGGATTGAAAAAGCAAACGACTGTGGTCCGGATCTGATACAGCAGTGCTTAGTGGTTTGGGAGTACCTGAGGGTTCGTTTATCCAACACAATCTCATCCAAAAATTGAATACCGGGAAAGCGCCAGAGTCAGGCGAGTCATAGGAGGATCAGCTCGTGATGTTTGTATGCACCACATTGCCGACATGTGTACAAATTCAATTTGTATTTTTATGCATATATGTATGTGTGTGTGCGTAACTTCCTCTTTTCAGGAGTTACATCCGATGTACAAAACTTTGCCTATTCAGAGGCCTGTTGTTAATAAAACATGTTATTCAGTATTTGATGTTTGTGCTTTACTGTTTTGTATGTGGAAAACGCCAATGTTCCGATGAACTTGCATGTGCATAACTTTGCTGGCCCTTGCCAATGATTGATAAAACTTCGAATTGACTGAAGTAATGTCACGGACACTAACCCGAATAGATTTGGTTGTATAGATTTGTGTTGTCTCGTTTGTGTTTCGCAGGGTTCTCACCTTTGAAGCGAACGATCAGAAAACTGTGGCCCCGGCCGGAGGCTCGTGGTGAAGGACTTGACTTTGTTTGACGCTAATCCCCATGCAGGTCGCGCCTCGCCCCCAGAAGTTGAGATGATGTTATCCCTTACCGAAGGAAGGATTATTTTTCCCCAGAAGAGTATCCTCATGGGAGTTGCCCACAGGATATTCCCAGCAAGTCGAGATCAGTATCCCATGCAGAGGTTATACTCCCCAGAGAGTCGAAGATGTGCGCATTCAATCCCCAGCGGGGAGGATTTCCGAGGCACGTAACCAAGATAGTAAGTTCAGAAGGGTTATCCCCACCGAGGATGGTTTTCTTTCCCCCGTGGGTCGTCATACCTTCGTCAGGGTGATTATCCCCAGCAAAGTGGTAGTTCCGAGTTCGTAAATTGTACCTGTACAGTTGTCCCCCAGAGGGTCGCTTCTCCCCCAGTTGAGTTTGTTCACCAGCAGGGTGTTATTCTTTCCTCCCAGTGGAAATCGATGTGTAATCTCTCCCCGGCAGAGTTGGTTGTAGTTTTGGCATTTATTTTGCCAGAATACTTTGCGATACCCGTTCATCCCCCGCAGGGTGGTATTTGTCCTCAACAGCCATGTTGAAGCAAGCTTGTCAGAGTTTCCCCGGCAGCTTGAACCTGCATTTGCATTTGCATATATCGTCATATTTGCATCTACTCAAACGCGTAGCATTTTCGTGCCGTACGGAGCATTACGCCATTTTCAAACATACGCATTTTTGAAACATAAATCAGGTTGGTTAACCTTTTGCTTTCAGGTGTGTTTTCTCAACAGGAGTATGGAGTTCTAGCTCAGATCTATTATCAAACATTCGAGGTCTCGCCGTGAGACGTGTGATGATACGGTTCATCTCTCTATTCTTCCCCACAGAGTTAATTGGTTAAGTTTCTCTTTGTCCCTGAGCAGAGTTATTTGTTTAAATTTCTCTTTTTTCCCTGCCAGAGTTGCTTGTTGAAGTCTCTCTTATCCGGCCAGCGGATTATTTTCTTCAGATTCGCTGTTGCGGCAGCATTTCAGGATTTCATGAATCAGAATTTCCAGAAGAGGTCACTTGTTGTCGAAACGGGTGTCGGGCAGTTATTTTCAAAATATCCCCAGTGGAGTTAGCTACTACCACGAACAGGCTAAGAAGCTATATCCAAGGTTATCTTTTCCCGTATGAAGCAGGCGGAAGAACTTTCCTGTATGTATCAGGCAGATGTGTTATCTTTTCCCGTATGAAGCAGGCGGAAGAACTTTCTTGTATGTATCAGGCAGATGTGTTGTATTTTCCCGTAAGGAACAGGCGGAAGAACTTTCCTGTATGTATCAGGCAGATGTGTTGTATTTTCCCGTAAGAATCAAGCGGAAGAACTTTCCTGTATGTATCAGGCAGATGTGTTGTATTTTCCCGTAAGAATCAGGCGGAAGAACTTTCCTGTATGTACCAGGCAGATGTGTTGTATTTTCCCGTAAGAATCAGGCGGAAGAACTTTCCTGTACGAATCAGGCAGATGTGTTTTCCCGTATGAAGCAGGCGGATGAACCTTTCCGATATCCGGATGGATAATTCTCCCGTGATAGGCAGGGTATGTGAGTTGTGTTCCGATATTTGACAAAAGTATGTTCCCCAAGGAAGTCGCCGTGATTTCCTCGTGTTACTGTCCCTAGTAGAGTCCTCCGCGAGTCGTTTGTGGGTTGGGACCAACGAAGGTAGCCACTGCAGAGGTAGGCAGAGAAAAAGTATTCAGATGATTTTTCCCGTATGAAGCAGGCGGATGAATGTTCATACAGAATTGTTTCCCCAGCAAAGTCGTCGGGATGTTGCTGTGTTGACAGAAGATAGCGTCCTAACATGGATAAAGTTCTATCCCCGTGATGATAGAGTCTTTTTCAGGCTGATGAAAATAATCCCCAGCACGGTCGTTAATTGATCAGTTTGTTGCCGTAACAACCGGATCCAGTCAGCGGATGTTGTTTTCCAAGCAGTTTGTGCAGTTTATTTCTGCGGTTGGCAAATTTCCGGGTTCTTAGTATTCAACTGTCTCGTACCTAGATTTTTTGAAGGCCGTTCGCTCTTCACCCAGTCGGGTCCAAGCCGTTTGAATAGGGGCAGGTGTTGCACCCTAAAATTTGCTCAACCTATTTCACCTGATTTATGCTTTAATTGCATTATCATTTGCATATTGAATCATGTACATAACTTAATCATTTGCATAACATAGCATAGAAAGGCATCCAACAAGGGATCAAGTGTCATTATTATCTAAAGAAACACATCAAGGGGCCTTATTCAAGTTTAAGACTATCCAAGTCATCAAGAAATGTTTGAATTTTTGAGAAGTTTGAGGGTCAACCAGTGGACTTCTCTCCTAATTTGAGGTGTATTGAAGGTCATCAATGGGGGTATGAGCTATGGATTAAGGGTATGGAATGTGTACAAAGCTTATGAGATGCCTAGAGGGTCATATTAAAGATGAGACAAGTCATTGATTCAAGTACAAGGACCACAGTTGAAGTGCAGTCAACTAGGGTTACATCTGGGTCAACCCTAGGTCAACCCTAGGTCAACTGAGTGATTGAAGAGCATCAAGGCTTAATTGGAGGTTGTGGGATTCATGAATTGATATGTTGATACATGTGTGGTGTTATGCCAAGGTTAAATCAAAGAGGATCAAGAAGGGGAGGAGTTACCAAATTAGGGTTTCAGTGTAAAATCCCCTAATTTAGGCCTAACTCCCAAGCCAGATAAGTCAAAATGCAAGTTTCAAATGGATCTTTGGTCAACATGAAACTTGTAGATCTACTCAATAGCTTTAATTTTAGTACTATAAGTCTTCAAGGACATTTTTATAACTCAAGTTATGGTTCTTGCAAGTTATGGGTCATCAGAGGACACTGAAATTTATCTGTGAAAGTCACTTGACTTCCAAGCAACTTTTTCCCATGAAGGAGTTTTCAAATGGATTCTTGGCCAATATAAGAGTTGTATATCTTGATCTTAGATTTAATTTGAGTACTAGAAGTCCTCAAGAGGATTTGTAGAACTCAAGTTATGGTCTTGGCAATCCAGGGGTATTTTGGGAAAGTTGAATTAAAGGTCATTTTTCAACATAGGTCAAAATCTCTATCTTCCACACTTCAAATGGAAAAATGTTCAACATGAGATGTGCTTAGAATGGTGTTTCTAGGCTAGGTAAGAGGTCATGGGTGATTGGAAGGGCTTTTATCACAAAATTGCAAAAATGGCCTAAAATAAGGGTGAATTTTAAATGAACCAAGGATGAAAATTGGGATTTTTGAGCTATGGGTCCAAACCAGTCCATATGACATACCAAATTAATTGGAAAACATATTTTGAAAACATTGACATTGCCACATTTTTGAGTTAAGGGTTAATTCAATGACTTCCTTTGCAAAATGGTTACTTACATCATAAGTCACATATGCAAAACCATTCTTCAAGGCATAACCAAGGCTCTAATGAATCCTAACACATTCAATTTGTCATTAGAAGAGAATTTGGGTCAGAATGGGGTGCAAATGCAGGCTTAAAACTCAGCTGCCATATGTGAATTTCTCATGATATTTTCAAGAGCAAGAGATGTTGAACTTCTCATTAGAGCTTTCTAGAAGTTTCTAGAGCTTTCATTCATGTTTTATATAAGATTTAGAACTGGTTCAAAGCTTGAGTTGGTGGAGTTTGAGAGAGATTGGAGAGATTGAGCATTGAATTTTCAGTTTGCAAAACAGAATCGGTTACACCAATTTACTCTATTTCAATCCATTCTTTTGTGTTCAATAGCTTCCTTTGGTGTTGGTGAGTGATTCCAGATACATTTCAAGGCAAGATTGTTGCAAAATCGTGAGAGAGCATTTTGGATTCATCCCTTGCAAGTCAGAATCGGATTCAAGGATTCAAGAGGTTTCAATCCAATTTATTGCATACAGAAGCTTGGTAATTGATCATAGAACGTGTCTGGAAGATCTTGGAGCTTGATTTGGAGGTTTCACCACTCTGTTCATCCAAGATTTGCAGGTATGTAAATTTCATTCCATGGCTTGATTCATGTAGAATTGCTAGGTTTTAAATGGTTAGATTCATTATAGATGATGGTTAGGACGTTTCTGGATTGAATTTGAAGCAAATAGAGACAGTTAGGTTTGATGAACATTTTCTGTTGAGGATCAGTTAGGCACGATCTTGAGGTTTCATCATGAATTGGATAGTTCTTATTGATCAGTGAAGCATGAGGAACATTTCTGTGGTGGTAATTTTGCAATTGATGATGATTGAAACCTTGACACATTTTGAAGATTGATTCGGTTTTAAGAATCCATGGGGATTCATGAGATTTGGACTGGAGATTTGGAATCTACATGAAATTCTGGTCAAAATTGATATAGGACTTGTCACTTTTGGTTGCTTGTGTTTCTTGCTCGCCGGAGAAAACGGTGGTTTCCACCGTGGACCACCGCCTGGAAATATCTCAGGTCATCTGAGTTGAAGGAAGAAGATGATCTGGTAGACGTTGGATCAGGTTGACCCTTTGACTGGAGAGTGGATCCAATGGCCACGTTTTAAACTCAGAATTTGCCTCCCATTCCCAAAACGCGCCGTTTCAATAATTGAAGTGGCATCCCAGTCAGATCCCAGTCAGCTGTCTGCATGGACGCGCCCCAGCTCTCAGATGCGCTTACCAGTCCATGGATCCAATGGCTCTCTTTTATTTTCAGCTTTTTATTTTCTTTTTCCTTTTAAATTCATTTTAGTTTTATTTTTATTCCATTTAACTTCTAAAAACCATAATAAATCCAATATTGATCAGAAAAATATTTTAAAAATACCTCCATGATCTTGGATTTATTTGTGATTTTATGAAATTAATAAATCTCATTTTCACCCATTTTTCAATTTAATTTGATTTTCTCCATTTTATTAATTTCTTTAATTTTGTACATTTGATACATGATTTTGTGGATTTTCTTGTGATTAATTGGTGAATGATTTTTGATTGATTCTTGTTAGATTGATTAGATTAGAGGTACATGCTCCCATAGAGATTTTTCTCATATTTTTATGATGAAATTTAGGCTAGTTTTGAATGATGAACTTTAGGGTGTTAGGATTAGGGTTTTACAATACTTAGGTGTAGTTTAGGACATGGTTTGGAGATTTAGGGTTTGATTTAGGCCTTGGGATTTATGTGGGGTATAGGGTACATAGTTAGGTTCCCTTAGAAATTATTCTAGTATTTTAGGATGAGTATTACTATTTTCTCTGATTTTTGCAAGTTGGTTGTTGTTGGTGTGTTTCCCTCTTGGGATGTTGTTGTGTTTGTTGGGTTTTGGGCATTTCAATTGGGTGTTGGGCTTGGGCTTGGTTTGTTGGAGCTAATGAAGGCCTTGGAGATGATTGGAGGCAAAGGATGGAGCTTGGAGCATGAGATTCTTGATCTTGAAGATTGCTGTTGAAGACTTAGGAGATAGGGGATGTAGGGAGAGCTTTAGAGTAGACTGATTTCTTCTGTCAAACATGGAGAGCTTCTTGTGCCTCTATTCCATCCTATGACACAAGGTCCCCCAAAGAAGTTCCATCTCTCCTTAGGAGGGATGTAGAGCATGCTTTGATTGGGTAGAACCTTGAGGATAGCATTCACTTGCTGTGTAATTCTATTTTCTTTCAAAATTCATTAAAAATAACTCCTAAAGCCTTTTTCACTCCAATTTTTTTTCATAAATTTTTAAAAATATTTTCTACCACATGTTTTTTTCCAGACGTTTAAAATTATTTTTAGCATTTATTGTTATTTTCTCTTTATTTTTCTTTTAATTTTTTTCAACAATTTATTTTCAATTATTTTTAAACAATTTAATCTCAACTTTTGAGATCTCATTACTTATTTAGTTGTGGTTTTCTCAAATTTTTTGGGACATTTATATAATGTTTTGATGCCTCTTCGGTATTTTTTCATTATTTTCCATTTTAAAATCTTTTAAAATTGTTTATTTATTTATTTATTATTTTTGTCTATTTTATGCTTTGACTCTTGTTAACTTTGATCATTTGTGGTTGGTTGATGCTTCATCTTGTTCAATTGGATTTTGGATTGATGTCTTGATGGATTAAACTTTCTTCATTTCAAACTTATCATTAAATGATCATTTGATCATTTTTTTTTACTTTGGATTGATGATAAATTTATCTCAAGGTATCATGAAGAGGATTAATTGAAGTCAATGATTGATATATAGTCCCATTTGCCTTTGTGGTTGATCATCTCTCTCTCTCTCTCTCTCTCTCTCTCTCTCTCTCTCTCTCTCTCTCTCTCTCTCTCTCTCTCTCTCTCTCTCTCTCTCTCTCTCTCTCTCTCTCTCTCTCTCTCTCTCTCTCTCTCTCTCTCTCTCTCTCTCTCTCTCTCTCTCTCTCTCTCTCTCTCTCTCTCTCTCTCTCTATCTATCTATCTATCTATCTATCTTCTTCTTGTTTCGTTTTGACTTGTGTTACATTGTTTTAGGAGAATGACTTTGTGTCATTTCTCTAACATGTATGACACATAAATTGTTATTGACCGACCTCAGATAGTTGTGACTTCTATACAAGTTCAATTACGATTTCTTAACATAATGCTAAATTGTCCCGAATCGATTTAATTCTCATTAACACTAAGATTAATATCATTAATTGTGCTAACTCCTAACATTTAATTTCAAGAACTTTATATTATTTCTATTTATTTTATTCCATTTAATTTCAAGTCATTTATGTTCATGTCATTTTCATTTTTACTTTTATCTTTTGTTATTTTGTGCTTTATTGCTTCAAAAGACCAAAAACATTAATAAATGATCAAAACCATAAAAAACATAATCAGTTGGACTTTGTGTTATTATCCCTTGCTTGCGGAGTATGTTGGGCTACAAGCTTAAGATGCTTTCCCTTTGCTTGGAGTAGTATCTGAGAGTTTGGAGTTCATCTGAGACTGTGAGGTTCGTCTAAGACATAGTGGCTCACTTGAAACTTTGGTCCTCAATTCAAGACTTGGATGCTTTCCCTGTGGCTCTGTGACCTCATTACTCACCTGTTCTTCTTTGATATTCATATGTGCATGTGCTTGGTTAGTCCACTTACACACACAAAGGCTTTCTCTCGGGCTATCTGACAACGAGACCTTTTATTTCATGTCATTTACTTTATGCTTTAGGATATTCTCTTCATCTCCTCCCCCTTATTAACTTTTCAAAACTTCTCCCTATTTCAAAAACTTCTTGTTTTCAAACTTCACACATTTTTCTTAATAATCTTTGACTTTGTCAAGTGATCCCGAAAATATTTCTTTTAATAAATTCTAAAACATACATATTCAAACTCTTTTGAAAACCTCTAAAAACACAAACCTCATCAAGCTTCTTTTTGTGCCTTGGTGCATCCTTTTTCTTTAAGAGCCTTTTTCAAAAAGATTAGATGTTAGTTTATTCTTGTAATGATGCAAACCACTATACTTCTACAAGATGTTGAGAAATGATTGAAATTTTCCACTTGAATGTTGAGATGTACTTGTGAGAAAGTCCAAGTAAAGTTCTCCATATCAAGATTGATACAAATGCTCATTTCCTCATACTTTTGGGTAGTAAGTTGAGTTTTCCATGTAAATATGGCAAAATGTCTTTTCATTAAAAATCAATCAACAAGCAACATAGCCTTTTAAAACACAGATAAGCAAATGGTTCCTGTGTAGTATCACATATGTGAGGGGTGCTTATACCTTCCTCTTGCATAACCAACCCCCGCATCCAAATCTCTCTTTTGTAGCTTTCTTACCTTTTTGTGGGTTTTGTTCGACCTTTTCCCTTTTTCTTTTGGAAACAATAAAGTTTGGTGGTGGCTCTTGCTTTTCTGAGTTAAGTTAATCAATAGCTTAATCTCAAATTTTTTCCCGCCTGAAGCTAGCAGGATTATACCTGAGTGAATCGCACACTCAAAGATATAATAGAGTCGCCACCGAACTTTATTTAGTCCCAAAGGACAGGGAAAATATCAATAAAACCCAAGGGGAAGAGAAACAGGTAAGGGGGTCGGTTATGCGAGAGGAAGGGATTAGCACCTCACGCATCCGTCGTACTCGACGAGAACCATTTTGCTTACTTCTAAGTTTGGATGGGTTATCTATCTAAAGGCAACTAACTAAAAAGGGAAAGATAAGATAGAGAAAAAAAGTGCTCATGGAGGAATAGAGCCCTCGCACCTATGTATCCTCATAATGCAATAAGGAATTCAGAGCTTCGTAGTTCATGGAACCAAGAAAGAGGAAGGAGAAGAACGGAAGAAGGTGGCTTGCTAAGATCTTGTGATCTTGTGCCTACGTATCTCCATAGTACAATGAGGAATTCAGATCCTACGTAGTTCGGAGAACAAAGACAGAGAAAGAACAGGAGACATAAATGGTGTCAAAACCAAGAGCAAAAGGAGGTAGCAAGACCCTACTGGGGAATGCAAAAGAGTGGTGTCAAAACCATGAAAGAAAGGAAAAGGAAGACTCTGTTAAGGAACACAGAAGAATGGTGGTGACTCCACTAGGGAGAAAATAAAAGAATGGTGCCGAAACCAGGAGAATAAATGAATAAAGGACCAAAAATCAAGGTAAAGGCAAGATCCATAAGGGATTCAGTATATTAACTGACATGCAGTGATTAACCGAAGAAAGATAAGAGTAAGACTTTGTGGGGAAAGAAAAAGGTTGGTGTCAACAGACGGACTGTGATGGACTAGAAGGAGAGTAACGAACTAAAAGAAGGTGTTTAACTATCTGGAGAACTCAGTGGGCTAACTGATAAATAGTGGTTAACTGAAAGGACGGGTGTGGAACCAAGTGAAGGTTGTGACCCAAAGGACGGGTGTGAAACAAAGCGAAGGTTATAACCAAAACATATTCGGTACTTATACTGAACAATCAGTACTTGACTGAAGAAAGGGCATTTGAACCAAAAGAAGGTTACTAACCCAAAGGTGCGAGTCTTTGAACCAAAGAATGGTTGCAAACCGTTGAGGAATTTAGTGTTTTAATAGACAGACTATGATTAACCAAAGGACGAGTGATTAATCGGGAGAAGGTGATTAACCCAAAGAAAACTCAGTATGTTAACAGACAGACTATGATTAGCTGAGAGAATGAGAGATTGGAGTTTTAATTGACAAACAATGATTAACCAACGAAAAGGGAGAGGAACCAAGAGAAGGTTACGAATTCCGCTAGGGATTTGGTATTTAACAACCAGACTGTGATTAACCCAAGAAAAGGATGTGCGACATTGCTAGGGAAGAACAAAATTGGTTTTAACCAAAGAACAATTGATTAACCAAAGAAAGGAGTAATTACAAATCTTCTGGGGAATCAAAGAATAGTGATTGGCCAAAAGAAAAAGGTGTTGAATCGAAAGGAGGAAGTTAATCCAAGAGACAATGATTAGGGTGCAAGTGATCAAGGATCGACTCGACTGGGAATTGGAAGACACTATAGTAAGGGGATAAGGACGATTACTCCAAGCACAGGGTCATTCATCCTCTACCCAAAATAATTAGAATGAGCGTAGGAGTTTTCCACTCTCATTCCTTCTTTAGCACCAAAGTATAGTGTGAGAATTGAAATCGACAGAGTAACAAAGGAAACTTGTACAGTATTCCAGTGCATTGTGCAAACTTCCGGCTCAGCAGGGGATCGAGAGAACAATGCTCTAAAAGATCCTAAAGAGAAGAAAGAGGGAAAATCAACTAATCGCAACAAGTTTTTGATCAATCAATCACAAGGGAATAAACAAGCCAACAATCTTTCACACGCATCGAAAGATCGTCAAAGCAAGCGTGAAGAGTAATAATTATACAAAATTAAATTTGTTCAATAAAGAACAAACTTAATGCAAATAAGAATGAATTACAAGGTAGTAACAAACATCAATTAGCATGCATCACCAATCATGTTATCATGTAAACACAAGTGTGAATGAATGATCATGATCATACAAAGACAAAATTGCAAAAAATTACATAATCGATAAAACGTGCACCAAGGTTGGCATAATCCTTTGAACAGAGGTTGAACAGCTCATAATACAACCACAAATATCAAGCACATCATGCCATGGAAGTTAGTGGAGGAAAGAAGACCAAACAAGCATGAAAAAGCACAAAAATGGCATTATGTCACATTGTTAATGGTTAACCATATATGGTTAATCAATTAACCTCTTGAAAAGTTCAGAAAAATGTGAAAAATGACTAGTTAGTCGGTTAACACTAGGACAATGGCAGAAAAAATAGTTTCTAAAAGCACTTCCAGCAATTAATCACTTATACAATCACTCACATGTTAGGGCAAACATTTGTGCATAAAAGTCACGTCCAAAATAAATAATTAAGCATCAATTGAAATCAATTAATTCATCAAGATCAAGAATCAATCAATTAAATGATCAATTCACACCAAAAAACTACCAGATCTACATAGCGAACATGCAAAAATGATCGAAAACAGTAAATCGAGTAAGAAATGCCAACCTACAAGGCGGAGGATTGCCTTGGTGGTTGTTGTAAGTGAAATGTGTTGAGAATAATCAAAGAAAACCAGATATATCCGAGCTTGAGATCAAATCATAGCGAAACCGATGAAAACGCGATAAATGCTCCAAATACGAATTTGCACCGAAGAAGCTTGAGATGATTACTTGAATTGGAGTAGAAGCTACTGTTAATCCATAAATCCAAGTAGAAATGCAACGAAATAGAGGTTTAGCTCAAGAGAATAACAATTTTGATGTGAAAATTGTTACACTTTAATGTTGTAAATTCAGCTTTTGGGTGTGGTTTGGGGAAGAAGATGAAGATGAATGTGAGAAAAAGTTGCAGAAACTTTAGAGAGAATGTGAGAGAGAAGAGTGAAAATTGAGAGAGAATTGAGAGTGAAGAGTAAAAAATGGTTCAAGCCTCCTTACAAGAATGACATGGTTTCTTTATATAGAGTGGAGGTTTGGAGTGGGCTAGGTTTGGAGTTTGCTTTGGAACTAGCTTTAGAGTTAGTTACATCTAACTCACTGAGTCGAAAGTTGACTCTGTTAGTTATTTGTTAACTCGGTGGAGCAATCCTAATGCAAGTCCAAAATATAATGGTTCTCATGCTTGGAAGCAAAGGTGCATGGTGGTCTTGATTGACAATGATGTATTGTAGTAAATGCAAGTGAATTCTTGAAGTGTCTAGAATATTCCACATGACTCTAGAATCAAGTAGACCCCAAAAGAATGGAGAGGAAAAGTTGTTGTCATGAAAATGCAGCAGAATCTGTCAAAACACAGGTACTATGGCCATGGTTCCGATTTTTGACTCTTTTCTTTGATGAATAAGCATGTAAACCCTTGTATTTTGCTTGTATTGATGATGTGATGACTTTTTGAGGATGTGATTAATCAGGCTCTGAAATTCCGAATACTCTTGCAACAAAAGCACAGGAAAGAAACTAATGCCTATGTCGGCGATGCGAATGCACATGCTTATGAAAAAAGGCAAAAGGGGATGTCAAATTTTGGGTTACGACAGTTGCCCCTATTTAATCCATCTTGGACCTGAATGTTTTAATTGCGCCAGCTTTTCAGTTATTCGAGGTGGAAGGGGATTAAATAAAAAGGTGAAGGCGTAGTGATTTTTGTTAGACGATGGATTGGATCTAGAAGGGGGGGGGGGGGGGGGTTGAATAGATCCCAATTAAAATCAGTCGGCGCTACCAATTAAAAATTGGTTTTTCAAAATATTTGTTTTTAATTGCGAAAGCAGCCGTGGAAAAATTACGTCTAAGAACGAACTGTTATTAGAAGACTGGATATGCGACTAGCCTTATGGAAATGATAATGAGCAAATTTGATTCAAGACACTAGTCACACTATCAATTGATTTTATCACTTATTAGTAGAACTAGCACCAATGATCTATAATGCCCACAAAGTAGGCAAATGAACTAAGTAAACTTTGGTGTAGGAAATTTATCAAACACTTGGTGTACAATACACTCCAAGTGTGGTTTGGCTTGAGTAAGTTGCTTTAAGTTCCTTGTGCAATATATTGTTGCACTAAAGTTCAAAACAGTAATAAGTACTTACTCAAATCAACCCAAATTTTGATATAACTGCTTATACTAAAATCAATTAAATTTTAAGCCAAAATTGAAAGTGCTGAAAAGTAAAGGAGACAAAGATTTGTTGAGGCAGTTCCCCCGCCGTCCTCGCTTCGGGGTACGTCTGCCCTCAATTCTAATGATAGAATTGAGATCAATATATTAGATATCACCTGTAATGTAGAAATGTTTATACAAGAATTAATAAGCAAAATGTACAATCAAGCCCTCTTGATGTTGATGATGCTATCGCTTCTTGCTCCTTGATTCGAGTCGAATCAAGTTCTCCAATTGTTGTGAGTAGACCTCCGATTTCAGCCCCTTTGTTGAATAACCTTCAGTTCTTCAAACCCTCGGCCCGAATGATCTCACGCACACACAAATCGAACCCGGAACACTCTTGAACGGTTCACTGCTTTCCGCTACTAGATTGACGAAGACTACCGCCTCTCAATCACCTTCACTCAGCTGAAGTAGGTAGAGATGATCTGTACCGAAAAAACCCCCAAAATCTCCAAATCTTGGAGGGCAAAACCTGCTAGGTTTTATCCAAGAAAAACCCGCCTTCAAAATCAACCCGAACCGGATTTCCGATCACGGCTTCGGACCTTATCACCTTGAACAAGATCACAAGCACCCCAAGAATTGTTGTGTTGTGGGTTGTAAAAGATGAAGATTGATGAATTTTGATGGCACCTCTTTCACTTTTCTTGTTTTGTGACAATTGACTCAAATTCACAATTGTTGCTGATAAAAATGAACAAAGTCTCTATATATAGTAACCAACCAATCACCAAACTTGACAGATTTTCAAAAATAGTGGGAAGTCTTCAAAAAATAGCACAAACGCGTGAACGGTCGACCATAGCAGGTCTATGCGTCAACGCATAACCAGCAGATTGGGACAGATTTGAAAGGGCAGCAGTGTGCGTCGACCATAGGTCGGCGTGCGCTGACTCGTGAGAAAAACAACAGCTTCATGCGTCGACCTTGCGTCGACTCATAGCCTTCATGCGTTGACCTGTGAGAAAAGCACAGATACATGCGCTGACTCAATGGTCGACTCATGGCCTGAGATTCTGCAAAAATTGTTATTTATTTGGTTTTTATGCATTTAGTCATAACCACATATTATTCACATATATTATATTAAGTAAAGCACTTTAAATGATATAGGAAGGATATGGTGGATAGAATATTTGCATTTGTCTTTGTAGAGGTAGAACCGATAATGCCGATTCATCCATGGTTGCAATTTGTCATCATCGAATCTCAAGATTGTATGTTGTATGACGGTTTGCCCTCAAATACTCCCCCTTTTTGATGATGACAACCTGTGCGAAACCAATGAGACCCAAATGCAATATTACACCTATGGTAGCATAAGCTCCCCCTTTCTTTTTCAATCCTGTACTGGTGTGGTCTTCTTGGCTTTGATCTCTTTTCCCCCTTTAACAACATCAAAAAGAGAAAGAGAACGATTAAGAGTAAAGTGTTCAAATCAACAAGATGATTAACAGGTAATATCTAATCATAAACCAATATTCACACATAATATTGACAATGAAAAAAAATAACGCAACGAATACTCATTGTATAGATAAACGAAAGAAAATGCATTGAGAAAAACCAAATAGTTCATGACAAGCCAAACAACTTAAAGACAAAACACCAGAACAAAAACAACAAAAGAACATAAATTGCACACAGAAATATAATTCCCACGGCCACACCCTCATCCCCTCTCATAGTAATGTGGATGACGGTAAGGATCGGCCAACTCAGTGAATTCCACAGTAATGTTGTTCAAGTAGTTCAAACTTTTGGTAATGTCTCTTTCCTGAGCTTCATGGGATGTAACAAGAGCCTCAAACCGGGTGACCATTCTGGTGGAGAAGTTATTGAGCCTTTCATTTTGTGTTTGGAGTTGGTTTTGAATTTGAGTGAATCTCTCATCTTGAGTGCGCATAAAGTTTTGTTATTCTAGTTGCATGGACTGCATCATGCTGAGAATGTCAGATGTGTTGGATTTCTAAGGAGATTGAGGTGCTTCAGTATATCCATGATACGGATCATAATATTTTCCCATAGTGGTCCAGCCAGTGTGCTGCCAGTCACCCCAACCTTGATTGTTGTATTCTTCTTCATCCTCAGGTTAAGCTATGTATGGAACCCAATCAGTATTCGTGTACTCAGTTGACTCAGTTTGATGATGATTGTCATATGCCTCATGCACGGGTTCTTCTTCTTCTTGTTCTTCTTCGTCACTTTCTGCACTTTCCTCACTGCCTTCAGACGCTTCAACCACTTTAGGTGTAGTTGCTCTGCGAACAAAATCGTACATTCTTCTTTCTTAACACCAATAGTATCCCATCATTGAGAGAGTCTTTGTGCCAAATTCCTTATCTGAAGAGATGGATGTGTATGGAAATGTTAGATAGACAACATTTGCATTTGTGAGAACTTCCTGAATGAATGACCCATATGCTAGAGCAGTTCCTCTTGCGGAGTCTCGTAACGCGAACATTCGACTGGCGATGTAGTAGGGCCAGTTAATTTTGATTTGATTTTTCAGGATGTAGATGAGATGGACTTCAGCCTGTTCTACTCTAGAGAGCCCTCCTTTCTTTGGCCGCAGAATGCGCGCCACAATCCACTGAAGAATTCACTCACCTGTTTGTAATTGCCCTGCAGTGACAGTTCTCGGAAATGCATCACTATTCACAATATTCTCTAGATACGGCCGTTTTAACATCGAATTTAAAGCCGTTTTGAATTCATATCCAGCCACAGTTTGAGAATCAGTTACCTCAGGAAGAGGATTTTCACCAGCAGCTAGTTGCATGTTGAAATATTTACTCCACATAGCAGAGTTTAGATTTACCTTTGTGGAGCCTACCTGCGAATGAAAGAACTGACCGCCGAACCTGCCATGGATGTCGGTGTAGAAGACACGCACCAAGTCTTCACTATACTTGGTGTTGCATTCCAAGAAGTTGGTAATACCTTGAAACTGCAACAAAGATAAAATTTCGGAAAGATGAATGTGTTTCGCAGTGAGTTTGTAGAATGCATGCTGCTTAACTACCCCCCTTTTTTCGATATCTTTGTTAAATTTCTCAGCAAGAGTTGGAGGAACTAGGGATGCAGCAGTGACTGGTATGGAAGCAGATGATGAAGGTGCTCTTGATCGCTTGCCGGTAATTCTGCGGGAAGAGGAAGCCATTGATGGTGGTTGGAGAGAATTTGAGATTATAGAGAGAAGGTTATGAGTGTGATTGCAGAGAAGGAGGATTGCCCCTTTTATAGATGAAACTTTAGGGTTTTTGTTTTTGAGAAAAGGGAAGGTCAAGAGACAATAGGCATGGTAGGTTCAATTCACTAAGAATTTGAATAAATATGCATAGCATGCTGATAAAGAGTATTTAATGCGCAGGAAGTTGGAATGATTTGCAAAAAATATGGGTTTTCTCGTGATGCATCGACCATACATCTACATGCATCGACGCATACTGATTGAATTTTGACAGATTCAAACGTCTATAAGCGTGCGTCGACCAGTCCCCTGTTATGGTCGACTCATACGTGCAGGAAATGCAGATTTTCACATTTATGCATAGATGAGCATACATTTGATGCATAAATAGAATGCCACACAATAATAAGCATCCAAACAAATATAGTACATGAGAAATGTCATATATACAGTGTTTTTCAGACACTACCACTTTTTGAGAATGAAATTTTTAGAAAGAGAGAGAGAGAGGGAGAGAGAGAGAGAGAGAGAGAAAGAAACAACATCACCTCTATACCAAGTTTGCTTGAAGAATTATACAATTGTGCTTGCAATAATTTCAACTAGTTAGATGTTCAAAAGCATAATTGTACCGAAAATAAGATGAATCATACAATTATGACACCCGATCTGAAATATCGAGAATGCCTAGTTCTCGACGGATATGAAAGAAAGGTTCAGTAGCTAGCGGCTTTGTGAAAATAGTCGCTAGTTGGTCTTTAGTGTTCACATGTTCAAAAATAACATCACTTTTCTCTACATGATCCCTAAGAAAGTGATGGCGAATCTCGATATGTTTGGTGCGAGAATGTAACACAGGATTTTTGGTGAGATTAATGGCACTAGTATTGTCGCAAAAGATGGGAATACGTTCTAGTTTGAGGTTAAAATCCAATAGTTGTTGCTTAAGCCATAGGACTTGAGCGTAACAACTACCGGGGACAACGTATTCCGCTTCGGCGATTGACAAAGCAACGAATACTTGTTTCTTGCTATGCCAACTGACCAAGGAGTTTGAAAACAAATGACACGTACCACTAGTGCTTTTCCTATCCGATTTGCAACTGGAAAAATCGGAATCAGAGAATCCTACCAACGAGCAATCATTACCTTTGGAATACCATAGTCCATACTTCGGAGTACCAGATAAGTATCGAAGTATTCGTTTGATAACTTTTAGATGGGATTCCTTGGGACATGATTGGTAGCTTGCACACATACACACGCTAAACATAATGTTGGGTCTAGAAGCAGTAAGATAAAGAAGTGAGCCAATCATACCTCTATACCTTTTTACCTCTACATCCTTACCATTTTCATCTTTATTCAAGTTTGCGCAAGTAGGCATAGGTGTGTCTATGGCTTTGGAGTTTGCCATGTCAAATCTCTTGAGCAGTTCCAAACAGTACTTAGTTTGACTCACGAAAGTTCCTTCCTCAAGTTGTTTAATTTGCAATCCGAGAAAGTATGTGAGCTCCCCTATCATACTCATCTCGAACTCACCCTGCATAAGGTCAGAAAACTCTCTCACAAGATTCATGTTAGTTGACCCAAAAATGATATCATCCACATAAATTTGTACCAATATCAAGTGCTTTCCTTTACGCTTAATGAAGAGGGTGGTGTCCACTTTGCCTCTCGAATACCCTTGATCAAGCAAGAACTTGCTTAGATGATCATACCAAGCTCTAGGAGCTTGTTTGAATCCATACAAGGCTCTTTTTAGTTTGTAAACATGATCGAGATATTCGTGCGACTCAAAATCTGGAGGTTGTGCAACATACACTTCTTCATTAATGAAACCGTTAAGGAATGCACTTTTAACATCCATTGGAATTGCTTAAAATTTTTCACACACGCGAAGGAAAGCAAAAGGCATATAGCCTCAAGTCGGGCAACCGGCGCATAAGTTTCCTCATAGTCGATGCCTTCCTCTTGGTTATACCCTTGCGCGACTAAACGCGCCTTGTTACGGGTTATTACTCTGTTTTCGTCCAACTTATTCCTAAACACCCATCGGGTGCCGATTACTCGATGTCCTTGCGGAGGAGGGACAAGGTCCCATACCTCATTTCTCGTGAATTAATTAAGTTCATCTTGCATTGACAAAAACCAATTTTCATCAAGTAAGGCTTCGTTAGGATTTTTAGGTTCTATTTGTGAAACGAAAGCGAAGTGATGACAAAAATTACTTATCTGAGATCGGGTTGTAACACTCTCTGATATGTCTCCGAGAATGTTATCAATTGGATAGTCTTTGGAAGACTTCCAAGCTTGAGGGAGATCATCTTTTGGAGGCGGATAAAATTCCTCGATTTCCTCATGGTGGACATCTTTTTCCTTCTCAATTTTAGCTTGGTCCGGCTGATCAATTCCCGGCTCGACATCTTTGAGTATGTCTTCTGTAGATGTACTTGCGCCATGAAAAACACTACCTTTTCCGACATTTCTCGGATAAGATTTATCAAATGTTACATGCACCGATTCTTCGACAGTACGTAATCTTTTATTGTAGATTCTATAGGCTTTACTCGACTGAGAGTATCCAAGGAAAATACCTTCGTCAGCCTTAGAGTCAAATTTACCCAAATTTTCCTTTCCATTATTTAAGACAAAACATTTGCAACCGAAAACATGTAGGTGAGACACGTTTGGCTTGCGCCCTTTTAAAAGCTCATAAGGTGTTTTGTTTAGAATGGGGCAGATGAGCACCCTATTCAAAACATAACAAGCCGTACTTATGGCGTCGGCCCAATAATATTTCGGTAATCCACTTTCATTGATCATTGTTCTTCCCAACTCTTCTAAAATGCGATTTTTGCGATCCACCACCCCATTTTGTTGAGGAGTCCGTGGAGCGGAGAAGTTATGATCAATACCGTAATTACCGCAATATTCTTCAAACAAATGATTTTCAAACTCACCTCCATGATCACTTCTAATTGACACAATGTTTATGCTTAATTTATTTTGGGAAAGTTTGGCAAATCTCTCAAAGGCGGCGAATGTATCGCTCTTGCTAGCCAAAAAGATAGTCCAACAGAATCTAGAGAAGTCATCCACTATTACAAAACCGTAATAGTTTCCACCTAGGCTTTTAATTCTATATGGCCCAAATAAGTCCATATGGAGAAGCTCGAGAGGTCTCGTAGTTGAGACAATATTTTTGGATTTAAAAGAGATTCTCGTTTGCTTTCCCATTTGGCAAGCATCACAAAGGTGATCCTTGGTAAATTTTATTTTGGGGAGACCTAAGACTAGATCTTTTGAAACTACTTTATTTAGCAAGTCAAAGTTAACATGTGATAAACGCCTATGCCATAACCATGAGTCTTCACTCATTGTCATGAGACATTTGTCACTTGTTAACGATACCTCATTCAAGTCTAGCATATAGACGTTGTTCACTCTTAGGCCATTAAACATATTCTTCTTGTCATTATTATGCATAATTTTGCAACACTCTTTTGAAAAAGATACATTGTATCCTTTATCGCATGATTGGCTAATGCTAAGTAGATTATGTTTGAGACCCTCGACAAGCAACACATAAGAAATAGTATTGGAAGAAGGGTTACCTACACTACCTTTACCAAGTATTGCACCACGATTATTGTCACCATAGGTTACATACCCTTTCTTCTTTGCCACAAAGTCGATGAATAAGGATATGTCTCCGGACATGTGTCTTGAACATCCACTGTCGAGAACCCATCTTCTCTCGGTGGTCTCGACACATTGTACCTATGAAAAAATAATCAACAAGAGGCGGTACCCAATGGCATATTGGGTCCCAATTTGTGAGTGACAAAGTGGTTGCATTTGGGCAACCATTGATAGATGCCTTTAGGAACCAAAAATCTCCTAAATCGGCACTTAGCAATGGAATGGCCTTTCTTGCAACAATATAAGCATGAGAAGTCAACTTTAGAATTGCTTTTGCTATCTTGATCCCTTATTACATATGTGTAATTTTGATATGGATTCACCATATTTTTTCTAAAATCAGCTTTATCGATAGCAAATGTAATTTTGGGCTCAAGAGCCTTGTTAAGTTTGGCCTTTAGGTTTCTAACTTCACCTTGCCAAATATAACAAGTTTCACATCCAAAGTTGAGGAATCTGCTTCTAAGATCCTCACAATCCAATTTAGTACTTTCCACCATGGAAGCCTTAAGTTCCTCAAGTTTCCTTTCGGACTCTTTAATTTTGTGCTCTAGGTAAGTAAAAATTCTTTTGTTAGAGGAAAGTCTCTTAAAGGCTTCTTTTGCTACATTGTGTAAAATATTAAATGCGGCTTGTAATTCGAAATGAGACATATTTGAGGAGTTTTCATATTTAAAGTGACGTACCTGTTTTTTCTTATTCTTTTGGTGTGCGGAAAGGCATAGGTTCACGGATTCTTCTTCATCACTTGAGCTTTCATCATCATAGGAGGAGTTGCTATCGCTTTCCTAAGCTATATATGCTCTTCTCGGCTTTGATGACTTCTTATGTGATTTAATAGATCCTTTTCTTTGCCCTTTTTGTTTAAAGGACAATCCGTTTTGTAATGACCGGGCTTTCTGCATTTGTAGCACGATCCTCTAGTTTTACTTCCTTTGGTGTCATTATTTCGAGAGTTCCTTGATTGCTTTTGGAAGTTAACAAGGTTCTTTTCTGAGTGTTGAATGCCGTTATTTCTCACATACCGATTGTAGCGCTTTACGAACAGCCCCATATCTTCACTCTTGTCATCTTCTTCATTGTCACTTGATGAATAATCACTGTGCTCCTTAGATTGAGACTTCGAGGAAGAAGTCTTAAGAGCAATAGATTTCTTCTCAACAGTCTTTGTTTTGTCCTTCTTTTCTTTCTTTTCATGTTGGTCGAGGCTTATGAGCACTTGTTCGTGCTCTTGTAGCTTTCCGAATAATGTTGTTAAGTCCAAAATTGTGAGGTCATTTGCTTCCTTGATGGCGGTCACTTTCGGCTGCCATTCCCTATTAAGACATCTCTAAAAAATTTTAGTAGCAACATCATTGGCCACTGGCCTACCAAGTGAATTCAATCTATTGATAAGATGAGTAAATCTCTTTTGCATGTCCGCAATGGTTTCCGCTTGCTCCATGTAAAAGAGATCAAAATCTTGTGTTAGTGTGTTGATTCTAGCAAGCTTCATGTCATTTGTCCCCTCATGGGCGACTTGAAGTGAATCCCACATAGCGTTTGCCGTAAGACAATGAGAAACCCGATAATATTCATCAACTCCTAACGAGGAGATCAAAATATTCTTGGCTTTCCAATCATAGTTGTATTTCTTTTCATCATCATTCGTCCATTGTGCTTCGGGCTTAGGCACAATCTTATTATTTTCATTGGTCATGGTTATTTCCATTGGACCATTGATAATAACATTCCATACTTTTCTATCTATGGAATTTATGTGCACCCGCATACAGTCCTTCCAATAACTATAATTTTCTCCATTAAAAACGGGAGCTCTATTATAAGCCCCTTTAGGTTCGTTCGCCATTTTCTATCAAAGTTATACTCGAAGCACGGAGTGAACCGGTGCTCCTGGTACCACTTGTTAGACGATGGCTTGGATCTAGAGGGGGGTTGAATAGATCCAAATTAAAATCAGTCAGCGCTACCAATTAAAAATTGGTTTTTCAAAATATTTTTTTTCAATTGCAGAAACGACCGTGGAAAAATTACGTCTAAGAATGAACTGTTATTAGAAGACCGGATATGCGACTAGCCTTATGGAAATGATAATGAGAAAAATTTGATTCAACACACTAGTCACACTATCAGTTGATTTTATCACTTATTAGTAGAACTAGCACCAATGATCTATAATGCCCACAAAGTAGGCAAATGAACTAAGTAAACTTTGGTGTAGGCAATTTATCAAACCCTTGGTGTGCAATACACTCCAAGTGTGGTTTGGCTTGAGTAAGTTGCTTTAAGTTCCTTGTGCAATATATTGTTGCACTAAAGTTCAAAACAGTAATAAGTACTTACTCAAATCAACCCAAATTATGATATAACTGCTTATACTAAAATCACTTAAATTTTAAGCCAAAATTGAAAGTGCTGAAAAGTAAAGGATACAAAGATTTGTTGAGGCAGTTCCCCCGCCGTCCTCGCTTCGGGGTATGTCTGCCCTCAATTATAATAATAGAATTGAGATCAATATATTAGATATCACCTGTAATGTAGAAATGTTTATACAAGAATTGATAAGAAAAATGTACAATCAAGCCCTCTTAAAGTTGATCATGCTATCGCTTCTTGCTCCTTTATTCGAGTCGAATCAAGTTCTCCGATTGTTGTGAGTAGACCTCTGATTCCAGCCCTTTTGTTGAATAACCTTCAGTTTTTCAAACCCTCAGCCCAGATGATCTCACGCACACACAAATCGAACCCGAAACACTCTTGAACGCTTCACTGATTTCCGCTACTAGATTGACGAAGACTACTGCCTCTCAATCACCTTCACTCAGCTGAAGTAGGTAGAGATGATCCGTACCGAACCCCCCCCCCCCCCCAAAATCTCCAAATCTTGGAGGGCAAAACCTACTAGGTTTTATCCAAGAAAAACCTGCCTTCAAAATCAACCCGAACCGGATTTCCGATCACGGCTTCGGACCTTATCACCTTGAACAAGATCACAAGCACCCCAAGATTTGTTGTGTGTAATTGTTATGTTGTGGGTTGTAAAAGATGAAGATTGATGAATTTTGATGGCACCTCTTTCACTTTTCTTGTTTTGTGACAATTGACTCAATTTCACAATTGTTGCTGATAAAAATGAACAAAGTCTCTATATATAGTAACCAACCAATCACCAAACTTAACAGCTTTTCAAACATAGTGGGAAGTCTTCAAAAAACAGCACAAACGCGCGAACGGTCGACCATAACAGGTCTATGCATCGACGCATAGCCTGCAGATTGGGACAGATTTGAAAGGGCAGTAGTGTGCGTCGACCATAGGTCGGCGTGCACTGACCCGTGAGAAAAACAACAGCTTCATGCGTCGACCTTGCGTCAACTCATAGCCTTCATGCGCTGACCCGTGAGAAATGCACAGATACATGCGCTGACTCAATGGTCGACTCATGGCCTGAAATTCTGCAAAAATTGTTATTTATTTGGTTTTTATGCATTTAGTCATAACCACATATTATTCACATATATTGTATTAAGTAAAGCACTTTAAATGATATAGGAAGGATATGGTGGATGGAATATTTGCATTTGTCTTTGTAGAGGCTGAACCGATAATGCCGATTCATCCATGGTTGTAAATTGTCATCATCGAAACTCAAGATCGTATGTTGTATGACGGTTTTCCATCACAATTTTGATTAGGTGAGAAATTTGGTTGAAATTTGTGTTACAGTGAGAATCGTGATACCAAGCTATTGATTAAATTGAATCTTAATTCATTAAATTCACAACTGGACTTTAATTTATCCAAAGGAAAGTTTAAAGAAAGAAATACCTTTTGCACAATGTAACAACAATGCTAAGAGATCAGGGATCGAGGTTTGGTTATGCTTAGGGTAGGTATTTCACATCCTAAACATCTGTATTACTCTACAGGAACCTTTTATATGTTTGTATGCTAAACTTGCTAAATGTTTGCTATGGTTTGGGTAAATTTGTAGGTAAAGACCTAAGGATAGTTTCTAAATTTGCTCACAAAGACATCTCATCCTCTGCCTACGTATCCTAACTAGGATAGAATCAGAGCAACCGTAGTTCACCTCACTAGGGATAGATGAACACTTGATTATGATCAAGGTTCCAATGGGAACAAACATAATAATTCTTGTATAATGTTTAAAAAAACTCTCTAATCTAAGTTGTACACTCAAAGGAATTGACTTTGAAAAAAGCCAAGAGGGGAGTAAGTAATCATGACAATGATTCTTACATAGATTTAGCAAACTCTATATTAAAGTTCTAGTTGAAAGACACTCCTAACAAGGGGTAGGTCTTTAGACTTAGAGCAAAGTTTAATGGCTAGTGGGTTCTAACTTAACTAAACTAGGGTTTCGAAGTGACTTTAAAAAAGTCAAAGAAGGGGTAATGAGCTATCTATGACCCAAGGGTCAATAGAGAGACTTTCCTTTGGAATAGGGATAATGTGAGGCAACTAGATGAGAACTAACAAGTTCCATCACTTGGGGAATAACTTAACAAAGTTAAAAAGCATACATAAGCATTCATTCAAACATGATGAACATATAACAGAGTATGGTAACAACCAAGGAAGAGATGCAAGCATGTGACAACATCAAACAAAGATTACAATCAAGTCAAATGGTTACAACCATACAACACAAAGATATTACAATATCTAGAGGGGAAATATAGTAGAGGTTCTTACAAGACCAATCATATGAGGTAAAATCAACTTGAGTCATCTTAACAAAGATGAAGGAAAACATGGTAACAACCAATAACATGTAATTCAAACAAGTTTAAGTGCAAACAAGTAACAAATTGGGGAAAGTATGTCATACGGTTCAAAGGATGTCAAATATAATAACATAAGACCAACAACCATGCATTAATGACAATCAAGTACAAGTAAGTACACAAGAAGTGTTACAACAATTCAAGTAAGGAGTTCACAGTTTCATGGGGAAGTATACAAGTTCATGGTTACAACCAAAATGAAATAGATCCTAACATATTAGAGTTCTTACAAGACATTTAAATAAGTAGAGGATACATGAAGAACACACTCAAGAGGTTACAACATCAAGAGGTAACATGATTCACAAACATAGTTCATAATGACAAACAATTCGATGCATCAAAAACAAAGATTTGAATATGATAAAACCTTGAGTTTAAACAAAACTCAAACACTTAAAAAAAATTAACAAAACATGTGTAAATCAAGTACAAAACAATCTCACAAGATTAAATCAAGAAGAAGTTTGAGAAAAGTTCGACAAGAAACAAGGTAAAAACCCTAAAAATAACAAGACTTTCAAGTGAGTTGAAGTATTTCTAGGATGATCATCCTTGAATTCTTTTCTCATTATGTGAAAGTAGACATAATAAGGAGAAATTTGTAAAAAGAATGGATCAAAAATGTTGAACAATGGAGAAGTTATGAGGTTTTCAAAATTGTGAAGAAAACATAAAAATACAAGTGATTAAAAAGAAGAAATGCACATGGTAGGTGTTGAACCAACAACCTTTGGGTCACCAACCTAAAAATTTTCCAATCTTGCTAGTGTGCGTATGTGAAAATTCATGGAGAGAGAGGAATATATGTCAAAACATGAAAAATGCAAGAAAAATCAAAAGAGTTGATCTCCACACGGATCGAACTCAGGACAATGGGCAAGGCAAGATACGTGAGCTCATAGGTCACGACCACTAGGGTGGTGATACATCCAATGTATCAAACCACCCTAGTGAATTATAGACCTCAAAACATGAATTATGGGTAAAATCAAACAAGGCTAAACAAGTGAAAAATGGCAAAAACGTGAAGCTTCAAACATGGGAAAACAACATCAAATTTGACAAACCAAAAGCCTATCTTGTGTGTTTTTTAACAAGGAATAAGATGATGCAATTGGTTTTCCCAAATTATAGGTGTAACTCAAAAAATGATGGCAACTGCAAGCGTATGGTTTGGAGAGTATTTTCAAAATGTGAGTGCAATGTAAACATGCTTGTATTGATCTAAAGGTATGCACACATTATAGTTATCATATATACATAGTTCAAATGCAAAGCTACATCAAAATGGCATTAAAACTGAAAATGGCATATGAGTTGCAAAGATGTTCATGAGTTGAAAGTGCAAAACAGAATGTGACAGAACCAACACTATCAAAGCTTCAAACATATACTCATTCAAACATATCATTAGTTAAACATGAATCAAACATATAGGGACTTGGTTCAAGGGACAACCAAAGGACTTGAGGATCATGAGGCTACAAAGTCATCCTAAAACTGCTTGCAGCAGAATCAAACACTACAAGATTTATCAAAACTTGCAGCTAATGCAAAACAAAGACTTGTGATGCCACTCAAACAATCAGTTCATGGCAGAACTCCATTCATAATCAACATAAGACAAAGGCACATAAAAAACATAATCAAAGCAGTAGGCACATACAAGGCATAGATATATGCATATGATTTCAAAAAAAAACAAGAGCTGGTCTAAACTGAACTCAAGTAGAAAACATCAAGAACATTGAGAGCAAGTGTCAAGCATGAACTAACAAGATCCTCAAATGCTAACTGATCTATAACTTAAACTTAAGCATGGACATATGCATCAAGTTGGCACAAAAAGACATGAACTGATCTGAACCAAAACTCAAACAGCAAGCATCAAGATAAAAGCAGTGTTAAGCATAATCTAACAAGATCCTAAAATGCTAATGATCTATCATCAAAATTTAAACATCATGCCTAGACTACATAGAACCAATAGTAATGTTCCAAAGTAGAACAGTTCAACATTCAAATCCACCATCCACATCCAATAACAGTTGCAAACCAAACTTTCCTAATGTTCATACATGACATGGAGTAGCATTTAAGAGAATATCTAGGGTTAACACATGACAACACATCATTGTATGAGGATTAAAAGAGTGTTAAGCATAATGATAAGCAAAACAAAACCAAATCTGGCAGATTCACACACGAACTCCATTTGCATTTAAACACATCTCAAACAAGGCATACCAATCATGTTCATGACAGTTCAAGGTAGGGTTAGTGAGGTTGTAGACTTCCAAGCAAGCTATGCAGTAGGGAATACCTTGAAATTGTTCCAGCTAATATCCAACCAATGCCTTGATGAACCAACAACTTTCTTGCACTTGAAGCAAATGAAGAAACTTTGTGACAGATCCAAGAACAAGTGATGCAGAGGTTCCTTGACGTTTTTGACAGCTAGTACACCTTAAACCAAAGGTGTTTGGAGTGTTGAAATGATTAAAACAGGCTTGAGCAAAGATTTATCTGATTTTGTGTGGAAAGTCAAAGTTTGTGAGGTTGAAAGTTGACTTTTGGATATATGGAGTTTTGGTCCTATTTAAAAGCTTGAACACCTTCCAAACATAACTTGTGGATAATGTAGATGTTTTTTAGTGAGTTTTTAGTGTATGGAAATGGCTCTGGTGTGCAAACTACTCAAGACAGATTTTGAAGAGTTTTGGTGTTTTTGCTTCAACCATAAGAAAAGTGGAAAGCAAAGGTTTTTGGTGAATTTTCTCTGGTTTAATGAGATTGCTCTTGTGTTTAAATTACATGGATGAGGTATCTATTTATAAAGAAAGTGAGGCTCTTGGTAGATTTTGAAAATGTGAAGTGCTTTGTCTTTTGGAGGGAGAAAATTGCAAATCTTCATGAATCTTTGATGCAGTAAGACTTGAGTGTTTTTGATGCATTGTGATTCATAAAACAGGCTACATGAAAGCCATAGGAAGTGTTTGAAGTGTTTCAATAGAGTAGGGGCCCTGCTGCTCTAGATTTTCTTCAAAAAGTTTCTCTTTCCTCTTGGATTTTCTTTGAATTAAATAATGCAACTTGACTAAAACCTTGGCTATGCTCTTGGATTTTCTGCATTTCCACTCATCATACACTCTAGATATCAGATTAAAGGCTAATCAATGGTATAGGATCAATTAGATTGTTGGCAAGTTGGTTTATGTCAAGTTTGAAATTGTGCACTTCAAGTGTTTGGACCCCAACTTCCATCCTTTGAAACGCCTAGCTCACAAATGCTCTGGAGGAGTTCTTGTACTTTTTGGAAATCCCTCATCATGCTCTACAACTTTCATGCTTTCAGTTTTTTCAAATTCCAAGTGGAACTAGGTCAAAAACCCTCTTAAAGTTGGTTGAAAACATGACTTAAAGAGTGCCAAAATCACAAAATTTCACTAAGTGTTTTTCCCTCTTGCATTGTTTTTTATCATAACTCCAAACCTATTCATGTTTTGTACATAGGTCACTTTTGAACTTTTGTAGGAATCCTCAAGACCTTTCCAACAAGCTTTGAACGACTCCATTTGGATGTGTGGTTAAGAAGTTATCGTCTTGCCCCTTTCAAAACCCTAATTTCCCGATTTTTTGATTACTCCTCAATCCTTGATCCAATGGTCATCAAACATCATGAATAGATGTGATATAATATTAGGAACATAATTTCCATCAATTTTGGGTCAAAACCCTATTGGTCAATGAGTTGACTTTTTAGTTAGACGAGCCGATCGATCGAAGAACTCTGAATCGACTGTTGGTGTTCTGGATCCCCTGAGGTCATGAAACTTCTTGAGTGGACTTCAATAATTCATGTAAGCTTCATGGGCTGTGATTCCATCATTGGAATACCATTTAAATCAAAAGTCAAACCACATTTGACTTTTCCTTATCAGAAACCCTAATCGGGAGTCCTGGACTGCACTGCTCTTCTACTTCTTTGGGTGATAACCTCAAATTGGATTCATACTTGATCCAATATAGGATATTTGATGGTGTGGGGATTTGTTTCATGGAGAATCAATCCAAGACATTGACTGATCAAACCATCGAAACCCCGATTTCTGACTGTATGGAACCCTAATTCACCTGTATCTTGACAAAGACAAACTCTGAAATAGTTAAGGTTAGATAAGCAAATGATAATGCTCTTAGAATGATGATGAAGACCTAAGGGTCAAAATTTGGGGTATAACTGTTTCCCCTATTTAAATATCTTCACCTGATGGCAATGAGAGATAACAATCCTCATAGAATCGTAGTGAAAGGTATTTAAATAATAACAAACCGAAAATTATGTCCCTTAAATCTGATGGTATGCAACAGGACAAATGCTAACATGCAAAGAATTCTAAATGATGCTGTATGATGTTGTATGATGCTTGAGGATGCTGACGTATGCTGACACACAAGTAAAAATAAAATAAAAACAGCAATACAACGAGTAACTACTCACAGGGGACCCGACACACTGGGGAAAGATCCACGACATAACCATCAATAGTTCATACATGACTAATGATGGCATTTCAAGGAGATCTTCCACACAGAGGCACAAACTCCACCGTGGAAGACAAATCTTCACAGGGGAAAAGGGCAGAACTCCATTGGGGAAATGCAAACCTCCAACAGAGAAATGCATAAAGGGAGAAGCCACGCAGAGGGACAAAAGTCAACAGACTCAGACTCCGACCGGGGAAGCAAACGGACCAGAGACACGGTTCTTATTGGGGACAAACCAAATAAGGAACTTTCTATAATGAAGAGTTTGAATGGTATCTTCAGGAAAAGACTAGAAACAAGACCAGACGCATCGGGGATGCTAGTAACCAATAGCTCTCCGAGACTCAGCTGGGGAAACCAAAGCTTTGCTGGGGATACTGGTGACAACCAGAAATTCCTGTCAATAACAAATTATCTTTAAGTGGTGCTAGTAACTACTAGACTTTCTATGGGTGCTAGTAACCACTAGACTTACACAGGGGGATCGGTGACAACCGAACCAAATACCAGTAACTACTGGGCTTGACTAGAGAATTAGTAATAAGTAAATCGAAGTGCCAAAGACATTTTTATTTTCAAACGATGCTAGTAACCACTGGAATTCAATGGGGAATCGGTGACAACCGAGTCAGGGTACCAATAAAAATTGGGTTTAAAACAAATTCCAGTAACCACTGGTCTTAACTGGGGAAGTTGGTAACAACCAACCCATGGTACCAATAACAATTGGGTTTTTAAGCAATGCCTACTGGACTTAGAAAGAACTGGTGACAACCAAATCAAGGGATACCCATAACCATTGTATTTAAACGATGCCAATAACCACTGGACTTCAGTTAGGGAGAAGTTGGTAACAATCGAACTTCATACCAATAACAATTGGTTTTAAGCAATTCCAATAACTACCGGACTTAGAAAGATTTGGTGACAACCAAATCAAAGTACCAATAACAATTGGATTTAACCAATTTCAGTAACTACTGGACTTATGGGTAACAACCAAACCAAAGAATGCCAATAACAATTGGATTTAAGCAACGCCAGTAACCACTGGACTTACTGGGGAAATTGGTAACGACCAACTCAAATACCAATAACCATTGGATTTCAATGCTAGTAACTACTAGACTTTAACGAGGATGGGTAATAACCGAATCAAAGGATTCCAATAACAATTGGATTTAAGCAATGTAATTCCAGTAACCACTGGACTTACTGAACAAGGTTGGTGGCGAATTGATCTTCAAAGACAGGTATTAGTGACAACTAAGCATCTTGGTAAACATTAGGTAATATCAGATATCGCTAGTCATCACTAGCCTCCCAGGGATATAAGCCTTTATCACAAGAACTTGACAAAGTCGGGGGTAACAACAGAAAAGCGAGTCTGTGGCTAACAGGAAGGGGCAAGGAGATTGATAACGACCAAAGGATCTCAAAATGAAAAATCCATACAAACAGAAACCAATGCGTGCAAACAAATGTGTATGCTAATGATATGATGCGCATGCAAATGCATACCGACCAACGAAGGAGGAGAAAAAGCAAAGCAAGAAACACAAAGAGGAAACCCATCACACTGAGCCTTGATGTCACTAATCTGGATGAAGCTTCCTTCTGGGGGGAAGAGGAACGACCTTCTATAAGTAATCAATGCTCTTGCAAACCTGCGAAAGAGGCATCTCGGCTTAGTAGCAGGCCAACTGCTGGGCGCAACTTTGGTCAGAGATGGCAGCAAGCTCTTTACTGCTCTGAGAGTAGTATAATACAGTCATGTCACTTTTAGAGTTTTGACGTGCTTTGTTAAATTAGTTTTTCTTAAACCAAAAATTTAATTTTTCAAAACACTTTGCTTTTTAAAAATCATTATTAATGAATAAGTGAAATTTGCATAACAAAAACATAGATCATAACAATGATTGGTCTGAAATCTGATTTCATTAATAGACGAGGATTTTAAAAAGGGTAATGTCTCGGGAACAAATACAATTTTGAAAAATGGAAAACAGAAATGGTTACAAAATCCAACAATGATCCAGTCCTACAAACTAGTAGTCCATATGTTTCGCCGCTTCTGACGAGAATGGCGCATAGTGATCTACTTCAACACGTTGATGAAGTTTTTCCCCTGCATTGGTTGTATTGTTCTTTCGGACTTCCGACCTGCTGAGGCGCTCCTTTGGCTTGAGTCACCTTTCTAGATTTCCCATTCAGGCGTAATACTTTCTCACTGCATCTGAGTTGATGGGGTACTTGAGTTGTTCACCGTTCATAGTTTTAATAATTAGAGATCCTCTGGAGAAGATAGTTTTCACGACAAAAGGGCCATCATAGTTGGGCATCCACTTTCTGCGCATATCTTTCTGTATTGGTAGGATTTTTCTGAGCACGAGCTCTCCTTCCTTATATTCCTTGAGACGAACTTTTTTATCGAAAGCTCTTTCCATCCTTTGTTGATATATTTGGCTATGACACATGGCAGTCATCCTTTTTTCGTTGATGAGATTCAGCGAATCAAACCTCTCTTTTATCCACCTGGCTTCCTCAAGTTCGACATCCATTAAGATCCTTAACGAAGGTATCTTGACCTTGATAGGTAGTACCACGTCCATCCCGTAAAAAAGGAGAAGGGGGTTACCCCTGTCGAAGTGCGCACTGATGTTCTGTACCCATGTAAAATAAATGGTAACATCTTGTGCCAGTACTTATAGGTTAAAACAATTTTCTGTACTATCTTCTTGATGTTCTTATTTGCAGCTTCGACAACTCCATTCATTTTTGGTATATATGGAGAAGAATTATGATGTTTGATTTTGAAATCATCACACAGTTCTTCCATCATCTTGTTATTCAAATTCGACCCATTGTCGATGATGATTTGGGCGGGAATGCCATACCGAAAGATGATCTCTTTCTTGATGAAGCGGGCGACCACTTGTTTGGTTACGTTTGCATACGATGGTGCTTCTACCCACTTGGTGAAGTAATCAGTTGCAACGAGGATAAAATGATGTCCGTTGGAAGCTTTTGGCTCTATTTCCCCAATCATGTCTATGCCCCACATTGCGAATGGCCACAGTGATGTTATCATATTGAGAGGATGCGGAGGAACATGCACTTTGTCGGCATAGACTTGGAATTTGTGGCATTTTCGAGCAAAGAGAATGCAGTCTGTCTCTAAGGTTAACCAAAAATATCCAGCTCTCAAAATCTTTTTCGCCATGGTATGGCCATTGGCATGAGTACCGAACATCCCTTCGTGCACTTTGGTCATTAGTAAATCTGCTTCTTTTTCATCAACACATCTGAGTAGAACCATGTCATGGTTTCTCTTGTACAAAATGGCATTCCTGATAAAAATTTTGGATGATAATTTTCATATGGCTCTTTTGTTGATTCTAGAGGCGTCAACCGGATATTCTTGGTTTTGAAGAAAATTCTTGATGTCATGAAACCAATGCTTCTTATCAGACTCTTCTTCTATCGTCATGACATATGCTGGTACAGTCCTTCTTTCAATGCGAATCAAAGGTGCTTCGTTAACAAACTGAACCTTCCACATTGATGCTAGCATGGCTAAAGCATCAGCAATATGATTTTTTGCTCTCGACACATGTTTGAAGGTAATTTTGTCGAAGTATTCAATCATCTCCAGAATGTGATCTTTGTAGGGGATCAACTTTTCATCTCGAGTCTCCCATTCCTCTTTGAGTTGATAGATCACTAAGGCAGAATCGTCGATCATTTCCATGATTTTGATACGGAGATCAATAGAAGCTTCTAGTCCTAGGATGCAGGCTTCATACTCGGCTATGTTGTTGGTACAGGAGAAACAAAGTCTGGCGGTGACGACAGTATACCCTCCAGTTGGATTTTCAAAACAGCTCTGATACCATGTCCGTTCTTGTTAGACGCTCCATCAAACATCATTTCCCAGCGGGACCCAGGTTCGGGATCTTCCTCAAGGCCGAGTTCTACCTTCAAATGTTGAATGCATATTACGTCTTCATCGGGAAACTCAAACTTGAGCGGTTGATAATCATCCATGGGATGCTCGGCAAGGTGTTCTGACAAGACACTGCCTTTGACGGATTTTTGAGCGACATACTGAATATCATACTCTCAGAAGAGCATGTGCCACCTGGCTAATCTTCTAGTTTGAGCTGGATTTTCGAAGATGTATTTTATTGGATCCATTTTGGAGATTAACAGAGTAGTATGGAAAATCATGTACTGTCTCAGTATTTTGGCCGCCCAGGCTAGAGCACAACAAACCTTCTCCAGAGGTGAGTAACAACTCTCGCAATCTGTGAATTTCTTGCTCAAATAGTAGATTGCATGTTCTTTCTTTCCAGACTCGTCAGTTTGGCCTAGGACACAACCCATTGAATCTTCTAATACTGTCATGTACATGAATAGGGCTTTCCTGCCACCGGAGGAATCAATATTGGAGGCTCTTGAAGATACTTCTTGATTTTTTCGAATGCTGACTGGCAGTTCTCATTCAATACCACCGTTTGATCTTTTCGTGACGACTTAAAGATCAGTGTGCAGGTAGGCGTCAAGTTAGAAATGAACCTGGAGATGTAGTTTAGCCATCCAAGGAAGCCTCTGACTTGTTTTTCTGCTGGAGGAGCGGGCATTTCTTGAATTACTCTGACTTTATTGGGATCTGCTTCAATTCCTTGTTGACTAATAATGAATCCAAGTAGTTTTCCAAAACGAACCCCAAATGTGCACTTAGCGGGATTCAGCATTAACTGATACTTTTAGAGTCTCTCAAAAAACTTCAGCAAATGACTCAGGTGGTCCTCCTCATTTCAAGATTTTGCTATCATATCATCTATGTACACTTCAATTTCCTGATGCATCATATCATGGAAGAGTGCGACCATAGCTCGCTGATGTGTTGCTCCTGCGTTCTTCAAACTAAAAGGCATGGACTTATAACAATATATGCCCCAAGGTGTAATGGAGGTTGTTTTCTCCATGTCAGTCGGATCCATCATTATTTGGTTGTAGCCAGAAAACCCGTCCATGAATGAAAATACTGCAAAACTGGCTGTGTTATCCACCAGGGTGTCAATATGTGGGAGAGGGAAGTCGTCCTTTGGACTAGCTTTGTTCAGATACCTGCAGTCTATGCACATTCTGACTTTACCATCTTTCTTCGGGACAGGCACAATGTTGGCCATCCATTCTAGGTATTTTGATACTGCTAAAAAGCCCGCATCAATTTGCTTCTTGACTTCGTTTCTAATCTTGAGAGCCATGTCAGGTTTGGATCTTCGGAGCTTCTGCTTGATTGGAGGACACTCTGGCTTCAAAGGGAGCTTGTGCACAACAATGTCGGTATCCAACCCTGGCATGTCTTGATAGGACCAAGCGAATACATCGACGTAATCTTTGAGAAGTGCTATTAGTCTGCTTTTGACTTCTGACCCTAACGATGCTCCAACTTTGACTTCTCTCTTTTCTTCCTCAGAGCCAAAGTTGATGGTGGAGATCTGTTCTTTGTATGGTTGAAAGATAGGCATCTTCGTATTCCGCCATCCTCATTAATTCTTCAGGGACCTCAGAATCTTCATCACTCTCTTCTTCGGCTTGAAAGACAAACGGACCACTACCAGAAGGAACCGAATGATTAATGGATTTTGTGGGTGATGGAGGTGTTCTGCATGGTTTTACATATTTGAGAATGATCAAACACACACACAAACATGCAGATGATGGGTTGATTTTAAGTTTTCAAAAAATTTTGCCATTTTTCCTTTTAACAAAAAGTGAAAATGATAAGAAGAAAATAAAACAAGATTTTTAACAAAAACACTTTTTCATTCATAGATCTTTTTAAATTGCAAAGTGGCCCATACAAAATAATTCGCTGGCCTTGGGCAAGACCAGGAATTTAAAGAAAACAAAGCTAACAAGCAAATGTATTACTCTAAAGGTAAAAAGATAGGGATTTCCATTGTTTCCCAGTTGCATAAAGTTGCTTCGCCCCGGATCACCAGGTTGTCAAGGTCACTTTCTTCGTCTTACACTATAACGGCATTCACTTACACTCCTTCGCTTGTGAATATCTCTGTCAAGGTCTTCCTCTTCATGACGCTTTCCTCAGGTGCATCTTCTAGAGTTGGTTTGTAACCCAGCCCTTCTCTGTCATTTTTTGCACGAGCATTGACTTCTATGACCTCCCCCCATCCCAATGGGAGTCCTGTCTTCATTGCAGCCTTTATACTTTGAACGGAAGCAAAAGATGGGCCACGGGTTATGGTTGAATCATCAACCAACACAGTGTGAGCAATTTCCAAGGCTTGGAAAGCAGTCTCCAGTGCACCTTCATCAGCTTTTATGTATCTGAAGGAGGACAAATTGCTCACCACCATATCCTCTTCTCCATGCACTATGACCAACTGGTCATTAACGACAAACTTCATTTTTTGGTGTAGGGTGGATGTGACAGTGCCTGCTGTGTGTATCCATGGCCTTCCTAGTAGACAACTGTAAGCCAGATTGATATCCATTACTTGAAAAGTGATTTCAAAGATCTGAGGGCCTACCATGATTGGCAAGTCGACTTCTTCTATCACAGTTCTTCTTGACCCATCAAAATCTTTTACAACTAGAGAGGTAGGCCTCATTTCAGCTCCTTGGTAGGCCAATTTGGTTAAAGTCCTCTTGGGCATCACGTTGAGCGTAGACCCTGTATCAACAAGCACTCTGGCGAGTGTGTCCTCTTCATATTTGATGGATACATGCAAGGCACAATTGTGCTTGCGTTTCTCAGCTATTAGATCACTATCATCAAAGCTCAATGTATTGCACGCTATGATATTTGCCACAACGGAGTCAAACTGTCCCACGGTAATATCTTTTGTTACGAGAGCTTGTGTCAGTATCTTCATCAGGGCTTGACGATGCACAGGGGGGAGCTTAGCAACAATGACATTATGGAAATTTTAGATGGTGTTTGGTTGAGTTGATCCACCACTCGATAATCACTTCGTCGGATTATTCTCAAGAATTCTTCCTTGTCATCTTTGAGGACCGCTTTCCCTTTGCCGGTGGGTTCTTTGGAAATCACATCTTTTGGAGCGACTTCTTTAGGAACAATGGTAGTAAATTTAGGAACGACGATGGTTGATTGAGAAACCGTAGGATTTGCTCGAGGCTGATATATTCAACCACTCCAGGTCATTTTGCTTGCCCCAATAATGTTGGTGACGTCCCCTTGCTTCCTTCCAGTGTTTATGTCATGCCAAGAGTAATCATATTTGGGAGTTATAGCTCTGGGATGAGGACCGGGTCCTCTTCTTGGATCAAACCTGGGTTGGTCCTTTCCAAACTTAGGCACATGATCGTTGCGAAATACCGGTCTGACAGCTTTGTGCCTGGTTGCGTTGTTGTTATTTCTGAAAACCGCATTTTTGTTGGATTCCCCGGGCATATTGAACACTGGCTCAATTACTGCCACATCCTCTTTCTTCTTTCTGCTACTGATCTGCAGCATTCCCTGATTGATTAATGATCAAACATCCTTTTGGACAAGGTCACAACCTTGTGGATTCAGTCTGCATCCCTCACAGTCTTCATGAGAACTTTTGAGTACCCATGCTCGGGCAAGCCTTTTATGCAATTCTACCCATGATATTTTTACTTCAGAGTTCGTTGTAACTGTCTTCATCTCAGACTCTTCCCCTTCTTCGGTTATGGCATTTACCCTGCCATGATTTGGTAGAGGATTATCCTTCATGTTTGGGTGATTGTCTTCGAACGACAATATCTTTTTCTCTATTAATTCTCGAGCAATGTGCTGAAGTGCAAAGCAACCTTCCAGATCATGCCCCGTGGCATTCCCATGAAAAGGACAATGCACATTAGGATTGTAGTAATGGGGTAAATGATTAGGCAGAGCACCTAGTTTCCTTGTCCTGACGAGCCCTCTTTCTACCAACATAGGAAACAATTCAGTATAACTCATAGGTATGGGTTTTATCCTTGGCTTCCCACTTCGATAGTTCGACCTAGGAGCCTGAGCCTGAGGTTGCTGCGTTTGTTGATTATTGTATGATTGCCGATTATATTGTTGATACTGATTGGGTGACCCTTGCTGAAGACCTTGCTGAACCTGTTGTTGTTGGAAAACTGGTGTCACCGCTACTACATACGGTGATTGCTGATACCGTTGTCGCTGATTTCTTTGATTTTGCGCTCTTTTTTCATGTGTCATGACACTTACTTCTCCTTCTTTCTTTTTATGAAACCTATTGGCGGGTTCTTGGTTGCACCGGTGCTGGAGCTAGCAATTGAATTTGATACTCTGCCACTCTTCAACCCTACCTCAACTTTTACTCCCACGGCCACAATGCCAGAGAAGTTTGTTGTGACACTGCTGATTAGTCTCTCATAGAATTCAGGTCTGACTGTACCTACGAACCAGTCAGCTAATTCCTTTTTAGTTAGAGGTGGCTCAACTTGAGCAGCTGTCCCGTGCCACCTTTACGTATACTCCTTGAAGGATTCAGTATTCTTTTGTGTCATGCTAAGAAGTTGACGGCGATCTGGGGCCAGATCCATGTTGTACTTATACGGTTGGATAAATGCATCAGACAGGTCCTGAAAACAATGTATCTTTGCTTGGTCTAAACCTAGATACCACTTGGCAGATGCTCCCTTGAGGCTATCTTGAAAACAATGTATTAGCAGTTTATCATTCTCGATGTGCGGAGCCATTCGTCTGCAATACATAATCAATGAACTTTCGGACAAGTGGATCCCTCATACTTGTCGAATATTGGCATCTTGAACTTTGGTGGAAACACCAAACCTGACTCTAGACAGATGTCTTTGGCATATGATCCAAAGACGTTGCTTCCTTCAAGGGCCCTCATCCTCTTGGCCATGATGTCCATCTCTACTCTCAACTTCTCGTGTTTTTCATCTTCGATTTCGGAACCATCGGGTATATCAAATATTGGTTGATGGTTGTTGAAGATAGGTAGAGCATGCATCGGACCTTCTGCTTGAGTGAAAAGAGGATCTGTCGTCAACGGAATCACTTGTGGTTGGAAATTGAATGTTTGAGGATTGCTGAGCGGTGGCAAAAAATCCCTGGATATGACAAACGGAAACTCAGTTGTTGAAGCTGGAACAGTAGGAGGATTTACCACTGATGTAGTGATTTCAGAGATCACAGTAGCCTGTGAATCCATCTTTTCTTTTATTCCATTGCGAATATCCATGATCTGGCTGACGTTGTCTTTGATTCCTTCAATATCATTGTCAATCTGGTCGATTCTCTGGTCGTGATCGGCCATCTTGCTTTGAGCTCTGGCTCGAGTGTTGTAGCTGTGGGAACTCAGCATGACTTCTTTCCTCCCTCTGACGGAAAAGAACAATAGATGAGTTGCGGAACCCATGCAAGACAATGCAGATGATATGCAAATGCAGATGCAGATGCAAAACTAACCATTCAAGGAAAAATAACAATCTTGTTTACAAACAAAATTAGAAACACACGTAACGACGTGCTTTAAAAGCAGACTTTCATTGATGAGTTGAGATTCATTACAATAGATGGCTCTTGCTAATAAGCAAGACCTTTCTTACATCAAAACCAAATACAACATAAGATTACAATCTTAAAGAAAAAGCAGGAAATGGGGGGTTGTTGATCGTTCTAACTAGACAATCCTTCTCCTTCTTGAGGTCTGGGTTGGAGTTAATTCTGACGAACTATCTCCCACAATTAAGCATTTTCACGTGCCGCTTTAACCAAAGCGTACTTCAGCTTCTCCCTACGCATAAGAACCTCGGGCTCCATGGTGATCTCATAGGTATGAGTGTAAAACATTCTCAAAGCTATCTCCTTTGACCAAAGTAGATAGGCTCTTGTGGTTAAATAGCTCACATTTTCCTCTAGGGTCATCCCTTGCATATGAGGATGACGCCAAGCAAAACTAGCTTGGGTTTCAAGTTCTTCATTGCTGCCTTTTTCACAAAAGTAGGCTCTTAGCATATCTGGCTCTGGACCTGTTGAATATCCGTGCTGGCGGCGAGCAAGGATCGGGTTGTAGCTGATAACTCCTCTGATACCGATGAGGGGTATGTTAGGGAAATCCCCGCAGCTCTGGATCATGGCAACACCACTGATTTTGGTATCATACTGTCGCGGTGAAATTTTGATACCAAGCTATTGATGAGCTTGAATATTAATTCATTTGCAACCGAACTTTAATTTGTCCAAAGGAAGGGAAAAAGATCGAATTACCCACAATGCAATGCAAATGCAAAGGTTTAGAGAGTTATAGGTTCGGGGGTTGGTTAAACTTAGGGAAGGTGCTAGCATCCTAAGTTTCTGTAGTACTCTACAGGAACCTCTTGTTTTAGTGTTGTTTATTGCTAAGGGTTATCTGCTTAAATGGTGAAAGACCTAGGGTTTATTTCTAAGTATACTCGACAAGATATCACATCTTGTGCCTACATATCCTGACGGGAACAGAATCAGAGTATCTGTAGTTCCTCTAAAAGGTTTGAGGAGTTCTTTGACTGTGGTCAAAGTTCCTACGGGATAAGGGTAGTTGATTGGTTGATTTTAGGAGAAAAGATGAGTTGTCATTTTAAGGGAGATTACTTGATTTAACCACCACAACTTTGTAGGAAAATAGTCTTTGCATCGTCTTAAGAGAAGGGCTCAAGTACTCGGATTGTCAACAAGTACGCCTCTATCTCTCCTAAGGCAAAGTCACTACATATTGATTGAATTGTTATGGGGTAGGAGTTTTATCTCGCTTAAGATGATTAACATCTTATTCTATAATATGTTTGAATAGTTTGAATTGAGTTGTTGAATGTGTTTGTCTAAGTTGTAAAGATAAAAGGTCCTCCTTATGGGATAGGATCTAAACTTAGCAGATCTACTTGAATGGGATCAAGGATCAATGGGGAGTATGATGCAAATGAGATGCATACGCACAATTATTAAGTTATACGCAAGTTCTTCCTTTGGACGCTATGCAATGTGATAAAATAAATTGCGGTAAAGATAAATTGCGGAATAATAAAGGAATACACAGACACATAAAAGCGCTAGGTGAGTGTGTAAATAATGTGAGCAGAGTGCAAGCGCGCGCGATTGGGTTTTAGGTGAAGTTGATTAATTTTAGTTGAATTGATTTTTAGGAAAATAGTTGAATTCACTTTAAGTGAAATTGATTTCAAGGGAAAAGTTATATTGGATTTATTTCATTAGTTTAGATAAAAGTGGTGTGAATTGATTTTATTTTAGAAAAAATTAGACCAAGGTTATGAATTAATTGGTTTGACGGAAGTAAGCTTAAGTGAAGATTTATTTTAGTTGAATTATATTATTTGGTGAAAGTAGATTGAATTATATTTTTTAGTGAATTTAAAAGAGTTACAAATTAATTAGATTTTTGATATAAAAAGTTTAAGATGATAAATAATTTGTTAAAAGGTTTTATTAATTATAAATACAAGTTAATTTAAAAGTTATGAAATAGGCTTCTTTTAGATAAGATAGTTTTCTAGTCATTATTTATAAAAAAAGTTGTTGTTATTAAAACTCAAGTTATTTAGAAAAAAGGTTTTTGGTGAATAATATTAACTTATTTAATAAAATGAGATTATTAAATAAAAATGTAAATTAGTAAGTTAATTAAAAGTTGGTTTAAGTAAATGGGTTAATTAATTGAATTAATAATTAAGTTAACAAAGGAAAATAATTAAATGGTAGGTTAACGGTTTAATTAGGGACTAATGGTGATTAGGTGGTTAATTAGGTATTAGGGGGATGGATTAATCCGGTGTGAGGAGGGCATACGGATTACGGTGGGCATGCGCGACGTTGACCGTGTGATGAGATTCGTTGGAGATCGAGGTTTGTGTGAGTGAAGGTGCATAGCAACTGGTGTGTGTGAGCTACATGTGATTAAAATGATAACAAAATTGAATGAAAAACACATGAACCCTAATCCCAATTCGATTACCCCCCTCTCCGCCGAAGCTTCTCTCTCCAATCTCTTCGTCAATCTCCTCTTCGTTCTTGCTCAACGATCCTTCTTCTTTCGCTTCTCAAATTCCTCACTAAACCTATCAAAACCCTGCAAAAACAAACATTAATCGCGAATTGAAATTGTCAAATGAGGAAGATTGTTACCCCTGATGAACAATGGTGGCTCGCCGGTGATTTCACGATGGCGGCTTGCGAAAATGATGAAGATTGGCTACTTCGATGGTAGCTTCGTGATTTCTGATGCCGGCAATTTTGAGACGGTTTCGCGGCGACGGAAGAATAACAGAGGTAAGCTTGAAATTTCTTCTCTCGCTCTGAAAGTGTTAGGGTTTTCGTTAACGAAGAATGGGCTCCGATTTTTGTGGGTTTTGCTGTCAAATTTTGTCCACCCTTCATCTTGAATCTTCTTCTTTTATAGTTGCACAACTTCCCTTCTGATTAAACCTTATTAAAACGAAACCAAATTCGTAGGAACATGCCTGTCCAATTTTGGAAACCAAATTACGACCTTGCCAACTTTGATTTGGAAGGTTTTTGATGTTGTCTGATTGTGTAATTGTGGTGATAGGACTTCCATTTCAATTATGGACATGTTCGGTTACTGTTTTGGAGAGGATTGAATCGGTTCTAATGTGAATTGAAACTTTCCTTTTCTGACTTATTTTGTATGATGTGGTTGTAGGTCCAACAATCGGTAATCAATGCTGGGAGCTCAATGGCTTGCTTCAACTTGCTAAGGAAACGGCTCATATGGATAAAGTACAGAGACAAACTTAAGGTCCGCCTTCTATTCCATAACTTCTTTCATCCTCTGTTTGATTTGGTGAACTAATTGTTGGAGGCTTAAAAATGCTCTATACAGTTTCGGTTGAACTTTGGATTTGGTGTCGGTACTAACTTGCTTCAGTGGTTATCTGCAGCAGCTGGATGTGAACAGCGAGGTGTTGCTGTACGTGATTTGCCTTGAAGCTACCGACGTGGGAGCTTTGGTTCTTCTAAGTCGTAACTGAGCTTTGATTTGTCAGTGACAGGTTGTTGTTGCCTTTACGGGGATGACTGAAACCGCATATCAGGTGCGCTTGTCCACATCTTGTGTTGGCTTGTTTGCCGGGAAGAAAATGCTTTTATTAACATCCCCATTATTCCTTTGTACATACTATGAGTAATTCTCATTTGCAAACTTCGTTGCAGCCGCCGCGATTATCGCAATTTCTTGGCGAGGAGCTTTAGGATCTAAACTTTTATAACCTCCGACTTAGTAATTTCAACAGGTCCTGGAACCGCAACTAATTAACTGCTTCTTCTGATGACAGGGATTCAAACGTGTTTCCTACTTGACATGCTTGAAGTCTTAGCCTACACGGTTCAAAGGTACTCGGGAGACGACCACTTGGAACAATGAATTCAAATGGGACATGGATCTTTATTTTAGGAATGGCGGTCGCAGCCGGCTCTTGATGCGTAACGGTGATGGAGTTTTATATTGCATTGTATTTACCCTTGGTAATTAGATCACCCTTGTCTTTGAGATTTTTTCCAAACATGTCTTAAATTTGTGTTGAAGTTCATACTGTTGTTTCAATATAGCCATATTCTATGCCAAATAAAGTATTCTTTGATCATCGTCTTGGATGTTTTAATCGCGCCTTTGTCACATAGATCGTATTATTGCCTTATTAGCTTTATCCAATTCTGTTGGCAGGTTTCCTTGTAAGCTCTGGAACTCAGTTTGGCTTGTGGCTCTTCATGTTTATATCTTTAAAAAATGCGATCACTTATGATGCGGAAGAAACTTGGAATTCTTTAAATCAACCTCCTCAGAAAGTGAAGGTAAGAGGTTTACGTCCCAAGCAGCAAAGGACTCTTTGGCATTATCAAAATGTTGCACTCCCCAACTCTAACTCTCGCCGGTGGCAGAAGGTCAACAGCATGCTACCGCTTCCCAGTCTGCGCATTGGGAGCTCCTTGGTGCCAGGATCACATGATGGTCAAGGATGAATAATTTTACCATATTGTAATATTTAGAGAAAACTTGTCTTAGGATGTCTTGGTCTGGTTTTGTAGCTGCGGTTTCTCATTCTTGTCATGAAGTACTTTTGTCATTTATCTACTGCCAAGTTGGATTTGTATCAACCGTACATAGGAAAAAAAAGTATAAATACTTTAAGTCAAAAATCCTATTACCGAGCTATCTCATCGTGCATCTTCTTACTGCATTCTTGAGTGAGGATTTAATCTTAAACTTAGGATGAGCTTGTCTTGCTAATTCGTTCATGAACACTTGAGTCAATAAAAAAAGTGAACTTTCCACTCTTCATTTGGGTAACCTTGCCATGAAGGAAAGAATTGGTCTTAATATGAATAATCTGTCATTAAGTGGATATTGAAACTTGGCTTTTACGTTTGCAACCTTGTGATTTCTTGCTCCCATTCTTAATGTCTTATACTCTAATTGAATTGATTTAATTGTAAAGTTCTTTCAATCTTACATTCCCCTTAAATTGGGATTTTGCAAATCTTGAATCCAATGTGATGCATAAACTTCTTTGAATTTGGTAGTGACTTCATAGAAGTTATTCCTTACTAAAACTCATGGATATTAAGGATTGAATCTTGAGATGTTCAAACTTTATGAAGTTTTACTCTTGTAGGATTTACACAAAACAATGTAGCCTAGATATGTGGACGGTGCTCGGATCATGGTTATGTTATCGAGTTAAGGCTTTAAAACTTAATTTTGGAATACCTCGATGAAACCATGAAACTATTAATGATGGCGAAAAAATCCCAAAACAACACCTCATACTGCAATCAGGCTTGAAACCAATGGTCTAACACCGAAGCCCAACAAACTCTATTTGGAGATTAATGCACCATATCTCTTAAGGAATCCTGATGAAAAGACCTTGATCCTTAGTAAACAATATCAGCCCCAGCGAGACACCTTAGGATCCTTGAATCAGAAGGGTTATGCTCTGACATGTTTGACGGTGATAACGAGCATTGTCTCCACTTGAAATTAATGCATCTGCACAAGTTGGTTAGTGTTGCACCCCAAAATTTGCCCAACATTTCTTTACCTAGCTTATTTTTCATTTCATTCACATTAGCATTATCATTTGCATTTCATTAACATGTATGCAGGAGATCAAGAGGTATGATTACCAATCAAGGGCTACACAAGACTTTGAAGCTATCTAAGAATGTTATTCAAGTGTTCAAGGGTTGATATCCTTGTCAGAGAAGTTAAAAGAGCCTCAGAGAGAGTGGTTGAAACCAAGAGTGTGTGTCTCCTAACTTAAGAGTTGTGGAAAGCCATCAGATGATTCTGAAGCCATGAAGTTGGACTTGATGTCTTGAGAGAGCTCATGAGAAGTTTTGAAGATCACTTTGGGGCCTAGACAGGTCATTGTGCAAGATTAAGAAGCCTCAGCCATGATTGGTGCAGCTAGGGTTTGACTGGGTCATCCCTAAGTCAACTGAGGATTTGAAGAAGGTTGATACTTAATTCAAGAGCCATGGGATCATGGATTGATACATTGAGATGTTCTAAGGATGATTCCAAGGTTAACTCATCATGATTGAAGAGTTTGAGAAGTTTCAGGCTAGGGTTTCTAAGACTTGACACTGTAAAATCTCCTGGCTTGACCCCTGACTTCAAGACTATTTAACTCAAGATATGATTGTCCTATCATCTTTACCCTAACATGATTTTTGTAGGGCATGATCTTAGCTTTAATTTGAGTACTAGAAGTCCTTGATAGGATTCATAGAACTCAAGTTATGAGCCAGACAAGTTACGAGTCATCTGAGGCACATGAATTTGGAGCTTGAAAGTTACCCAATTTGCATGACACTTTTGCCCTAGAAGGATGATTCCTATGAACTTTTGGTCAACATGAATGTTGTTCCGTATTCTCTTAGCTTTCTAAAGAGTACTAGAAGTCCATGATTGGATTTCTAGAACTCAAGTTATGGCTTTGACAAGTCAAGGGTATTTTGGGTATTTGGACATTACAGGTCATTTTGAATTATAGGTTAATTTCACTATCTTGCATGCTTCAAATGGAGTTTTGTTCAACATGAAAGTTTCTCAAAATGATGTTTTCAGCTTAGCCAAGTATCAGGAGTCCATTGATATGGATTAAAACAAGCATTGGTTGAAGAAATTTCACAAAAGGACCATTTTAATGAATTAAAATTGAAAATTTCAAAACAATTGATAAATTAATGATTTCAAGACAAATTCGTGCTCATTTTGGTTGGAAAATAAATTCTAAACACAATGGCATTATTAGAATTTTCATTTGAGACTTGGTTCATGGTGCTTTAGTTTGTTACTTCAAGAATAAGCTACATATCAAAAATTATTCACAAGGCACAAACAAGGACTCCTTTTGATCCAAACTCATTCACAAGGTCATATGCAAGCTAAATGAAGGTTCTAGAAGGTTGGAAAGCCCAGAATTCGTTTTTGCCATTGTTGGAATTTTGGAAGAAACTTGAAAATTGGATATTCTAATTTGGGCTTTTATTGAACCTCCAAAGCCCACAAATCATTTCTATATATTGCCATGAGTGATTCCAGATGAAGGTTGGTGATGGAATGAGCTTGGAAAGGTAAGAAATACAATGAAAAAGTTTGTTACAAGTGAAAATTGAATTTCAACTTAGAGGCCATTTCTGGAGTAATTGAGCATTGAAGAAGCTTCTACTATCATCATTGAGTAAATCTGCAGAAGATTGGATCAAGATTCGAAGCTCCAACTCAGGTTTTTACATTTCAAAATTATGCTCTGTTCTTGATGAATTAAGATAGAATTGGCATGTGGTTAGGTAGTACATGAACCATAGATGGATTTTGGATGAAAAAACTGAAGTTTAGAGATAATTTAGGAATGAACACGTATTCTAGTTGGTATTGAATCTCTCCATTCTTAGAGTTTTAGCATAAATAAGTGTGATATTTGTAATCCTTGCGAAAAATCCTTCAAGATTGGTCCAAGAATCACTCGAAACCGTTGAGAATTGAGAGAGATAGAAGTGCATGAATGTTGCCGGAATCCTTACGGTTACCATCGCTGGCCGGTACTGTAGTGCTGTGTTTTTGCGTCCTTGAAAATTCTAAACGGAGAAGAAATAAGAGGACTGTCGGATCGCACAAGGAAAGAAGACTAAGTCATGCGATCTAATTGCTATCAACGCGCCACGTCCACCGTCCACATCAGCACCACCTCATTTAATGAATTCTGAACGGGCCTTAAGATTTTGATACTCGCACCCCACCTCAACGAGCCCAGTCCAGTTTGTGCTTTGATTGCTTGCTAAATGCACCACCTCCCATTTTCACTTTAATTTGCTTTTCTTTTATTTTTCTGTTTTTATGCTGTTAGATATTAATTCATTAGAAATAGTTGAATGTTTCATAAAATCACAAAAAAATACTTTCTTGCTAGCTTAAGATGTGTAGAATTTTATCATATTTTTTATTTTAATTTTCCATTTCTTTTTCAATTAAATTCGTATTTTCTCTTTTAATGTGTTTTTAATAGTTGAAAACTGACATGCATGACTTGCTGATTTTTGTATTGGCTCATATTTTAGAATTTAGTTCTAATTTTTTGTATGCTAGTTGTAGACTCATCGGTTGTTTTGTGTAATTTTTTTCAGATTTTCTTAGAGCCTTTAAATGTAGTTTTGAATTAAAGCTTTGTGACCCTCCTCACTTGGTGATTCATTTGCATACCTCACACTGTTCTTTCTGTTTGAACCATTTCCTTTTGGATTTTCCCCCATCCTTTTGGCTGTTGATTATGTTCATATTAAGGTGCTTCCATGATTTTTGTGGTAATTTTTAGATAGCTTTTGGTGCTGTTTTAGAATTAGATCATTAGACCTTCCATTTTAGGCTTCCCTCTTAACACGTTGTGGTTTAGGATTTGTTTAGAGACTTTCCTATTAGGTTTGGCCCCTGGACTTTCTACTACAGACACCTAACATACTTAGGTTCCCCTAGAAATTTCCCTAGGATTTTAGAATTAGTTTTGGTATTTTAGATTGAATTAATACTTAGGCTAGTCTTAACATGTTCATAACATAGCCTTTCCTTTTGATTGATTTCATTGATGACTTTTAGCATGAGATAATTTCCCTATTTCTCTTGGATGTTGCTTTATACATGTTATAGCTTCTGTTTGCTTGATTATAATGATTGATTTAGAGTTTTAGTTTCCCTTTGATAGCTTTCTTATGGCTTGTTCTGATTAGGGATTAGGAAGAGCCTTAGTTCTTTCTTTCTTTCTTCAAATAAACATGGATAGCTTTGTTTGCTTCCCATCCCATCCCATGATTCAAAGTCCTCATGTGAAAGCCCATATCTCCTTTGGAGGGATGTATGGCATGTCATAATGAGTAGAGCTTTTGAGGATGCCTTTCATGGATGCATGGTTGAGTGTCATGATGGATTCCTTTGGTTTCCATCATGCTTCCCATCATCATGTACTCATCTCGTTGATTCTCTTCATCCTTGTTGAAGTAGCTTGTTAGAGCTTTAAGATGGAGCATTGATTTCCTTCTCTTGAAGATGGTTTGAGCTTGAAGATTGGTTTACAGACTGTAGGTTTGCTTTGCTGTCAGAAGATTGCCTTACTTGTTGTCTTGCTTGATATTTTCCTTGATTGATTTACTGTATTGATGTGACTTGTTTGGTATGTTGCATTAGATTAGGTTTCCATATAGATGATTCTAAGCCTAAGAGCATCCTAAAGGTTGAGTTGCTCCCTTTGCTTGTTTGCATAAGAGGATGAGTTGAGCTCCCTCTGCTTGTCTGTTATTGATTGGCTTTGCTTGATTACCGAGAGGTCGAGTGGGTCTCCCTCTGCTTGTATTGCTGCATAGCATGTGCATCTCTACTGTTTATCTGTTTACTGTTAAGCTGATGCTTTATCTGTTTCTGTATCCCATTGACATGATCCCCTAGGAATCTCACTTCCTTTGATAAGGAAGTGATGATTAGAACTATAGGTTGAAACCTATGCATGATATCCTTTAGGAGTTCCCTGTTTCAAACTTCGACCATAGGATGAATCCTTGACATGACAACTGTTAGGACTTGATAGTCTCCTCATAGTTGAGCCTGTTTTCTCTTCTCATCTTCAAACAGATAAAAAATACAGTAATAAAGGTTAACTGATGTCGTACGTTACGAGCCTTAAGTTACTTAGGAAATGATTGTTGAAGGGTCACTCTTCAACAGTCAGGATGTTTAGTATGGTACCCTTAGGGTGACATGCGACGCATTCACTCCTAGGTCATAGTCTCTAGTGCGATATTAGTTGCAGACCACCGTAAAAACACTTCTTCCGTAAAAACAAGAAAACAAACTTCAAACCTTTTGCCCCGTGGGCCCATAATTCAAAGGAAGCTTTTCTGAAGAAAAGAGTGTCGTTAACTCCCAGTTCTACCGCAAACGGTAACGCCTAAGTCTCCAAGGGTCGAGCTCCGTACACCAAACTGCTGGAACTGTTTGTTAACTCTACTCGAAAAAACAGATGAATCTGAATTCTCGTAATCTGTATTATCCCGAACTACGTAAGCTCTGATCTCTCATACCTATTGAGAGTATGTAGGCACAATACTGACGTATTGGCGAGCCACCTTCCCTCATCCCGTTACCCGTAGTTAGGCAAACTACGTAGACTCTGATTTCTCCTTCTCTTATGAGAATACGTAGGCATAAAGCGCGACGTTTTGCCGAGTCATTTTCTTTTCTTTTCAGACTGGCCTTGATAGGTAGATAGTAAATAAACCTGTCAGATAAACACAACAAGCATGGATCCCATCGAGTACGATGGACGTGAGGGGTGTGTTGCACCCCAAAATTTGACCAACATTTCTTTACCTAGCTTGTGGTTCATCTCATTCATCATCAGCATTATCACTTGCATCTCATTGATATGTGTGTAGTAGATCAAGAGGTATGATTACCAATCAAGAGCTATACAAGACTTTGAAGCTAGCCAAGGAGGTTATTCAAATGTTCAAAGGTTGATATCTTTGTCAGAGAAGTTAAGAGATCCTCAGTTGTGTGCCTCATAACTTGAGAGTTGTGGGAGCTCCTCAGATGATTCTGAGGCTATGAGGATGGACTTGAAGCTTTGAGAGAGCTTATGAGATGTCTTGAAAGCCATCATGAGGCCTAGAGAGGTCATTGTACAAGATTCAGAAGACTTAGCCATGAGTGGTATAATTAGGGTTTGACTGGGTCAACCCTAGGTCAACTGATGATTTGGAGAGGGTTGAGACCTAATCCAAGAAGCCATGTGATCATGGATTGATGCATTTAGATGCTATAAGGATGATTCCTAGACCAACTCATCATGATTGAGGAGTTTGAGAAGTTTTAAGCTAGGGTTTCTAAGGCTTGACAGTGTAAAATCCCCTAGTTTGACCCCTATCTTCAGAGCAGTTTAGCTCAAGATGTGATTGTCATATCATCTTACCCCCAACATAAATGTTGTAGAGCTTGTTCTTAGCTTTAATTCTAGTACTAGAAGTCCTTGATAGGATTTGTATAGCTCAAGTTATGACTTTGACAAGTTACAGGTCATCTGAGGTATGTGAATCTGGGTCCTTGAAAGTCACCCAACTTGCATCCAACTTTTGCCCAAGAAGGATGATTACTATGAACTTTTGGTCAACATGAATGTTGTTCCTCATCTTCTTAGCTTTCTAGATAGTACTATAAGTCCTTGATAGGATTTGTAGAACTCAAGTTATGGCTTTGACAAGTCAAGGGCATTTTGGTCATTTGGATATTATAGGTCATTTCAAGCATAAGGCCATATCTCCTATTTCCAAGCTCCAAATGGAAAAATCTTCAACATCAAACTTGCTTAAAATGATGTTTTAAGGCTAGTAGGGAGGTCATGAGATGTTGAAAAGGCTTGTAGCAAAAAGTGATAAAAATGACCTAAAATGGAGGCATAAGTTAAATAAGTTCAAGTTGGAAATTGAAATTTCCAAGTTACACATCCAAACCATGGCATATAATAGGTCATTCTGACTCTAAAAGATATTCTAAAAACAATGGTTCATCCACATTTTTGAATTGAGGCCTAGATCATGGGGTTGCTTTGGAAAATGCTTGCTTGCATAATAAGGTACAAATGTAAAACTCAAGGAAAGGCAATGTACAAGCTAGCTAAGGGTTTTAACACATCCCATATCTCATTTAGGGAGATTTTCAAGTCAGTTACAAGGGTTGAAAGGGCTATGGCATGAGATGGCATGTGAGATGAGATGAATCCATAAACTCATGACATGAGAATTCTAATTTCTCATTGGATGATTCCAGATGGTTCTAGAGAGGTCCAATGCATTCTATATAGTGTATAGAACTTGCTCAGATGCAAGGTTGGTGAGAGATTTGAGAGAAGAGAGAGATAGCCATTTCACTTGCTTCCATTGCAAGTTGAAATCAAATTCTACATTCTGATTCATTTCCATTCCTTCTTTCAATCCAAACACATTCCCTTGATCACACTGAAGCTGTGCAGACCAAATTGAGAGCAAAAGCATGGTGATTTGAGGAGATAGCTTTTGGATTTTGAAGGTTGCAAGTCATAATCGATTTTGGAGATTCAGGCTTTCTTGGTCCAATCTTTTGCAAACAGTAGCAAGATCATCATTCAAGGATTGATTCTGAAGAGTTTGAGAGCTTGAAGTGAAGGTTTACCCCATCTGTTAATCAAGATTCGACAGGTTAGTAACTTTTTCTTCTACACCATAATTTAAGCATAATTAGGTAGAATTGTTAGGTTAGAACGGTTAGAGACAATTAGGTGATGGATTCTGGGAAGTTTGAGATCAATTGGTGAGGTTTCAGTTGATGACACCATTTTTGTTTTGACCAAGAACATGAGATATAGTGAGCTATAGCATGAATTAGATATCAAGAACTAACCAGTGTGAAGTGGTGATCATTCTGAGGTAATCAATTTCAAGAATGGTGAACTTTGATTCCTGAGCATATTTGGAGGTTTGATTAGTGTTTTAGGTTTGAGAAGATTTCAGTTGATTTTGATACCATGGTTAGATTCAGCATGAAATTATGGATGAACTAAGGTTTTGAATTGTAGTTTTTCATGGAGAATTGAGGTGATACGATTGGGATGAAGATTCACTTTGAAGCTCTGTTCATGGAGCTTTCCCTCCATTTCCATGGCTGAAGGAAGAAGACGAAGTGCTGGCCGTTTGATCATGCGTGGACTCATTGACTAGGGTCAGATCTGAGGGTTGTGGTTTAATCTCACGTGTGAAAGGGGAGTCTGAAGACAACCAAAACGAAGCGTTTCATTAAAGGAGGTCTTGGGCTCAATTGATATCCCCACCCCCATTCATGGCCCACTTGGATTTTGTACTGATTTTCCTTGCTTTTTGCACCGTTCACTTTCCTTTTTCTTTATGATTTTGAAATGATTTTCTGATGAAACTGGGCCTAGCGCGCCTTACTAACTGCACCCCTATTTCAAGCCCATATGGAATTTGAACTGAACATAGTTGCTATCTGCACCAAGGTTTTATCCATTTTAATTTCTTTTTCTCCATTTTTCATTAATCTTTGAAAAATCATAATAAATAGAAAATTAATGATTTTTGCATGAGGATTTTTTCTCCCATTTCATGTTAATGTTTAGAAAATTATAAAATCAAAATATTTGCATTTCATGCATTTTTAATATTTTTTGTGTATTTTCTCTTTTAACAGCATTTTAATTCTTTTATGTTGATGCATAGATTTGTAGAATTTTTTTAAGCTAGTTCCCTTTGAATTTTTAGGCCATTCTTTTTAGGATAGTTAGATTAGGACTTTAGCTCCCCTCTGGATTTATTCCATAATTTTGTGATGAACTTTTGATTAGTTTTGCTTAGATAATTTTAGGTTGTGTAGATTTCGGTCAATCCTTAACATAGGTCCACAATAACACTAGAATTTTGGGTTTCTAGGTCAAGTTAGACATTGGGACATATAAGGGTATTAAGGGTAGTCATGTAGGATCCCCTAGAAATTATATTAGGTTTTAATACAATAGTATACTATTTTTTAGATGATTTTTGTAGTTGATGATTGTTTGTGTTGCCCTTGTGGGCTTGTATTTTTGTTTTGCTTTGCTTTGTGGGCTTGGAGAGCTTGGTCTTGCTTTGAGGAGAATGGAGGAGCATAGTAGAAGACTTGGAGGTTGATTGAGGAGCTTGAGAGCTTGAGAATCTTGTTTGTTTTGTTGTTGTTTTAGGGTTAGGGATTAAGAAGAGCTTAGACCTTGTTAACTTCCTTCTTAAACATGGATGGTATCTTTCACCTCCATTCCTCCCTGTGATTCAAGGTCCTTCCATGGTATTCACCTCTCTCCTTAGGAGGGATAAGTGATGGTACCTAGGAAGTAGAACCTTTGAGGGAACCATTCCTTTGATGTTGAACCTTTATAGGTCACCTTGGGTGATCAATAAGCAGTTTAACACCCCAGCTTATCCAGTTAAGTGATTTCCTCTGGTTTGAGTATCTTGAGAGATGTTGGGCTTGAGTGTGAAGATGAAGACCTCATTGAAAAGTATGGAAGAGGATGATTCCCTGAGCATTGCCATTCTAGCTGAAGCTTGAAGAGCAACAAGAGCAAGTTGATACTTGAAGACCCAATGAAGATCCAATAAGGACTGAATGAAGAGCTGAGGCTTAAAGACTGAAGGATGAAGTTGATACTTCTAAGTGATTGAAGATTACTCTGAGAAGCTGAAGCTTGTAGGAAGAGAAGACCAAGTTGAGACTGGTAAAGCAAAAAGAGCTTGAGATCTTGAAGACTAAGTTGATACTTAGGAAAAGGATTCAATTGAGATTGACTGAAGAGCTGAAGCTTGAAGAACAAAGTAGGTTGATATTAACTTTGAAGCTGGGAGATCCTGAAGGAATCAAGTTGATACTTGCGGTTAAGGGTGAAGCCTGAAGGTGGAACTGATTAAGGAGCTGAAGCTTAGAGAAGAGAAGAGAAGTTGAGACTTATGTGGAAGGGTTGAAACCTGGAAAAGCAAATTGATATTTGTCTAGAGTGATTGAAGTCTGAAGACTGAGTTGCTGTTAGAAGAGCTGAAGCTTGGAGTTGAGAGAGGAGTTGATCTGCTTTCTTGTCTGTTTCTTATCTGTATTGATGTGCCTTGTTTGAATTGCTTGATGCATTAGAATAAGTTCATATCTAGAATAACTTTAATCTAGGAGCATGATCGCACTAGAGGTTGAGTTGCTCTCTCTGCTTGTACTGTTACTGTATGGCTTTGCTTGCGGGTATTCGGTAGAGCCTAACTCCCTTGCCCATGTGGTTTGTTTTACTGGATAGCATGATGTTATTTTTATCTGTATGATTGCAGTCACTTATATCTTGCTTGATAGCATGTTGTTTTATTTCAGTATGATTACTGTTATTCATTCTGGCTTGAGGTTGAGATGAGCTTGTGGAGGCTGATGCCCCACATACATTTCCTCCCTCACTTGCATTGCATGCATTTTACAGTCGTCTACTGTTTACTGTTTAAGCTGATGCTTTATCTGTTTCTGTGTATCATTGACATGATCCCTTAGGACTCTCATTTCCTTTGATAAGGAAGTGATGATAGAACTTTAGGTTGAAACCTATGCATGATAACTTCTTGGAGTTCCCTGTTCAAACCTCAACCATAGGATGAATCCTTGGCATGGCAACAGTAGGACTTGATAGTCTCCCCGTAGTTGAGCCTGTTCTCTTCTCATCTCAAAACAGCTTAAGATACAATAATCATGAATGATTTCTTTCGGACGTTACGAGCCTTAAGCTATCCAAGAAAGGATTGTGGGAGAGTTTCTTTTCCATAGTCTAGATGTTTAGTATGGTACCCTTTGGGTGACATGCGACGCATTCACTCTCAGGTCATAGTCTCTAGTGCGATTGAAATTGCAAACACCATAAAAAACACTTCTTCCGTAAAAGACAGAAAATAATGCGTAGTGCCCCGAACTACGTAAGCTTTGATCTCTCATACCTGTTGAGAGTACGTAGGCACAATAATGATGTATTGGCGAGCTACCTTCCCCATAACCCGTCGTAGGCCGAACTACGTTGACTCTGATTTCTCATTCTCTGATGAGAATACGTAGGCATAAAGTGCGACGCTTTGCCGAGTCATTTTCTTTTCTTCTTAAGCCAGCCTTGATAGGTAGATAGATAAACCAACCCGTCCAGTAAACACAACAAGCATGGATCCCGTCGAGTACGACGGACGTGAGGGGTGCTAATACCTTCCCCTTGCGTAACCGACTCCCGAACCCGGACAACGGTTGCGACGACCTTGTCTTACCCTTTTTCGTCAGGTTTTTCCGATCGTTTCCTTTCCCGCTCCGAGGGATAAATAACGAAAGGTGGCGACTCTTCTGTTGTGCTGGCACCTTATTTTCGCGTAAGCGACAGCTGGCGACTCTGCTGGGGATCGAACCCAGAATCTATGGTTCTCCGGTTCCCCTGCGAGAGTCAATCCTAGCGCTTGTATGATTACTTGCAGGGTTGTGTTTATTTATCGCATTTTTATTTCCCGCACTTTATTTTCAGTATGATATGATTATCTGTGCTGTTGTGGGAGGGGCATTCTGATGAGTGAGAAGCCAGACCCAGGCTTGAGTGAACATAGCATTAGTTGTGGAAATTAGTGGGCGCGTGCTTGCTTTGCAGGCACTAGTGTCTCATGAAATCCACGCTCAGACGAGGTTCTCCCGGTTGGCTTCTCTTTCAACCCTTTGGGTTGAGACGGTTGCTGGTTTGGTGGATTGTCGACTCTAGGGACCGATCATTTGTGATTCAGCCGAGTGAGGCTGCTTCATGAGCTGGTGATGCCACACCTTCTGGGTATCGTATCACCCCTCTTGAATGTCTGTGACGCTGATGAACGCATAGGATGCCGAACTTGAGTCAGTTTAGGTCCATACCTGTGAGCAGGGCTAGGTTTATTGCAGGAAACTTTGACCTTCAGACCACCTGGTTTTCTTGATAGTGGATCAGTTTTGTTGGGATCTGAGGTTCTCATCTGTAGGTATATGATTGTTCTTGATAGAGCAGGTTTTGATCAGAGGATCTTATCATCAGATGTATATGATTGTTCTTGATAGAGCAGGTTTTGATCAGAGGATCTTATCATCATATGTGCACTTGTTCTTGACAGAGCAGGTTTATGACTATGGTCTGAGGATCTCATTATCAGGTGTCTGTTCTTGATAGAACAGAGTTTTGTTATCGGATGTTTGTTCTTGATAGAGCAGGGTTTTCGTCATCAATTGTTTGTTCTTGAAAGAGTAGATTTATGATTGGGGTCTGAAGATCTCATCAGTAGATGTATGTTTGTTCTTGACAGAGCAGATTTATGATTGGGGTCTGAAGATCTCATCAGCAGATTTATGATTGGGGTCTGAAGATCTCATCAGCAGATGTATGTTTGTTCTTGACAGAGCAAATTCATGATTGGGGTCTGAAGATCTCATCAGCAGATGTATGTTTGTCCTTGACAGAGCAGATTTATGATTGGGGTCTGAAGATCTCATCAGCAGATGTATGTTTGTTCTTGACAGAGCAGATTTATGATTGGGGTCTGAAGATCTCATCAACAGTTGTATGTTTGTTCTTGATAGAACAGAGTTTTATTATCAGATGATTGTTCTTGACAGAGCAGAATTATGATCTTGTGTATATGGCCCTATCAGATGGTTGTTCTTGACAGAGCAGATTTGTGGTCCGATATCGGGGTTCTCTTCTTATCAGTGGTTGTTATTGATAGAGCAACGTTATGGTTTTGTTGATACAAAATCTCCACAGCACAGTTGCCTTGATCTCCTGCTGCATGATTGCATTTTACATTATTTTGCATACATTTGCATTCCATTAACGTGTGTCTGTGTTGCAGGTACCGTTTTCCCCAATCCAGGATTTCTTGCCTCCTATTGTATTGTTATGGGTTCTCTGAGGAAGACCGTGGCTTACAAGTTCCCTGCCCCTGATGTGGTTAAGTTGACTGGTTTGATAGCTTTAGCAGATGATTCTGTAAGGGATGAGTTCAGAAAATCTTACGGTAGGTTGCTCAGTTTGGTTCATAAACCTTCTGCGTTCGAGGTGAATGGGTTGCACGCTCTGCTGCAGTTCTACGACCCTCCGTTGAGATGTTTCACTTTCCAGGATTTTGTTCTCGCACCCACGCTGGAAGAGTATGCTGATTTGCTAGGTGTGCCTATCAAGAGGCAGATGCCTTTTGTTCATATGGATGTTGAGCCTGATCTGGCTAGTTTAGCTCCTTCACTTCATTTGGATGCCTCCGAGTTGGTATTGACTAGTTGGAACAAGGTTCCCGGGTTCTCCCTGAAGTTTTTAGTGGGAAAGGCTCAGCAGTGCACCAAGGACGGATGTTGGGTCGCGTTCAACGCCATTCTCGCGCTGTGCATATATGGCATCATTCTGTTCCCCAATATGCCCGATTTTGTAGACTTCGATGCATTTCATATCTTTGCTTCAGGGAATCCAGTCCCTACCTTGATAGGAGATGTCTACCATTCTATCCACTACAAAAACGAGAACAGGAGGGGCAAGAATGTCTCATGCTGTGTACCCTTGCTTTACAAATGGCTTGATAGCCATCTGCCCAAGAGGGCTCCTTTTGTCTCATCTGCAGCCACGGCTGAATGGTCCGAGCGTCTGATGAGCTTATCTGCAGAGGATATTGATTGGTTTGACAGAGATAGGTTGGGTACTGAGGTGATCTTTAGCTGCAACGGGTTTCCGAACGTGCCTTTGATAGGCAGGAAGGGCTGTATAAACTACAATCCGTCGTTGTTGGTCCGATAGTTCGCGTATGCTTTGAGAGCTCCGCCGAAGGATGAAGAGGTGCAGGAATCTCTATACCTCACTCGTCTTCTAGAGGGGGATCTGTTATCCAAGCTTCAGCGCGCCTGGAATGGTATCAGTAAGCGAGGAAAACCACTGCTGGGAAGAAGCAATGATCAAGCATACCCTCCGTATGTGACTTGGATCAGAGCCAGAGCAGATGCTATAGGGATGCTGTTTCCTCATGCCAAGCCAGAAAGCCCTTCAATGATTGAAGAGCCTACTACTGTGCCCATCCAGCAGCATAATCAAGTGTTGGCTGAGCGAGATGAATTGAAGCGGGCAAACGAAGAACTGGAGAAAGAATTGGCTCAGCTTCGAAGCGAGAGGAACGAAGCCGTTCATTCCTTCAAAAGGAAAACAGAGCTGGTGAACCGGCTGGGGACAGACCTGACTAAGCAGATAGCCGAGCATGAGCGCATGGGTCAAGACTTCAAGGCTGTCAACGACGTACTGGCTACGAAGAAGCAGCACTTGGACGAGGCATATCGGAGGATATCCAAGTTCAACCAGCATTGGAAGGCTTCCCTGGCCACCAGGAAAGAGCGGGAGGATAAGCTGAGGCTACAGATCTCCAAGCTGGAAGCCCAGGTGAAGGATAGTGAGAAAAGGTTTGATGAAGAAACCGCTCGCAGGTACGCTGCTGAAGGCCAGCTCAACAAAGCTCAACCTGAAAGAGCGCAAGCTGACGTTTGAGTCCAAGAAGCGGAAGTTAGAAGATTGTTTCGGCGAAGGAGCATGGGAAGGTTCGGTCGAAGGTCTTTAGTATACCATTATGCAAAGGGAACTACTCGTCGAGGGGTTACTCACTCTGCCAGATCATCCAGAAACGAAGGAGTTGTTGGAAGAGTATCGCGCCCGTGGCCGTACTTGACTATTTGTATTCCTTTTGTTTTGATCATTGTTGTATGCTGACCATCACCAGACTTGTTGGCTGAGGTCACACTATGGATTCCTCTTGTACTCGCTGATGTTGTGTACTGCCTTGATAGGCTTTCTTTATATGAGATTGTTATTTCCATGATTGGACTCGGACTTCTTCTTATTATTATCAGCACTGGCACTCAGGCACTAGGATCGGGGGAATCTCCCTAACACACAGACACACGCATGCATTTGCATAAAGCATTTTCATGACGAGCATTTTGTTGTTTTTCCTAACCCTTTTGTGTTTCCAGGTTTTCAGGTTATTTTAGGTTGTTTCAGGTGGTTCCAGGATTGATCAGAGACCTATTCACCGCTATCCGACTAGAGCTAATCAGACCAGAATCATGGAGCAAGTGCAAACTGATGTTCAGGAACTCCGCGAAAGAATGGATCGCTTCATGGAGCTCATGCAAGCAGTCGCCAATGGTCAGGATCAGCTCAGAACTTTGGTTCAGCCTTTGATTTCCAGGGTTGATAGCAACGGCGTACTCCATGGTGGGACTGTGCCTACTCCTCCACCAGTTGAAACTCCATAGAATGGTGTCCCCGTGACCGGGGGAAACGGCAGTGCCAACGGCAATGTGATGACCAACATCGGACTCAATACAACGGGCGTCGGTAATAGGAGTCTGGGAGCTAATGTCAATGTCGGGCCAGGCAACGGCAATGCAGGCGTCGGGAATCTGTTTGTGCCTCAGCCATGGCTAGAGGATCTTCAGGATGATGTGTTCTCTCAGAGAGGTACTGAAGGGGAGCTGAATGCTGAAGCACGGCTTAGATTCAAGGCACTTGAAGATAAAATGAGAGATATCGAGAATCAGAATACTTTGGGTGTTGATATGTCCAAGCTGGGATTAATTGCTGATTTCAAGGTGCCTCCCAAGTTCAAGGTACCTGACTTTGAAAAATATAAGGGCACCACTTGCCCTCGTGTCCACCTGAGATCGTATTACAGGAAGATGTCTGCTCATTCCGAAGACGAGAAGTTGCTTATGCACTTCTTCCAAGACAGCCCTTCCGGGCCATCCCTCGAATGGTACATGAGTCTGGAGCCCACTAGTGTGCGCACATGGAAGGATCTTGCTGAAGCATTTGTGCACCTGTTGCACCCCAAAATTTTCCCTCACAATACAAGACTTTGTGTTCCAAGAAGGTTCACAAGGTTCACAAAATTCACAATTGGTCAGAAGAGTTGACAATTCCCTCAGACAATGCACCTCCTAAGCAGTGCATCCAAAACTAGGGTTTTGACTTTAATCAGGCTAAATGGACTTCCAAGACTTCAAGTGAGCTTCATAACATCTTATATGTGTATAAGAACCCCCATGTCAAGTTTCAATACTTTTCTCAAAAGTTTGCTCAGTCAGATGATCAGATAAGTCAAAAGCAGTCAATGCAGTTAAAAGGTCAAACTGAGGTCAACTGTGGTCAAACCAAAGTCAAACTTCATGATTTTTTTTTTTGCCAACATCAAAGAGAGGTTGGGTGAGAAATATTATCATAATAACTGTAATACCCCAAATTTTGCCCTAAGATTTGTCGTCGCATTTCATTGCATTTAATCAATTACTAACAAATTTGTGTAGTCGTTTGACTTTTTGCAGGTAAATATCATATGGCATGCATTTTTTTTCTAAAAAGTAAAAATGGCACAATTGGCAGGAGGACATGTGTAAGGAGTTATGAGTGTGAGAGGTTGAGAGTTCGAATCTCACCTTTGTCATTTTTTTTGTTTTTTATTATTTTTACTCTAAATTTTTCTATCTTTCATTAAAAAAATAACAAAAATAGTTTTTTATTATTATTTAATTATTATTTTCGTATTTTAATTAAATCATTTTTTAAAATATTATTTTTTTCACTTTTTTCTAAATTATTCATAAAAATATCCAAAAAATCATAAAATAAAAAATATTGAAAAAATTTTTGTTCTTTTTATAATATTTTTTATTTTAGGAATCAATAGGATTATTAGTTTTTATTTTAAGTTTATTTTAATTATTTTAAATTATTTAAATTTTATTTTTTCTTAACTAATTATTTAGTTTGGGCTTTAAAATGGGCTTTAGGGACATTATTGACAATTTGGTGTTAACCCTAATTTGTTCCCTATATATACATGTGTTGCCTTGTTGGAAAAGAGGGAGAGAATGAAAAAAACCTAAGAGGAGTGAGTGCCGTTTGCCGTTATTTAGTTTTCTTCTTCATCCATTACTATTGTTTCTTTTTCTTCATCGTTTACCGTTATTTCTTTTCCTTCATCTATTACTGTTGTTTCTTTTTCTTCATCTTTTACCGTTATCTCTTTTTCTTCATCTATTACCGTTATTTCTTTTTCTTTATCTATTACTGTTACGTTTATATATATATAATTTTTAAATTGTTAGAGTTTATATATATAAGATTTTTGATCGAATTATGTCGATACGATGTTTGCACATTTGTGTGCATGACGCGTGACATTTGTGTTAGTTCGATCTGGTTGCGATGATCGCATTTTTGTGTGAGCAATAATACTATTTTTTGCTTAATTTCTTTTTCTTTGCGATAAATTTTGTTTCGTCCGATTTAGATCTGGTTGCGATGAGCGCATTTCTGCGTTAGCAACATTGTTGGGTTATTTGGCACATTTAAAATTCATTATTGCTTTATTATTATTATTATTATTATTATTATTATTATTATTATTATTATTATTATTATCATTATTTATTATTATTATCATTATTATCATTATTATTACCATTATTATTATTATTGTTATCATTAATTTATTAAAATTTGTTATAATATAAAAATCTGTTTTTTAAAATAAATAACATTAACATCTTTTCCAAATTAATATGAAAACCTATTATTTTTAAGAAAAACTTTTTTTTAGATAAATTTAAAATAATAACTAAAATCTTTTTTTTAAAATAATAACTAGAACCGTTATTTATTTTATTTTATTATTGTTCAATTCAAATTTCATTATCATATTGTATCTGCTCCTCTCATGTAACCTCGCGAACTTAACAATCGCTCTTTAAATTCTGCCTTTAAATTTCTGCTTGCATGGTTTAAATTATGACATTATCTCTCTGTTTGCATGATTCAATTATCTCACGCGTTTACTATTATTTCTGTCACATTGCACACATCCGAAGGTTAGGTCTAACTATTTGGCCGCCGCGCCAATAGTCCGTAAAACATCACACATTCAATTTCAAATCCTCAAAACTACAAACTACAAACCCTAATTTTCACAAATGCCTCGCCGCAGGCAAAATTACAATTTTACCCTTAGCATTAGGTCAAAGAGCCGCCGCGCTCATTTTAGGGTTTCCCGTCGTGGAATCCCTAATTTAACCCTAATTACAACTTAACATTTCAACGTAGAGATTTGGAGTTTCTACACTCCACGTAAGCGTGTCCTTAAGATGCGTTTATTCCCCTTGAGACCTTGACCACAGTCAAGAAGTTTCTAACCTCCCTATTGAGGGGAACTACGATTACTCTGATTCCACTCCCGTAAGGATACGTAGGCACAAGATGCGATGTCTTGCCGAGTAAACTTAGAATTAACCCCCTTTATTATTTATTATTGCTTATTTATATTTTATTTATCTTTGCTATTTAATTATTTTGCTTATTATTTTGTAATTGTTTCTTGGATGTAAAGTTGTCTAATTATTTAATTATTATTATGGTTAGTAATTAGGGAGTGTAACAACATGTATGTAATATTAAAATAAATTTAGATCACTTTTAAATAAAGATAATTAAAATAAACACGTCACACACGTAAGTCGATTTTAATCGCCGTCTCACTTCCTAAGGATATCCCTCAAGTTGCCTACGAATAATGGTTAAGTGGGGTGTATAAAGCAAGTCCCTCAAATAAAAAAATCATCAAAGTCCCTTATGGTTGCCTTTACGAATCAAGTCCCTTTCGAAAAATGATGATGGTCCCTTATATGTGCTTATTACATCCCACAATGGCCTTCAAAGTCAAATTGTCCCTCACACGTCCCTTAACATCCAAAGTAAGGACTACCTACTCCATTATAGTAGGGATAGTCTTACTAAGGAAAGGATAAAGAATAAGAAAGACCTTAAAACATTAGGGTAGGCTACTCCTAGATACTTGCTCACTTCAAAACTTTTTCACACTTAAACAAATTTCCAACAAAATTTTCAAACAAGTTTTTTTCACATCCATACACGGATTATTATTAAACTATTCTGAAATTTTTTGCTATTCATACACTACATTTTCAAAACAATTCAAAAGTGAGCTTAAGTACCTAAGAGCCCATGGATAACCATGGATGAAAAGGGTGCTAACACCTTCCCTTTTCATAACCTACCCCCCGGACCCAAAATATTCTCTAAGGTCTTTCCTGTTCTTTTATAACCTTTCCTTATGGATAAAATAAAAGTCGGTGGCGACTCTTGCTATCCGCAACATTGTTTAAAGTCAGTTCTCCCACCGTGTTACAGAACTGGCGACTCTGCTGGGGATCTATTTAAGAGGGGTACCCTTAGGAATTAAGATCACTTTAAATTGTTTGCCTTGTTTGCTTTATTATTATACTGTTGGGGTGCTCTTATGTGTGAAAGGTCCTAACCCGGATCTAGTGTACCTTAGGTAAATGACAATAGACCAAGGAAACTGTACGACGTATATCGATACGGTTGATCTGGTGGCCATAGTTAGTGCGACTTCTTGGTTGGTGCTTATATTCCTTAAGTCAAGTTGAGGATAATATTGAGGCTGCCAAATGTTGTCAATGCACTAACTGACTTTTAGAACCCTAGTTAACTCATCTTGGCCTTTAGAAAGTAGTGAGGTAACCGGCTTTGGTGCAGACTGAAGTTGGTTGACACTCGATACTACGCTCATTGAGATCTTAAACTTGGAGGGTTTTGGTTGGCAAGTAAGTTGCCTTCTGAACAACCACCCTTGTGAAGGATCAATGATATTGAGATCCCTTAGAACCTGGTTACTTTTGTAGGATAGGATGAACCATCTAACCTCAGGGGAGGGTACTTGCCTTTGAACCTCATGCAAGCCTTTAAACCTAGGGCTATGGTGTGACTTGTTTGTGTGTGCCACATGTTTGTGATTGAGCATGACATCATGACATCATCATGCATCATAAGCATATCATTTTCCCTAACCATTTCAAGGACCAAAGGATTTATCTTTGTTCTTTGTTGCAGGTCATGGCTTCTGCTCGTAGAAACACCATCAGGATCAACTTTGTAGGGATACCTGCTAAGCTCAAGGAGTTGGTTTCCCTAGTGCCTGATCATTCCCAGTTCAACAAGAGACATGGTCACTTATTGGACCTAGTTACTTCAGGGTTCAGTGAAGACATGATGAGTGTGCTGTTTCAGTTCTTTGACCCTAAGCACCATTGCTTTACATTTCCTGATTATCAGCTGGTTCCAACCATGGAGGAGTTCTCTAAACTTCTGGGTATACCTGTTCTTGATCAGAAGCCATTCACAGGCTTAGAGAAGGAGCTTAAACCAGAAATTATTGCTGCAGCTCTACATCTGAAGAAGTCTGACATTGTTCTAGAGACGAGAAGCGGAGTTAAAGGTATTCTTGCCAAGGTATTAGTGGATAAAGCTCAAATGTTCTTGAAGGCTATGAGCTACGATGCTTTTGAGGAGATCTTAGCCTTATTGATTTATGGCTTAGTGTTGTTCCCCAATCCTGATCAGTTCATAGACGTTCATGCCATCAACATATTCCTGAGTCACAATCCAGTGCCTACCTTACTTGGAGACATCCTACATTCTCTTCACACCCGTACTACAAGGGCAAGAGGAACTTTGATGTGCTGCATACCTTTACTTTTTAGGTGGTTTATTTCTCACCTTCCTCGCTCAGTAATGAAGAATGAGCAAGGGTTCAGATGGTCCAAGAGGATCATGTCACTTTCTCACTCAGACATCCATTGGTGCTCCAGATCTATGGAGAATGTCACCATCATTGACCGTTGTGGGGAGTTTCCTAACGTGCCACTTCTAGGCATAAGAGGAGGCATCACCTACAACCCATCTCTAGCTTTACGACAGTTTGGTTACGCCCGGAGCGATGGTCCACATGACATGTTGATTCAGGGCATTGTGTTTGACTACGACAACGATCTTCAGGGTTACCGTCAGAGATTCATACGAGCTTGGGGAAAGGTAAACAGGATTGACAGCAAGACACTGGAGCCTAAGTACACTATTCCTATGGAGGCTTATCTCAGATGGGTACGATCTCGTGCTCAGACATTCATGATGCCATATCCTGCCGTCCTACCAGTTACCATGGAACCTGTTGCTGAAGGAGACACAGCTTATACCATCCTTCACCCAGACATGCCTACTAATATGGAAGACTTGCAGAGATCATGGATCCAACTGAAAGAGCAAAGGGATACTTTCGAGGCTCATTACAAAGCAAGCCAAGCAAGGATCCTAGAGCTAACAAAGCTACTTCATGAGGAACGAAACCTCAACTCATACCTCAACACAAAGAGGAAGCGTCCATGGGAGACTTAAAACCCCATCTTTTGTACTTATTTCGTTTTCATTTTTTGTAAGCCTAAAAGGCAAAACAAGTTATTACTAATAAAAAGTTACTTTCTTGTTTGTTTAAGCAAATTTAAATCCTGCGGTCCTTGAAAACATTGCATATGCATTCCCATATCATTGCATCACAGGTTTATAATTGTGTACAGGTTTCTCATCTTCTCGCTGTTTATTTCAGCAATGGCTCTTGAACAATCAGTTAAGGATCTCCAGGCACAGAATGCACAGTTCCAAGAGCTGATCCTGAACCTATCCAAGGGGCAGGATGAATTGAAGACACTGCTGGCCAAGAAGACTAAGAAGGCTAGAAGGTCTGCTGGGTTGCTCAACATGGGAAGAAGGTTCAAAGGTCCTGTCAAGACCAAGGAACATGTTGAAGACTATGAATCTGAAGAATCTGAGCAGGAGAGAGGCAGTCTCCACAACACTATGGGGGACTCTGATTCTGAGGCTAACTACTACCATGAGCCTAACGAAGACAAATTCAAGATGCTGGTGGATAGAATGGATGCTATGGAATTACAGAAATCATCTGGGCTGGATTTTGAGGATTTGAGCTTGATATCTGGGGTGGTCATACCCATTGGGTTCAAAGTTCCTACATTTGTTGTCTATGATGGGGTCTCTTGTCCCAAATTGCATCTGAGGTCTTATGTCAGAAGAATGCAACCCCACACTGCTGATAAAAAGTTGTGGATCCATTTCTTTCAAGAGAGTTTATCTGGAGCTCAGCTAGAGTGGTATTATCAGTTGGAGAGTGTCAACATCAGAGATTGGAATGACCTTGCTGAAGCTTTCTACAAGCAGTATCAATACAATGCTGACTTAGCCCCCACTCGCATGCAGCTTCAAAGCATGTCTATGGGTGCCAAAGAAAGCTTTAAGGAGTATGCTCAGAAGTGGAGAGACTTAGCTGGAAGAGTTCAACCCCCTTTGACTGATAGGGAGTTGGTTGATATGTTCATGTGTACGCTGAATGGTCCGTTTTACAGTCATCTCATTGGAAGCTCATCATCTGGCTTCACTGAGTTGATCATGACAGGAGAGCGAGTAGAGAATGGTATCAAGAGTGGTAAGATCCAAGTGGGCACTTCTTCATCAGGTGCTGCAAAGAAGCCTCCCACTGGGAAGAAAGAATCTAATGCTGTGTATGGTCAGCCTGATCGTAACAGAAGGCATCAGTCTGTTAGTGCAGTTCATATTTCAAATCCAACTCCTGCAACGACAGAGCAGCCTCAAGGCAACCAACAGAGGGCTAGAAGACAGTTCACGAAGATCAACATGTCAATGGCTCAGGCATTGCAACACTTGTTGAAGGCTGAACTTATTACCCTGAGGGAGGCTCCTCAGAATCCCAATGTTACCTCTCCCAAGTACAATCCCAATGCACGATGTGCATATCATTCAAACTGTCCAGGACATGATACTAATAACTGCTGGGTCTTGAAGAACAAAATTCAGGATATGATTGATGCTGGAGAAATTGAGTTTGATCCACCAGGTACTCCAAATGTGATTACAGCTCCAATGCCAAATCACGAGAAGACTGTCAACGCCATTGATGAAGATATTGATGAAGATCTGCATGTCTATTCAGTTATGGAGTTGAGCACACCATTGTCTGTTATCAAAAAGAGGTTAGTACAAGCTGGGATCTTTCCAGGTTGTCATGAAGATTGTCTATATTGTACCTATAAGCCAGATAGTTGCTTCATTTTGAGAGATGGGATTCAACATCTCATGGATAAATATACTATAGTGTTTGAAAGAAGACCAGCATCTGTAGAAAGTATGGTGGATCATCTGACTCAGGGTAAGAAGATTGAAGAGGTTGATATGGTTGACAAAGTACCACTAAGAATCACTTCAAAGGGTCCCATTAAAATCACTCATCAGGGCCCAATCAAGATTATTGCTGAAGGTCCTGTGAAAGTTGTTGCTGAAGCCAGAGTAGCTCCTCTGATCATTACCACTCCTGGTCCTATTCCTTATACATCTGACAAAGCTGTGCCTTGGCACTATGGGTCTGATGTTTACATCCATGGTGTCAAGCAGGAGCCTTTACCTGATATGCCTGTTGACATTGATAATATTGCTGGATCTAGCAAGATCACTCGTAGTGGAAGAGTCTTCTCTCCTCCAGTTGCTTCTAAGAGTGTAGTTACTCCTGCTGTTACTTCCACCACTGATGCTCGGGGCAAGGGTCCTGTTATTGAGCCTGTATCTACTGATGTGCCAGCTGCTGATGACCTCTCTAAGCAGAGGGAAGAAGTATTGAAAATCATTCGCAAGAGTGATTATGATATTGTTGATCAGCTGGGGCATACTCCCTCAAAGATTTCTATGCTCTCCCTGTTATTATGTTCTGAGGCTCATGCCAAGTCATTGATCAAGTTTCTAAAGATGGCTCATGTACCCAGTGCAATTTCTGTGGACCAGTTTGAGAATTGTGTTGCTCACCTGACCTATGACAACGGGTTAGGATTTTCTGATGCTGACTTGACCCCTGCCAAGAGGGATCATAACAGGGCCTTGCATATTTCAATTGAATGCAGGGGCACTACCCTGTCTCATGTGCTGATAGACAATGGTTCCTCTCTGAATGTGTTGCCTAAGGAAGTCCTGAACAAGCTGAGTCCTGAAGATACGGTATTGAAGCCCAGTAATATTGTGGTAAAGGCTTTTGATGGTTCTAGAAGAGTAGTGCATGGGGAAATTGATCTTCCAATCAAGGTTGGCTCTCAGGTGTTTACTGCTACATTCTATGTGATGGATATTCGTCCTTCGTACTCATGTCTGCTTGGTCGTCCCTGGATCCATGGGGCAGGTGCGGTGACCTCCACATTACATCAAAAGTTGAGATATCCGGTGAATGGAAAAGTTGTTACTGTCTTTGGAGAGGAAGAATACTTTGTCAGCCATGTAAACACTTTCAAGTATCTGGAAGTAGAAGGTGAATACATTGAAACTCCATGTCAGTCATTTGAAGTGGTTCCCTGGGCTGTTAAGGATTGTGTGACTCCTCCTGCTGTGAAGAAGGTTCCTGTGGTCATCAGAAACCCTCCAACAATGGCAATGGCCTCCCTCAATGATGCAAAAGCTATGGTGGAAGAAGGTGGTTGTACTATTTGGGGTCAGCTTCCTGATATTCCATACAAGTCTGACAAGTTTGGTTTGGGTTTCACTGCAGAGTCCCAGAAGGCTGTTCGTCGTGCTCGTGCTGTTCGTATCACCAATCAAGGGGTTATCAATGCTGTGGGAGATCAAGATGAAGACCACAACTTGGAGGCATGGATTTTTCCTACTGTGGGTGCCGGACTCAATAATTGGAAAGCTGAAGATGTTATCCCTATCTCCTTTAGTCAGGAGTAAATACTATTACTGTGTTATGTTTTTAAATTTGTAATTTCTGGAACAATTAAAACTTTCAAGCCATGTGCCTTACCCGGGGCACAATGGTGTGCTTGTTACGGGTTGTCATTTCATTTGCATACTGCATTCAATAAAATCAGTGGACGTTTCGTTTTCGTAAATATTGTGTTCCTTGTCTTTCTTTTTCTTTTATTTTCGCTTTATCAGCTATGTGTTCTTACACACACCCACGTCACTAAAATGCAGATCCTCATCCACTCTGGATCCAGTTGATAACAGTCCTACTATTTCCAATTACAATTTCGAGAATCCGATCTATCAAACTGAAGACGGAAACGAGGACGATTGTGAAATACCTGTGGAGCTTGCTAGGTTGTTACAACAAGAAGAGAAAGCTATACAGCCACATGAAGAGCCAGTCGAAGTTGTGAATCTGGGAACTGAAGAAAACAGAAAAGAGGTCAAAATAGGGGCTGATTTAGAGGACAGTGTCAAGAGCAGGTTGATTCAGATGCTACGTGACTATGTGGAGATCTTTGCTTGGTCTTATGAAGATATGCCAGGGTTGGATACAGACATTGTGGTTCACCGTTTTCCAGTGAAAGAAGATTGTCGTCCAAAGAAGCAGAAGGTTCGTCGTATGCGTCCTGAAATGTCAGAAAAGATCAAAGCAGAGGTAATGAAACAGTTCAATGCAGGGTTCTTGGCCGTAACTTCTTATCCTCAGTGGGTTGCAAATGTGGTACCAGTTCCTAAGAAAGATGGTAAGGTACGTATGTGTGTAGACTACAGAGATCTGAACAAGGCTAGCCCTAAAGATGATTTTCCACTTCCTCATATTGATATTCTGGTAGACAACACTGCTCAGCATAAGGTATTCTCTTTTATGGATGGTTTCTCTGGTTACAATCAAATCAAGATGGCACCTGAAGATATGGAGAAGACTACATTTGTGACACAGTGGGGCACCTTTTGCTATAAGGTAATGCCATTTGGTTTGAAGAATGCAGGGGCAACATATCAGCGTGCTATGGTGGCTTTGTTTCATGATATGATTCATCATGAGATAGAGGTATATGTGGATGATATGATAGCCAGGTCTCAGAATGAAGAACAACATCTTGATCATCTGCACAAGTTGTTTGAGAGGTTGAAGAAATACAGGTTGAGATTAAATCCAAACAAGTGTACTTTTGGAGTTAGATCTGGAAAGCTCTTGGGTTTCATTGTCAGTGGAAAAGGTATTGAAGTGGATCCTGCAAAAGTGAAAGCTATACGAGAGATGCCAGCTCCCCGTACTGAGAAGGAGGTTAGAGGTTTCTTGGGACGATTGAACTACATTGCAAGATTTATTTCCCAATTAACTACCATCTGTGAGCCAATCTTCAAGTTGTTGAAGAAAGATCAGGCGATGGAATGGAATGATGAGTGCCAGACTGCCTTTGATGAAATCAAGAGATATTTGCTAGAACCTCCAATTTTAATGCCACCAGTTGATGGAAGACCCTTGATTATGTATTTAACAGTATTAGACAACTCAATGGGGTGTGTATTGGAGCAACATGACGAGTCTGGTCGAAAAGAGCAGGCAATATACTACCTTAGCAAAAAGTTTACCGACTGTGAAACAAGATACTCACTGCTCGAGAAAACTTGCTGCGCTTTGGCATGGGCTGCTCGCCGACTAAGACAGTATATGTTGACCCATACTACCTTGTTGATTTCGAAGATGGATCCAATCAAGTACATATTTGAGAAACCTGCTCTCTCCGGAAGAATTGCAAGATGGCAAATGATCTTGACGGAATATGATATACAGTATACCACTCAGAAGGCCATTAAGGGGAGTGTTGTTGCTGATCATTTGTCTCATCAAGCAGTAGATGATTACCAGTCAATGAATTTTGAGTTCCCTGATGAAGACATTATGTCTGTTACCAAAGAACCTGGACAATATGACGGACCTGAACAAGGATCCCGATGGACTATGGTTTTTGATGGTGCCTCCAATGCACATGGTAATGGTGTTGGTGTTGAGATTAGTTCCCCTGAAGGTTGTCATACCCCGATTACTGCCAGACTTTGTTTCTATTGTACCAATAACATGGCTGAGTATGAGGCATGTATCATGGGTATGCAAGTTGCTATTGATATGAAGATTCAGTTCCTTGAGAATTATGAAGGATGCAGGCTTGGATGAAGATGAGTGGATTCAGACTCGACTTGACCAGATAAATTTGATTGATGAGAAAAGGTTAGCAGCAGTTTGTCATGGCCAGATGTACCAGAAACGGATGATCAAAGCTTTTAACAAGAAGGTTAAGCCAAAGGTATATCAGGCTGGTGACTTGGTAATCAAGCGTATCATATTACCACAGGGTGATCCTAGGGGCAAGTGGACTCCAACATATGAGGGACCATTTGTAGTCAAGTCAGTGTTCTCAGGAGGTGCCATGATACTGACTACAATGGATGGTGAAGACTTCCCACAACCTGTAAACGCAGACATAGTTAAAAAATACTACGCATAAAAAGAGACCCGCTAGGTTGACAGGCCTAGGCAAAAATAAGGGCATCCCGGCAAACCAAAAGGGTTTGGGCAAAAATTAGGGATATATATATAAAAAGATGTACACCCGGCAAGTCGAAAACCTGAAAAGGCGGCTTGGGCAAAAAAGGGTATCCCGGTGGATTGAAAACCTGAAAGGGCAATCCAGGCAAAAGTTAGGGATTAAAGCGTATGACTATGTCTCGTTTGGATCACTCATGAAACTGCAACCAGTTGTACTACTTACTCAAGCTCAAACAGATAAAGCTCAATCCAATCGTTTCCGTCTCAACAGCAAGAAGATGAGATACTTGAGTGGCAATAGTAGAATTGAAACTCAATAGGATTATTTCCCACATAGCTGATTCTTTTTGTAAAACTTCATGACAAAATTCTCTTACTAGGGTTTATGTCTCCTTGTACAAACTTACCCGTGTATGGGTCACTTTTGATATAAATAAACTCCATCTTCTGAATCCAGATTTACTTTTACCCTATTTACATAAGCGAAACGTCCATTGGTTGTGTTTGAATGTATGTATGCCTTTGAATATGATTGATGTTTACCAGAAATGCATGTATGCTTTTAATATGATTGATGTTTACCAGAAATGCATGAAAATGCAGTAATAGTATTTACTAAGGACGAACGAGGGAAGGATTTCAACGAAGCTTCGCCGGTTCATCTTTACAAGACAGTTACAAACCATCAGTAGGACTAATCCATTTTCACAAAGTCTAATCTCCCCTGGAATTTATATCCATCTCTTTTATCCTCATACGGATATACGGGAAATTACTTTCCAATAAAGGCACAATGAACGAAGACGGGATGTTATACTTATCCCCAACAACGGGAGGTTATCTATACCTTGTTATCCCCAACAACGGGAGGTTATCTATACCTTGTTATCCCCAGCAGACGGAGGGTTATATATTCTTCAACAACGAATCGGGATTTATTTTCCTTGGCCAGCAGTTGTTATACAAGGATATCCAGACACTTCCAGCAGTGTCATATCATACATACATCATTTACATCATACCATAACATATATGTCTATAGTACATTACCTAAGTGCATCATGTCATACATGCATACATAAAGCATAAACTAATGTTGTTATACAGAATGCTACCTTGTTTTCAGGTTAATTATCCAACAAACAATCTTATGATCTTTGGGACTGCTTTATTGTAACCTCAGGGTTACTTTATCCTCCTGATGAGCTTCTTATTACTTTGGGACTGCTTTATTGTAACCTCAGGGTTATTTTATCCTCCTGATAGCCTCTCATGACTTCAAGACTGCTTTAGAGCTACTGATTGCTCTATCCTCCTGAAATCATCCTATTACTTCAAGACTGCTTTAGAGCTATTCATTGCTCTATCCTCATGAGGTCATATTACTATTTCAAGACTGCTTTAGAGTTATCCATTGCTCTATCCTCCTGAAATTACATTATTATTTCAAGACTGCTTTAGAGCTATCCATTGCTCTATCCTCCTGAAATCATTACTTCAAGACTGCTTTAGAGCTATTGATTGCTCTATCCTCCTGAAGACATATCACATTATTATTTCAAGACTGCTTTAGAGCTATTGATTGCTCTATCCTCCTGAAGCCATTATTACTTCAAGACTGCTTTAGAGCTATTGATTGCTCTATCCTCCTGAGGTCAGATTTATCACTTCAAGACTGCTTTAGGGTTATCATTATTGATTGCTCTATCCTCATGAAGACATGCTGTTACATCAGTATTACTCCAGACTCCTGACAGTTCTCATTATACTACTGAAGAACTTTCCCCTAGTGGCATCTTTAAGCCCACTCAATCATGTTCAACCAACCATCAATATCACTCCATGCACTGGTGAGTGCAAATTTTTGGGCTTTTGTGTTCAATCCCCTTCAACCTTCCAGGTTACGACTGGCAAATATACCAATCTAACCCCTCAGGTTTCAGAAAATTGAACAGGGGCAGCTGTTGCACCCCAAAATTTGCCCTCACAATACAAGACTTTGTGTTCCAAGAAGGTTCACAAGGTTCACAAAATTCACAATTGGTCAGAAGAGTTGACAATTCCCTCAGACAATGCACCTCCTAAGCAGTGCATCCAAAACTAGGGTTTTGACTTTAATCAGGCTAAATGGACTTCCAAGACTTCAAGTGAGCTTCATAACATCTTATATGTGTATAAGAACCCCCATGTCAAGTTTCAAGACTTTTCTCAAAAGTTTGCTCAGTCAGATGATCAGATAAGTCAAAAGCAGTCAATGCAGTTAAAAGGTCAAACTGAGGTCAACTGTGGTCAAACCAAAGTCAAACTTCATGATTTTTTTTTTGCCAACATCAAAGAGAGGTTGGGTGAGAAATATTATCATAATAACTGTAATACCCCAAATTTTGCCCTAAGATTTGTCGTCGCATTTCATTGCATTTAATCAATTACTAACAAATTTGTGTAGTCGTTTGACTTTTTGCAGGTAAATATCATATGGCATGCATTTTTTTTCTAAAAAGTAAAAATGGCACAATTGGCAGGAAGACATGTGTAAGGAGTTATGAGTGTGAGAGGTTGAGAGTTCGAATCTCACCTTTGTCATTTTTTTTGTTTTTTATTATTTTTACTCTAAATTTTTCTATCTTTCATTAAAAAAATAACAAAAATAGTTTTTTATTATTATTTAATTATTATTTTCGTATTTTAATTAAATCATTTTTTAAAATATTATTTTTTTCACTTTTTTCTAAATTATTCATAAAAATATCCAAAAAATCATAAAATAAAAAATATTGAAAAAAATTTTGTTCTTTTTATAATATTTTTTATTTTAGGAATCAATAGGATTATTAGTTTTTATTTTAAGTTTATTTTAATTATTTTAAATTATTTAAATTTTATTTTTTCTTAACTAATTATTTAGTTTGGGCTTTAAAATGGGCTTTAGGGACATTATTGACAATTTGGTGTTAACCCTAATTTGTTCCCTATATATACATGTGTTGCCTTGTTGGAAAAGAGGGAGAGAATGAAAAAAACCTAAGAGGAGTGAGTGCCGTTTGCCGTTATTTAGTTTTCTTCTTCATCCATTACTATTGTTTCTTTTTCTTCATCGTTTACCGTTATTTCTTTTCCTTCATCTATTACTGTTGTTTCTTTTTCTTCATCTTTTACCGTTATCTCTTTTTCTTCATCTATTACCGTTATTTCTTTTTCTTTATCTATTACTGTTACGTTTATATATATATAATTTTTAAATTGTTAGAGTTTATATATATAAGATTTTTGATCGAATTATGTCGATACGATGTTTGCACATTTGTGTGCATGACGCGTGACATTTGTGTTAGTTCGATCTGGTTGCGATGATCGCATTTTTGTGTGAGCAATAATACTATTTTTTGCTTAATTTCTTTTTCTTTGCGATAAATTTTGTTTCGTCCGATTTAGATCTGGTTGCGATGAGCGCATTTCTGCGTTAGCAACATTGTTGGGTTATTTGGCACATTTAAAATTCATTATTGCTTTATTATTATTATTATTATTATTATTATTATTATTATTATTATTATTATTATTATTATCATTATTTATTATTATTATCATTATTATCATTATTATTACCATTATTATTATTATTGTTATCATTAATTTATTAAAATTTGTTATAATATAAAAATCTGTTTTTTAAAATAAATAACATTAACATCTTTTCCAAATTAATATGAAAACCTATTATTTTTAAGAAAAACTTTTTTTTAGATAAATTTAAAATAATAACTAAAATCTTTTTTTTAAAATAATAACTAGAACCGTTATTTATTTTATTTTATTATTGTTCAATTCAAATTTCATTATCATATTGTATCTGCTCCTCTCATGTAACCTCGCGAACTTAACAATCGCTCTTTAAATTCTGCCTTTAAATTTCTGCTTGCATGGTTTAAATTATGACATTATCTCTCTGTTTGCATGATTCAATTATCTCACGCGTTTACTATTATTTCTGTCACATTGCACACATCCGAAGGTTAGGTCTAACTATTTGGCCGCCGCGCCAATAGTCCGTAAAACTTCACACATTCAATTTCAAATCCTCAAAACTACAAACTACAAACCCTAATTTTCACAAATGCCTCGCCGCAGGCAAAATTACAATTTTACCCTTAGCATTAGGTCAAAGAGCCGCCGCGCTCATTTTAGGGTTTCCCGCCGTGGAATCCCTAATTTAACCCTAATTACAACTTAACATTTCAACGTAGAGATTTGGAGTTTCTACACTCCACGTAAGCGTGTCCTTAAGATGCGTTTATTCCCCTTGAGACCTTGACCACAGTCAAGAAGTTTCTAACCTCCCTATTGAGGGGAACTACGATTACTCTGATTCCACTCCCGTAAGGATACGTAGGCACAAGATGCGATGTCTTGCCGAGTAAACTTAGAATTAACCCCCTTTATTATTTATTATTGCTTATTTATATTTTATTTATCTTTGCTATTTAATTATTTTGCTTATTATTTTGTAATTGTTTCTTGGATGTAAAGTTGTCTAATTATTTAATTATTATTATGGTTAGTAATTAGGGAGTGTAACAACATGTATGTAATATTAAAATAAATTTAGATCACTTTTAAATAAAGATAATTAAAATAAACACGTCACACACGTAAGTCGATTTTAATCGCCGTCTCACTTCCTAAGGATATCCCTCAAGTTGCCTACGAATAATGGTTAAGTGGGGTGTATAAAGCAAGTCCCTCAAATAAAAAAATCATCAAAGTCCCTTATGGTTGCCTTTACGAATCAAGTCCCTTTCGAAAAATGATGATGGTCCCTTATATGTGCTTATTACATCCCACAATGGCCTTCAAAGTCAAATTGTCCCTCACACGTCCCTTAACATCCAAAGTAAGGACTACCTACTCCATTATAGTAGGGATAGTCTTACTAAGGAAAGGATAAAGAATAAGAAAGACCTTAAAACATTAGGGTAGGCTACTCCTAGATACTTGCTCACTTCAAAACTTTTTCACACTTAAACAAATTTCCAACAAAATTTTCAAACAAGTTTTTTTCACATCCATACACGGATTATTATTAAACTATTCTGAAATTTTTTGCTATTCATACACTACATTTTCAAAACAATTCAAAAGTGAGCTTAAGTACCTAAGAGCCCATGGATAACCATGGATGAAAAGGGTGCTAACACCTTCCCTTTTCATAACCTACCCCCCGGACCCAAAATATTCTCTAAGGTCTTTCCTGTTCTTTTATAACCTTTCCTTATGGATAAAATAAAAGTCGGTGGCGACTCTTGCTATCCGCAACATTGTTTAAAGTCAGTTCTCCCACCGTGTTACAGCACCACTACCAATACAATAGTGACTTGGCCCCGAACCGAGTCCAACTGCAGAATCTGTCGCAGAGAAACAATGAAGGGTTGAAGGAATACGCCCAGCGGTGGCGTGAGTTGGCAGCCAGGGTTCAGCCGCCGATGGTTGAATGTGAGCTTGTGCAGATGTTTGTCGCCACCCTCCCAGGGGTTTACTATGAGAAGTTAGTCAGTGGTATGTCTGGGACATTCTCAGATCTCATTATCACGGGTGAGCACGTCGAAAACGGGATCAAGATCGGGAAAATTCAAGGTGAGTCATCCTCAGCTGGGGGAGGCGGAAAGAAACCTTATGCTGGCAAAAGACGGGAAGGAGAAGCGAGCGTTGTGTCTAACGCTCGAAGGAAGGGTAAAGGCCCTCACCAGCAGGTGGCCAGTATAAATATCTCGGCAGCTCCGCAGCAGCAACCGAATCAATAGGGATACAGGAAGTATCAGAATCGGGCACCTTTGGAAAACCGTCACTTCGAGACACCGCCCATGTCGTACGCGCAATTATTGAAGACTCTGCTTCAGCTACAGTTGATCCAAAAGAGGACGATGGCTCCCTTGACAGGGGCACCTCCGCCAGGGTACGACGCGAATGCCACTTGTGAGTTCCACTCAGGGGCACCAGGCCACACAATCGAGAACTGCAAAGCCTTCAAGCATAAGGTGCAGGACATGGTGGATGCCAAGATCATCAACTTCTCGGATAATGTGCCCAATGTCACGAAGAATCCTATGCCGAATCATAGGGGAGGTGGTGTGAACGCCATTATCGAGGACGAGAGTTCGGATTTGTTGACTGACGTCAGAGATCTGAAGACGCCACTTAGCTTCATTAAAGCTAAGTTGCTGAAAAGAGGGTTCTTTCCAGGTTGCGGAGAGCTATGTATGGACTGTGCCACACGTTCTGATGGATGTGAGCAGTTGGTAGAAGGAATTCAAAGTCTGATGACTGAAGGGATTCTGCAATTTAGCAGGAGGGCTGAAAGTGGATCAGGAGAGGTAGTGTTGAAGCAAGCCGATGAGGTCGCCACCATCACCATCCCTCACCGGCCGATAACCATTTCTGCGCCCAGACCGCCCACGATTACTATTACCAAAGCTGGGCCGATACCGTTCGAAAGCACTAACGTCGTTCCGTGGCATTATGGGGCTGAAGTCTATTGCAACGGGAAGAGGTTGGAGCTAGAACCGTATGGGTCGACTGTGGAGAACCTTGCGGGAATCAGTGGTATTACTCGCAGCGGAAGAGTGTTTGTACCACCAGAGGTCGTGGCGGATAAAGCGGTCAGAGCTGAGGCGGCTGATAAGGGTAAAAGTAAAGTCGTTGAAGAGGTCCCGTGTGGGGCAGAAAAAGACTTGCTTGTTAAAGATGCCGACGAGTTTATGCGGTTGATTAAAAAGAGTGACTACAAGATTGTAGATCATCTCCATCAGACGCCCTCGAAGATTTCCATCTTGAATCTGTTGCTGTGTTCTGAAGCACACCGCAACGCGCTGCTGAAGGTGTTGAACGCCGCTTATGTACCTCAGGAAATATCGGTGAATCAGCTAGAAGAGGTTGTAGCCCACGTAAATGCTGGAAATGGGCTAGGTTTCACAGACCTAGAGCTGACGCTAAAAGGGAGGAATCACAATAGCGCCCTTCACATCTCGATAGAGTGTAGGGGCACAATTATGTCGCACGTGTTGGTGGACACGGGTTCGTCACTTAATGTCCTTCCGAAGAAGGCATTAATGAAGTTGGATACTCGTGGAGTGATCTGCACACCCAGTGATCTGGTTGTGAAGGCGTTCGACGGAACTAAACGACATGTTTTCGGGGAGGTGACCCTGCTAATCCAAGTTGGCCCGGAAACGTTCGACGCGGTCTTTTATATTATGGACATCATGCCTGCTTACAGTTGTCTCTTGGGCCGGCTGTGGATCCATGCTGCTGGTGCCGTGACCTCCACGTTGCACCAAAAGCTCAAATATGTTGTCGGGGGTAGCATCGTAACCGTTTGCGGCGAGGAAGACATAATGGTGAGCCATTTGTCGTCCTTCAAGTATGTGGAGATGGATAGAGAAATCCATGAGACTCTATGTCAAGCGTTCGAAGCTGTCAAAGTGAAGGACGTAGCTCCTGTAGTCACAGAAAAGCAAGAGATGACTCTCTCCTCGTTCAAGGAAGCTCGGGCCGTTGTCCAAGCCAGATCTACCCCAGGTTGGGGGCGAATTTTGGAGATACCTAACAAGCAAGACAAGTTTGGGCTGGGATATTCTCCTGGAGCTGAAGCTTCTTCTTCTTCTAGCGGTGCGTCGCGAGGTAAGGGGCCGATCTAGTTTACCAGTGGCAGAGTAATTTTCGAAAGCATCAACGCGGTGTCTGAAGACAGCGGAGATAGCGACTGTGACCTCGACTCTTGGATCCAGCCAAGCAAGCCAGGCGAGGACCTCAACAATTGGTCCGTCAAAGATATCATCCAGATGACAAGCGAAGAGTAATGATTTACTTTTTCCAATCATTGTACAACCCTATGTCCTACCCGGGGCATAGTGGTTTTATTGTCAGGGCCTTGTTGGATTATGTACATTCATTTTGTTAATAAATCAAAGGCGTTTTCTTCGTATTCAAATATTGTGATCTCTGTTATTCCTGTTTTACATTTGTTTTGAAAAACAATAAAATGGAAATGGGGTTTGTGCTAACCTGCACATCCTTGTTTTAAACTTAACCCTTGTTATTGCAGGATCCACATAACAGATGACATCGACTCTGGACCTTCTACGGCTCACTTCGACTTCGATTGCCCGATCTATCAAGACGAAGAAGAGATTGATGAAGACGAAGACCTTCCTGAAGAGTTGGCCCGCTTGTTGAAACAAGAGGAGAAAGTTATTCTGCCTCATGAGGAGGAGATTGAGATCGTGAATCTGGGTTCTGAAGAACTAGTCAGGAACGTCAGGATAGGGGCTGCATTGCAGAATGATGTCAAGCAGAGATTGGTCAAGATGCTAAGAGAGTATAGTGACGTCTTTGCTTGGTCATACGAAGATATACCCGGACTTGACACTGACATCGTGGTCCACCACTTGCCGCTGCGAGAAGATTGCCCTCCCGTTAAGCAGAAGCTTGATGCTGCCTTCTTAGTGGTCACTACTTACCCTCCATGGGTCGCCAACATAGTGCCTGTATCGAAGAAGGACGGTAAGGTACGCATGTGCGTCGATTATCGGGATTTGAATAGGGCGAGCCCTAAAGATGATTTCCCGCTGCCTCATATTGATGTGTTGGTCGACAACACAGCCCAGTTCTCCGTGTTTTCGTTCATGGATGGCTTCTCCGGTTACAACCAGATCAAGATGGCACCGGAGGACATGGAGAAAACGACGTTTATCACTCCTTGGGGAACATTTTGCTATAAGGTAATGCCTTTCGGTCTGAAGAATGCAGGGGCCACTTACCAACGAGCAATGGTAACTTTGTTTCATGACATGATTCATCATGAGATTGAGGTCTATGTTGATGACATGATTGCGAAGTCCCAAACAGAGGAGGGACATCTGGTCAATTTGCTGAAGCTTTTTGAGAGGCTTAGGAAGTTCAGGTTGAGGCTGAATCCTAACAAATGTACTTTCGGAGTACGGTCCGGAAAGTTACTGGGGTTTATCGTGAGCGAAAGAGGCATCGAGGTTGATCCTGCGAAGATAAAAGCCATACAAGAAATGCCAGTGCCCAAAACAGAAAAAGAAGTTCGCGGTTTCTTGGGCCGAATAAACTACATTGCAAGGTTTATCTCTCAGCTCACGACCACGTGTGAACCGATGTTCAAACTTTTAAAGAAAGATCAGGCGATTACCTGGAACGAGGATTGCCAGAAGGCATTCGATAAGATAAAGCAGTATCTTCAGGAACCTCCAATCTTGATACCCCCAGTGGCTGGACGGCCACTAATCATGTACTTGACAGTTCTTGAGAATAGTATGGGGTGTGTTCTCGGTCAGCACGACGAGACGGGCAGAAAGGAGCATGCCATTTATTACTTGAGTAAAAAGTTCACTGACTGTGAATCTCGCTACTCGATGCTGGAGAAGACGTGTTGTGCACTAGCCTGGGCTGCCAAACGTTTACGACAGTACATGCTCAACCACACCACCATGCTAATTTAGAAGATGGATCCGATCAAGTACGTCTTCGAGAAGCAGGCTCTTTCGGGCAGGATTGCCAGATGGCAAATGGTGTTGACAGAATATGATATTCAGTATGTTTCCCAGAAGGCCATCAAGGGAAGTGTATTGTCTGATTACCTTGTCAAACAGCCGATCGAGGATTACCAGCCGATGAAATTTGAATTCCCTGATGAGGATATCATGTTTCTCAAAGCGAAGGATTGCGATGAGCCGTTGCCCGACGAGGGGCCAGATAGGAAATCCCAGTGGAAATTGATATTCGATGGGGCGGTTAATTCCTACGGAAGTGGCATTGGGGCGATCATCACAACTCCCCACGGATCCCACATCCCGTTCACTGCGAGACTGACGTTTCCAGTCACCAATAATGAAGCGGAGTACGAAGCATGCATCATGGGTCTGGAAGAGGCAATTGATTTGAGAATCAAGAACCTGGACGTATATGGTGACTCGGCACTTATGATCAACCAGATTAAAGGGGAGTGGGAGACTCGTCAATCGAATTTGGTGCCGTACATGAACTATGCCAGAAGGCTACTTCCGTTCTTTGATCGAGTGGAACTCCATCATGTACCCAGAGCAGAAAATCAGATGGTTGATGCCTTAGCCACGTTGGCTTCGATGTATAAAGTCAATTTTTGGAATGAAGCTCCAAGAATTGTCCTTTCTCATCTTGATAGACCTACGTTCGTCTTTGCAATCGAGGAAGCCGCCGACGGCAAGCCATGGTTCCATGACATCCAGACCTTCCTTATGACTAAGGAGTATCCTGCGGGTGCGTCAACCCAGGATAAGAAGACTCTGAGGAGGCTGTCTGGAAATTTTTATCTCAATCCTGATGGAGTTTTGTATAAGAGAAACCACGATCTCGTGCTACTCAGATGTGTAGATGAGAAAGAAGCGAGTATGCTCATGGAAGAAGTCCATGAAGGCGCATTTGGTACGCACGCCGGCGGGCATGCTATGACGAGAAAGATCCTGAGAGCAGGATATTACTGGCTGACGATGGAATCGGATTGCTTTAAATTTGCGAAGAGATGTCATAAATGCCAGATTTATGCTGATAAAGTTCATGTGCCGCCGTGCCCGTTGAATGTCATGTCATCCCCGTGGCCGTTCTCCATGTGGGGCATCGACATGATAGGCAAGATCGAGCCCACTGCATCTAACGGTCATCGCTTCATTCTAGTAGCTATCGACTACTTCACCAAGTGGGTGGAGGCAGCCTCATATGCTAATGTGACCAAGCAGGTGGTGGCTAAATTCATAAAGAGGGACATCATCTGTCGATACGGAATTCCCAAGCGGATCATTACTGATAATGGTTCGAATCTGAATAACAAGATGATGAAGGAGCTGTTCCAGAGTTTCAAGATTGAACACCACAACTCATCTCCTTACCGGCCGAAGATGAATGGCACCGTTGAAGCGGCCAATAAGAACATAAAGAAGATTGTTCAGAAGATGGTTGTGACCTACAAAGATTGGCACGAGATGTTGCCGTTCGCACTGCACGGTTATCATACGACGGTACGTACTTCAACCGGGGCAACTCCTTTCTCCTTGGTGTACGGTATGGAAGCAGTCCTACCGTTAGAAGTGGAGATCCCTTCTTTACGAGTTTTGGTTGATGTGAAACTCGACGAGGTAGAATGGATTACGAACCGACTGAATCAACTCAGCCTGATCAATGAGAAGAGGTTAGCATCGATTGCGTTTGGTCGTCTGTACCAAAGCCGAATGAAGAAAGCTTATGATAAGAAGGTGCGTCCTAGAAGCTTTCAGACGGGTGATCTCGTCCTGAAGAAGATTCTTCCTCCACACTCCGATCACCGAGGCAAGTGGACTCCGAATTACGAAGGTCCGTACATCGTCAGCAAGGTCTTCTCGGGAGGAGCTTTGTTGTTATCCACGATGGATGGTGAAGATTTTGCATTCCCGGTGAACGCGGACGCAGTTAAAAAATACTTTGCTTGAAAGCGACCCGCTCGACAATAAAAAGAGAGTCCAGGAAAAAATGGGGCATCCCGGCGAACCATAAAAAAGGAAAAAGGTTCGGGCAAAAATTAGGGATATAATGAAAAAATGTACACCCGCAAAGTCGAAAACCCGGATGGGCGACTTTGGCAAGAAAGGGTATCCCGGCGAACTGAAAACCCGCAAAGGGCGGTTCACGCAAAAGTTAGGGATTTGAAAAAGCAAATGATTACGTTCCGCATGTGGACTTTCATTGTTCGGTGGTTTGGAAGACCTGAGGACCGTTTATCTGAATCAATCTCTTCTGAAGCTGAAGCGTCGGAGAAGTATCAAAGTCGAGTGGGTCATAGAGGGATCAACTCATGGTGTTCGTCTACGCCTCGTTGCCGACATTTGTATATACTGATGTATATTTATGTTTTATTTTGCGCGGCTTCCTCATTCCAGGAGCTTGCATCTGTTGTAAAACATTTTTACCCATTCAGGGGTTCATTATCAATAAAATGTATACTATTCAGCAATTCTGATTGTCTGTTTAGCATTTATCTGTTTTGTTTGCGAAAAAGAACGCCGATGTTTTTGATAAAATGCGCATACATAAACTTACTGGCCTAGGCCATTGATTGTTGAAACAATGAATTACTTGAACATTGTAACAAGATGATAACCTTGATAGGTCCCTTTGAGAAGGGTATCTTGTCTGTTTGTTTGTGTTGTTACAGGTGTAGCATATTCCAGACAGTGCGCCGTGCGTATCTCCAAGCAGGATGATTCCTCCTTCTCCAGCGAAGTTCAGCAGCCTCTCCCCGCAGAGTCTGAACGCGAGATCGTGAGCATTGATATGTCTCCCTAGGAAGAGAAGATTCTCTCCCCAGTCAGACGCATCCTGAAGGAGCGTCATCTCCTCAGCTGAGTCATACCGAAGTGTGCAGCAACTGATGGTGCCAGACTGAAGTCTCCAGTGGAATTGAGATTCCCCACAGAGTCGTACTCTCCCCCAAAGCCGAATGATTCCTTCTTCCCCAGCGGAATTGAGATTCCCCACAGAGTCGTACTCTCCCCCGAAGCCGGATGATTCCTTCTTCCCCAGCGGAATTGAGATTCCCCCACAGAGTCGTACTCTCCCTGGTAAGCAGAATGATTTCTTCTTCCTCAGCCAAGTTTGCAGATCCCCAAGAGAGCCAAATCCTTGGAAGCCGCTCGGGCCATGAATGGTTTTCCCCAGTGGAGTGTTGAATAGCTGATGCCACATTTCCCCGCCGGAGTCGTTATTCCCAGGGGAGTAGCCGTGAAGGCCGTGCAGCCTAATCCGGCGATTGATATCGCTTTCCCTCAGCAGGTCCAGGTTCTCGTAGAGCTTCATTCCTCCGCAGCAGTCAACTGAAGTTGTGTCCCCTGCGGAGTCCAATTGAGATTGGCATGACCTTGTTCTCCTCAGCAGGATGATTCCTCTATCGGAGTAGTTCTTTCTCCTTGACAAGGGGATTCTCCCTTCAGCATTTATTTTGCTGACGGGATCGCATCATTATGCATGACTGCATAGCATTTATAGCATTTCCACCGTGTGGAGCATTGCACCATTGCCGAAGCATATGCATAATAAACATGATCTAGGTTGTTACCATTCTTGTTTTGCAGGTGTTCCGTCGCAGAATTGATTGCTCAGGATGATTCCTGAAATTCTCCCCAACGAAGTCGCTTGCTCAAGATGATTCTTGAAGTCCCCAGCGAAGTATTATGCTCAAAATGATTCTTGAATTCCCCAGCGAGGTTGCTTGCTTAAGATGATTCTTAAGACCCCAGTGCAGTCGCCAGAGTTGGTTGCTCAAGTTGATACTTAGAGTCCCTGGCAGAGTGTTTGCTCAGGATGATTCCTGAAATCTTCAGCACAGTTATTGGTTCAAGATGATTCTTGAAGCCCCCGGCGGAGTTATTTGTCCAAGATGATTCTTGAAGTCCTCGGCAGAGTTGATTCATCCAGAATGATTTCTGGATCCCCGAAGCGGAGTTACTTGATAGTTCTCCAGAATCCCCAGCGGAGGTGCGCCATCCCCAACAGGTTTCTGACCAACGAAGTTGAAACTTCCCTCGAAGACTTCATGATTGAAGTCCGGCCGTGTTAACAAAGCGGTTCTCTCAGCTGATGCGGAGTGCCTGATGGCAGAAGTTTGGGTATCCCCAATTGGTTCATGATTGACCGAGAATCCTACTCCCGACTTACTGATGAAGTCCGGCTGATGCCCGAAAGTTTTCTTCGAATGCCCGATGGCATGATCAACATGATTGTTGACCTGATGAGTCCCGAGGAATCTTTATGCCTGATGGCATGATCGGCCATGTATGACCGGTTACCGTGTGATCAATTCTCCAGCTAGTTGTCGTGCAGCTATTATTCCAGTTCTCGAAGATTTGTTCCCATCAGAGTACCGTGTACTTGTGCAGTTGGCAAATTTCCGGGTTTATCGGTATTCAACCGTCTCGCACCTTGATTGGCTGAGAGCCGTTCGCTCCTCACCCAGTCAGGTTCAAGCCGTTTGAATAGGGGCAGCTATTGCACCACAAAATTTGACCAACATTTCTTTACCTAGCTTGTGGTTCATCTCATTCATCATCAGCATTATCACTTGCATCTCATTGATATGTGTGCAGTAGATCAAGAGGTATGATTACCAATCAAGAGCTATACAAGACTTTGAAGCTAGCCAAGGAGGTTATTCAAATGTTCAAAGGTTGATATCTTTGTCAGAGAAGTTAAGAGATCCTCAGTTGTGTGCCTCATAACTTGAGAGTTGTGGGAGCTCCTCAGATGATTCTGAGGCTATGAGGATGGACTTGAAGCTTTGAGAGAGCTTATGAGATGTCTTGAAAGCCATCATGAGGCCTAGAGAGGTCATTGTACAAGATTCAGAAGACTTAGCCATGAGTGGTATAATTAGGGTTTGACTGGGTCAACCCTAGGTCAACTGATGATTTGGAGAGGGTTGAGACCTAATCCAAGAAGCCATGTGATCATGGATTAATGCATTGAGATGCTATAAGGATGATTCCTAGACCAACTCATCATGATTGAGGAGTTTGAGAAGTTTTAAGCTAGGGTTTCTAAGGCTTGACAGTGTAAAATCCCCTAGTTTGACCCCTATCTTCAGGGCTGTTTAGCTCAAGATGTGATTGTCATATCATCTTACCCCCAACATTAATGTTGTAGAGCTTATTCTTAGCTTTAATTCGAGTACTAGAAGTCCTTTATAGGATTTGTAGAGCTCAAGTTATGACTTTGACAAGTTACAGGTCATCTGAGGTATGTGAATCTGGGTCCTTGAAAGTCACCCAACTTGCATCCAACCTTTGCCCAAGAAGGATGATTCCTATGATCTTTTGGTCAACATGAATGTTGTTCCTCATCTTCCTAGCTTTCTATAGAGTACTAGAAGTCCTTGATAGGATTTGTAGAACTCAAGTTATGGCTTTGAAAAGTCAAGGGCATTTTGGTCATTTGGATATTATAGGTCATTTCAAGCATAAGGCCATATCTCCTATTTCCAAGCTCCAAATGGAAAAATCTTCAACATCAAACTTGCTTAAAATGATGTTTTAAGGCTAGTAGGGAGGTCATGAGATGTTGAAAAGGCTTGTAGCAAAAAGTGATAAAAATGACCTAAAATGGAGGCATAAGTTAAATAAGTTCAAGTTGGAAATTGAAATTTCCAAGTTACGCATCCAAACCATGGCATATAATAGGTCATTTGGACTCTAAAAGACATTCTAAAAACAATGGTTCAGCCACATTTTTGAATTGAGGCCTAGATCATGGGGTTGCTTTGGAAAATGCTTGCTTGCATAATAAGGTACAAATGCAAAACTCAAGGAAAGGCAATGTACAAGCTAGCTAAGGGTTTTAACACATCCCATATCTCATTTAGGGAGATTTTCAAGTCAGTTACAAGGGCTGCAAGGGCTATGGCATGAGATGGCATGTGAGATGAGATGAATCCATAAACTCATGACATGAGAATTCCAATTTCTCATTGGATGATTCCAGATGGTTCTAGAGAGGTTCAATGCATTCTATATAGTGTATAGAACTTGCTCAGATGCAAGGTTGGTGAGAGATTTGAGAGAAGAGAGAGATAGCCATTTCACTTGCTTCCATTGCAAGTTGAAATCAAATTCTATATTCTGATTCATTTCCATTCCTTCTTTCAATCCAAACACATTCCCTTGATCACACTGAAGCTGTGTAGACCAAATTGAGAGCAAAACCATGGATATTTGAGGAGATAGCTTTTGGATTTTGAAGGTTGCAAGTCATAATCGGTTTTGGAGATTCAGGCTTTCTTGGTCCAATCTTTTGCAAACAGTAGCAAGATCATCATTCAAGGATTGATTCTGAAGAGTTTGAGAGCTTGAAGTGAAGGTTTACCCCATCTGTTAATCAAGATTCGACAGGTTAGTAACTTTTTCTTCTACACCATAATTTAAGCATAATTAGGTAGAATTGTTAGGTTAGAACGGTTAGAGACAATTAGGTGATGGATTCTGGGAAGTTTGAGATCAATTGGTGAGGTTTCAGTTGATGACACCATTTTTGTTTTGACCAAGAACATGAGATATAGTGAGCTATAACATGAATTAGATATCAAGAATTAACCAGTGTGAAGTGGTGATCATTCTGAGGTAATCAATTTCAAGAATGGTGAACTTTGATTCCTGAGCATATTTGGAGGTTTGATTCGTGTTTTAGGTTTGAGAAGGTTTCAGTTGATTTTGATACCATGGTTAGATTCAGCATGAAATTCTGGATGAACTAGGGTTTTGAATTGTAGTTTTTCATGGAGAATTGAGGTGATACGATTGGGATGAAGATTCACTTTGAAGCTCTGTTCATGGAGCTTTCCCTCCATTTCCATAGCTGAAGGAAGAAGACGAAGTGCTGGCCGTTTGATCATGCGTGGACTCATTGACTAGGGTCAGATCTGAGGGCTGTGGTTTAATCTCACGTGTGAAAGGGGAGTTTGAAGACAACCAAAACGAAGCGTTTCATTAAAGGAGGTCTTGGGCTCAATTGATATCCCCACCCCCATTCATGGCCCACTTGGATTTTGTATTGATTTTCCTTGCTCTTTGCACCGTTCATTTTCCTTTTTCTTTATGATTTTGAAATGATTTTATGATGAAACTGGGCCTAGCGCGCCTTACTAACTGCACCCCTATTTCAAGCCCATATGGAATTTGAACTGAACATAGTTTCTATCTGCACCAAGGTTTTATCCATTTTAATTTCCTTTTCTCCATTTTTCATTAATCTTTGAAAAATCATAATAAATAGAAAATTAATGATTTTTGCATGAGGATTTTTTCTCCCATTTTGTGTTAATGTCTAGAAAATTATAAAATCAAAATATTTGCATTTCATGCATTTTTAATATTTTTTGTGTATTTTCTCTTTTAATAGCATTTTAATTATTTTATGTTGATGCATAGATTTGTAGAATTTTGTTAAGCTAGTTCCCTTTGAATTTTTAGACCATTCTTTTTAGGATAGTTAGATTAGGACTTTAGCTCCCCTATGGATTTATTCCATAATTTTGTGATGAACTTTTGATTAGTTTTGCTTAGATGATTTTAGGTTGTGTAGATTTAGGTCAATCCTTAACATAGGTCCACAATAACACTAGAATTTTGGGTTTCTAGGTCAAGTTAGACATTGGGACATATAAGGGTATTAAGGGTAGTCATGTAGGATCCCCCTAGAAATTATATTAGGTTTTAATACAATAGTATACTATTTTTTAGATGATTTTTGTAGTTGATGATTATTTGTGTTGCCCTTGTGGGCTTGTATTTTTGTTTTGCTTTGCTTTGTGGGCTTGGAGAGCTTGGTCTTGCTTTGAGAAGCATGGAGGAGCATAGTAGAAGACTTGGAGGTTGATTGAGGAGCTTGAGAGCTTGAGAATCTTGTTTGTTTTTTTGTTGTTTTAGGGTTAGGGATTAAGAAGAGCTTAGACCTAGTTAACTTCCTTTTTAAACATGGATGGTATCTTTCACCTCCATTCCTCCCTGTGATTCAAGGTCCTTCCATGGTATTCACCTCTCTCCTTAGGAGGGATAAGTGATGGTACCTAGGAAGTAGAACCTTTGAGGGAACCATTCCTTTGATGTTGAACCATTATAGGTCACCTTGGGTGATCAATAAGCAGTTTAACACCCCAGCTTATCCAGTTAAGTGATTTCCTTTAGTTTGAGTATCTTGAGAGATGTTGGGCTTGAGTGTGAAGATGAAGACCTCATTGAAAAGTATGGAAGAGGATGATTCCCTGAGCATTGCCATTCCAGCTGAAGCTTGAAGAGCAACAAGAGCAAGTTGATACTTGAAGACCCAATGAAGATCCAATAAGGACTGAATGAAGAGTTGAGGCTTAAAGACTAAAGGATGAAGTTGATACTTCTAAGTGATTGAAGATTACTCTGAGAAGCTGAAGCTTGCAGGAAGAGAAGACCAAGTTGAGACTAGTAAAGCAAAAAGAGCTTGAGATCTTGAAGACTAAGTTGATACTTAGGAAAAGGATTCAATTGAGATTGACTGAAGAGCTGAAGCTTGAAGAACAAAGTAAGTTGATATTTACTTTAAAGCTGGGAGATCCTGAAGGAATCAAGTTGATACTTGTGGTAAAGGGTGAAGCCTGAAGGTGGAACTGATTAAGGAGCTGAAGCTTAGAGAAGAGAAGATAAGTTGAGACTTATGGGGAAGGGTTGAAACCTGGAAAAGCAAATTGATATTTGTCAAGAGTGATTGAAGTCTGAAGACTGAGTTGCTGTTAGAAGAGCTGAAGCTTGGAGTTGAGAGAGGAGTTGATCTGCTTTCTTGTCTGTTTCCTCTCTGTATTGATGTGCCTTGTTTGACTTTCTTGATGCATTAGAATAAGTTCATATCTAGAATAGCTTTAATCTAGGAGCATGATTGCACTAGAGGTTGAGTTGCTCCCTCTGCTTGTACTGTTACTGTATGGCTTTGCTTGCGGGTATTCGGTAGAGCCCAGCTCCCTTGCCCATGTGGTTTGTTTTGCTTGATAGCATGATGTTATTTTTATCTGTATGATTGCAGTCACTTATATCTTGCTTGATAGCATGTTGTTTTATTTCAGTATGATTACTGTTATTCATTCTGGCTTGAGGTTGAGATGAGCTTGTGGAGGCTGATGCCCCACACACATTTCCTCCCTCACTTGCATTGCATGCATTTTACAGTTGTCTACTGTTTACTGTTTAAGCTGATGCTTTATCTGTTTCTGTGTATCATTGACATGATCCCTTAGGACTCTCATTTCCTTTGATAAGGAAGTGATGATAGAACTTTAGGTTGAAACCTATGCATGATAACTTCTAGGAGTTCCCTGTTCAAACCTCAACCATAGGATAAATCCTTGGCATGGCAACAGTAGGACTTGATAGTCTCCCCATAGTTGAGCCTGTTCTCTTCTCATCTCAAAACAGCTTAAGATACAATAATCATGAATGATTTCTTTCGTACGTTACGAGCCTTAAGCTATCCGAGAAAGGATTGTGGGAGAGTTTCTTTTCCACAGTCTGGATGTTTAGTATGGTACCCTTTGGGTGACATGCGACGCATTCACTCTCAGGTCATAGTCTCTAGTGCGACTGAAATTGCAAACACCATAAAAAACACTTCTTCTGTAAAAGACAGAAAATAATGCGTAGTGCCCCGAACTACGTAAGCTCTGATCTCTCATACCTGTTGAGAGTACGTAGGCACAATACTGATGTATTGACGAGCAACCTTCCCCATAACCCGTCGTAGGCCGAACTACGTTGACTCTGATTTCTCATTCTCTGATGAGAATACGTAGGCATAAAGTGCGACGCTTTGCCGAGTCATTTTCTTTTCTTCTTAAGCCAGCCTTGATAGGTAGATAGATAAACCAACCCGTCCAGTAAACACAACAAGCGTGGATCCCGTTGAGTACGATGGACGTGAGGGGTGCTAATACCTTCCCCTTGCGTAACCGACTCCCGAACCCGGACAACGGTTGCGACGACCTTGTCTTACCCTTTTTCGTCAGGTTTTTATGATTGTTTCCTTTCCCGCTCCGAGGGATAAATAACGAAAGGTGGCGACTCTTCTTTTGTGCCGGCGCCTTATTTTCGCGTAAGCGACAGGGTGCTAATACCTTCCCCTTGCGTAACCGACTCCCGAATCCAGACAATGGTTGCGATGACCTTGTCTTATACCTTTTCGTCAGGTTTTTCCGATCGTTTCCTTTCCCGTTCTGAGGGATAAATAACGAAAGGTGGCGACTCTTCTATTTTGCCGGCACCTTATTTTCGCGGTAGCGACAGCTGTCGACTCTGTTGGGGAATCCAACAGTTCCCTACGTGAGTCAATCCTAGCGCTTGCGTGTTTACCTGTTGGGTTGTGTTTAGTTATCGCATCTTACTTCCCGCATTTTATTTTCAGTATGATATGATTATCTGTGCTGTTTTGGGGAGGGGAATTCTGATGAGTGATGAGCCAAAACCCCGGCTTGAGAGCATACACCTAGTATTAGAGTGGAGATTAGTGATGGACCTGTATGCTTAGCATGCACCAGTCCCCATGAAATCCACACTCAGACGAGATCCTCTTTGATGATTTCTCTTCTGGCCCTTAGGGCTCGATGTGAGGTTGGATCTGAGGGTTGTCGACTCTGGGGACCGATCATTTGTGATTAAGCTAAGAGAGGCCGCTTCAAGAGATGATGATGCCACACCTCCTGGGTATCATATCATCGTTTCTTGAAAGTATGTGACGCTGATGAACGCATAGGATGCCGAACCTTGTCCGTGATTAGGTCCATACCTGTGAGCAGGGTCGGGTTATTGCAGGAAACCTTAACCTTCAGACAACCTGATTTTCTTGACAGTGAATCAATTATGTTGGTATCAGGGGTTCTTATCATCAAAGATGTGTTTGTTCTTGACAGAGCAGAATTATTGGTCCTCTTCAGGGTTTTGTTGTCAGAGTAGTGTTGTGGTTATGCTGAAACAGAGTCGTGGTCTCCTCAACAGTAGCCTTGATCTCCTGCAGCATCCTAGCATTCTTGCATCTTGCATCATGCATGTCTTTGCATTTTCATTGGCATATCATTAACGTGTGTCTGTGTTGCAGGTGCATACTTCATCCCTGATTCTAGTGAGCTAGCTTCCCTTGCCATCATGGAGACTCTGAAGAGAACCATTGCCTACAAATTTCCCACACCAGATGTCAGTGCCATCCTGAGTTTGAAGACCCTGGCTGATGAGACAGTTCTGGCAAAGTTCAGGCAGACGTATGAGAGATTGCTGAAGTATGTCTACAAGCCCTCCGCCCACGAGATCAGTGGTCTGTACACGTTGCTACAGTTTTACGAGGCCCCGTTGAGATGCTTTCTGTTTCCCGACTATGTTTTGGCCCCTACTCTGGAGGAGTATGCTGACTTGATAGGCATCCCTGTTAAGGATCAAATGCATTTTCACCATGTTGACGCTGAACCTAAGCTGGTTGACCTAGCAGTTATCTTGCATTTGGATGAGTCGAAATTGAGAAAAGGGTTCACTCGGAGAGACAAAGTGTTTGGCTTCCCTATATCGTTTATGGTGGAGGTGGCTCAAAAGTTTGCTAAGAAAGATCGTTGGGATGTGTTCAGTGCTGTTCTGGCTGTGTGCATATACGGGATTGTGCTGTTCCCGAATCTTCCCGACTTCGTAGATGCTGACGCTTTCTACTTGCTCGCCTCAGGGAATCCAGTTCCCACCTTGCTTGGTGACCTGTATCATTCTACCCACTGCAAGAATGAGAACAGGAGAGGGAAAATGGTGTCCTGTTGCACTCCTCTGTTATACTGGTGGTTTGATAGCCACATGCCCAAGAGGGGTTTCTTTGTTTCTTCTGCAGCCACAGCCGAGTGGTCTGAGCGCCTGATGGGTTTGTCCGCAGAGAGCATCGTTTGGTTTGACCGGGATATGCTGGGTACTGAAGTCATCCACAGCTGCAGTGGTTTTCCTAATGTTCCATTGATTGCGAGAAAAGGATGCGTTAACTACAATCCCTCACTGCTTGTCAGACAATTCGGGTATGCCTTGAGAGGTCCGCCGAGAGATAAGGAGGTGCAGAAATCTCTGTACCTCAACGGGTCGCTTGATAGTGACACGCTGACCAAGCTAGATCATGCTTGGTCTAGCATCCACAGACGAGGAAAGCCACTGTTGGGTAAGAGCAACAACCAGGCTTATGAGCCTTATGTAAGTTGGGTTTGGAATAGAGCACAACAGTCTTTGATGCCATTTCCTCCAGTGGCTCCTCCAGCTCCCCTCATGAATGAGAAGCCAACTACTGTGGACATCCTGAAGTATGAACAGGTAGTGGCTGAGAATGAAGAGTTGAAGAAGGCCAACAAAAAGTTGGAGAAAGAATTGGCTCAGCTCAGAAGCGAGAGGAACAACGCCGTCCACTCCTTCAAGAAGCAGACAGAGTTGGTGAACAGGTTGGGTACAGACTTGACTAAGCATATAGCTGATTGTGAACGCTTGGGTCTAGACTTCAAATCTGTCAATGATGTGCTGGCCACCAAGAAGCAGAACATGGACAAAGCATACCGGAGAATCTCCAAGTTCAACCAGCAGTGGAACGCCACTCTAGCCAATGGCAAGGAACGGGAGGATAAACTGAAACAGCAGATCTCCAAATTGAAAGCTTAGGTGAAGGCTAGTGAGAAGAGGTTTGATGAGGAAACTGCTCGCAGATATGTCGCTGAAGACCTGCTAAACAAGGCTCTCGCTAACTTGAAGGAGCGCAAGCAGATGTTTGAATCCAAGAAGCGAAGGTTAGAAGATTGCTTTGGCCAAGGAGCGTGGGAAGACTCCATTGAAGGTCTTCAATACACTATTATGCAGAGGGAGTTACTCGTCGAGGGGTTACTCACTCAGCCTAATCATCCAGAAACGAAGAGGTTGTTAGAAGATTTTCGCGCCCGTGGCCGTGCTTGACTATATTTGTAATCCTTTCTTTTTGATCATTGTTGTATGCTGACCATCACCAGGCTTGTTGGTCGAGGTCATGCTGTTGATTCTGCTTGTACTCAGTGACATTGTATGCTTCCTTGATGGGCTTTATATATATATGAGATGTTATTTCCATGACTGGATCCTGACTTCTTTTTATTAGCACCGGCACTCTGGCACTAGAATCGGGGGAGAAATCTCCCTAAGGCACAGACACACGTTTGCATTTGCATGACAGGTACCTTGCCATTTTTCTAACCCCCTGTTGATACAGGTTGTTTCAGGTTTGTCTCAGGTTGATCCGAGCAATGGAGCGGGTACGAGCGGAGCTGAGAGAGGTCTGAGGCTAGCTGAGGCAGGTTATGAGGGACCAGCAGGAGCTCAAAGAGGAGAACGACCAGCTGAAGAATCAGGTGGGCCTGATGGCGGAAGTGCTAAAGAACATACTCCGAAGGGAATGTGAGCAGAAGCCTGAGGCTGCAGCCGACATACTTGCTCCACGGGTATCTGAAGAACCCGCGCCGAGACATGATAGCCCTAACAAATCCCCTGCGCAGCATGAAGCTCAGAACGCTTCCCGTCATCGGCCACGTCTGTAACACCCCCTTCTATACCACCAAATAAAAACAAATAAACATTTATGCACATTTCAAAATTCATCAGAGTATAATTTAATATATGGTATAAAAGAAGTATGTCACATCATCACCAATTAAAACACTCCACACCCGCTCTTATATAAAAAGAATATACAACAGTGGAATAGTTTTCAAAATAGAGGGACTTAGTCCTTAACCCACACATCAATATTTAAAATTAAAGCGGAAGAATAAAACATTTGAACTAACTCAAAACATTTGATCACATAAATACATGTTATCCAACTGTTCATCAATCATTCATGTTACAAAACATCATCAACGGATACATCACAAATGTATCACAAAATAATGCTATACAAGCCTAACTACCCGGTGTTACATAATCAGAGCAGTCCGACTCAAAAGAATGAAGTTATACTTCACAAAAGAAACCTCCCGCAACCTAATCTGCAATGCCTCATAGAGCATTATAAAACAGCAGAAGGGTGAGAAATATTACCATAATAATAAATGCATAAGATTATATATATACAAGTAACAATTACATATAATCCACATTTCTCACCACAATCCATTTTCATTATCATATGCATCATCATACATATACACAAATCATTCATGGATATTCAACAAGTATGTTTCATTCTACATACATCCATATCTTCAACTCCATAATTCACAATCAAGCATATTCATATAACCAGGACATCCACGTTATGTGACTCAATCACGGCTCAATGCAACTCAATGCTATGTGGTACCAACACTTGTTATCATTTTTCGGTTTTTACACTTAAACCGGGTCCACCCTTCTAGATCGATAACAACAAAGCCCGTCCCCTAGGCTTCAAACCCATCCTTCTAGGTTTGGGACAAGCCACTAGTCTCCACGAAACTAGCAACATTGCCTCTTGACAAAATGATGCATATGCAATCAACCAACAAAATGCACTTAAGACTGATCCCGCGTCTTAATCTCATGCATTCAAATAATTCATCCCTTCAAGAATTACAACATGATTGCACACACAACATATTCATAACAATTCAAGGCATTCACATTCAATACCATCATCACATTCATCAAAACAATGCACACATATCCGCGATATGTTCTCATGCATTACATACATTAGCATACAACAATATGCATTCACATACTTATTAGACAATACACACATATTCACTAATATGTTCTCATGTATCCCTAATCAATTCAAACAATACACATATCACAATCTAGGATTCACGCCCAAAGGCTACCCACAGCTCATCACAATAGTACACAAACTATTCATATCACATAGGATTAACATAATTGAACCAAGCAATTAATCATTGGATGGATAAAACAGAGAAGAAACAATGTTGTCCTGCTCGCCACCCTTCGCCTGGCGAAGCCATTGGCGAATTCTCGCTGGGACCTTCGCCTGGCGAACTCGCCAGCGAACAAAGTCAGTAGCTACTGACTTGATTTGCTACCCTTCGCTGATGTACTCGCCTTGCGAACCTTCGTCACTCACCTTCGCCTGGTGAATTTGCCAGCGGAGACCACTGGGAGTTTTTTTGAATTATTCGCCAGCTATTCGCTGGGCTTCGCCTTCACTCGCCTGGCGAGAGCCAGCGAACCTGCGATATCAGAACTCTTATTCTGTCCCAAAACTTCTACCCTTCAAAAATCGACCGATTCTCACCAAACCAGTTCCAGTAATCTTAACCCCACATCACCCGACTATTCTACGATATTACTTCCAGTTTCTAACCGATTAAACTATGATTCTACTGATTAAATCCATTTTTGCCCTAGCTTGAAAAATGGTGGAAACTCACAACAAAACCCAACCCACACATACATAACCACATACATTGACTAGATAATAATGTTTCTCACCCTTACCTTGATTAGATTGAAGCTTGAAGTTGATTCTTGATGATTTCTTCAAGTTTCCCTCTTCTCTTCTCTTTTCTCCTCTTTCTCTATTCTTTCTCTTCTATTTTCTTTCTATCCAATTCTTTCCACTTATCCCTTATATATTTCTATTATTTTCTTTCCTTCCCATTTCTCTCTTCAATTATCTACCAAATAAATCCAATTAATCCAAATCATTAATATTAATTCCAATAAATCAATTAATTAACATAATTAATTAATTAATGAAATTTGGGCTGTTACAACCCTCCCCCACTTTAGGAATTTTCGTCCTCAAAAATGTTTCCTGATTCAAACAGTTCTGGATAAGACTCCCTCATTTGGCTCTCCAGTTCCCAAGTCACATTTCCACCGGCCGGTCCTCCCCAAGCGACCTTCACCAAAGAAATATCTTTGCCTTAAAGTTGCTTCAACTTCTGATCTTCTATCTGCACAGGTGATGCCTCCACAGTTAGGTTATCTCTCACCTGCACATCATCTGCTTGGACTACATGAGACGGATCCGCAATGTATTTCCTCAACTGAGATACATGGAACACATCATGGAGATTAGCAAGCGACGGCGGTAAAGCCACACGATAGGCCACTTCTCTTATCCTCTGCAAAATCTGATAAGGACCAATGAAACGCGGCGTCAACTTACGCGACTTCAATGCCCTACCAACACCAGTCATTGGAGTAACCCAAAGAAACAAATGATCTCCCTCTTGAAATTCAAGTGCCTTCCTCCTCTTGTCATGATAACTCTTCTAACGACTTTGAGAAATCCTCATCTTTTCTTGAATCATCTTAATCTTGTCCGTAGTCTGCTGAACTATCTCGGGTCCAACTACAGAACTCTCTCCGGACTCATACCAACAGAGTGGCGTCCTACACCGCCTACCATACAATGCTTCAAACGGTGCCATACCAATGCTCGAATAAAAACTGTTGTTGTAAGTAAATTCAATCAAAGGCAAGTAGCTATCCCAAACTCCTCATTTCTCCAATACACAAGCTCTCAAAAGATCCTCAAGTGATTGAATAGTTCTCTCAGTATGACCATCTGTCTGAGGATGATAAGCTGAACTCAAATGCAACTTCATACCCAAAGCACTTTGCAAGCTCTCCCAAAATCTTGAAGTAAACCTCGGATCCCTATCCGACACAATACTAGACGGAATACCATGCAAACTGAAAATCCTCTCGATGTATAGCTTTGCCAATTTCTCCAACGTATAATCCATTCGCATAGGAATAAAGTGAGCAGATTTAGTCAATCTATCCACAATAACCCAAATAGCTTCAAAATTACCCGGCGTCCTAGGTAATCCAGACACAAAGTCCATAGAAATGATATCCCATTTCCACTCAGGAATAAACAACGGTTGCATCAAACCTGACGGTTTCTGATGCTCAATCTTTGACTTCTGGCAAGTCAAATAAGAATACACAAATTCGGCAATATCCTTCTTCATACGAGGCCACCAAAATATTTTCCTCAAATCTTGATACATCTTAGTAGCACCCGGATGAATACTCAATCCGCTACGATGTCCTTCCTCAAGAATACTCTTTTTCAGTTCATCAAGATCCGGGACACAAACTCTATCCCGACACCTCATAATACCATTCTCATCAATCCGAAAATCACCACCTTGGCCTTGGTTGATCAAAGTCAACCGGTCAACTAAACTCAAATTGGATTTCTGTCCTTCTCGAATTTCGTCCAGAATACCACTCGTAAGCTTCAACATTGCAAGCTTAACCCCATAAGAAGTCTCCTCAAACACCAAACTCAAATCACGAAATTGCTCAATCAATTCAAACTCTTTCACCATCATCATCGACATGTGCAACGATTTCCGACTCAACGCATCCGCTACCACATTCGCTTTACCCAAATGGTAATTCAACCCAAAATCATAATCCTTCAAAAGCTCTAACCACCTTCTTTGCCTAGCATTCAATTCCTTTTGATCAAAGAGATACTTCAAACTCTTGTGATCACTAAACACTTCAAATCTCCCACCAAACAAATAATGCCTCCAAAGTTTGAGCACAAACACAACGGCGGCCAACTCTAAGTCATGCGTCGGATAATTCTTCTCATGCACTTTGAGTTGCCTCAAAGCATAGGCTACAACTTGATTATTCTGCATCAACACACCTCCCAAGCCCATAAAAGAAGCATCACAATACACCACAAACGGCTCCTCCAGATTTGGCAAAATCAGAACAGGGGTTGTCGTCAATCTTCTCTTAAGTTCCTGAAAACTCTTTTCACACTTGGCATCCCAAACAAAAGCTTGACCCTTCCTAGTCAATTGTGTTAACGGTAATGATAACTTAGCAAATCCTTCAATGAACTTACGATAATAACCCGCTAAGCCAAGAAAACTCCTAATCTCAAAAACTGATTTCGGAGTCTCCCATTGCGATACCGCTTCAACCTTCGATGGATCAACCGCAATACCTTCACTTGAAATAACATGACCAAGGAAACTCACTTCTTTCAACTAAAATTCACACTTAGAAAGTTTCGCATACAACTGCTTCGCTTTCAACACAGATAACACAATCTTCAAATGTTCGACATGCTCCTCTTCATTCTTCGAATAGACCAAAATGTCATCGATAAACACCACAACAAACTTATCCAAATAAGGATGGAAAATCCTATTCATGTACTCCATAAATACACCCGGTGCATTAGTCACACCAAATGGCATTACAGAATACTCATAGTGTCCATACCTCGTTCTAAAAGCAGTCTTCTGAATATCCTCAGCTTTCACACGAATCTGATGATACCCAGACCTCAAATCTATTTTACTGAACACACTTGCACCAACGAACTGATCCATCAGATCATCAATCCTCGGAAGTGGATACTTGTTCTTGATAGTCACCTTGTTCAACTGTCTGTAATCCACACAGAGTCTCATAGAACCTTCTTTCTTCTTAACCAACAACACTGGTGCACCCCACGACGACACACTCGGACGAATAAACCTCTTCTCAAGCAAATCTTCAAGTTGACTATTCAACTCTTTCAATTCCGATGCAGACATACGATATGGAGCCATCGATATCGGACTGGTTCTAGGAATCAGGTCAATCGAAAACTCCACTTCTCGTTCCGACGGTAAATCCCTTATCTCATCAGGAAAAACTTCCGGAAAATCACGGACAACTGGTAAGGCATCAATTGCCTCACTTTCACCAATACTCAAAGTTGCCATCAACATAAATACCCTTGCACCATCTCGCACTGATTCTTTCACTTGCTTAGCAGTCATAAACAAATTCCCTTCATCACCCGGTTTAGGAAAAATAACCGTTTTATCAAAACAGTTAATATAAACACGATTGAATTTTAACCAATTCATTCCCAGAATGACATCAAGTTGATCTAAGTGAAGACACACTAAATCAACCCCAAAAGTCTCTACCAAAAATACTCAAAAGGCAATTCAAACACACATACGGCGTAGTTACCGAACCCATAGCAGGAGTATCAATAACCATGCCACCACCAATAACAGACATCTCAAGATTTAACCTTCTAACACACTCCAGAGAAATAAAATAATGCGTAGCTCCAGTATCAATTATAGCGATCAAAGGCATACCATTAATAAAACACGTACCTCTGATCAAGCGATCATCACTAGCAGTCTCAGATCCAGATAGAGAAAACACTCTTCTGCTCATCCTCATCATAAATCCTACTCTTGTTTACCAACTCAGAAAATCACCAGATTTCCTGATAACCAATAGCCTGCTTGATCTCAGGCCTCAAGCCATTCACAAATTTGAGACACTTAGATCTCTCAACATTAACAGTGTTGTAGTGAGGATAAAACTTGATCAACTCCTCAAATATTGCCGCATACTCAGCTACTGTCGAATTACCTTGCTTCAGCTCAAGGAATTCAATCTCTTTCTTTCCGCGCACATCTTCTGGAAAATACTTCTCCAGAAATGTCTCTGTAAAAAGATTCCAAGTAATCACAATCTCATCCTCTTCAAATCTTTGGCGAGTATTACCCCACCAGTCCTCGGCTTCCTTTTCAAGCATATGAGTTCCGAACCGCACCTTCTGTGCATCCGAACAATTCATAACCCGAAAAATCTTCTCAATAACTTTAAACCAAATTTGTGCTTTGTCAGGCTCATGGGTTCCCTTGAACGTCGGTGGATTATTCCTTTGGAACCTTCCCAAAGCGTGAAATTCATCATCAGCATTATTCCCCCCATTCACGTTGGCCTGAGGATGTTGTCCAATTGCCCAAGCCAATCTCGTCAAAGCCTTCGCAATTGCTTCGTCATTCCTACCTGCAACCATCTTACTGAATTCCAACAACATAACCACGTAAGAACACCAATATCGATAGTGTAACATACACACATATCAATATACACAAAGAACAACACGCTGACAACTTGGCCGGACGGACCGACCTGCTCTGATACCACTTAATGTAACACCCCCTTCTATACCACCAAATAAAAACAAATAAACATTTATGCACATTTCAAAATTCATCAGAGTATAATTTAATATATGGTATAAAAGAAGTATGTCACATCATCACCAATTAAAACACTCCACACTCGCTCTTATATAAAAAGAATATACAACAGTGGAATAGTTTTCAAAATAGAGGGACTTAGTCCTTAACCCACACATCAATATTTAAAATTAAAGCGGAAGAATAAAACATTTGAACTAACTCAAAACATTTGATCACATAAATACATGTTATCCAGTTGTTCATCAATCATTCATGTTACAAAACATCATCAACGGATACATCACAAATGTATCACAAAATAATGCTATACAAGCCTAACTACCCGGTGTTACATAATCAGAGCAGTCCGACTCAAAAGAATGAAGTTATACTTCACAAAAGAAACCTCCTGCAACCTAATCTGCAATGCCTTATAGAGCACTATAAAATAGCATAAGGGTGAGAAATATTACCATAATAATAAATGCATAAGATTATATATATACAAGTAACAATTACATATAATCAACATTTCTCACGGCAATCCATTTTCATTATCATATGCATCATCATACATATACACAAATCATTCATGGATATTCAACAAGTATGTTTCATTCTACATACATCCATATCTTCAACTCCATAATTCACAATCAAGCATATTCATATAACCAGGACATCCATGTTATGCGACTCAATCACGGCTCAATGCAACTCAATGCTATGTGGTACCAACACTTGTTATCATTTTTCGGTTTTTACACTTAAACCGGGTCCACCCTTCTAGACCGATAACAACAAAGCCCGTCCCCTAGGCTTCAAACCCACCCTTCTAGGTTTGGGACAAGCCACTAGTCTCCACGAAACTAGCAACATTGCCTCTTGACAAAATGATGCATATGCAATCAACCAACAAAATGAACTTAAGACTGATCCCGCGTCTTAATCTCATGCATTCAAATAATTCATCCCTTCAAGAATTACAACATGATTGCACACACAACATATTCATAACAATTCAAGGCATTCACATTCAATACCATCATCACATTCATCAAAACAATGCACACATATCCGCGATATGTTCTCATGCATTACATACATTAGCATACGACAATATGCATTCACATACTTATTAGACAATACACACATATTCACTAATATGTTCTCATGTATCCCTAATCAATTCAAACAATACACATATCACAATCTAGGATTCACGCCCAAAGGCTACCCACAGCTCATCACAATAGTACACAAACTATTCATATCACATAGGATTAACATAATTGAACCAAGCAATTAATCATTGGATGGATAAAACAGAGAAGAAACAATGTTGTCCTGCTCGCCACCCTTCGCCTGGCGAAGCCATTGGCGAATTCTCGCTGGGACCTTCGCTTGGAGAACTCGCCAGCGAACAAAGTCAGTAGCTACTGACTTGATTTGCTACCCTTCGCTGATGTACTCGCCTGGCGAACCTTCGTCACTCACCTTCGCCTGGCGAACTTGCCAGCGAAGACCACTGGGAGTTTCCTTGAATTATTCGTCAGCTATTCGCTGGGCTTCGCCCAGTGAAGCTTCGCCTTCACTCGCCTGGCGAGAGCCAGGGAACCTGCGATATCAGAACCCTCATTCTGTCCCAAAACTTCTACCCTTCAAAAATCGATCGATTCTCACCAAACCAGTTCCAGTAATCTTAACCCCACATCACCCGACTATTCTACGACATTACTTCCAGTTTCTAACCGATTAAACTATGATTCTACCGATTAAATTCGTTTTTGCCCTAGCTTGAAAAATGGTGGAAACTCACAACCAAACCCAACCCACACATACATAACCACATACATTGACTAGATAATAATGTTTCTCACCCTTACCTTGATTGGATTGAAGCTTAAAGTTGATTCTTGATGATTTCTCCAAGTTTCCCTCCTCTCTTCTCTTTTCTCCTCTTTCTCTATTTTTTCTCTTTTATTTTCTTTCTATCCAATTCTTTCCACTTATCCCTTGTATATTTCTATTATTTTCTTTCCTTCCCATTTCTCTCTTCAATTATCTACCAAATAAATCCAATTAATCCAAATCATTAACATTAATTCCAATAAATCAATTAATTAACATAATTAATTAATTAATGAAATTTGGGCTGTTACAACGTCCGGTTCCGCAAGACAACCCCAGAAGACAGGGTCAATAGAGGAGACTATCTGACAGAACCCTCGATCCAATCCCGATGGATTATGACCAGTTATTGCAACTCCTGCTCCAACTTCAGCTGGTTAAACATCGAACGCTGGCTCCAATGATTGGACAGCCACCACCGGACTGGGACGTGAACGCCCGTTGCGAATTCCACTCTGGAGCACCGGGGCACGATATACTGAACTGTAGAGCTTTTAAGCATAAGGTTCAAGACATGATTGAGTTAAGAACAATTGAATTCGTGCTGGGCGGCATGAAAGCATCAGGCAAATTCATCGCTTATTGTGCAAGAGAGATGGATGTTCTCATGATCTCATCTGAAGATGAGAAGGATCAGGAGTATATCCCGCGGTCTTTGAGGTCTGAATCGCCATGCCCGCAAATTTTTCATGTTCCTGGGTCGAGCTCAAGGATGAAAACCCCTGAACAGAGAGGATCATCACTAGGTCAAACCTCGTCTCCGAATTGTTTCTGCCATACAGAATCAGCAACCTCTCGCTCCTTTGCAGCGAAACTATCAGAGCCCGAATCAGAGTCGACCTCACAGCAGTCGTTCTTCTGATCGAGTCTGAAGACTTGAAAGGGCTGCTCCCCTCAGCAGCAAATAAAGTGTGAAAGCCCAGTTCCCCGAAAGCTGGCAATCTGCATTTTATCATGTCACTTCTTTACATTTGTAGTTTCTTTCCTGTAGAATTGCAAATGTCGCTTGTAAAGCATGATTGTTTTTCAATTGATAATGAAATAAATATGCATGTTTTGAACTAATCCGTTCGTGTTCACTCTATTGTTTTCTTTTATTTCTAACGCTTGTTTAAGTGGAATCCGGGGAGGATGACGAAGTCCAATGATGTGTAAGCTTCTGATGCTATGCTTTCGAACAAAAAAACCTATTGATGATGTATAGGCATTGTTTCAATTCCCAAACACCGGAGATATAAGGAAGAGAATCCCTTGTTAACCCCTTTGAGCCTAGTTGTAGGAGTTTCTTTCTGAAGATAAAAAACCCTCAATCTTAACCCGGGGCAGGGTAGGTGTCAGTTAGTTTGACCAAGCGTTCAAATAACAAAAGGAGTGTCTGTTCGAGGATCAATCACGCCGCTATAGGTCGTACCTAAAAAACTATGATGGTTAAACCTGGCCGACTAGGAGTGAAACAGTCACAATCTCTTTAACAAGTCATACGAGCCGATGCCATACGATTTGTCCCAAAAAAAAGAGAAAGAAAAAGAAAAAAATCGAAAAGAAAAAGCCCGCTAAGTCGAATCTTAAAAGCAAGCGACTTAGGCAAAAATTAGGGTACCCCGCTGGACTTCAAGATTGAAGAAACTCAAGAGAGTTAGTCCAGGAAAAAGTTAGGGGAAAATGAAAAAATGAAAAACGAAAAGAAAAAAAGGATTACGAAAGAAAATCCTCAAACAAGAACGAAATCGTATGGCTACCGGTGCCCAAACGAAGACGAAAAGTGAACGACTGTCACTCCAAAAAACTTGTGGTTTCCTGAACCGTCACTCCTGTCATATAACCTCTGAAAGGTGAACGCTAAGGTCGAATTAGCTGAACGTAGGATCAGAGGACATCAAGGAGAATGGGTGGGTTAAAATGAATTTTGAGCCTTTATCCTTTCTTTCTTAAACCGTGAACCAGACCATGTTACAACCTTTAAAAGACCTAATTGAAATAGGTTTGTTTCGAAAGCATACTTCGGTAAAGATCGCGTCGGAACTGACTCCTAGATAGGATTCTCAATACAGCGTTGTATTAATGTTGGCATGTTGATGAATGATTTCAGGTATTTTATGTCATAAAGTTTTTCCAGTGAACAGGAATGGATTTTGAAAACTGCCATATGCATTGCATTTGATATGTCTTTTATGCAGAACAACTTGTTTTACTGGCGAGTAAGCGCTTGACAGCAGGAAAGTTTCCATAATGGAAAGTCTGATCAGGGCATAATGCAGAATGCTAGAATATTCCGGTGAACTGGGGCAAGCTATGTCGAATGATCACATCATGGGAGTCATCCATCTAGAAATCGTTAATCCGGGGCAATCAGGTCGAGATTTGATGAATCTCTCGCAGCCAAGGGTACTACTCCCCACATATCAGCCCATGAGGGGCAAAGTCATGACAAGACTGGGGCAGGTCACCCCGAGAGCTTCGAAGCCTCCTTTATCCTGAAGGTTGTTAACTTGAAGCACCTTTGCGAGGTTCAATATGCTGAGGCATATCAAGGTGCAGAGATTGCAGAGTTCCTTCCAAGGAACATCCCCAAAGAGATCCCACCAGGCTGGGGCAAAAGTTGAAAGCGAAGGAGTCGTTCCTCCCTGTGTTGGCACAGATTGTCAGAGTTTGTCAGAAGTTGTAGGAAGATTTTGGGGCAAGCCATCTCGAGTTCGTTTCGTGGCATGTTTTCCAATCAGGATGATGCCTTCTTCCCCAACGAGTCCAATAGCGTCTCCCCATGGAGTCTGAACATGGGACCGAGAGCATTGATATGTCTTCCCAAGCAGAGATAGATTCTCCCCATCCTGACACATCCTGAGGAAGGATCATCATCTCCCTAGTTGATTCATGCGCCGAAGCGTATGTTTATCCCCAGCACTGAGCCAATGTGCAGTTTTCCTGTAGAAAACTATTCACAAGAGTTCAACTTCCGATAGTTCAGACTGAAGTCTCCAGCAGAATTGAAATTCCCCAGAGAGTTGTACTCTCCCCGGCAGGTAGGAGTGATTCCAGCGTCCGGTTACCATCCTCATACGAGTTTGCAGTCCCTCAAGAGAGCCGAGTCCTTGGAAGCCGTTCAGGCCATGATTGGTGCTCCCCAGTAGAGTGTTTAATAGCTGATGCTATATTTCCCCATCGGAGTCGTTATCTCCAGGAAAGTTTAGCCGCGAAGGCCGCGCAGTTTATTTCTGCGATTGACATCATTTCCCTCAGCAGTTTGTGGGTCGTATACCTAGTTGAGCAGGTCCAAGTTCTCGTAGAACTTTGTCCCCCTGCAGCAGTCGACTGAAGTTCGTTTCCCCAGGCGGAGTCCAATTGAGATTGGTGTGACTTCTTCTCCTCGGCAGGATGATTCCTCCCTACCAGAGTGTTTTTTTCTCCTTGACAGGAGGATTTTCCCTTCAGCATTTATTTTGCTGATGGGGTCATAGCATTTTGCATGATTGCATAACATTTACCCTAAATGCGTAGCATTTCCACCGTGTGGAGCATTGCGCCATTGTCAAGCATATGCATATAAAACATGAGCTAGGTCATTGTTGTTCTTGTTTTGCAGGTGTTCCTATGCAGAATGGTTTGCTCAAGATGATTCTTGAATTCCCCAGCGAAGTTGTTTGCTTAAGATGATTCTTAAAATCCCTAGTGAAGTCGCCAGAGTTGGTTGCTCAAGTTGATGCTTAGAGTCCCCGGCAGAGTGTTTGCGCAGGATGATTCCTGAAATCTCCAGCAGAGTTATTGGTTCAGGATGACTCTTGAAGTCCCCGGCGGAATTATTTGTCCAAGATGATTCTTGAAGTCCTCAGCAGAGTTGAGTCATCCAGAATGATTTCTGGATCCTCGAACCAGAGTTACTTGATAGTTCTCCAGGATCTCCAGCGGAAAGGTGCCATCCCCAGCATGTTTTCAACAGAAAAGTTGAAATTTCCTTGAAGACTTGATGATTGAAGTTCGGCAGCGGTGCCAAAACCCCTGACTTACTGACGAAGTCCAGCTGCGATGTCGAAGCAGTTCTCTCAGCTGATGTGGAGTGCCTGATGGAAGAAGTTTGGATATCCCTATTTGGTTCATGATTGACCGAGGATTCTATTCTCGACTTACTGACGAAGTCCAGCTGATGCCCGAAAATTTCTTTGAATGCTCGACGGCATAATTAACTTGATGGTTAAAAAGTTCCTAATTACCTGATGAGTCCCGAGGAATTCTTCTACTGCCGCGCCGCAGAATGCTTGACGGTAATATCAGCTATGTATCGCCGGTTACCGAGTGACCAGTGATCCCTTGATGACTTGAGGAAGCAACTGCAGCGAAATCTGATAATCATCCCGACGGATATTTGAGAGTAGCCATTCACCAGTTACCGAGTAACCGGTGATCCCTTATTGACTTACTGATGAAGTCCGACAAAGATGTTGTCGACGTTCCTAGCGACATGAGGAGTCCATAGGCGACGATAAGGAATTCTTCTGCAGTGGCGCAGAGCCTGACGGTAGAATCACCCATCATTCACCAGTTACCGAGCAACCGGTGATCCCTTATTGACTTGCTGATGAAGTCTGACAAAGATATTGTCGACGCTCCTTGCGACATGATGAGTCCATAGGCGATGATAAGGAATTGTTTCTGCAGTGGCGCAGAATGCCCGACAGCATAATCGGCCATCATTCACCAGTTACCGAGCAACCGGTGATCCCTTATTGACTTGCTGATGAAGTCCGACAAAGATATTGTCGACGCTCCTAGCGACATGATGAGTCCATAGGCGACGATAAGGAATTGTTTCTGCAGTGGCGCAGAATGCCCGACGGCATAATTAGCCATCATTCACCAGTTACCGAGTAACCGGTAATCCCTTATTGACTTACTGATGAAGTCCGACAAAGATGTTGTCGACGTTCCTAGCGACATGATAAGTCCATAGGCGATGATAAGGAATTCATCTGCTATAACGCAGAATGCCTGACGGTATAATCAACCATCCATTACCAGTTACCGTGTAACTGGTGATCCCGTGATGACTTGAGGACGAAGATCTACAGCAAAATCAGATGATCATCCTGACGGAGATTTGAGAGTAGACCCTTCACCAATTACAGTGTGACCAATTCCCCAGCAGAGTTGTTGTGCAACTGTCATGCTCAGTTTTTGAAGATGTGCCTACCAATCAAAGTATCGTTTACCTATGCGGTGGCAGATCGCCTGTTGCCATGTAACTAGTGATCCCTCGATGATATGAGGATGCAATGATATCAGATAAATCAGAGAATCATCCTGACAGAGATTCAGATCAGTGTTTCTCCAGCTAGTTTCCGTGCAACTATTATTTCAGTTTCCGAAGATTTGTCCCCATCAGAGTACCGTGTACTTGCGCAGTTGGAAAATTTCCAGGTTTGTTGGTATTCAACCGTCTTTTACCTTGATTATTTGAGAGCCGTTCGCTTCTCACCCAGTCAGGTCCAAGCCGTTTGAATAGGGGCAGCTGTTGCACCCCAAAATTTGCCCAACATTTCTTTGCCTAGCTTATGTTTCATTTCATTCACATTAGCATTATCATTTGCATTTCATTGACATGTATGCAGGAGATCAAGAGGTATGATTACCAATCAAGGGCTACACAAGACTTTGAAGCTAGCTAAGAAGGTTATTCAAGTGTTCAAGGGTTGATATCCTTGTCAGAGAAGTTAAAAGAGCCTCAGAGAGAGTGGTTGAAACCAAGAATGTGTGTCTCCTAACTTGAGAGTTGTGGAAAGCCATCAGATGATTCTAAAGCCATGAAGTTGGACTTGATGTCTTGAGATAGCTCATGAGAAGTGTTGAAGATCACTTTGGGGCCTAGACAAGTCATTGTGCAAGATTAAGAAGCCTCAGCCATGATTGGTGCAACTAGGGTTTGACTGGGTCAGCCCTAAGTCAACTGAGGATTTGAAGAAGGTTGAGACTTAATTCAAGAGCCATTGGATCATGGATTTATACATTGAGATGTTATAAGGATGATTCTAAGGTTAACTCATCATGATTGAAGAGTTTGAGAAGTTTCAGGCTAGGGTTTCTAAGACTTGACAGTGTAAAATCCCTTGGCTTGAACCCTGACTTCAAGACTATTTAACTCAAGATATGATTGTCATCTCATCTTGACCCCAACATGATTGTTGTAGGGCATGATCGTAGCTTTAATTTGAGTACTAGAAGTCCTTGATAGGATTCATAGAACTCAAGTTATGAGCCAGACAAGTTACGAGTCATCTGAGGCATGTGAATTTGGAGCTTGAAAGTTACCCAACTTGCATGACACTCTTTCCCTAGAAGGATGATTCCTATGAACTTTTGGTTAACATGAATGTTGTTCCTTATTCTCTTAGGTTTCTAAAGAGTACTAGAAGTCCATGATTGGATTTGTAGAACTCAAGTTATGGCTTTGACAAGTCAAGGGTATTTTGGGCATTTGGACATTACAGGTCATTTTGAATTATAGGTCAATTTCACTATCTTGCAAGCTTCAAATGGAGTTTTGCTCAACATGAAAGTTGCTCAAAATGATGTTTTCAGCTTAGCCAAGTATCAAGAGTCCATTGATATGGATTAAAACAAGCATATGTTGAAGAAATTTCACAAAAGGACCATTCTAATGAATTAAAATGGAAAAATTCAAAACAATTGATAAATGAATGATTTCAAGACAAATTTGTGCTCATTTTGGTTGGAAAATAAATTCTAAACACAATGGCATTATTAGAATTTTCATTTGAGGCTTGGTTCATGGTGCTTTAGTTTGTTACTTCAAGAATAAGCTACATATCAAAAATCATTCACAAGGCATAAACAAGGACTCCTTTTGATCCAAACTCATTCACAAGGTCATATGCAAGCTGAATGAAGGTTCTAGAAGGTTGGAAAGCCCAGAATTCGTTTTTGCCATTGTTGGAATTTTGGAAGAAACTTGAAAATTGGATATTCTAATTTGGGCTTTTATTGAACCACCAAAGCCTAAAAATCATTTCTATATATTGCCATGAGTGATTCCAGATGAAGGTTGGTGATGGAATGAGCTTGGAAAGGTAAGAAATACATTGAAAAAGTTTGTTACAAGTGAAAATTTAATTTCAACTTAGAGGCCATTTCTGGAGTAATTGAGCATTGAAGAAGCTTCTACTATCATCATTGAGTAAATCTGCAGAAGATTGGATCAAGATTCGCGCCATAACTGCTCCAATTTGAAGCTCCAACTCAGGTTTTTACATTTCAAAGTTATGCTCTGTTCTTGATGAATTAAGATAGAATTGGCATGTGGTTAGGTAGTACATGAACCATAGATGGATTTTGGATGAAAAAACTGAGTTTAGAGACAATTTAGGAATGAACACGTTTTCTAGTTGGTATTGAATCTCTCTGTTCTTGGAGTTTTAGCATAAGTAAGTGTGATATTTGGAATCCTTGCGAAAAATCCTTCAAGATTGGTCCAAGAATCACTCGAAACCGTTTAGAATTGAGAGAGATAGAAGCGCATGAATGTTGCCGGAATCCTTACGGTTATCGTCGTCGGCCGGTACTATAGTGCTGCGTTTTTGCATCCTTGAAAATTCAAAACGGAGAAGAAATAAGAGGATCGTCGGATCGCACAAGGAAAGAAGACTAAGTCATGCGATCTAACTGCTATACACGTGCCACGTCCACCGTCCACATCAGCGCCACCTCATTTAATGAATTCTGAACGGGCCTTAAGATTTTGATACTCGCACCCCACCTCAACAAGCCCAGTCCAGTTTGTGCTTTGATTGCTTGCTGAATGCACCACCTCCCATTTTCACTTTAATTTGCTTTTCTTTTATTTTTCTGTTTTAATGTTATTAGATATTAATTCATTAGAAATAGTTGAATGTTTCATAAAATCACAAAAAAATACTTTCTAGCTAGCTTAAGATGTGTAGAATTTTATCATATTTTTTCTTTTAATTTTCCATTTCTTTTTCAATTAAATTCGTATTTTCTCTTTTAATGTGTTTTTAATGGTTGAAAACTGACATGCATGACTTGCTGATTTTTGTATTGGCTCATACTTTAGAATTTAGTTCTAATTTTTTGTATGCTAGTTGAGGACTCATTGATTGTTTTGTGTAATTTTTCTCAGATTTTTTTAGAGCCTTTAAATGTAGTTTTGAATTAAATCTTTGTGACCCTCCTCACTTGGTGATTCATTTGCATACCTCACATTGTTCTTTCTGTTTGAACCATTTCCTTTTGGAATTTCCCCCCATCCTTTTGGCTGTTGATTATGTACATATTAAGGTGCTTCCATGATTTTTTTGGTAATTTTTAGATAGCTTTTGGTGCTGTTTTAGAATTAGATCATTAGACCTTCCATTTTAGGCTTCCCTCTTAATAGGTTGTGGCTTAGGATTTGTTTAGAGACTTTCCCATTAGGTTTGGCCCCAGGCCTTTCTACTATAGACACCTAACATACCTAGGTTTCCCTAGAAATTTCCCTAGGATTTTAGAATTAGTTTTGGTATTTTAGATTGAATTAATACTTAGGCTAGTTGTAACATGTTCATAACATAGCCTTTCCTTTTGATTGATTTCATTAATGACTTTTAGCATGAGATAATTTCCCTATTTCTCTTGGATGTTGCTTTATACATGTTATAGCTTCTGTTTGCTTGATTATAATGATTGATTTAGAGTTTTAGTTTCCCTTTGATAGCTTTCTTATAGCTTGTTCTGATTAGGGATTAGGAAGAGCCTTAGTTGTTTCTTTCTTTCTTCAAATAAACATGGATAGCTTTGTTTGCTTTCCATCCCATCCCATGATTCAAAGTCCTCATGTGAAAGCCCATCTCTCCTTTGGAGGTATGTATGGCATGTCATAATGAGTAGAACTTTTGAGAATGCCTTTCATGGATGCATGGTTGAGTGTCATGATGGATTCCTTTGGTTTCCATCATGCTTCCCATCTTCATGTACTCATCTCGTTGATTCTCTTCATCCTTGTTGAAGTAGCTTGTTAAAGCTTGAAGATGGAGCATTGATTTCCTTCTCTTGAAGATGGTTTGAGCTTGAAGATTGGTTTACAGACTATAGGTTTGCTTTGCTGTCAGAAGATTGCCTTGCTTGTGGTCTTGCTTGCTATTTTCCTTGATTGATTTACTGTATTGATGTGACTTGTTTGGTATGTTGCATTAGATTAGGTTTCCATATAGATGATTCTAAGCCTAAGAGCACCCTAAAGGTTGAGTTGCTCCCTTTGCTTGTTTGAATAAGAGGATGAGTTGAGCTCCCTCTGTTTGTCTGTTATTGACTGGCTTTGCTTGATTACCGAGAGGTCGAGTGGGTCTCCCTCTGCTTGTATTGCTGTATAGCATGTGCATCTCTACTGTTTATCTGTTTACTGTTAAGCTGATGCTTTATCTGTTTCTGTATCCCATTGACATGATCCCCTAGGAATCTCACTTCCTTTGATAAGGAAGTGATGATTAGAACTGTAGGTTGAAACCTATGCATGATATCCTTTAGGAGTTCCCTGTTTCAAACTTCGACCATAGGATGAATCCTTGACATGACAACTGTTAGGACTTGATAGTCTCCTCTTAGTTAAGCCTGTTTTCTCTTCTCATCTTCAAACAGATAAAAAATACAGTAATAAAGGTTAACTGATGTCGTACGTTACGAGCCTTAAGTTACTTAGGAAATAATTGTTGAAGGGTCACTCTTCAATAGTCAGGATGTTTAGTATGGTACCCTTAGGGTGACATGCGACGCATTCACTCCTAGGTCATAATCTCTAGTGCGATATTAGTTGCAGACCACCGTAAAAACACTTCTTCCGTAAAAAACAGAAAACAAACTTCAAACCTTTTGCCCCGTGGGCCCATAATTCAAAGGAAGCTTTTCTGAAGAAAAGAGTGTCGTTAACTCCCAGTTCTACCGCAAACGGTAACGCCTAAGTCTCCAAGGGTCGAGCTGCATACACCAAACTGCTGGAACTGTTTGTTAACCCTACTCGAAAAAACAGATGAATCTGAATTCCCGTAATCCGTATTATCCCGAACTACGTAAGCTCTGATCTCTCATACTTGTTGAGAGTACGTAGGCACAATACTGACGTATTGGCAAGCCACCTTCCCCCATCCTGTTACCCGTAGTTAGGCGAACTATGTAGACTCTGATTTCTCATTCTCTGATGAGAATACGTAGGCATAAAGCGCGACGCTTTGCCGAGTCATTTTCTTTTCTTTTCAGACCGGCCTTGATAGGTAGATAGTAAATAAACCCATCAGATAAACACAACAAGCGTGGATCCCATCGAGTACGATGGACGTGAGGGGTGCTAATACCTTCCCCTTGCGTAACCAACTCCCGAATCCAGACAATGGTTGCAATGACCTTGTCTTATACCTTTTCGTCAGGTTTTTCCGATCGTTTCCTTTCCCGTTCTGAGGGATAAATAACGAAAGGTGGCGACTCTTCTGTTTTGTCGGCACCTTATTTTCGCGGTAGTGGCAATTAGCCATAATAAACATGTACACACAAGTAGAATAAACAAGCAGGAACAAACACAAGGAGGTGGGATCTTAAGGTCAAAAATTAGGGTGTGACACATACCAGTTGATATCATAGTGTCTAAGGGTTATTAATTTTTCAACCCATGCTTCTTTGTTAGGGAGGTTCTAAAGAACCTGAGTTCTAGGCAAGTGAGAAATAAACCACTTGCTAAGCAAATCCGTACAACACGAGAATAGCCCAAGATCGTACACCTTTCGGCGATGGATGACGATATAGGTATCTGCTAGTAGTGTGGACACATAATTCTTGATGATGAAAAGCCGGATGGCCTCCTCACTGATGAATTCGTCACAACACGGGAAAAGATACAAATCATAGATTAAGAATGCTAGGATTGCCTCAAAGATTCCCATATTTCTGTTATCATAATGAAACTCGGCCATCTCCATGAATGATCTTCCTTCCATTCCAGAGAAACCACTTCTAGTTACCAATTCAGCGGGCAGCTCCATTGGCCTGATGTGTAGTGCCTTGGCAAGGTCTCTTCTTCTTGGTTTCCCATAAGGAGATTTGAAGGTCAGAGGAATCCTTAAGTAAGCAGAGTACTCTTCTATTTTCGGGAGTAACTGGAAGTCTGGGAAGATAAAATAGTAATATACCGGATCATAGAACTCGACGAGTGCTCGCAGCATGTCCTCATTGACTCGCGTGTTGAGTAGTAGCAGAAGATCTCCGTATTTGGAAATGAAAGCAGCGGGGTTCCTGACAAGGCCTGCCAGGATCATGAGGTTATCCAGTCTTAGAAATGGAGACCTACTTCGTCGTTCCATATCAATGTTTGCAAAAGAAAATTTTTGAATTTCCTTGAATGGTTAGTAAAAATGTAGACATGCAATGCAAAATGCAGCTGGTTTTACAAAACTCAGAAGATTGATAATGTCAAACCCTTATTTCATTCATTATTGGAAAAAGTTACAACTTTTGAAATACAATACAAGAAGCTTAAGTTTACATCAAGAAACTAAGAACTTCAGTTGCGAGGCTTCTTCAACTTCTTTAGTATTGCATTCTCCATTACCAATTTATCCACTATTCCTTTCCAGGCTCCAGAGGTTGGAGGGACATTGGAGTATTTATGAATGCTTTGAGTGGACTTGATACTAGAGAAAAATAAATTCTCCTTTTTTGCTTCCCCATTGATCACTCATTGCTCGAGCCAATTTATCAATTCGTCTTTTTCTTATACCTCTCTGATGAGCTTTGTTGTTTCGGAGGAAAGCACATGATACTTTCCTTCCTAAGTGTCCCTCTCAAGTTGAGCTCTTGCAAGCAACTCTTGGTCAGGATGACGATGTGATGACAACCTGCACATTCTTTTCTGGGAGATACGACATCTTCAAATCCCTTGCTCTAGATTGGACCCATTGAGTGAATGGTTCAAAAGCTACACAATTCCTTTTCCCTAAGTCAGCTTTTGTCTTTTTCTGGATGTCCTTCCAAGCATCAACTGTGTTGTTTCTCATACTTTCCGCTGCTTCGGTGTTGAGATAAAAGAAACCTGATAAGAGCACATTTATGGGTTTTTCTTTTATTGGAAAACCAAACTGACGTCTGGCCAAGGCTGGGTTGTAGTTGATCCCTCTTCTTACTCCAATGAGTGGTATATTTGGGAAGCTTCCGTATCAATCAAAATAAATTCCTCGGTCGTAGGTGGGATTGTACCAATGAATGTCAGCTTGTGTTAATGTTATAATCCTTTGAGACCATCTCCATCCATTGGGATTTTCTTTGAAAGCGTCGGTTCTTGGTAAATGGTTGACAAACCATTTGTACAGCAGAGGTGCACAACAAAGAATAGTTCCTTTTCCTTGAAGCGTTCGATGATGAATAGAGTGATAAGCATCTCCTAACAAGGTAGGCACAGTGTTGCCACTTAAAAATATAGTAATAGAAGAGAAATTGACAAATTCCTCAACTTCTAGAAACAATACTAATCCATAGATCAATACAGCCAATATTGCTTCAAATGCATCCATGCTCCCCTCCTTGGCAAGGTAGACAGCTTTCTTGACTAAGAATTCTGAATGGAAACCTTTGACTCCGCCTTTGGTGGCACGGTTTGCTTTAATTTCAGATACTTCAAGGTGAAGAGCATCTGTTATTTCTTTTGGTGAACGTAAGCTTCCCAACCCACTGTAAGGGTTTTGATCCTTCACAGGGAATCCCACGTAGTACGCATACTCTTCCAAAGTTGGCATCAACTGATAGTCGGGAAAGGTGAAACAATGGTACAATGGATCATAGAACTGAACCAAGGTGTTGAGGATTCCTTCTTCCATCCCTGCCCTGACTAGGCTCAAAATCTTTCCATATCTTTTTCCAAACTCTTCTGACACCATAGTTCCTAGTTTTCTCAACTGGGATCTATCAGGCTTCTTAAAATTGTATTTCTTGGTGTTCCTTGTTCCAATATCCATGATATATCTCTGATTTTTTCACAAAGAGATCAACTGAGCTTTACAAAACCAATTGCAACATGAAATGCTTATGATGAGATGATGAGACAATGCACACATGACACAAAGGCAAATATTCACAAATATAATACACATGCACACACAAGGCTTCCTAAGCTCAAGGTCAAAGCATGGAGTCAAAAGGTATACCCATTCCTAAGGATTTGTACTATGAGTTAATTTGTACCTGCCAACCGGGTTCTATCAAAGTTCCTAGAGTCATAGTAAATCCTTCGGATATTATCAACCAACACAACTACTTATGTGAGTCGATAATATTCTCAAGATAAACTCTTTTGAGTGTAGCATCGCGTGACAACTGTTTTGGGACTAGTCCCTAACAGTTTCCGCACTACGTCCTAAAAAGGCCAAGTGGGGGTAAAAGTGTTACTAAACGTCCTCAACTTCGCGGACTCTCAGGTTGAACAATTAATGAATGCACGACTACTCATATATCATTAATCATCTCAAGGAGGTCTCCACTGAGCGTGATTACATCATATGTCAAACTTGCTAGGACTACTCCCAACAATCAACTATTGATCATATTACAATCCTGTCTCATGTGTCACTCAAATCCAGGCTAGGATTTATCTCACCTTTCAAAGCACCCAATGTCCATAACACATGAGCAGATATATTTACAAATATACATGTAAGCAAATATGTACAAATATAGCATACAATCAAACAAAATAGGCTAACCCCTCAAGTTTTAAGAATTCCCCAGTGAAGTCGTCATTTCTGTTGCGGTGAGAATCGTGATACCAAGCTATTGATTAACTTGAATCTTAATTCATTAAATTCACAACCGGACTTTAATTTATCCAAAGGAAAGGTTAAAGAAAGAAAGACCTTTTGCGCAATGTAACAACAACGCTAAGAAATCGGGGATCGGGGGATGGTTATGCTTAGGGTAGGTATTTCACATCCTAAACATCTGTAGTACTCTACAGGAACCTTTTGTATGTTTGTATGCTAAACTTGCTAAATGTTTGCTATGGTTTAGGATTAGGGGTTTGGGTAAAGTTGTAGGTAAAGACCTAAGGATAGTTTCTAAATTTTCTCGCGAAGACATCGCATCCTTTGCCTACGTATCCTAACTAGGATAGAATCAGAGCAACTGTAGTTCACCTCACTAGGGATAGATGAACACTTGATTATGATCAAGGTTCAAAGGGGAACAAACATAACAATGCTTGTATAGAGTTTAACAAAACTCTCTTATCTAAGTTGTATACTCAAAGGAATTGACTTTGACAAAAGCCAAAAGGGGAGTAAATAATCATGACAATGATTCTTACATAGAGTTAACAAACTCTATCTTAAAGTTCTAGTTGAAAGACACTCCTAGCAAGGGGTAGGTATTTAGACTTAGAGCAAAGTCTAATGGCTAGTGGGTTCTAACTTAACTAAGTTAGGGTTTTAAAGTGACTTTAACAAAGTCAAAGAGAGGGTAATGAGCTATCTATGACCTAAGGGTCAATAGAGAGACTTTCCTTTGGAATAGGGATAATGTGAGGCAACTGGATGAGAACTAACAAGTTCCATCACTTGGGGAATAACTTAGGAAAGTTAAAAAAGCATACATAAGCATTCATTCAAACATGATGAACATATAACAGAGTATGGTAACAACCAAGGAACAAATGCAAGCATGTGACAACATCAAGCAAAGATTACAATCAAGTCAAATGGTTACAACCATACAACACAAAGATATTACAATATCTAGAGGGGGGACATGGTAGAGATTCTTACAAGACCAATCATATGAGGTAAAATCAACTTGAGTCATTTTAACAAAGATGAAGGAAAACATGGTAACAACCAATAACATGTAATTCAAACAAGTTTAAGTGCAAACAAATAACAACTTGGGGCAAGTATGTCATAGGGTTCGAAGGATGTCAAATATAACAACATAAGTCCAACATGAAGAAGTACAAGTAAGTACATAAGAAGTGTTACAAAAATTCAAGTAAGGAGTTCACAGTTTCATGGGGAAGCATACAAGTTCATGGTTACAACCAAAATGAAATAGATCCTAACATATTATAGTTCTGACAAGACACTTAAATAAGTAGAGAATACATGAATAACACACTCAAGAGGTTACAACATCAAGAGGTAACATGGTTCACAAACATAGTTCACAATGACAATCAATTAGATGCATCAAAAACAAAGATTTGAATATGACAAGACCTTGAGTTAAAAAAAAAACTCAAACACTTAAAAAATTCAACAAAACATGTGTAAATCAAGTACAAAACAATCTCACAAGATTAAATCAAGAAGAAGTTTGAGAAAAGTTCGACAAGAAACAAGGTAAAAACCCTAAAAATAACAAGACTTTCAAGTGATTTGAAGTATTTCTATGATGATCATCCTTGAATTCTTTTCTCACTATGTGAAAGTAATCGTAATAAGGAGTAATTTTTAAAAAGAATGGATAAAAAATGTTGAAAATGGAGAAGTTATGAGGTTTTCAAAATTGTGAAGAAAATATAAAAATACAAGTGATTAAAAAGAAGAAATGCACATGGTAGGTGTTGAATCCACAACCTTTTGGTCACCAACCTAAAACTTTGTCAATCTTGCTAGTGTGAAAATTCATGGAGAGAGAGAGGAATATATGTCAAAACATTAAAAATGCAAGAAAAATCAAAAGAGTTGATCTCCACACGGATCGATCTCAAGACAATGGGCAAGCAAGGTACGTGAGCGCATAGGTCATGACCACCGGGGTGGTGATACATCCAATGTATCAAACCACCCTAGTGCAATATATACCTCAAAACATGAATTCTAAGCAAAATCAAACAAGGCCAAACAAGTGAAAAATGGCAAAAATGTGAAGCTTCAAACATGGTCAAAACAACATCAAATTTGACAAACCAAAAGCCTATATTGTGTGATTTTTAACAAGGAATAAGATGGTGCAATTGGTTTTCCCAAATTATGGGTGTAACTTAAAAAATGATGGCAACTACAAGAGTATGGTTTGGAGATTATTTTCAAAATGTGAGTGCAATGTAAACATGCTTGTACTGATTTAAAGGTATGTACACATTATAGTCATCATATATACATAGTTCAAATGCAAAGCTACATCAAAATGGCATTAAAACTGAAAATGGCATATGAGTTGCAAAGATGTTCATGAGTTAAAAGTGCAAAACATAATTTGACAGAACCAACACTATCAAAGCTTCAAACATATACTCATTCAAACATATCATTATTTTAACATGAATCAAACATATAGGGACTTGGTTCAAGGGAAAGCCAAAGGACTTGAAGATCATGAGGCTACAAAGTCATCCTAAAACTGCTTGCAGTAGAATCTAACACTACAAGATTTATCAAAACTTGCAGCTAATGCAAAACAAAGACTTGTGATGTCACTCAAACAATCAGTTCATGGCAGAACTCCATTCATAATCAACATAAGACAAAGGCACATACGAAACATAATCAAAGCAGTAGGCACATACAAGGCATATATATATATATATATATATATATATGTGTATATATATATATATATATATATATATATATATATATATATATATATATATATATATATATATATATATATATATATATATATATATATATATATATATATATATATATATATATATATATATATATATATATATATATATATATATATATATATATATATATATATATATATATATATATATATATATATATATATATGCATATGATTTCAAAAAAAACAAGAGCTGGTCGAAACTGAACTCAAGTAGAAAATATCAAGCACATTGAGAGCAAGTGTCAAGCATGAACTAACAAGATGCTCAAATGCTAACTGACCTATCACTTAAACCTAAGCATGGACATATGCATCAACTTGGCACAAAAAGACATGAACTGATCTGAACCAAAACTCAAACAACAAGCATCAAGCATAAGAGCAGTTTTGAGCATAATCTAACAAGATCCTCAAATGCTAATGATCTATCATCAAAATTTAAACATCATGCCTAGACTACATAGAACTAGCAATAATGTTCCAAAGTAGGACAGTTCAACATTCAAATCCACCATCCACATCCAATAACAGTTGCAAACCAAACTTTCCTAATGTTCGTACATGACATGGAGTAGCATTTAAGAGAATATATAGGGTTAACACACATCAACACATAATTGTATGAGGATTAATAGAGTGTTAAGCATAATGATGAGCAAAACAAAACCAAATCTGGAAGATTCACACATGAACTCCATTTGCATTTAAACACATCTCAAACAAGGCATAACAATCATGTTCATGACAGTTCAAGGTAGGGATAGTGATCACTAACCTCTTGTAGACCTCCAAGAAAGCTATGGAGTAGGGAATACCTTGAAATGGTTCCAGCTAATATCCAACCAATGCCTTGATGAACCAACAACTTTCTTGCACTTGAAGCAAATGAAGAAACTTTGTGACAGATCCAAGAACAAGTGATGCATATGTTCCTTGATGTTTTTGACAGCTAGTACACCTTAAATCAAAGGTGTTTGGAGTGTTGAAATGATTAAAACAGGCCTGAGCAAAGATTTATCTGATTTTGTATGGAAAGTCAAATTTGTGAGGTTGAAAGTTGACTTTGGGATATATAGAGTTTTGGTCTGATTTAAAAGCTTGAACACCTTCCAAACATCATTTGTGGATTTTGCATATGGTTTTTAGTGAGTTTTAGTGTATGGAAATGGCTCTGGTGTGCAAACTGTAACGCCCCGATTCTGAATTCCCATTTTTATTGAGTCCTTATTTAATTTATTTAAGTGATTATTTTATTTATGTGGAATTTGTGTGATAATATGTTATGTTTACATATTGAGCTATTTTTGCCGACTTTGAGAGTTTCGGGTAAAAATAGGTTGGAGGGTATTTTGGGCATTAGTGATAATATTAAGTGGATATTTTGTGAGAATCAATTGATAAGTGTGTGGAAAGAATTTGGGAGGAAAGAAATAGAATATGAGTATATGAGAGAAAAGAGAAAGATAGAAACATTAGGAAGAAAAACAAGAGAAAGAAAAGACGAGGAAAGAAAAGAAGAGAAAGTGGAGCAAAACCTAGAATCATCAAGAATCAACCTTAGCTTGCGATTAATCAGGTAAGGGTGAGAAGTTTTATCATCTTCATAATGTGTATGATCATGTATGTGCTAGATTGGATTTGTTAGATTGTTTCTATGTTTCCATTTGTAGGTCGGAAGTTGATTTAATCGGTAGGAACTGAGTTTTATCGGTTAGAATTTAGAATAGATGGTGTAGTATAGTCGGGTGATGGATGGGTTGTACTGCTGGAACTGATTTGGATTAAATCGGTCGGTTTTTGTGAGGTTTGGGCTTTTGGACAGCCATAGGAGTTCTGAGTTCGCAGGTTCGCCAGGCGAATGGCAGCGAAGCTTCGCCTGGCGAAGCCCAGCGAGCAGCAGCAAACCAAGTCAGAAGCATCCACCCTGTCTTCGCTGGCAAGTTCTCCAAGCGAATGAGTGTGGCGAAGGTTCGCCAGGCGAGTGTGATAGCGAGTAATTCTAGAATAAATCCCAGTGGTCTTCGCTGGCAAGTTTTCTAGGCGAATGGGTAGCGAAGGTTCGCCAGGCGAAGGTTAGCAAACACAGCATCATATTTTCTTTTCTTGTGTTTTCCATTCGTGGATCGGTTGTGTGGTTTGGTTGCGATCATTCCTTGCCTGAGATGACTAATTATATGTTGTTATATGTGTTGTGGTAACCGTATGGTGGGAATCCTAGTTTGTGATTTGTGAGGTGTGAAATGTGGTCGTTTGGCAATTTTGTGCATTATTTGAATTAAGTAGAGATGTGTGGCGAGATTGATTGTGAATGTGAACCATGTATGAAAATTGGTGTGAATGGATATATATATATATATATATATATATATATATATATATATATATATATATATATATATATATATATATATATATATATATATATATATATATATATATATATATATATATATATATATATATATATATATATATATATATATATATATATATATATATATATATATATATATATATATATATATATATATATATATATATATATATATATATATATATATATATATATATATATATATATATATATATATATATATATATATATATATATATATATATATATATATATATATATATATATATATATATATATATATATATATATATATATATATATATATATATATATATATATATATATATATATATATATATATATATATATATATATATATATATATATATATATATATATATATATATATATATATATATATATATATATATATATATATATATATATATATATATATATATATATATATATATATATATATATATATATATATATATATATATATATATATATATATATATATATATATATATATATATATATATATATATATATATATATATATATATATATATATATATATATATATATATATATATATATATATATATATATATATATATGCTTTGTGATACATAAATTTGAATGCATAATGAATGTATGTGCCGAATGTGATGAATGCATGAGTATGTTTGTATAAATGTATGCATTTCAAGAGTGTCATGAGTCATGTTGCATGTGAAGCATCATGGTATGCATTCTTGTGTCAATTGATCCCTCGGTGGATTTGCAAAACCTCGTGTTCCCTTGTGGGGTGTGAGCGATGGTTATTTATTGATTCCTCGGTGGATTTGTAGAACCTCGTGTTCCCTTGTGGGGTGTGAGCGATGGTTATATTTGATTCCTCGGTGAATCTGCAGAACCTCGTATGTTGCGATGGTTATATTGATTCCTCGATGAATCTGCAGAACCTCGTGTGCCCATGTGGGGTGTGAGCGATGGTTATTTGGTTCTTCAATTGAACCTGCTGAAATGAGTCGGTACCGCATTGGCATCTGCATAGAGTCGTGTGTCGGTCTCTGTGAGTTGCATGTAGACATCTGTGCATGATGTATGGTGAATAAACATGAATGTAGATGTTTATGTAGATTGTTGATAATTGGCATGAATGGAAGGCTTGAATATACATGTATGTGTGAATATATGTGTATATGTATGCATGTTTATGAATTGATATAAACATTGTTGATGCACATTGTATATGCTTGGTGCTCTATTTGTAAATAGTTAAGCGTGAATACATTGCGATGTACGGTGTAGTGAGATGAGTTGTGGTGAGAATGCGGAAGACGTTTTTGGACTTTATGTGTGTGTATATATATATATATATATATATATATATATATATATATATATATATATATATATATATATATATATATATATATATATATATATATATATATATATATATATATATATATGTATATATATATATATATATATATATATATATATATATATATATATATATATATATATATATATATATATATATGTGCATTATGTATTATGATATTGTTTCTCACCCTTCTGCTGTTTTATAATGCTCTATGAGGCATTGCAGATTAGATTGTTGGAGTCCTTGTGAAGCGAGTCTTCATTTCTTTTAGTCAGATGGCTCTGATATGTAACACTGGGTAGTTAGGAATTATTTTGATTCTTTTGTGATGCATCTGTGTATGTATCTGCTGATGAACGTTTTGTAAACTCAACTGATGAATTGAATTAATCTGAACGATGTATATGATGCTTATGTTAATGAAGTGAATTCAATGTTTAGATGTTTCCGCTTTATTCTAAATGTTGATGTGTGGGTTTTAAGCGCTATGCTTTGTTTTTAGTTGAGATTTACCCCTTTTGTTACATATCTTCGTGAGCTAGCACTATTTATGTTTCGTTCGATGATAATGTGATGCGCCTCTTTTATACCATGTTATAATTATACTCTGATAGAATTCTTTTCATTAAGTGCCTAAGTGATTTAATTGTTTATTTGGGGTATAGAAAGGGGGTGTTACATTAAGTGGTATCAGAGCCAGTGTTGAGTCAGTTGTGTCTGTCTCGTTGTTTTGTTGGTTGGACGGTTGTTTAACCTTGTTGTTATGTTTAACCTTGTTGTTATTTTTGGGAATAATCAGAATATGGCTGGTCGTAATGACAATGTGATGGCTGCTGCATTAGAGGCAATGGCTAGGGCGGTGCAGGGTGCGCCAAATGTGAACGCTAATGATGAGTTTAGAAAGAATCAACCGCCGGTATTCAAGGGAAGATTTGATCCGGACGGTGCTCAGATTTGGTTAAAGGAGATTGAGAGGATCTTTAGAGTTATGAATTGTGCTGAAGGGAACAAGGTGAGAATTGGGACTCACATGCTGAGAGAAAAAGCCGATGACTGGTGGGTCGGTATGAGACAAGTTCTTGAAGTAGACGATGAGGAAATCACTTGGGATTTATTTCGCACCGAATTTTTGAGAAAGTATTATCCTGAGAGTGTGAAGGTAAAGAAGGAGATGGAGTTCCTGGAATTGAAACAAGGCAATATGTCTGTGATAGACTACACGGCTAAGTTCACAGAGTTAGTGAAGTTTCATCGTCACTATAATGCGTTGACGGCGGAATTTTCCAAATGTGTTAAGTATGAGAACAGCTTGCGCCCTGAGATCAAGCAAGCGGTGGGTTATCAAAGGATTAGGAGATTTTGGACTTGACCGAATGCTGTAGAATCTTTGAAGAAGATAGTAAAGCTCGTTCCACTCACTATAAGAGTTTGAATGAGAAGACGGGGAAGCAACCGGTGAGGAGTGGACCTTATGTGACGCCTGCTGATAAAGGCAAGCATAGGGAAAACTTTGTTAAGAGATCCGGAGGTGGAAGTTCTGGTCCCATTAAGTGTTTTAGGTGCGGTGAACTGGGGCATAAATCTTTTGAGTGTAAGAAGGATGGAGCGAAGTGTGCTAACTGTGGCGGTATCGTCCATGCTACAAATGATTGTAGAAGGAACGTGGTGAAGTGTTACAACTGTGGGGAAGTTGGTGATATTAGTACAAAGTGTATTAAGCCAAAGCAAGCTCCAACGAGTGGGAAGGTATTTGCATTAGCCGGTGCAGACACTACTAATGCGGATCGGTTGATTAAAGGTACATGCTTTACTAATAATATGCCTTTAGTTGCTATTATTAATACCGGAGCAACTCATTCGTTCACTTCTTTTGAGTGCTCTAGGCGTTTGGATTTGTGTTTGTCTTCTTGTGGTGGTGATATGGTTATTGAGACTCCCGCTTCGGGATCGGTAACTACATCTTTGGTATGTTTAAGTTGTCCTTTGACCATGTATGGTAAAGACTTCATTATGGACTTGGTGTGTTTTCCGTTAGAAGGATTAGATGTGATCTTGGGTATGAATTGGTTGCAGTATAATAGAGTCTGTATTGATTGTTATCACAAGTTAGTAAGGTTTCCTTCCTTGGAGGAGGATGAGGAAGAAAGTTCTCTATCTACTAAAGAGTTGAAGAAACTTTTGGCGGATGAGGCTCAAGTGTTCTGTTTGTTTGCATCATTATCGGAAGAAAGTAAGGCTGAACTGGATATGGTTCCAGTGGTGTGCGACTTTCCAGAAGTATTTCTGGAGGACATTGCGGATATACCGCTGGAAAGAGAAGTCGAGTTTTCGATTGATCTAGTTTCGGGTACTAGACCGATTTCGATGGCGCCGTATCGCATGTCGGCATCAGAGTTGATGGAATTGAAGAAACAATTGAATGACTTATTGGAAAAGAGGTTTGTCAGGCCGAGTGTTTCTCCTTGGGGTGCACCGGTATTGTTAGTAAAGAAGAAAGATGGGAGAATGCGGTTGTGTATTGATTATCAGCAGTTGAACAAGGTAACTATTAAGAACAAGTATCCGCTTCCTAGAATTGATGATTTGATGGACCAATTGGTTGGTGCACGTGTTTTTAGTAAGATTGATTTGAAGTCGGGTTATCACCAGATTCGTGTTAAAGATGAGGATATTCAAAAGATGGCTTTTAGGACACGGTATGGTCATTATGAATTTTCAGTGATGCCATTCAGAGTTTCTAATGCGCCAAGTGTGTTTATGGAATACATGAATCGTATTTTTCATGATCAGTTGGATCATTTTATGGTTGTGTTCATCGACGATATTTTGATTTACTATAAGTCCCAAGAAGAGCATGTAGAGCATTTAAGAGTTGTGTTGCAGATCTTGAAAGAGAAGCAATTATATGCTAAGTTGTCGAAGTGTGAGTTTTGGTTATCGGAAGTGAGTTTTCTTGGACATGTTATTTCTGGTAATGGTATTAGTGTTGATCCGTCCAAAATTGATGCGGTAATGCAGTGGGAAGCTCCTAAGTCAGTTACGGAGATCCGAAGCTTTTTGGGATTAGCTGGTTATTATCGGAGGTTTATTGAAGGATTTTCGAAGTTAGCACTTCCGTTGACTCAATTGACTTGTAAGGGAAAGGCCTTTGTTTGGGATATTGAGTGTGAGAAGAGTTTTGTTGAGCTTAAGTGAAGGTTGACAACAGCGCCGATTTTGATTTTGCCGAATCCGACGGAGTCATTTGTGGTTTATTGTGATGCTTCCTTATCCGGTTTAGGTGGTGTTTTAATGCAAGATGGGAAAGTTGTGGCTTATGCTTCGAGACAATTGAGAGTGCATGAGAAGAACTACCCTACGCATGATTTGGAGTTAGCGGCCGTGGTGTTTGTTTTGAAAATTTGGAGGCATTATCTGTATGGTGCGAGATTTGAAGTTTTTAGTGATCACGAGAGTTTGAGATATTTGTTTGATCAAAAGGAATTGAACATGAGGCAGAGGAAATGGTTAGAATTTTTGAAGGATTATGATTTTGGTTTGAATTACCATCCGGGTAAGGCAAACGTAGTAGCCGATGCTTTAAGTCGAAAGTTGGTTCATATGTCAACATTGATGGTAAAGGAATGGGAATTGTTAGAGAGTTTTAGAGATTTGAGTTTGGTTTGTGAGATAACGCCGAGTAGTGTGAAACTTGGTATGTTGTATGTCACGAATGATTTTCTTGCTACCGTGTATGAAAAGCAAAAGTTGGATTTGAAGTTTGTTGATTTGATGATGAATGAGAATGAGGACTTCAAGGTTGATAATTTTGGAGTTTTGAGATTTCGTGGTCGTATTTGTATTCCCGATGATGTAGAGTTGAAAAAGATGATATTGGAGAAAGGACACCGGAGTAACTTAAGTATTCACCCGGGAGCGAATAAGATGTATCAAGATTTGAAGAAAATCTTTTGGTGGCCCGGATTGAAGACGGATATAGCTCAGTTTGTGTATCCGTGATTGACTTGTAAGAAGTCTAAAGTGGAACATCAGAAGCCTAGTGGTTTGATGCAACCGTTGGACATTCCAGAGTGGAAATGGGATAGTATATCGATGGATTTTGTTACGGGATTGCATAATACGCAAAGAGGTCACAATGCTATTTGGGTGATTGTTGATAGGCTTACTAAATCAACTCACTTTATTCCGATAAATATTAGTTATCCTCTGGAGAAGTTAGCCGAGATTTATGTTGGGGAGATTGTGAAATTACATGGGATTCCTAAGAGTATTGTGTCGGATAGGGATCCTAGATTTACTTCGAGATTTTGGGAAATTTTGCAAAGGGCTTTGGTTTTTAAGTTGAGATTGAGTTCGGCTTATCATCCGCAGACGGATGGTCAAACCAAAAGGACGATTCAATCATTGGAAGATTTGTTGCGTGCTTGTGTGCTCGAGCAAGGTAGTGCTTAGGATGGTTATTTGGCATTGATTGAGTTCACCTACAACAATAGTTTTCACTCAATTATTGGTATGGCACCATTTGAGGCTTTGTATGGTCGGAGATGTCGAACACCTTTGTGTTGGCATGAAACCGGAGAGAAGTCGGTAGTTGGACCGGAGATGGTACAACAAACGACGGAGAAGGTGAAGTTCATTCGGGAAAATATGAGAGTTTCTCAGAGTAGCCAGAAGAGTTATCATGATAAGAGAAGAAAGAATCTTGAGTTTCAAGAAGGCGACCATGTGTTTTTGAGGGTTACACCGGTTACGGGTGTGGGTCGTGCTTTGAAGTCGAAGAAGTTGACTTCTCGTTTCATTGGTCCGTATCAGATTACTGCACGGGTTGATGATGTGGCTTATCGTGTGGCGTTGCCTCCGAAACTTTCGAATTTGCACGATGTGTTTCATGTTTCACAACTTCGAAACTATGTTCCAGATCCGTCACATGTGATTCCGATGGATGATGTGGAAGTGAGGGATAATCTTACAGTTGAGGTTTTACCGGTTAGGATTTTGGACCGTGAAGTTAAGAGGCTCAGAGGTAAGGATATCGCGCTTCTGAAGGTGGCATGGGGAGGTGCCGCAGAAGGCAATATGACTTGGGAATTGGAGAATAAGATACGTGAGTCGCATCGAGAGCTGTTTGAATCAGGTAATATTCTCGAGGACGAAAATTTCTAAAGTGGGGGAGAGTTGTAACGCCCTGATTCTGAATTCCCATTTTTATTGAGTCTTTATTTGATTTATTTAAGTGATTATTTTATTTATGTGGAATTTGTGTGATAATATGTTATGTTTACATATTGAGCTATTTTTGCCGACTTTGAGAGTTTCGGGTAAAAATAGGTTGGAGGGTATTTTGGGCATTAGTGATAATATTAAGTGGATATTTTGTGAGAATTAATTGATAAGTGTGTGGAAAGAATTTGGGAGGAAAGAAATAGAATATGAGTATATGAGAGAAAAGAGAAAGATAGAAACATTAGGAAGAAAAACAAGAGAAAGAAAAGAGGAGGAGAGAAAAGAAGAGAAAGTGGAGCAAAACCTAGAATCATCAAGAATCAACCTTAGCTTGCGATTAATCAGGTAAGGGTGAGAAGTTTTATCATCTTCATAATGTGTATGATCATGTATGTGCTAGATTGGATTTGTTGGATTGTTTCTATGTTTCCATTTCCAGGTCGGAAGTTAATTTAATCGGTAGGAACTGAGTTTTATCGGTTAGAATTTAGAATAGACAATGTAGTATAGTCGGGTGATGGGTGGGTTGTACTACTGGAACTGATTTGGATTAAATCGGTCAGTTTTTGTGAGGTTTGGGCTTTTGGACAGCCATGGGAGTTCTGAGTTCGCAGGTTCGCCAGGCGAATGGCAGCGAAGCTTCGCCGGGCGAAGCCCAGCGAGCAGCAGCGAACCAAGTCAGAAGCATCCACCCTGTCTTCGCTGGCAAGTTCGCCAGGCGAATGAGTGTGGCGAAGGTTTGCCAGGCGAGTGTGTTAACGATTGCTAGCGAGTAATTCCAGAATAAATCCCAGTGGTCTTCGCTCGCAAGTTCGCCAGGCAAATGGGTAGCGAAGGTTCGCCAGGGGCTTCGCCAGGCGAAGGTTAGCAAACACAGCATCATATTTTCTTTCCTTGTGTTTTCCATTCGTGGATCGGTTGTGTGGTTTGGTTGCGATCATTCCTTGCCTGAGATGACTAATTATATGTTGTTATATGTGTTGTAGTAACCGTATGGTGTGAATCCTAGTTTGTGATTTGTGAGGTGTGAAATGTGGCCGTTTGGCAATTTTGTGCATTATTTGAATTAAGTAGAGATGCATGGCGAGATTGATTACGAATGTGAACCATGTATGAAAATTGGTGTGAATGGATGATGAATATATATATATATATATATATATATATATATATATATATATATATATATATATATATATATATATATATATATATATATATATATATATATATATATATATATATATATATATATATATATATATATATATATATATATATATATATATATATATATATATATATATATATATATATATATATATATATATATATATATATATATATATATATATATATATATATATATATATATATATATATATATATATATATATATATATATATATATATATATATATATATATATATATATATATATATATATATATATATATATATATATATATATATATATATATATATATATATATATATATATATATATATATATATATATATATATATATATATATATATATATATATATATATATATATATATATATATATATATATATATATATATATATATATATATATATATATATATATATATATATATATATATATATATATATATATATATATATATATATATATATATATATATATATATATATATATGCTTTGTGATACATATATTTGTATGCGTCGAATGTGATGAATGCATGAGTATGTTTGTATAAATGTATGCATTTCAAGAGTGTCATGAGTCATGTTGCATGTGAAGCATCATGGTATGCATTCTTGTGTCAATTGATCCCTCGGTGGATTTGAGAACCTCGTGTGCCCTTGTGGGGTGTGAGTGATGGTTATTTATTGATCCCTTGGTGGATTTGCAGAACCTCGTGTGCCCTTGTGGGGTGTGAGCGATGGTTATATTTGATTCCTCGGTGAATCTGCAGAACCTCGTATGTTGCGATGGTTATATTGATTCCTCGGTGAATCTGCAGAACCTCGTGTGCCCATGTGGGGTGTGAGCGATGGTTATTTGGTTCTTCAATTGAACCTGCTGAAATGAGTCGGTACCACATTTGCATCTGCATAGAGTCGTGTGTCGGTATCTGTGAGTTGCATGTAGACATCTGTGCATGATGTATGGTGAATAAACATGAATGTAGATGTTTATGTAGATTGTTGATAATTGGCATGAATGGAAGGCTTGAATATACATGTATGTGTGAATATATGTGTATATGTATGCATGTTTATGAATTGATATAAACATTGTTGATGCAAATTGTATATGCTTGGTTCTCTATTTGTAAATAGTTAAGCGTGAATACATTGCGATGTACGGTGTAGTGAGATGAGTTGTGGTGAGAATGCGGAAGACGTTTTAGGATGTTATGTGTGTGTGTGTGTGTGTGTGTGTGTGTGTGTGTGTGTGTGTGTGTGTGTGTGTGTGTGTGTGTGTATATATATATATATATATATATATATATATATATATATATATATATATATATATATATATATATATATATATATATATATATATATATGTGTGTGTGTGTGTGTGTGTGCATTATGTATTATGATATTGTTTCTCACCCTTCTGCTGTTTTATAATGCTCTATGAGGCATTGCAAATTAGATTGTTGGAGTCTTTGTGAAACGAGTCTTCATTTCTTTTGGTCAGATGGCTCTGATATGTAACACTGGGTAGTTAGGAATTATTTTGATTCTTTTGTGATGCATCTATGTATGTATCTGTTGATGAATGTTTTGTAAACTCAACTGATGAATTGAATTAATCTGAACGATGTATATGATGCTTATGTTAATGAAGTGAATTCAATGTTTAGATGTTCTGCTTTATTCTAAATGTTGATGTGTGGGTTTTAAGCGCTATGCTTTGTTTTTAGTTGAGATTTACCCCTTTTGTTACATATCTTCGTGAGCTGGCACGATGATAATGTGATGCGCCTCTTTTATACCATGTTATAATTATACTCTGATAGAATTCTTTTCATTAAGTGCCTAAATGATTTAATTGTTTATTTGGGGTATAGAAATGGGGTGTTACACAAACTACTCAAGACAGATTTTGAAGAGTTTTGGTGTTTTTGCTTCAACCATAAGAAAAGTGGAAAGCAAAGGTTTTTGGTGATTTTTCTATGGTTTAATAAGCTTGCTCTTGTGTGTAAAGTACACGGAGGAGGTCTCTATTTATAGATAAAGTGAGGCTCTTGGCAGATTTTGAAAACGTGAAGTGCTTTGTCTTTTGGAGGGAGAAAATTGCAAATCTTCATGAATCTTTGATGCAGTAAGACTTGAGTGTTTTTGATGCATTTTGATGCATAAAAACATATTGTATGCAAGCCATAGGAAGTGATTGAAGTGTGTCAATAGAGTAGGGTCCCTGCTGCTCCAAATTTTTGTCAAAAAGTTTATGTTTCCTCTTGTATTTTCTTTGAATTAAATAGTGCAACTTGACTAAAACCTTGGCTATGCTCTTGGATTTTCTACATTTCCACTCATCATACACTCTAGATATCAGATCAAAGGTTAATAAATGGTTGAGAATCAATTAGATGGTTGGCAAGTTGGTTTATGTCAAGTTTGAAATTGTGCACTTCAAGTGTGTGGACCCCAACTTCCATCCTTTGAAACTCCTAGCTCACAAATGCTATGCAGGAGTTATTTTACTCTTTGGAAATCCCTCATCATGCTCTACAAATTTCATGCTTTGACGTTTTTCAAATTCCAAGTGGAACTAGGTCAAAAACCCTCTTGAAATTGGCTGAAACATGACTTAAAGAGTGCCAAAATCACAAAATTTCACTAAGTGTTTTTCCCTCTTGCATTGTTTTTGATCATAACTCTAAATCTATTCATTTTTTGCACATAGGTCACTTTTGAAAATTTTGTAGGACTCCTCAAGACCTTTCCAACAAGCTTTGAACCACTCCATTTGGATGTGTGGTTAAGAAGTTATGGTCTTGCCCCTTTCAAAACCCTAATTTCCCAATTTTTCGATTACACCTCAATCCTTGATCCAATGGTCATCAAACTTCATGAATAGATGAGATATAATATTAGGAACATAATTTCCTTCAACTTTGGGTCAAAACCCTATTGGTCAATGAGTTGACTTTTCAGTCAGACGAACCGATCGATCGAAGAACTCTGAATCGACTATTGGTGTTTTGGGTCCCCCTGAGGTCTTGAAACTTCTTGAGTGTACTTCAATAAGTCATATAAGCTTCATGGACCATGATTCCATCATTGGAATACCATTTAAATCAAAATTCAAACCACAATTGACTTTTCCTGATCAGAAACCCTAATGTGGAGTCCTGGACTGAACTGCTCTTCTTATTTGGGTGACAACCTCAAATTGGATTCATAATTAATCTAATATAGTATCTTTGATGGTGCAGGGACTTGTTTCATGGAGAATCAATCCAAGAAATTGACTGATCAAACCATCGAAACCCCGATTTCTAACTATATGGAACCCTAATTCACCTGTATCTTGACAAAGACAAACTCTGAAATAGGTTAAGGTTAGATAAGAAAATAATGATGCTCTTAGAATGATGATGAAGACCTAAGGGTCAAAATTTGGGATACCACAATCTGCTAGGGAGATGAATCAGTCAACGAGGAGTATGCTTGATGCATATGCTATGTATGGTTGATCTTACATGATGCTTGATATCATGTTATGCAATGACGTAGGTTAATATATTGTGTGGTATGTGGGCAGGGATTGTAGCAAAATGAACCTGACATCCTCAGTTGGGGAAAGAAAACCACTTATGATGACCACTCCGCTGGGGAACGTGTCTAGAATCTCAGATTTTTAAGCTACTACCATTATTGTTGCTGAGGATGAAGGAGCCCTAGACAATCTTTAAATAACCGACTCTTCTTGGGGAAGAACAAGGTCAGGATGACCCTTATTGCTTGGGGCAAAAGGAAATTCGAAACACCACTACTGTTGGGAAATGATAACTTCGATATGTTGGGATCCTGCGAGAATCCCACTCTTACTGGGGGAAAAGCAAACATGTCCTTGCTTGGGACCAACCATGGTTCTTCTGGGGAAACGGAAGGTAAACAAACCTCCCGAAGAACCATAACATTTCTCGTTGGGGGTCAAGCTTGCAATGGGGTTTACCAATCATCCCTTAGGGATTTTCGGTACAACATGCAATGCATAATGCTTTCTTTGTTGATTTAGCTTTTTATTATTCTCAACGCTTTATAGTATTATGTGATCACAAATAATCGTTCATTTTGCAAATAGAATACTAGAAAAGAACAAATGAGAAATAAAATGATGAATTTTATTGAATACGAAAAGATTTGTACATAAGGAGTGTACAAGGATGCAAAAATCCTTGATGAGGAAATTTACAATAAATTGAAAAAAAAAAGTAAATGGAAATGAGAAATTAGATTTTGCATTGATTACAACATTGGCCACCATCAACTGTAAGTCTTGGTTCCAAAACTTTGTGTCTGTTGATGATGATTTGAATGATCATTTACCGTCTGAGGCCCAACTATGATGAAGATAGGCTCAAGTTTTCATAGTCAAATGCCCTTATCCCTAATTTTTACGTGGACATTTTCTATTATTTTTTCGTCCACCGAGACACTCATATTTGCCTAAGTCGACCTTTCGGGTTTTCAACTTAGCGGGATATTATTATTTTTTGCTTGGTCTCTAACTTTTGCATGGAAATTTCTTTTTTTGGTCCATCCAGACACCCATTTTTGCCTAGATTGTCCTTGAGGATGTCAATCTAGAGGGCTCTTTATTCATCATTATTTTCAGGCATAATAGTTTTTGACTGTGTTGGAGTTCACGGGTAGTGGCAACTCCTTCCCATCCAGGCGGTGAGGACCATAGCTCCTCCTGAGAAGGCCTTCTTAACAATAAAGGGTCCTTCATAATTAGGATTCCACTTGCCTCGTGGATCAGAGTGAATAGGAGAATACCTCTTGAGCATGAGTTCGTCTGCGTGGAACACTCGAGGGAGAAATTTCTTGTCAAAAGATCGCTTGAGGTGTATCTGATACAATTGACCATGGAAGATGGATTTCAGGATCTTTTCTTCGATAAGATTCAACTGGTTGTATCTGGATTGGACCCATTCAACTTCGTCGAGATCTGCTTGCATGACGACTCTGAGCGAAGGAATTTCGACTTCAATGGGTAGAACATCCTCCATACCATATGCAAGCGAATATGGAGCTGCCCCAGTGGAAGTACAAATTGAATTTCTATAACCATATAATGCAAAGGAAAGCATTTCATGCCAATCCTTGAAGTCTTGACCATTTTCTGGACAATCCTCTTGATGTTTTTTTTGCTGCTTCGACGACACCATTCATCTTTGGCACATATGGTGAAGGGTTGTGGTGCTCGATCTTAAATTGATACAACTCTTTCATCATCTTGTTGTTTAGGTTGCTTGCATTGTCTGTGATAATACTGCTAGGAATATCATAGCAAAAAGTTATCTCTTTCTTGATAAATATGGCAACCACTTGTCGTGTAACGTTTGTGTAAGAAGTAGCTTCAACCCACTTGGCGAAGTAGTTGATAGCAACTAGAATGAAGCGATGACCGTTGGAAGCTTTCGGCTCGATCATTCCAATCATATCAATACCCCATATGGAGAAGGGCCAAGGAGAAGTCAAAACGTTCAATGGAGTTGGTGGCACATGGATCTTGTCACTGTAGATTTGACATTTGTGACATCTTTTGGAAAATTTGTAACAATTTACCTCCATTGTTTTCTAGTAATAACCAGCTCGAAGGATCTTCTTAGCCATGGCAGGCCCTTTGGCATGTACACCATCACAACCTTCATGTATGGACCTTATGATCGTGTCTGCTTCATGTCTATCCACGCATCTGAGCAACATATAATCATAATTCCTTTTATACAGTATACCACCACTCATAATTCTTGTTTTTTAGATATCTTTTGATGTCGTAGAACCAAGGCTTGTCGTCAGACTCGTTCTCGATTGCTAAGCAGTGTGCTGGTTCATTCAAATGATCAATACGGGTACAAGGATCTTCATTCTTCCACTTGTCTTTTAACATGTATGCCAGGGTGGCAAGAGCATCAACTAGTTGATTTTCTTCCCTAGGGATATGATGAAAAGAGATTTCATCAAAATAGGGAATCAATTTCACGATGTTCTTTTGGTACGGAACTAGCTTGGAATCCCGAGTCACAAAATTCCCTCTGACTTGGGCAATCACCAGGGCAGAATCTCTGTAGACCTCAAGAATCTTTATTCTCATGTCAATTTCCGCTTCAATTCCGTAGATACATGCTTCGTATTCAGCCATATTTTTGGAACATTCAAAGCATAATCTGGCGGTGAAGGGAAGATGAAAACCTGTCAAAGAGATGAGGATAACACCAATTCCACGACCTTTAAAATTGGATGCACCATCGAAAACGAGCGTCCATCGTGCCTCTGGTTCGGGTTCTATGTCAGGGTCTGGAGATTCGTAATCTCTGATGAATAGAATATCCTCGTCTAAAAAGTTAAACTTTATTTGTTGATAATCCTCCACAGGTTGATGATCAAGGTAGTCAGACATGACGCTCCCTTTTATTGCTTTCTGGGTAACATGTTAGATATCATACCCAGTTAACAGCATTTGCCACCAAGAAATTCGTCCAGGGATAGCAAGCTTTTTGAATATGTACCATTATCGGATCCATTCTGGATATCAGTGAAGTAGTATGGAAAATCATATATTATCTTAGGCGTCGAGCAGTCCAAACTAGAGCACAATAAGTCTTTTCTAATAGGGAGTATCTGGTCTTACAGTCGGTGAACTTCTTGCCCAAATAGTAAATCACATGTTCTTTTCTACCAATGTCTTCATGTTGACCCAATACACATCCCAGAGATTCACGGAGAACTGTGAGATACATGATTAAAGGCCTACTAGGAACCGAAGGTACTAATATTGGTGGTTCTTGCAAATATCTTTTTATTTTGTCAAAAGCTTCTTGACAATCATTGTTCCATTCAACTGATTGATTTTTTTTTAGCAATTTAAATATCAATTCAAGGGTAGCCTTCAAATGATAAATGAATCTGGATATGTAATTAAGTCGGCCCAGAAAGCCACAGACTTACTTTTTCTATTTTGGGAGGCAGCATGTACTAAATCGCTCGAACCTTGTCAGGATTAACTTCAATGCCCTTATGACTCACAACAAAGCCCAACAGTTTACCTGATAGAACTCTAAAGGTGCACTTTGCAGGATTCAACCGTAGTATAAACTTTTGGATTCTGTCAAATAGTTTCATCAGATGGCCCAAATGATCATCTTCAGTTCTTGATTTGACAATCATATCATCCACGTAAACCTCAATCTCTTTATGGATCATATCATGAAAGACGAGTGTCATGGTGCGTTGGTATTTTGCCCTTGCATTCTTCAAATTGAATGACATGACTTTGTAGCAATATGTACCCCATGGCATGATGAAGGTGGTCTTCTCCATATCAGCTGGGGACATCTTGATCTGATTGTATCTTGAGAAACTGTCCATGAAAGAAAAGACAGAGAACTGCACAATATTGTCTACCAAGACATCAATATGAGGTAGTGGAAAATCATCTTTCGAGCTTGCCTTATTGAGATCTCGATAATCTACACACATTCTGACCTTCCCATCTTTCTTTAGAATCAGGATGATGTTAGCAATCCATTCAGGATATTTGAAAGTGGTTAGGAACCCAGCGTCAAACTGTTTCTTTACCTTTTCTCTGATTTTAAGTGCCATGTTGGGTCTAGTCCTTCCGAGCTTTTGCTTGAAGGGAGGACATTCATACTTGAGTGGCAAGTGATGTTCAACGATGTTCGTATCTAACCCAGACATATCTTGATAAGACTAGGCAAAAATATTAACATACCCTTTTAATAACTTGACCAACTCAGAGTGTACATGTTTAGTGAGGGATGCCCCAATCTTGACTTCTTTTCTGACATCATCAGTACCAAGATTGACAACTTCTATTGGTTCTTTGTGTGGTTGAATCTCTTTCTGTTCATGCTCAAGGAGCCTTGCTAGTTCAGCCGGCAATTCACAATCTTCCTGTTGCAACTGCGAAAAAGGGCCGACGGAAACAAACAGAAGAGTCGCCACTGAAAGTTATTTATCCCAAAGAGAGGGAAAGGAAACGATTGAAGAAAGCCTAAAAGAAAGGGAAAAGACAAGGTCATCGCAACCAAATCTTGGGTTCGAGAGTCGGTTACGCAAGGGGAAGGTATGAGCACCCCTCACGTTTGTTGTACTCAACGGGATCCATACTTGTTGTCTATCAAAGGGGTGAGTTATCTAAAAACTACTGCTAAACCGGGGAAAAAGAAAAGAAAAAACTCGATAGGACATCGCCACCATATGCCTACGTATTCCCTAATGCAATGGGAAAGTCAGAGTCAACGTAGTTTGGGAAACTACGAGTGATGGGGGGAAGGTTGCTCGCCAAGACATCACCGTCTTGTGCCTACGTATCCTCATTCGATATGAGAAATCAGAGCAAACATAGTTCGGGCTACGAAACCATAGGTTGGTTAAGTGTTTTTTATGAGTGACATTAAGTCTCCATTCCAACAATTAGGGACGATGCCTATTTACGGTAGAATGGAAAAGTAGCGTACTCTTTTCTGAAAATGATTTGAAGAACAATCCCGAAGGATAAAAAGGTTTAAGTTTGATTTGTTGATTTTAAAGAAGTGGATTGAGTTCGTTTGAGACCCACGTTGCATTAAAGACTATAACATAGAAGAGAATGCGTCACATATCGACCAAAGGGCATACACTAAACACTCTAGACAAGTGAGGGGAAACCCCCCACTCATCATTTCCCATGTACTTAAGGCTCATAGCGTACAACGTTTGTCATTATTTATTAAGTGTCTTAGAGAAGTTTGAGATGAGAAGAGAAGACATAAGATAACACTAAAGGGAAACTAAAAAACCCTAATGTTATCATACAAAATAGCCCTAGGGTTGAGATAGAATGGAAATCTACCTAATTTTATCATACAAATGATGGACCTAGAGTTAAGATGAAAGGGACTATCCTACTTGTTATCATGCAAAGGATTGAAGGCCTAATGTTTCTCCTACTCCCATCTTAAACAGAGGGACTGGGAATCCTAAGGGATCATGTGAGCAAGCACAAGTAAACCATATCCAAATCAATCACAAATGAAAACAAGGATAAAAGAAGTCTCAAAGAGAGAGAAGAAGAAAGATGAAGAAGAAAGACAACAAGACCAAAGCCACAAATACAAAAAGTCAAACCCAAAAAAGATGGACAAAAACACCTCAAGTCAACATATCATTGGTGCATCTCAAATCCAATCCACATCCTAGATGTTCAGACAAACACCAAAGCAAGGAAAACCAAACAATGCTCAATCAAATGAAACAAAAGCCTCACAAGGAAGCAAAAACAAGCAAGCAACAAAGCAAGAAGCAAGGCAACAAGACCCTAGATGACCCAAGGGGCAAGGTGGGGCAACAACATAACGAGGTCAAAAGGTATACATCCAATCATGAATGTATAAGATGGATCACTTAAGTTTGATAGTCAAAGTCAAACTTCAAAGTAAATCAACCATCATCAATAACCACAAATAAGGGATCACCAAGGCAAACATCAAAGATCCCAATGGAATGAGGAGAAGTCAAGAGAATCACCTCATAATGGATCAAGATCATTTATTCACCCAAAAAACAATTAAATCCAAAATTAAAACAAATAAAAAAGAAAGAAAAACCCTAAAAAAGGAAAAAAGGATACCAAGGCATGAGTGAAGACTCAAGGGCATCACCATAAGTTTAGGACCATCATAGGATCACATGAAAATTTCCTCAACATTTTTAAATGCTCAAAAATAGTTTTAAACTAATTAAAATTAAGCAAATAAATCAAAAGTAAATAAAAATACCCAAAACAAACAAAAATCCAAGAAAATTACCATAGGTTCAAAACCATCATAGGATCATATGAAAATTTTCATAATTTTAAATGGTTCAAAAGTATTTTTAAACCAATTAAAATTAACCAAAACAAATAAAAATCATGAAAAATATAAAAATGCAAAATGAAAATGCACAAAAATATAAATCAGAAAGAGAAAAATAAAAGAGAATTTTAGAAAATATTTTGGTACTTTTCTGATAAAAAATGAATTTATTATGAATTTCTGAAAAATAAAAGGAATTAAAAACAATTTAGAAAAATAAAATAAAATGGGAAAAACACAACGCGTTGGATCTAGCCTCATTAAATGACGTGACTAATCCAAGGATCTAGAAGCACGCATCCACGGTACACTTAAGTCAGCTCAACCACATGGAGCTAACAAAAGTCAAACACATAGGATTAAAACATTTGTCATGCTTGGACGGTTAGATGATTCCAGCTCATCATCTTTAACCTCCAGCCATTTGAAACTCAAAGGAAATTGCAGAAAAACGTGGATCCAAGGAACCATAACCAATGGAGCTCATAGTGGTTTCATTTGGTGTGTCTTTTCAAGACGATCTCAACCATATCATCGCGCCAAATTTCTTTAAATCACAGATTACTCAATTTGAAAAAAAAAGGACAAGCTTCAAACACGAATTTGAAAATTCAGCAACAAAACTCAACTACAACTAAAAACTAACTATACAAACAACACCAGCATGCCAAGGTCTACATTTTAGCAACAAATTTGGATCATAATGGTTGAGAATTATACCTGTTGAAGCTCTAAAAATGGAGTTTCCTAGCTTGATTCAGGCCATGATTCTTCGAGCTCTTGATCTGGTTAGCTTCACTGAATGTTGGTGAAGCTAACTGAGTGGAGAATTTGAGTGTTTAAGGTGTGGAAATGGAAATTCGAAGTTCAAGCTTAAGAGTTCCAATGGGATCTTAGAAGAGTGGTTTTGGCTATCAAAAGCTTGTGGAAAAGGGTGGAAATGACTCCCTATTTATAGGAGAAGCTATCTGAATCAAAATGGAGGGTGAATGAGGCAATTTTGATGGAAATCATGCACACCTGCAGCATGAGCAAAGTGTGACTTGCAATCTGTCAAAACTCACTCAAATCATGCATTTCAAGGTGCTAATCACTTAAGGCAAGTTGGTTAAACATTTTTAAGTGTAATTCGTGCATTAATTTGGTGATCAGGAGCCAATTCAATCAAATTCAAATCTGACTTGGAGTGAAAATCCATATTTGAAATCCAATTTTTGCAGCCATGGTTCTCACAATGTAGAAAACTTTTTGAGATACTTCATCTTGGATTGGATAGAGGGAGATGCAATCTTTGCAATGTGAAAAGAAAGTATTAATTTGGCAACTTGCGTTGAGAGATATGGTCTTTCAAAGTAGCCTCCATGAAAGGGTGCAAAATCATAAAACACTTAGAAAAATTTCAAGTCTTTTAGGGACCAAAAAGAGACCTATAATGTTTTGATGAAAACCAAGACCTTACATGGGTTTTTATCTCTTCCATATTGAATCAAAGTTGTAGAGGACACCTTCAAGTATATTCTAGAACAAGAAATGGGCTTCAAATGATGAAAATTGACCAAGTTATGCTCTTTTAAAGTTGACTAAGAAAACCTTCCAAAACTCAAAATGACCTATAATATCTTCAAACTTTTGATTACCTTCCAAGCATAATTTGATCTTACCTTGCAAAGAGAACTTGTTAGGGATGATGAGAAGAGTTAATTATAAAAATAACCACCTCAAGATGTTGAAAATTGAAGGAGGTATGCTCATTTGATCATAGCATCCACAAATTGTTATATTAGGTCAACCCCCTTGCACCAAACTTGAATCTCTTGATGATTTCTTGCATAATAAGCCATGATGAAACACATATGATGTTGGAATGGTGTTTCATTGAACCAAACTTTATGATGAGGAACTTCTAGGGATGAGAACAACACAAAGTCATAGAGAACATCTTGCTTGAAATTGAAGAAACAAAACCTTCTTGCTTGAGAAACAAACCATGATACCTTGATCCCCTGCCAAGAACAAATGCTATGCAAACATGAATATGATAATTCAAAGAAACATAAGCCAAGAACACAAGAGAAGATGAGTAAATTTTGGGGTGCTACAGCTGCCCCTATTCAAACAACTTGGACCTGAAGGGATGAAAAGCAACCGCTTTCAAATGTTCAAGGTAAAAGATGATTGAATACCAAAAGAACCCAGAAATTTGCAACCTACGGGGATGCAAACCAGTGAATATCAACCAAAAGTTGGGATAGAGCCAAAAGATACCAACCAAGAGTTGGAATGTATGTTACTAACCAAGATTTAGGATTACTGAGAATCAAGATTACCAACCAAATATTGGGATGAAATACCCATAGGGCACCAACCAAGAGTTGGAATAACAAACTGGGGATACCAACCAAGAGTTGGGATGAGAAACATCGAATACCAACCAAAAGTTGGGATGCTAAACCCACAGAATACCAACCAAAAGTTGGAATAACAGCGAATACCAACCAAAAGTTGGGATGAAAGGTAAAGGCCACCAACCAAAAGTTGGAAAACAAACTTGTCGGGGAAATGCAAAGATCACCAACCAAAAATTGGGAAAACGGGAGTAACTAACTAAAAGTTAGGATTGCCAGAAAGAAATACCACCAACCAAAAGTTGGAATGAAACAACTGAAAACCAACCAAGAGTTGGAAAAGTGGCCCCGCTGGGAGATCAAAAAGGCACCAACCAAAAGTTGGGATAACCTCACAAGAAAAGATGGCCACGTCGGGGAATACCAACCAAGAGTTGGGATGAAACAGGTATATAAGGAGCATAATCGAACAAATTATAACCTGGGCAAGAGGCTCTACTAGGGAAGGAGATGCTTAAAACAAACTAACTTTGTATGGGTAAAAAGATGAACACATCTATCAATGACCTGCCTGATTAAAGATGATGAGATCTTAAGTCACACCAATGTCAACTGGAACAACGTCTGGCCAAAGCGGAACCAGACTTGGCTTATGCTTCAGATGCATATGTTTGAATATGGCGTAATGCTCCATACAAAATGGAAATGCTACGCGTTTGAGAAGATGCTATGCAGAATGCAAATGCAAGAGAACACCGCTGGAAGGAGTGTTGAGGAGAGAAACTGCATGCCAAAATCTGATGAGAAGAATGCCCTTAACGACCTTCCTAAACACCGGTCTCTTTTGGGAAGAAAACCACTCCGTTAGGGAATTAAGAACAAACTTCATTGGGGGAATCAACCCTGAAACTGCCCACAGAATGTGCCAATGACCACTGGACTTTACTGGAGATATCGACCCCCACTAGATATCCATCGAGGAGATCAACGACAATATATGCTTGGGGAGAATAGTCTGAAACATCAACCACTCCATGGGGTTTACCTTATCATTGAAGAACGTTCTCTATCCTTACCCTGCTGGGGTTAACCGTATACCACTGCCAGTGACATCATTTCGGATTTGATAACGAGACTCTGTGGGTATGAAATTTTTTTTTGCCTTAGGGAGACAGAGAGCCTTCTACTAAAGCACTGTTTGATTGAGTAGCAGCACCTCAATTGGTATAAACCTTCCTGGAACTTCTCTGACGGGAGTTAAGTAATACTAATGCAATGACCTTAATAACCTACAATCACACAACAACAAATAGGGCATCCAGACTGCAAAAATCTTTATCTCAAATACCATTCATGATATCGGTCGCGTAAATTCTCATTTTAAACATGTTTTGTAGAGCCCCTAACCTTTTCACATGTAAGATTTATCGAAAATATAGACGCCCTTTTTAAAAAAAATAGCAAAAGTAAAGAAAAGAAAAGCTCTTTGAGTGAACAATATTGTATTAATTGGGAAAGGCCTGTAAATAGGCGAATTACAAGTGGATGCAATCCCTGAAAAGAGGAAATTGCACCCAAAAAAAGTAAAAACAAGAAAATACAAAAATGTCGGCAATATGGAAACAGACAACCACCATGTGTCGATTCGGCAATGACATGTATGTCCTTGATGCTTCACCAATGCTCTTTCTTCTGAAAAGACTAATTGGATTGATCTTTAACCTTTAGGATGACCATGTACCGAGATAAATTCGCAGATCGAACGCAGATCGTAGTTGTTTGCTTTTTATTCCCTAACTTTTGCCTGGGTTGCCCTTGCAGGTTTCCAATCCACCAGGATACCCTTTTTTTTTCCAAAGTCGCCTTTTCAGGTTTTCAACTTTGCGGGTTCACTTTTTATTTTCATTTTATCCCTAATTTTTTCCCGAACCTTTTCTTTTTATGGTTTGCCGAGATGCCCTATTTTTGCCTGGACTTTTCTTTTATGTCCAGCAGGTCTATTTTAAGCAAAATATTTTTCACTACGTCTACGTTCACAAGACACATAAAATCTTCACCGTCCATGGTTGATATCAATAAGGCTCCACCATAGAAAATCTTTCTTACTACATATGGACCTTCATAATTGGGAGTCCATTTGCCCCTGTGATTTGTTTGTGGAGGGAGGATCCTCTTCAACACCAAGTCACCTACCTCGAAATGTCGAGGGCGTACCTTCTGATCAAATGCATTCTTCATTCTGCTCTGGTATAGTCGTCCGTGGGTGATAGATGCCAATCTCTTTTCCTCAATTAAGCTCAAATGATTCAATCTGGTTTTCACCCATTCTGCTTCATTAGACAATATCCTCAAAGAAGGAATTTTGACTTCTAATGGTAGAACAACTTCTGTACCATATACCAGCGAGAAAGGTGTTGCCGCAATAGATTTATGCACCGAAGTGCGATAACCATGTAAAGCAAAGGGCAACATCTCGTGCCAATATTTGTAGGTCACCACCACCTTTTGCACAATCTTCTTGATATTCTTATTTGCTACCTCAGCGGCACCATTCATCTTTAGACGGTACAACGAAGAGTTGTGGTGTTTAATTTTAAAACTCTGGTATAATTCTTTCATCATCTTATTATACAAATTCGAACCATTGTCAGTAATGATTCATTCTGGTATCCCATTGTTGCACCCCAAAATTTGCCCAACCTTTTTCCTTACTTGGTTTATGTCTCATTGCATTAACATTTGCATAATTATATCATTTGCATATCATGATATCATTCATATAGCAGGGGATCAAGTGTGATTTCTTATCAAGAGAAGCCTAGCAAGAGCTTTTATTCAAGATTGAGAAGTTATTAAAGTCATTAGGAGGTGATTTGATTGCCTAAGAGTTTAGATTCTTGCAGATGGATTTGCTCCTAACTTGAGGACCATCAGAGGGATGTGAAATGTTGAATATGAGAAGAGGATGTGTATGGAGCTCATAGAATTCCTAGAGGGCCATGGGAGAGCTCAATCAAGTCATTGTGTCAAATGCAAGAGCCACAGTTGAGGTGCCAGCAATTAGGGTTTCATCTGAGCCAATCATAGGTCAACTGTGCAATTGAAGAGTATCAAAGCCTACTTTTAGGTCATGGAGTTCATGAAATGATGTGATGAGACATTTGTGGTGTTGTGCCAAGATCAAGTCAAGAAGAATCAAGAGTGTGGGAAGTTGCTAAATTAGGGTTTCGAGGCAAAATTCCCTATTTAGTGCCTAACTTCAAGACCACATAAGTCAAGATAAAAGTTTCAAATGGATATTGGGCCAACATGAGACTTGTAGAGCGTCTCAATACCTTAAATTTGAGTACTAGAAGTCCTCAAGGGGATTTATAGAACTCAAGTTTTGGTCCAGACAAGTTACAAGTCCTCAGATGCCTCTGAAATTTGTCTGTGAAAATCATCTGACTTCAAAGCTATTTTTGACCTAGAAGGAGGTTTCACCTGAACTTTTGTCCAACATGGAAGTTGTTCCTCATGATCTTAGCTTTCTAAATTGTATAGAAGTCCTCCATATGATTTGTAGAACTCAAGTTATGAGGTTTACAAGTCAGGGCTATTTTGGGAAAGTGAGATTATAGACCATTTTCAATCATAGGTCAAAATCTCCAACTTGCACTTGTCAAATGGATTTTTTTTCAACATGAAACTTGTTCAAAATAGGGTTTTTAGGCTCACCAAGAAGTCATGATGGATTGATTGAGCTCATAGCAAGACTTGGTTTGAAATGGTTTGAAAAAGAAGAATTTCAAAGGATCCAAAGTTGAAAAATTCAAATAATTGTTTAAGTGACCAAAAAATGTCAAATAAGTATTCATTTTGATTGTAAATTTCATTTTGAACACATTGACATTGGTTGATTTTGGAGTTTAGGGCAATTTTCATGAATTACAATTTGATTTCTTCATATGCAAGTTACACATCCAAAATACTCACCAAGGCATTTCAAGCACTCCTTTTGGTCTGAATACATTCACAAGGCAATTTGCAATTGAAAGGGAAGATTCTAGAACAACTTCCATGGCCAATTCGTGACTTTCATGTGAAACTTTGAAGGAAAAATCAGAATTTGTGAACTACTTAATTGGGCCTCATTCAAGCTTCAAAAGCCCATAAACTCACTCTTTATAAGCATATCATTGATTCTATACTCAGTTTGGAGCTCATTTCGTGGTGGAAGCTGAGATTGAATTTGAAATTTCAAGGGAGCAAGTCAGAATCGGGTTTTCATTTCCAAGCCAGTTCAAAGCAAATTGAAGGTCTCAACATCTTTCTCTTGCATCCTTGAATGATTCTGGAGAGTTTTGAAGCTTGATTCATGCTCTAGCTACTTCTGTTAGTGGATCTACACCAGGTTAGTAAACTTCAAAATTCCTCTTGATCTAGCATAATTTAGTTGGCAATGAACTTGTGGTTAGGATCTAATAGAGACATAGGTTGTTTCTGGATTGAAATTGCAGCAATTAGTGACAATTTAGGTTGAAGTGAGTTTTCTGTTTGGACACGATTTGGTTTGATCTTGAGGAGTTGAGGGAAATTAGATAGATCAAGTTGATGTATGAAGCATGAGGAACATTTCTGTATGATTAGATTGAGGTTTGGTGATGATTAATTTGTTGGTGATCTCTGAAACTTGAGTCGTTTTTCAAAACCTAGCTAGATCTAGAAGAAGTGGATGAGATTTTGGAGATCCTTGTGAATTTCTGATGAGTTTGATATAAGATTTGTTGTTTTTTGACTACCTGAGATCACCATATCGCCGGAGAAGACGACCGGAGGTCTCCTCCGACCACCTGAACAGCGCTCCCTCCATCTGAGAATTTAAACGAGGACGATGATCCACTACCATTGGATTAGTCTGTTGAGGAGACTTAGTAGGAGCATCTGATGGCTCATGTTTGATCTGAGAATTTGACTCTCAACCAAAAACGTTGTGTTTCATTAATCCCAGTCAGCGTGTGACTGGGATGCCTGCGTGGACACACTCTCTGCCTTTGGATTTGAGTACTTGGTCAGTTCATCCAGCGTTCCATGTTTTATTTCAGTTTTTATTTCTTTTAAATCATTTTAGATATTATTTTAAATGCAAATTGATTCTAAAAATTACAACAAATCCATTTTTGATCCAAAAAATATTTTAAAAATATCTCCATGATCTTGAGAGAAGTTTTGATTTTCTGAAATCAATAAAATGCATTTTCATGCATTTTTCAATTTAATTTGATTTTTCTTATTTTGTTTAATTCTTTAATTTTTGCATATTTGATCATCTGCCTTGTTTAATTTTGTTCTTCCAATTGGTGTTGAATCTGGCTTTGTTTTTATAGTATGTTTTAAGGTAGATATTCATGCTCCCTTAGGATTTTTAGTATATTTTTAAGACAACTGTAGGTTCTGTTTTAGGTTAAATGTTTAGAGCCTTCCCAAACTTGTGGTTTACCTTGACATGTTTCAACTTAGGAATTGTTTAATGGACCTAGATGTTGAATTAGGCTTTAATATTTGAACCCTAGATTGTTAAAACATGCATGTTCCCCTAGGAAATTTACTAGAATTTTACAACTTAATTTTCTATTTTAGGTAGATTTTGCAAGTTGGTTGTGTATTTGGTGTTCCATCTTTGGTGGTTTGCTTTGTTTGGTCTTGTTGGTGACTTTGGAGCTTGAAATGCTTGGATTCCTTTTTGGAGGATCTTCTAGACATCTTGTAGCTGTTGTGGCTTGGCTTGTGGAGCTTGGAGTTGAAGTTTTCTTCTTCTTTTAGGAGCTTTTTAGAAGCTTATAGAATTAGGGTTTTAGGAAGAGCCATTAGAACTAGTTTCTTCTTTCTTTCATCAAACATAGAATGCATTATTTGCTTCTATCCTATCCTATGATGCAAAGTCCTCTTAAGGAAGCTCCATCTCTCCTTTGGAGGAATGAGTGGCATGCCTTAATGAGTAGAACTTTTGAGGATGCGCTTTCTTTCATGTTGGTTCCTGATGAATTCCTTTGGTTTTCATCAGGTTTCCTAACATTGTAACTTGATCTCAATGGTGATTTCTCTTCTTGTGGAGCTTGCTAGAGCTTGAAGGTGAAGAATTGAAGAATCTTGAAAATAGGAGCTAGCTTGAAGATGAATACTTTTTTGCTGTTATTTTTGCTGTCAATTCAACTTTGCTGACCAGAGCTGCTATTGAAGATTGAAGTTGCTGTCTGTAGAAGACTGTTGCTGCTGCTTTGGCTGCTTCCTCTGTTTTTATTTTGTTGTATTGTCTATTTGTTTGTATTGTTGACCTTTAGGTTTGAGGTGGAGCTTGTCTCCCCTTGCCTGTTGTTTTCTTAAGTTTGAGGTTGAGCCGGACTCCCTTGCCTCGCTTGTACTGTTGCATAGCATGCATTTTACTGTTTACTGTTCACTGCTTGTCTTCTTTTGCTGTTTCCTCTAGGATCTCTGATTTCCTCTGTGCAAGAAGGAATTATGACAGACATTAGGTTTTGATCCATGCATGATAACTGTAGGTAGATTCCCTTTCAACCATAGTCTTAGGGTGTCTTTCTCTTCTCATCTCAAAACAATTCAAAAACACAGTAATAATGTTAATTGAAGTCGTACGTTACGGGCCTTAAGATATCTGGGAAAAGGTTGGTGGAGGGTCTCTCTCCAGTAATCTGGATGTTAGTGTGGTACCCTTTGGGTGACATACGAAGCGTTCACTTCTGGGTCATAGTCTCTAGTGCGATGGAGATTGCGAACATCCTAAAAAATAGTTCTTTCGTAAAAGATTCAAACAAACATTCAAACTCTGTTTTTGTCCTCTTAGACCTTTAATCAGGAAAACCGTTTCTTATGGAGATAAAAAACTGTCAGACAAACTTGTGTCTTCCGTAGCCCGAACTACGTTTGCTCTGATCTTTCATGCTGTATGAAAGTACGTAGGCACGAGATGCGATATCTCGGCGAGAAACCTTCCCCCCTTAACCCGTAGTTAGGCGAACTACGTTGACTCTGATTTCTCGTTCCATACGGGAATACGTAGGCATAAAGTGTGATACTTTGCCGAGTCATTTTATTTTCTTTTTAGACCAGACCTTTAGAGTAGATAGATAAACACACCTTTAGATAGAAAACAAGCGTGGATCCCGTCGAGTACGACGGACGTGAGGGGTGCTAATACCTTCCCGTTGCGTAACCGACTCCCTAATCCAGGATTTGGTTGCAATGACCATTCCTTTCCCTCTTTGCGTTAGGTTTACTCTGAGCGTTTCCTTTCCCTCTTGTGGGATAAATAACGCACGGTGGCGACTCTTCTGTCATAGCCGGCGCCGATTTTTGCAGTAGCGACAGCTGGCGACTCTGCTGGGGACTCCAACAGTTCCCTATGCGAGTCAATCCTAGCGTTTGTTTTCCCGTCTGGGGTTTTGTATGTATTTATCTTTCTGTCTTTACTTTCAGTATTGTATATATTTGTTATTGTGCTGTGGGTAGAGGGTTAGTTTGAGAGATAAACCGGACCTGGGCTTGAGTGCACATAGACTTAGAAGTAGAGAGTAGCAGTTAGCCTTCTTGCTTTGCTCGCACCAGCTAGCTACGAAATTTACACTCAGACGAGATTCTCTTTGATGGCATCTTGCCTGGCCCTTTGGGCTCGACAGGTTGTTGGATTTGAGGGTTGTCTACTCTGGGAACCTATCATTTGGGATTCGGCTAAGTAAGGCCTCTTCAAGGGATGATGACGCCGCACCTTCTGGGTATCGTATCATCGCTCTTGAAAGTCTGTGACGCTGATGACCGCATAGGATGTCGTACCTCGTCTGCGAGTTAAGTACATACCTGTGAGGGGTAGGTGGGTCTTTTTGCAGGAAAACTCTGGCCTCAGAACACCTGGTTTGTCTCTGCTAGTGAGAATTGGTTGTGAGGGTTCTTTTGTGGTTGGTTTGGTTTGAGGAGAAGATCTGATGGTTCTAAAGTGGCAGTACAGCACAACACAGTTCTTCATCATTGCACTTGATCCCCTGTCGCATATGCATCTGCATTTTCATGATTTGCATTTCATTAATGTGTATTTATGTTGCAAGTGTGATTTTCCCCTCAGATTCTAGTGCTCTTCTTGCCAGACATGGAGTCCATGAAGAGAACAGTTGCTTACAGGTTGCCTTCTTCAGATATCAGTTCCTTGTTGCGGTTGGTTGCTCTAGCAGATCAGAGAGTGAGGGCTGAGTTTAGAGAGTCTTATGGGAAACTTCTCAGTTTGTTATACAGACCTTCTGTGTTTGAGATGACTGGATTGTATACCTTGATGCATTTTTACGAGCCTCAGTTGAGATGCTTCTTGTTCCCTGATTATATTTTGGCTCCTACTTTGGAGGAGTATTCTGATATGCTAGGAGTTCCTGTGTTACATCAGATGCCTTTTATTCACGAGGATACTGAGCCTAAGTTGGTTAAGATTGTTGAGATTGTCAGTTTAGATGCTTCTGAGTTCCCCGAAGGTTTGGTCAAGCTGAATGGGTCTTATGGTTTTCATCTTTCTTGCTTGGTTGAGAAGGCTACGCAGTGTGCGAAGGATGGATGTTGGATTGTCTTCAATGCTATTCTGGCTGTTTGAATTTATGGGATTGTATTGTTCCCTAACTTGCCTGATTTTGTTGACTCAAATGCTTTCTTTATTCTTGCCTCGAAGAATCCGGTGCCTACTCTCTTGGGTGACGTTTATCATTCTATTCACTATAAGAATGAAAAGCGTCGGGGAAAGAATGTTTCTTGTTGTGTACCTCTTCTATACAGGTGGTTTCAGGGACATCTTCCTAAGACGGGACCTTTTGTTGATACTGCTGGTACTTTAGATTGGTCTTCCAGATTGATGGGATTGTGTGCTGAGAACATTGTTTGGTTTGATCGGAACCCGCTCGGAGTGAATATTATATATAGTTGCAGTGGCTTTCCGAACGTTCCTTTGATTGGACGGAAAGGTTGCATTAACTATAACCCTTCTCTGCTTGTGAGACAGTTTGGCTATGCTTTGAGGGACTCTCCGGTTGAAGACGGGATACAAGAATCTCTGTATCTCACGGGTTTATTAGATGGAGATGTTTTGGTCAGATTGAGACATGCTTGGGGTAATATTCACAGAAGAGGAAAGACATTACTTGGCAAGAGTAACAGTCGAGCTTATAATCCTTATCGGCTCTGGATCCATGAGAGAGTTAGGACTTCTTTGATGCCATATCCTGTTGTAGAGCCTTTGTGTCCTCCGGTGGTTGAGGAACCTACTTCAGTGGAGATTGAGAAGTATAATAAGCTGTTGGCTGAAAAGGAAGAGTCGCAAAGAGCAAATGAAGAGTTAGAGAAAGAAACTTTCCAGCTTCGGCATGAGAAGAGTGAGGCAACTTTCACTTTGAAGAAGCAGACTGAGATGATTAATAGGTTGGGTTCAGATTTGACTGAAGAGACCAGCAGGAGAGAGAAGGTGGGAGTAGCCTTGAATGGTGTCAGTAGTGTGCTTGCTACTAAGAAAGAGCTTCTGAATAAGGATTATTCTCAACTTTCCAAATGGGAATTTTTGTGGAATGCCATGCTTACTAACCGGAAGGAGCGTGAAGATGAGTTGAAGCTCCAGATTTCCCAATTAGAGGAGCAGCTCAGCGCTAAGGATGTGAAGATTGCTGAAGAGGCATCTCTTAGACGTGACACTGAGTTTAGAGTGAGTAACATGGTCAAAGAAATAAGGGGTTGTGAACTGAAGGCCGACTTCAAGAGATGCAGGTTGGATGAGTGTTTTGGCAAGGGAGCCTGTGTAGAGGACGCCAAAAAGCTGAGATCCACTGTTAGGCGACACGCATTATTGATACAGGAACTAATCTCCAGACCAGGTCATCCGGAGACGCTAAGGCTATTGGAAGATGTTCGGGCGTGCCATCCGTCCTGATTTATCTTTGCTTTTCTCGTGTAGTTTGTTATTCGTGATTGTATTTTGACCATCGCCAGGCTTGTTGGCAGAGGTCCTTTCAGTTGTATTCAGTTGTATCTTTGCATTCTGCCTCTTGGCATTTGTTTATGTATGAGGTTTTTGATTCTGCGTTTCCTTACTTGGGACTCCATTGTCGTTATGGCTTCTTCTGCGGAACTAGAATCGGGGGGGAAATTAACCTGTTGCATATTTACATGTGTGCATTTGCATCTTCATATTGCATGGCAGGTACTTTTTTTGAGCTCGAATCTTATCTCCTGCATCTTACAGGTTGTTTCAATATTGACGAACAGAGAACTCACCGGTACGCTACGAGAAGCAACAGTAAGAAGATCATGGATCAGGTACAGTCTGAGATGCATGAGATCCGGGATAGGTTGGCCCAATTCATGCAGACTATGGAGGCTGTGGCTAAGGGCCAGTAACATCTTCAAACACTAGTGCAACCGCTGCTGGCGCGAGCGGCTGGTAATACTGAATACAACTCTGTTCATGTTGAGACTCCTCGCAGGGAGGAAGTGATACCGAATGCTGGTGAGAATGGTACCGGCAACGGCAACACTGGTAACCGAAATGCTGATAATGTTAATGGGAACATGGAAACCAACAGGAATGTTGGTATCAATACTGGTTTCGGTGACAACAATCAGGGTCTTGGTTTTGGCAATCGGGATGGCAATGATGGCTTTAATAATCAGGGCTTCGGCAACGGAGGGTTTGGCGATAACAATCAAGGTTATGGTAATAATGGCTACGACAATGCTGGGTTTGGCAATGTGAATACCAATGGTGCTGGGATGGGTCCTTTCAATACTGGCTTTGGGACAGCGGCTGCTAACCAAGAGCTTGGCAATATGAGGTATGACCCCAGGTTTTTGCAAAGTGGTCATGGTCAGGGTCGTAATGCTGCCTATGACGGATATGGTAATGAGGGTCCGTACTGGAATAGAGTTCGTCAGGAAGATGCCTTTTCTGGGCAAGGCATGGGTTTTGAGGGTCCCACTGATAGTGATCGGAGGATTAAAATGCTGGAGGAACAGATGAAAGGTATAGCCAATCAAAATTCTGCAGGGTTGGACATGGCTACCATGGGGCTGGTTCCTGGGCTGAGGGTGCCATTGAAGTTCAAAGCTCCTACTTTCGATAAATATAAAGGGGAATACATGCACACGGGTTCATGTGCGTTCATATTACCGGAGGATGTCTGCTTACTCTGATGATGAGAAGATGCTTATGCATTTTTTCCAAGATAGTTTGTTGGGACCATCGCTAGAATGGTACATGGGACTAGAGCCTGCACAGATCGGAAGTTGGAAAGAGTTGGTCGATGCTTTCGTCAGACACTACCAATACAACAGTGACCTCGCGCCAAATAGGGTCCAGCTTCAGAGTCTTTCACAGAAGAACAGGGAGAGTTTCAAGGAGTATGCCCAGCGTTGGCGTGATTTGGCGGCAAGGGTCCAACCACCTATGGTTGAAAGGGAATTGATTGATATTTTTGTTGGAACATTCTCTGGGATGTATTATGATAAATTGCTCAATTGCTCAATGGGTAGTTTCTCTGACATGATACTCATGGGAGAACGAATTGAAAATGGCATTAAAATTGGTAAGATTCAAGCTGGTGAATCGACCTCAGCTGGAGGTGCTAAAAAGGTCTTTGGTGCTAAAAGACAAGGAGAAGCCAGCGCAGTGTATGGTCGTAGAGGACGAGGTAGAGTTAGGAATCAGTATCTTCAACAACAGGTTGCTAGTGTGACGATCCCTATACCACAACAACGACAACAACCACAACAACAGCAGCAACAACAACAAAGGTATAACCCAGCTCAGAGAAGGATTCAGAATGGGAAGCCAAAGAGGGTATTTGATACACCTCCGTCAACGTATGCAGAACTGCTTCAAACGCTGTTAAGTTTGAATCTGGTTGAGAAGAGAACGTTGGACCCACCCACATGAGCACTTCCTTACGGGTATGATACTAGTAAGCAATGTGAATTTCATTCTGGGGCACCCGGACATGATATCGAGAGTTGTCATGCTTTTAAACACAAAGTCCAAGATTTGATTGATAGTAAAGTCATTAACTTTAGTCAGGATGGTCCCAACATTATACAGAAACCAATGCCGAATCATGGAGAGAATGTTATTTTGACAGAAGAAGATTTGGATTTGGTTATGGACGTAAATGATTTGAAGACACCTTTAGGTTATGTTAAAAGCAGATTGTTGAAAGGAGGGGTCTTCCCCGGATGTGATGAGTACTGTTTGGATTGTTGGACCCGACCAGAGGGCTGTATTGATTTGAAGAGAGGTATTCAGGCCATGATTGATGAGGGAACTTTACAATTCGACCGTACTGCTGTTGAGAAACCTGATGAGGTAAGATTTGAAAAGCAGGATGAGGTCGCAACAATTACAATTCCACGGAAGACTATTACGATATCAGCGCCCGCCAGGCGACCAACTATCACGATAACAAAAGCAGGGCCCGTTCCTTATGAAAGTACGAAAGCCATTCCATGGAATTATGGGTTGGAAGCTTTTTGCAACGGGGAAAAATTAATGTGGATAGCCAGCCAGCAGGGGCAGTGGGCAGTCTTGTTGAAGCAGGAGGCATGACCCGCAGTGGTAGAATCTTCACTTCACCCGAAATCGAGGCTGAGAGGATTGATAAAGGCAAAGCCAAAGTGAATGAAGGAGGACCTTCCCATTCAAAAGATAAAGAAACATCGATCAAAGATGCAGAAGAGTTTATGAGGTTGATTTACAAAAGTGACTATAAGATTGTGGAGCACTTGCAGCAGACGCCCTCTAAAATTTCCATACTATCTTTGTTGCTTTGTTCCGAGGCTCATAGGAATGCCTTGTTGAAAATCTTGGACACATCTTTTGTACCTCAGGAAGTAACTGTTAATCAGCTTGAGGGGGTACTGGCGCATGTGAATGCCGGACACAACCTGGGATTTACTGATTTTGATTTGACGCCTAGAGGTCGGGACCATAATATGGCTTTGCACATTTTAGTGGAATGTCGGGGTATTGTTATGTTGCATGTTCTTGTAGACATCGGATCATCTTTGAATGTGTTGCCTAAGAAGGCTATGATGAAGCTAGATGTCCGAGGAATCATATGCACGCCAAGTGACTTGGTCATGAGGGCTTTTGATGGGACCAGAAGGTCGGTGTTTGGGTCCATAACATTGCCGCTCCAGGTCGGGCCGGAAGTGTTTGACATTGTGTTCTACATCATGGACATACATCCAGCTTACAGCTGTTTACTTGGGCGACCATGGATACATTCTGCAGGGGCTTTGACGTCCACGCTACATCAGAAGCTTAAATACATGGTCGGTGATAGTGTTGTTACTATTTGCGGAGAGGAAGACATTCTGGTTAGTCATCTTTCGTCATTCAAGTACGTCGAAGTGGATGGGGAGATCCATGAGACGCCATGCCAAGCCTTCGAGGGGTTGCAGATCAAGGACAAGTTTCATGTTCCCATCAAAGGGCCAAAGGTGGCCATGTCTTCGTACAAAGACGCTCAGGCAGTGGTTCAGGCTGGAGAAACCAAAAGATGGGGCCAAGTCTTAGAAATTCCTGTCAAGATGGACAAGTTTGGGTTGGGGTATTGCCCGACGTCGTCACCTTCCGCATCAGGTGTGCCAAAGTTCAAAGGGCCAGTGGTGATCACTCTAGGTGGAGTCTGTTATGAAACGACTAATGCTATTTCCGATGCTGAAGACGGAGATAATGATTGCGATATGAACTCTTGGATCAAGCCCGGCGTGCCAGGATAGAGTCTGTGCAACTGGTCTATCCAGGAACTTGTCCAAGTGACTACAAAACAGTAATGATTTGTTTTCTCAGTTATTGTATAATCTTGTGTCCTACCCGGGGCATGGTGATTCTGTTTTTAGGGCTACCTGCTTATGTGTGTACTTTGTTTAACCATTAATAAAGGCGTTTTTCTCATGCAAATTTTGTGATCCTTGTATTTTCCTATTTTTTTTTAACAATAAAATGGCAACGTGGTTATGTGCCTTGTTTGCATTATTTGAAACATTTAACCATTCTTATTGCAGGACTCATATTTCAGACGACACCGATCACGAACTTCCTATAACTCGCTTCGAATTCGAGCACCCAATATTTCAAGCAGAAGAAGAGATTGTTGAGGATAATGACTTATCAGAAGAGCTGGCTCGACTTTTGAAACAAGAAGAGAGAATCATTCTGCCTCATCAGGAGGAAATTGAAATTATCAACGTGGGGTCCGAAGAGGTTGTCAGGAATATCCGGATAGGGGCTGCACTGCAAAGTGATATCAAGCAAAGTTTGATCGAGATGCTGCGAGAGTACAGTAATATCTTTGCTTGGTCTTACGAAGACATGCCTGGGTTGGATACTGATATGGTAGTTCACCGTTTGCCATTGCGCGAGGAATGTCCGCCGGTTAAGCAAAAACTCAGAAGAGCTCGACCAGATATGGCTGTGAAAATTAAGGAGGAAGTTCAGAAACAATGGGATGCTGGTTTTTTGGCTGTTACAACTTATCCCTCATGGGTCGCCAATATAGTACCTGTACCAAAGAAAGATGGTAAGGTGCGGATGTGCGTAGACTATCGAGATTTGAATAGGGCGAGCCCAAAAGACGACTTTTCGCTTCCTCATATTGATGTGCTGGTCGACAACACCGCTCAATTCTCCGTGTTTTCCTTCATGGACGGCTTTTCGGGCTATAATCAGATAAAGATGGTGCCAGAGGATATGGAGAAAACAACTTTTATTACCCCGTGGGGAACGTTCTGCTACAAAGTGATGCCCTTTGGTTTGAAGAACGCCGGGGCAACATATCAGGGGAGCTATGACAACACTCTTTCATGACATGATGCATAAAGAGATCGAAGTCTATGTTGATGATATGATCGCCAAATCCGAGACGGAGGAAGAGCATCTGGTCAATCTTCTGAAATTGTTCAAGAGGCTTAGGAAATTCAGGCTGAGGCTGAATCCTAACAAGTGCACCTTCGGGGTGAGATCTGGTAAGCTATTGGGATTTACTGTGAGCAAAAAAGGAATTGAGATTGATCCTGCTAAGATAAAAGCAATACAACAAATGCCAACACCGAAAACAGAAAAAGAGGTTCGTGGCTTTTTAGGGAGATTGAATTACATTGCTCGGTTCATATCTCATCTAACGGCCACGTGCGAGCCATTATTCAAGTTATTGAAAAAAGATCAGGCTGTGACCTAGAATGAAGATTGTCAAAAGGCGTTCGAAAAAATAAAAGAATATTTGCAGGAACCTCCAATATTGATACCCCTAGTAGCCGGGAGACCATTGATTATGTATTTGACGGTTCTTGAGAAAAGTATGGGTTGTGTTCTCGGTCAACATGACAAGACTGGACGTAAAGAGCATGTGATTTACTACTTGAGTAAAAAGTTCACAGATTGTGAGTCCCGTTACTTAATGCTCGAAAAAACGTGTTGTGCGCTAGCCTGGGCTGCCAAACGTTTGAGGCAATACATGCTAAATCATACAACCATGCTAATTTCAAAGATGGATCCGATCAAATACGTGTTTGAAAAGCAAGCACTTTCCAGAAGAATTTCCCGATGGCAGATGGTACTGACAGAATACGATATTCAATATGTTTCTCAAAAGGCTATTAAAGGTAGTGTTCTGTCAGAGTACCTAGCTGAGCAGCCCATTGATGATTACCTGCCGATGAGGTTTGATTTTCCTGACGAGGATATCATGTACTTAAAAATGAAGGACTATGAAGAGTCGTTGCCGGATGAAGGTCCAGAGCTGGGTTCCAAATGGCAATTGATATTTGAAGGTGCTGTTAATTCATATGGAAGTGGAATAGGGGCAATCATTACTACTCCCCATGGGTCGCACATCCCATTCACTGCCAGATTGACCTTTTCGGTTACCAACAATGAGGCCGAATATGAAGCATGCATTATGGGGCTCGAGGAAGCTATTGATCTGAGAATTAAAAATCTTGACATGTACGGAGACTCTGCTCTAGTTGTAAATCAGATCAAGGGAGAGTGGGAGACTCGTCAGCCCAATCTGATACCCTATATGAATTATGCAAGGAGGTTGTTACCTTTCTTTGACAAAGTGGAACTGCACCATGTACCACGAGCAGAAAATCAGATGGCAGACGCTCTCGCGACGTTGTCTTTAATGTATAAAGTTAACTTCTGGAATGAAGCTCCCAGGATAGTTATTTCTCGCCTTGATAGGCCCGCTTTCATATTCGCCATTGAGGAAGCTTCCGATGGCAAACCGTGGTATTATGATATCCATAATTTCCTGAAGAACCAAGAGTATTCGGCTGGAGCATCCAGTCGTGATCAGAAGACTCTTAGGAGATTAGCTGGCAATTTCTATTTGAATCCAGATGGTGTCTTGTATAAGAGAAACCACGAATTGGTGTTGTTGCGATGTGTGGACGAGAAAGAGGCTAAGTTGCTCATGGAAGAGATCCACGAGGGTACGTTTGGCACGCATGTTGGCGGACATGAAATGACAAGAAAGTTATTACGAGCAGGGTACTACTGGCTGACTATGGAAACAGATTGTTTCAAGTTTGCAAAGAGGTGTCATAAATGCCAGATTTATGCGGACAAGATTCATGTGCCTCCAAGCCCTCTGAACGTTATGTCATCACCTTGGCCTTTTTCCATGTGGGGAATTGATATGATTGGAAAGATTGAGCCCACGGCATCCAACGTACATTGTTTTATCTTGGTAGCTATTGATTACTAAATGGGTTGAAGCGGCATCGTATGCTAATGTTACCAAGCAGGTGGTAGCCAGATTTATCAAGAAGGATATTATCTGCAGATACGGAATCCTGGAGCGAATTATCACTGACAACGGTTCAAATTTGAATAACAAGATGATGAAGGAATTGTGCCAGAATTTCAAGATTGAACATCACAACTCTTCTCCTTATCGGCCCAAAATGAATGGCGCTGTTGAAGCGGCCAATAAAAACATAAAGAAGATCGTTCAGAAGATGGTTGTGACCTACAAGGACTGGCATGAAATGTTGCCTTTCGCTTTGCACGGTTATCGTACGACGGTATGCACATCAACTGGGGCAACTCCTTTTTCACTGGTATATGGTATGGAGGTTGTCCTACCATTGGAGGTTGGGATTCCTTCTCTGAGGGTTTTGCGTGATGTCCAACTAGATGAGGCAGAATGGGTGAAAGATAGATTGAATCAGCTCAGTTTAATGGATGAGAAGAGACTGGCTTCTCTAGCACATGGTCGGTTGTGTCAAAGCTGGATGAAGAAAGCTTATGATAAAAAGGTGTGTCCTCGAAGCTTTCAGACGGGCGATCTTGTGCTGAAAAAGATTCTCCTACCACAATCAGATCACAGGGGCAAATGGACTCCCAACTATGAAGGTCCATATGTCGTTAGAAAGGTTTTCTCTGGAGGAGCCTTATTGTTATCCACCATGGATGGTGAGGATTTTACATCCCCTGTGAACTCGGACGCAATTAAAAATACTTTGCTTAAAGAGGCCCGCTGGACAGAAAAAGAGAGTCCAGGCAAAAATGGGGCATCCTGGCGAACCATAAAAAAGGAATAAAAGGTTCGGGCAAAAGTTAGGGATAAAATTGAAAAATGTACACCCGCGAAGTTGAAAACCTGAAGAGGGTGACTTCGGCAAAAAAAGGTATCCCGATGGATTGAAAACCCGCAAAGGGTGGTTCAGGCAAAAGTTAGGGATTTGAAAAAGCAAATGATTGCGGTCCGAGCTTGATACTGCGTTGCTTAGTGGTTTGGGAGTACCTGAGGGTCGTATATCCGAAATAATCTCTTCCGAAGATCGAGTATTGGGAAAGTGTAAGAGTCAGGCGAGTCATAGGAGGATCAGCTTATGGTGTTTGTCTGTGCCACGTTGCCGACATGTATACAAATTTTCTTTGTGCTTCTATAATATTTGTATTTTGCTTGTGCGTAACTTCCTCTTTTCAGGAGTTGCATCCAGTGTACAAAATTTTGCCTATTTACAGGCCCGTTAGCAATAAAGCATGTTATTCAGTACTTGATACTTGTTCTTTACTGTTTTGTTTGTGAAAAACGCCGATGTTTTTGATGAACTTGCATGTACATAAACTTGCTGGCCCTTGCCAATAATGGCTAAAACTTCGAATTGACTGAATGAATGTCACGGATACTAATCGGGATAGACTTGTTGTGTAGATTTATTCTGTCTCGTTTATGTTTTGCAGGGTTCTCACCTTTGAAGCAAACAGTCAAGGAATTTGTGTTTCCCCAGCCAGAGTCCCGTGAACAAGTGGTTGTATCACTCCTCAACAGATGGAAGTCATATCTTATCCCAGAAATATTTGAGATGGCACTTATCCCTACTGGATGTGGGTTAGCCTTCCCAGAAGAGTATTCCCCAGGAAAGCTGCCAAAAGAGTATCCTCAGTGGATCTCGATGGGCCCAACAGAAGGTGCATTCCCAGCAATGAGTATGTACACAATCAATCCCCAGCATGGGTAAATCCCTTAGAATATAACCAAGTCGTCTTTGGTTCAGAAAGATTATCCTCGCGCAGGACTATTTTTCCTCCTCCCCAGCAGGTTGTTTTTCCTCCGACAGGATGAGCATCATCAGCAGAATTCGTAATCTCAAGCTTGTGAGCCATTCCCCATTAGGATGGTTATCCCTAGCAGATTTGGTTTCACCTGTCCAGCATTTATTTTGCTGGAATATGTCTACGACACCCGTTCATCCCTAGCGGACTTGGTTTTGTCTTCAGCATTTATTTTGCTGAAGTGCCTCTTGGCACCTTTACATTGTGCATATATCATCATATTTGCATCTACCCAAACGCGTAGCATTTCCATGCCGTATGGAGCATTACGCCATTGTCAAACATACGCATTTTGAAACATAAGCCATGTTAGTTACCTCTTCGGTTTCAGGTGTTGTTCTTTATGGAGGAGTAGAATTCTTGCTCAGAAGGATTTCTAGATATTCAAATTCTCAGCGTGAGATAGGTGATGATAACATTCGTCCCCTAACAGAGTTGCTTGGTTAAGTTTCTCTTCAGAAATATTCTCAAGTTGCTGTTACGTCAGCATTAAAAGGTTTCATGGTTTAAACTTTCGGAGTTGTCACTAGTAATTTCCCCGGTGAATTTTTCCCCACAAAGTTGTTTGGTTAAGTTTCTCGTATTCCCCAGCAAAGTATTCTTCAAACGTATCCGTGTTGACGGAATTGCACCCGTGCTAACGGGGATTGTTATCCGTGTTGACGGAATTGTTACCCGTGCTGACGGTGATTGTTATCCGTGTTGACGGAATTGTTACTCGTGCTGACGGTGATTGTTATCCGTGTTGACGGAATTGTTACCCATGCTGACGGTGATTGTTATCCGTGTTGACGGAATAGTACCTGTGTTGATAGTAATTGTTACCCGTGTTGACAGAGATCGTTATCCGTGTTGACGGTATTGTTACCTGTGATTGACAGAGATTGTTATCCGTGTTGACGGAATCGTTGCCTGTGATTGACAGAGATCGTTATCCGTGTTGACGGCATTGTTACCTGTTATCGACAGAGATCGTTATCCGTGTTGACAGAATTATTACCTGTTATCGACAGAGATGGTTATCCGTGTTGACGGAATGGTACCTGTGTTGACAGTGATTGTTGTCCGTGTTGACGGAATTGGTACCTATGATTGACGGAGTTGTCCCCAGTGAGGTTGCTAGTGATTATTATCCGTGTCGACGGAGTCGTTACCTGTGATTGACAGAGATTGTTATTCATGTTGACGAATTTAGTCCAGTTGTGGACGGAGTTGTACCCGTGGTGATGGAGTCTCTCCTCGTGTTGACGAATTTAGTCCAGTTGTGGACAGAGTTGTTTCTTGCAAAGTTAATTCAATGTCTGTGGCGTCACACAGGGGGTTGATGTTGAAATTCAAAGTTTTATCAGATGGTTGATCAGTTGTTGCCGTAACAACTAGGCTCAATGTAATGGGAGTTGTTCTCACAAGCAGTTTTTGTAGTTTATTTCTGTGGTTGGCAAATTTCCGGGTTTCTTGGTATTCAACCGTCTTCTACCTCGATTGTTCGAAGGCCGTTCGCTCTTCACCCAGTCGGGTCCAAGCCGTTTGAATAGGGGCAGCTGTTGCACCCCAAAATTTGCCCAACCTTTTTCCTTACTTGGTTTATGTCTCATTGCATTAACATTTGCATAGTTATATCATTTTCATATCATGATATCATTCATATAGCAGGGGATCAAGTGTGATTTCTTATCAAGAGAAGCCTAGCAAGAGGTTTTATTCAAGATTGAGAAGTTATCAAAGTCATCAGGAGGTGATTTGATTGCCTAAGAGTTTAGATTCTAGCAGATGGATTTGCTCCTAACTTGAGGATCAATTGAGGACCATCAGAGGGATGTGAAGTGTTGAATATGAGAAAATGATGTGTATGGAGCTCATATAATGCCTAGAGGGCCATGGGAGAGCTCAATCAAGTCATTGTGTCAAATACAAGAGCCATAGTTGAGGTGCCAGCAATTAGGGTTTCATCTGAGCCAATCCTAGGTCAACTGTGCAATTGAAGAGTATCAAAGCCTACTTTTAGGTCATGGAGTTCATGAAATGATGTGATGAGACATTTGTGGTGTTGTGCCAAGATCAAGTCAAGAAGAATCGAGAGTGTGGGAAGTTGCTAAATTAGGGTTTCAGCGCAAAATTCCCTATTTAGTGCCTAACTTCAAGACCACATAAGTCAAGATAAAAGTTTCAAATGGATCTTTGGCCAACATGATACTTGTATAGCGTCTCAATACCTTTAATTTGAGTACTAGAAGTCCTCAAGGGGATTTATAGAACTCAAGTTATGGTCCAGACAAGTTACAAGTCCTCAGATGCCTCTGAAATTTGTCTGTGAAAATCATCTGACTTCAAAGCTATTTTTAACCTAGAAAGAGGTTTCACCTGAACTTTTGGCCAACATGGAAGTTGTTCCTCATGATCTTAGATTTCTAAATTGTACTAGAACTCCTCCATCTGATTTGTAGAACTCAAGTTATGAGGTTTACAAGTCAGGGGTATTTTGGGAAAGTGAGATTATAGGCCATTTTCAATCATAGGTCAAAATCTCCAACTTGCACTTGTCAAATTGATTTTTGTTCAACATGAAACTTGTTCAAAATAGGGTTTTTAGGCTAACCAAGAAGTCATGATGGATTGATTGAGCTCATAGCAAGACTTGGTTTGAAATGGTTTGAAAAAGAAGATTTTCAAAGGATCCAAAGTTGAAAAATTCAAATAATTGTTTAAGTGACCAAAACATGTCAAATAAGTATTCATTTTGATTGTAAATTTCATTTTGAACACATTGACATTGGTGGAATTTGGAGTTTAGGGCAATTTTCATGAATTACAATTTGATTTCTTCATATGCAAGTTACACATCCAAAATATTCACCAAGGCATTTCAAGCACTCCTTTTGGTCTGAATACATTCACAAGGCAATTTGCAATTGAAAGGGAAGATTCTAGAACAATTTCCATGGCCAATTCGTGACTATCATGTGAAACTTTGAAGGAAAAATCAGAATTTGTGAACTACTGAATTGGGCCTCATTCAAGCTTCAAAAGCCCACAAACTCACTCTATATAAGCATATCATTGATTCTATACTCAGTTTGGAGCTCATTTCGTGGTGGAAGATGAGATTGAATTTGAAATTTCAAGGGAGCAAGTCAGAATCGGGTTTTCATTTCCAAGCCAGTTCAGAGCAAATTGAAGGTCTCAACATCTTTCTCTTGCATCCTTGAATGATTCTGGAGAGTTTTGAAGCTTGATTCGTGCTCTAGCTACTTCTGTTAGTGGATCTACACCAGGTTAGTAAACTTCAAAATTCCTCTTGATCTAGCATGATTTAGTTGCCAATGAACTTGTGGTTAGGATCTAATAGAGACATAGGTCATTTCTGGATTGAAATTGGAGCAATTAGTGACAATTTAGGTTGAAGTGAGTTTTCTGTTTGGACACGATTTGGTTTATTCTTGGGGAGTTGAGGGAAATTAGATAGATCAAGTTGATGTATGAAGCATGAGGAACATTTCTGTATGATTAGATTGAGGTTTGGTGATGATTAATTTGTTGGTGATCTCTGAAACTTGAGTCGTTTTTCAAAACCTAGCTAGATCTAGAAGAAGTGGATGAGATTTTGGAGATCCTTGTGAATTTCTGATGAGTTTGATATAAGATTTGTTGTTTTTTTACTACCTGAGATCACCATCTCGCCGGAGAAGACGACCGGAGGTCTTCTCCGGCCACCTGAACAGCGCTCCCTCCATCTGAGGATTTGAACGAGGATGATGATACACTACCGTTGGATTAGTCTATTGAGAAGACTTAGTAGGAGCATCTGATGGCTCATGTTTGATCTGAGAATTTGAATCTCAACCAAAAACGCTGCGTTTCATTAATCCCAGTCAGCGTGTGACTGGGATTCCTGCGTGGACACACTCTCTGCCTTTGGATCTGAGTACTTGGTCAATTCATCCAGCGCTCCATGTTTTATTTCAGTTTTTATTTCTTTTAAATCATTTTAGATATTATTTTTAATGCAAATTGATTCTAAAAATCACAATAAATCCATTTTTGATCCAAAAAATATTTTAAAAATATCTCCATGATCTTGAGAGAATTTGTGATTTTCTGAAATCAATAAAATGCATTTTCATGCATTTTTCAATTTAATTTGATTTTTCTTATTTTGTTTAATTCTTTAATTTTTGCATATTTGATCACCTGCCTTGTTGAATTTTGTTCTTCCAATTGGTGTTGAATCTGTCTTTGTTTTTTTAGTATGTTTTAGGGTAGATATTCATGCTCCCTTAGGACTTTTAGTAGATTTTTAAGACAATTGTAGGTTATGTGGTTTACCTTGACATGTTTCAACTTAGGAATTGTTTAGTGGACCTAGAAGTTGAATTAGGCTTTAATATTTGAACCCTAGATTGTTAAAACATGCATGTTCCCCTAGGAAATTTACTAGAATTTTACAACTTAATTTTCTATTTTAGGTAGATTTTGCAAGTTGGTTGTGTATTTGGTATTCCATCTCTGGTGGTTTGCTTTGTTTGGTCTTGTTGGTGACTTTGGAGCTTGAAATGCTTGGATTCCTTTTTGGAGGATCTTCTGGACATCTTGTAGCTGTTGTGGCTTGGCTTGTGGAGCTTGGAGTTGAAGTTTTCTTCTTCTTTTAGGAGCTTTTTAGAAGCTTATAGAATTAGGGTTTTAGGAAGAGCCATTAGAACTAGATTCTTCTTTCTTTCATCAAACATAGAATGCATTGTTTTCTTCTATCCTATCCTATGATGCAAAGTCCTCTTAAGGAAGCTCCATCTCTCCTTTGGAGGAATGAGTGGCATGCCTTAATGAGTAGAACTTTTGAGGATGCACTTTCTTTCATGTTGGTTCCTGATGAATCCCTTTGGTTTTTATCAGGTTTCCTAACATTGTAACTTGATCTCAATGGTGATTTATCTTCTTGTGGAGCTTGCTAGAGCTTGAAGGTGAAGAATTGAAGAAGCTTGAAGATAGGAGCTATATTGAAGATGAAGACTTTTTTGCTGTCATTTTTGTTGTCAATTCAACTTTGCTGACCAGAGCTGCTATTGAAGATTGAAGTTGCTGTTTGTAGAAGACTGTTGCTGCTGCTTGGGATGCTTCCTCTGTTTTTCTTTTGTTGTATTGTCTGTTTGTTTATGTTGCCAACCTTTAGGTTTGAGGTGGAGCTTGTCTCCCCTTGCCTGTTGTTTTCTTAGGTTTGAGGTTGAGCCAGACTCCCTTGCCTCGCTTGTACTTTTGCATAGCATGCATTTTACTGTTTGTTGTTCACTGCTTGTCTTCTTTTGCTGTTTTCCCCTAGGATCTCTGATTTCCTCTGTGCAAGAGGGGATTATGACAGACATTAGGTTTTGATCCATGCATGATAATTGTAGGTAGATTCCCTTTCAACCATAGTCTTAGGGTGTCTTTCTCTTCTCATCTCCAAACAATTCAAAAAAACAGTAATAAGGTTAATTGAAGTCGTACGTTACGAGCCTTAAGATATCTGGGAAAAGGTTGGTGGAGGGTCTCTCTCCAATAATCTGGATGTTAGTGTGGTACCCTTTGGGTGACATACGAAGCGTTCACTTCTGGGTCATAGTCTCTAGTGCGATGGAGATTGCGAACATCCTAAAAAATAGTTCTTTCGTAAAAGATTCAAAAAAAACATTCAAACTATGTTTTTGTCCTCTTGGACCTTTAATCAGGAAAACCCTTTCTTAAGGAGATAAAAAACTGTCAGACAAACTTGTGTCTTCCGTAGCCCGAACTATGTTTGCTCTGATCTTTCATGTCGTATGAAAGTACGTAGGCACGAGATGCGATATCTCGGCGAGCAACCTTCCCCCCTTAACCCGTAGTTAGGCGAACTACGTTGACTCTGATTTCTCGTTCCAGACGGGAATACGTAGGCATAAAGTGTGATACTTTGCCGAGTCATTTTATTTTCTTTTTATACCATACCTTTAGAGTAGATAGATAAAAACACCTTTAGATAGAAAACAAGCGTGGATCCCGTCAAGTACGACGGACGTGAGGGGTGCTAATACCTTCCCCTTGCGTAACCGACTCCCGAATCCAGGATTTCGTTGCGATGACCATTCCTTTCCCTCTTTGCGTTAGGTTTACTCTGAGCGTTTCCTTTCCCTCTTGTGGGATAAATAACGCACGGTGGCGACTCTTCTGTCATAGCCGGCGCCGATTTTCGCAGTAGCGACACCCATATCGGCAGATAAGGTCCTTCTTTATAAAACGGGCTACCACCTGCTTCGTGACATTGGTGAAGAAGCTGCTTCGACCCACTTGGTTAAATAATCAATAGCGACAAGGATGAAACGATGTTCGTTGGAGGCTGTCGGTTCAATCTTACAAATCATGTCAATGCCCCACATAGAAAAGGGTCAAGGTGATGTCAAAACATTAAGAGGACTCGGTGGAACATGCATCTTATCAGCATAAATTTGACACTTATGGAATTTCCTGACATACTTAAAATAGTCGGACTCCATGGTCATCCAGTAATATCCCGCTCTCAACAACTTTCTAGACATTGTGTGCCCACCAGCATCTCTGCCATCAGCAAGCTTGCTTCATTTTCATCCATACAATGCATCAATACCATATCAAAGTTTCTCTTGTACAACACATTATCCTTATTCAAATAAAAATTACTCGACAGCCTCCTCAGAGTCTTCTTGTCTCTACTCGATGCCCTAGGAGGATACTCCTGAGTCTTGAGGAAATGTCTGATGCCAAAATACCAAGGCTTCCCATCTGGTGCTTTTTCTACTACAAATACAAAGGTTGGCCTATCAAGCCGCATGATAGTGATTGTTGGTGCGTCATTCCAAAAATTCACCTTATACATTAATGATAACGTTGCCAAAGCGTCCGCCATCTGATTTTCAGCCCTCGGTACATGATGGAACTCAACCCTATCAAAGAAAGGCAATAATCTCCTGGAATAGTTCTTGTAAGGTACTAAGTTGGCTTGGCGAGTTTTCCATTCTCCTTTAATCTGGTTGACGACCAATGCTGAATCACCATACACATCCAAATTCTTGATTCTCAAATCAATAGCTTCTTCTAGACCCATGATGCATGCTTCATATTCAGCCTCATTGTTCGTGCAAGCAAATGTCAATTGGGCGGTGAACGGTATGTGAGAATCGTGAGGAGTTGTAATAATTGCCCCAATTCCATTACCATATGAATTAACAACACCGTCAAAAACCAATTTCCATTAAGACCCAATTTCTGGTTCCTCATCAGGCAGAGGCTCATCATAATATTTCATCCTTAAAAACATCATATCTTCATCAGGAAATTTAAATCTCATAGGTTGATAATCCTCAATAGGTTGTTCAGCCAAATACTCTGACAATACACTCCTCTTGATAGTTTTCTAGGAAACATACTGAATATCGTATTCTGTCAGAACCATCTGCCATCTAGCAATTCTTCCAAAAAGTGTCTGCTTCTCAAACATATATTCAATCGAATCCATCTTTGAAAGCAACATGGTTGTGTGATTTAACATGTACTGCCTTAGGCGTTTGACTTCCCAAGCAAGCGCACAACATGTTTTCTCCAGCATTGAGTACCTCGACTCACAATCAGTGAAGTTTTTACTCGAGTAATAAATGACATGCTCTTTTCTACCTGTCTCTTCGTGTTGACCGAGCACACAACCCATTGAATTCTTAAAAACTGTGAGATACATTATCAGGGGTCTCCCTGCAACCGAAGGCATTAATATTGGAGGTTCCTGCAAATATTCTTTTATTCTCTCAAATGCCCTTTGACAGTTTTCGTTCCAGACGACCGCTTGATCTTTCTTTAACAATTTAAATATTGGTTCACAAGTGGCTGTAAGATGAGATATGAACCTTGTAATGTAGTTCAATCTCCCCAGGAAACCACAAACCTCTTTTTCTGTTTTTGGCTTAGGCATTTCTTGTATGGCTTTTATTTTGGTAGGATCTACCTCAATTCCTTTTTCACTGACAATGAACCCCAATAGCTTTCCTGACCTCCCTCTGAAAGTGCACTTATTTGGATTCAACCTCAACCTGGATTTCCTTAACCTCTCAAACAATTTTAGAAGATTGACCAGATGTCCCTCCTCCGTTTGTGACTTCGCAATTATATCATTAACATATACTTTGATCTCATGATGAATCATATCATGAAAGAGAGTCAACATTGCCCGCTGATAAGTTGCCTCGACATTATTCAATCCAAAGGGAATCACCTTATAGAAAAAAGTTCCCCACAGTGTAATGAAAGTAGTTTTCTCCATGTCTTCTGGGGCCATCTTGATTTGGTTATACCCAGAGAAACCATCCATGAATGAAAGCACCAAATACTGAGTTGTATTATCAACCAGAGCATTAATATGAGGGAGCGGGAAATCGTGCTTTAAGCTCGCTCTATTTAAATCTTGATAATCAATGCACATCCTGACCTTTCCATCCTTCTTAGGTACATGAACAATGTTAGCGATCCACGGAGGGTAAGTGGTAACAGCAAGAAAACTGACATCTAACTGCTTCTAAACTTCTTCTTTGATCTTAACTGCCATATCAGGCCTGGCTCTCCTTAACTTTTGCTTCATTGGAGGGCATTCTTCTTGAAGAGGTAGGCAGTGTACCACAATATATGTGTCCAACCCAGGCACGTTTTTGTAAGATCAAGCGAAGATATCTCTATTCTCACAGGGCATTTCTACCAATCTTCTCTTGACATTGTCTTCTAATGCTACCCCAACTCTAACCTCTTTCTTGCCGTCCTCGGTACCCAGATTGATAATTTCAATATCCTCCTGATGAGGCAAAATGATCCTTTCCTTCTGCTTGAGTAGTCTAGCCATTTCCTCAGGTAGGTCACAGTCTTCATCAGTCTCTTCTTCAGCTTGATAAATGGGATTATCAAAGTCATACAAAGTCATAGCCGAATCAGGATAAATGGTATCTGACATGTACAACCTGCACGATTGATGTTTTATGCTTAACATGATATGTAAATAAACACAAAACACATTGCTATTTTTCTGTTTTTAAAAGTGCATAAAAATAAAACAATAAAAATAGAGATCACAAAATTTGAATGTAAAAAGGACTTCTTTTATTCATGATAAAGTTAAATGTTAGGAAAAGACCCCCCCCCCCACCCCCAACAAAGTTACTACGCCTTGGGCAGAGCGCAGGACCAAACATAATAAAAAAGATGGAAATTTACATTTCTGATGTGACTAGTATAACCTCCTCCACAGACCAGTTGCAAAGCCTTTTCCCAGGGACACAAGGACGAATCCAAGCATCCATATCACAATCATTGTCTCCTTCGTCCTCCCCAATAGCATTAATCCTATCGTAGATAACACCGCCACTGGTGAACTGTACTGGTCCTCTGTACCTTGGAGCACTTTGAGAAGAGCTGGACGACTTATAGCCCAAACCAAACTTGTCTTGCTTATTAGGAACATTGAGAACTTGGCCCCACTTCTACGAAGAACCGGATTCTACAATAGTATGAGCCTCCTTAAACGAGGACATTGAAATCTCTGGACTCTTGTCTTCTATAGGAGGCCTCTCCTGAATCTGCACTGTTTCAAAAGCCTGACACAACGTCTCATGAATCTCCCTATATACTTCCACATACTTAAATGATGACAGATAACTGATCATAATATCCTCCTCTCCGCATACTATAACAACCTTCCCTTCCACCATATACTTCAACTTCTGATGCAAAGTCGAGGTGACTGCCTAAGCAGCATGTATCCAAGGTCGGCCAAGCAAACAACTATAGGCTGGCTAGATGTCCATGATATAGAAGACTGCATCAAAATCTCTGGTCCCACCTAAATTGGTAACGTGATCGCACAAAATACCGACCTCCTAGTTCCATCAAACGCCCTTACCACCAAATCAATTGGCGTGCAAATTAAGCCTTGTGTATCTAACTTCATTAGTGCTTTCTTTGGCAACACATTAAGTGAGGATCCCGTATCAACTAGCACATGGGATAAAACAACTCCCATGCACTCTATGGATATGTGCAGAGCGTGGTTATGGTTTCTCTTGGCAGGAGTTAAATCCAAGTCAGTGAAGCCCAAACCATTACCAGCATTTATGTGGGCCGCCACTCCTTCTAATTGATTAATAAAAATCTCTTGTGGAACAAATGTCGTATTCAAGATCTTCAACAAAGCAGTTTTGTGCGCCTTTAAGCACAATAACAGTGATAGGATAGAAATTTTAGACGGTGTCTAATGCAAGTGATCCATGATATTGTAGTCACTTTTTCGAATGAGCCTCATAAATTCTTCAGTTTCTTTAGCCAAGGAGTCTTTATCACCTTGTTGTTGAACTTCTTCCTCTACCATAGCCTTCCCCTTTCCTTTATCAACAATATTCTATGGCGAGGAGAAAATCCTGCTGCTTCTTGTGATGCCACCAATACCCACTGTGTTCTCCACAAAGGAACCTTCATAAGAAAAACTCACAAATTCTTGCTTCTGACCATTACAAAATACCTCGGCCCCGTAATTCCACGGAATGGCCTTAGTGCTCTCATAAGGTACCGGTCCAGGAGTAGCAATAATCACCAGCACTGGCCTTGCAGGCGCTAAAATATTGGTTGTCCAGAATGGGATAGATATAGTAGCAACTTCATCCTCTTTAGTATTCGCTTCATTCTCCTCAATCACCCTATCAAATTGTAAATAGCCCTCGCCGATCATCTTTTCAATTCCTTTCTTCAACAACACACAACCCTCAGGTCTTTCCTCACATTTTAAACAATTATCAGAACATCCTGGGAACACTCCCCCTTTTAACAACTTGACCTTCACAAAACTCAACGGAGTCTTCAACTCCTCTACGTCAGTTATCAAATTTAACTTTTCTCCTTCAATGATAGCGTTAGTCCTTTCCACCCCGTGGTTTGGCATAGGGTTCTGATTTATATTCAGACTGTCATTGGTAAAATTGATGGCTTTGGAATCAAGAAAATCCTATACTTTATGCTTAAAAGCTTTGTAGTTATCAATGCTGTGACCCGGAGCACCGGAATGGAAATCACACTTGGCATTTGCATCATATCCCGGGGGTGGCACGCCAGTATGAGGTGCCAAAGTCCTTTTTTGAACCAACTGCAGTTGTAACAATTGTTATAGTAATTGAGAATATGGCATGGGTGGAGTTTCAAATTGTCTGTCAGCTATTCTCTGCCTTGCCACGTAAGGACGTGGAACATTAACCCGTTGTTGCGGTGCGACCGGAATAGCCACAGTAGCAACTTGATGTTGTGCTCCGCCCCTATCTCTGTGTGAAATGAAGTTTGTATCCCCTTCTCTTATCTTGGGATTGGAAGAATATACTTTCTTCACTCCTCCTGCAGAAGACCCACCAACATTTGAGATCTTTCTGAACTTGATTCTGCTTTCTACCCATTCTCCTACCATCACTAGATCAGAAAACCCAATAGCCATAAACTTCTCAAAATACAAGCCTAGTAACGAAGCCATAAACATATCAATTAATTCTCTCTCTACCATGGGAGGTTAAACTCTCGCAGCCAGATCACGCCACCTCTGGGCATATTCTTTGAAACTTTCATTGCTCCTTTGTGATAAAATTTGCAATTGCACCCTGTTTGGCACCATGTCACTATTATATTGGTAATGGCTAACAAAATTCTGCCAGCTCCTTTCAACTATGAACATGGGTCTGTTCTAATCCCATATACCACTCTAGCGACGCTCCGACCAAACTATCCTATAAGAAATGAATCAAAAGTTTCTCGTCATCAAAATAAGCAGTCATTTTTCTGTAATATGCCCAGATATGTACTTTAGGACAGGTTGTCCCTTTGTACTTATCGAAGTCAGGTACTTTGAATTTGAGGGGGACTTTAACCCCTAGAACCAAACCAAGATCAGACATATCTAGACCCAAAGAGTTTTGCACCTCAAAGGACTTCATTTTCTCTTCAATTAACTTAAAACTTTTGTCAGCTTCAGACGGTAGCCCGCATTCTGCATCCTTCACTGAAAAGACGTCATCTTGGTTATCTTCCCACTGAGGACCATTAAATCCATGTACAACACGCACATTACCTCCTGCAACATTACCGTTTTCATCCGCAACACCTCTGCCCGGAGGAATAACAACAGTAGGACCACTTACTAGAACAGAACAACCTACAGGTGGAGGTATAACACTAGACCCTCCATGCACAACTCCTTCTTCATCAACCCGTACTATTAACGGCTGGACCATAGTTCTCAACTGCTCCTGCCCATTGGCGACCTTCTGCATTAATTCCATGAACTGGGCCATATGAGCACTGACCTCCTGTAACTCAGCTTGCACTTTATCCATGATTCTCTTTTGATTCCCCCTTGTCAAATACTTGTGAAAACATGGTTCTTCAATCCTTTAATGTCAAAAATCGAGCAGAAATAAGAACAAGAACCACCAAGCACACCTGTTATGCAAATGAAAATGCAGGATGCAAGGACGCAAGCATGTATATGTGTTCACCGTAAAATTTCCCCTTTGATACTAGTTTCCAAGAAAATAAGAAATAGCAGAGATGGATAAGAATAGTACGAACAAATCATAAATTAAATAAAGTTGAGATAATATGAAGCAAAAATGAGAAAGATCTAAATACAGAAGCCATGATCTCATCCAACAAGTCTGGTGATGATCAAGATACAAGAAAACAACAACGTCATACAATAAACCCTAACAACCATGCTCCTTGCTCCAAGCCAAGGCCTCCATAAGCATTGCCTTTGTATCTAGGTGGTCTGGTCTGGCAACCAGTTCTCTGATAAGGACGCTCCTTCTGGATATCACCTCCCTGAGATAAAGACAAAGATCCTCCCAAGCATCTTCACCAAAATAATCTTCCAACCTGGGTCTTTTTACCTCTGCTTGAATCTTCAATTCCTCCAAGGTTGATAAGGTATCATGAAGTTTATGCTTTATCCTGTATCTGTGGGAAGACTCCACCCTTATCTCTCTCCTTGACTTTGAGCAGTGTCTTCAACCGGTCAATCTGAATACGAAGTTGATCCTCTCTTCCTTTGTTAGCAGTCAAGGTGGCATTCCGTTGCTGGTTGAATTTGGATATCTCCAGATAAGCTCTGTCTAAATCCTCCTTCTTATGCTTCAAGATTCTGCAAGTACTTTTTAGGTCTTGACCAATCTGCTCTTGGATTCTGACGTGCTCAGATAACTCTTTCTCCAGGTTGACTAAAGACTTTGATTTCTTCTTATCCAAGTAAACAACTTCTCATTTGTCATGCTTCAACTGGCTGATCTCCTGTTTTAACTCTTCATTCTCTTTGCACAATTCTTCCTTTTCTGCCCAAAGCTTATTATATCTCAGGATATCAATTGTCGTAGGCTCTTCAATGACTAAAGGATATAGGGGTTCTCTAAGAAGAAAAGGCAACAACACTTTCTCTACTCTCTTCTGGATCCAATCCAAATAAGGGTCAAAAGCTCTGCAATCACTTTTACCCAAAGAAATCTTTCCTCTTCTATGAACTCTTCCCCAAGCTTCCTTTATCCTAGCCAGAGTATCAAAGTCAGCTACACCTGTGAAGTACAGAAATTCTTGCACTTGTCCTTCCTTCAGGGGTCCCCTCAAGGCATAACCAAACTGTCTGACAGCGAGAGAAGGGTTGTAGTTGATCCCACCTTTTCTCCCTATCAAAGGTACATTAGGAAAACTCCCACAACTAAAGATAATCTCCACACCAAGTAGATCTCAATTAAACTAGATAATATCCTTAGATTTTAGGCCCATAAGTCTCTCTAACCACTCAGATGTACCTTTTGTGTCAACAAAAGCTCCAATACGAGGAAGATGATCCATGAACCATTTGTGGAATAGTGATGCACAGCAAGAAACATTTTTCCCTCTCCTTCTTTCATTTTTGTAATGCACTGAGTGATACAAATCTCCTAGGAGAGTAAGTACAGGGTTCTTGGAAGCAAAGATGTGAAAAGCGTCCATATCAAAGAAATCTGATATATTGGGAAACAGAACAATACCATATATGCACAACGCCAGAATAGCATTGAAGACTACCCAACAACCTTCCTTAGCAAAATACTGAGCCTTACCCACCAAGAAGGATAAAGGAAAACCATAGGCTCCACTCCTACAAGCCACATTATCCACCAAATCTGACTTGCTCAAATAAAGAGCCCTGGCCAACTTCTCCAGATCAGGTTCCTCCTCGGAATGAAAGAAAGGTATTTCTTCTAAGACTGGAACTCCTATTAGAAAAACAAACTCTTCTAAAGTAGGAACTAGAACATAATTAGAAAATGTGAAACAATGCAACTGAGGGTCATAAAACTGTAGCAAAGTATGCATAGCCCCTTGTTCGTAACTTGTGACTTTGTGGATAAAACTCATAATCTTCCCATAATTTCTTTTGAAATCTTCCATGACACTAGAACTACCCATGGAAATAAGACCAAATAAAGGCCTCAACTCTAGTAGCAGAAACTTGTAGATGATAGTCTTCTTCAATTCAAACTTCATCTCAACAACCGACCATATCATTAGAATCAAAGGAAAATAAGAACCTGAGAACACACATACATGCTAATGCAAAATGATTATGAAAATGCAAACATGGGATCAAGGTATCCAAAAACTGTTGTGCTGCTGACTGAGTTGAACCACAGCTTCGCTCCGATAAGAAATCCATAATACCAGAACATTCAAGATCAAAGTCTGCTTTGACAGAAAACCGGGTTGGTTGAAAGTTAAGGTTTCCTGCAAACCCCTTCCCACTCACAGGTAAGACCTAATCTCTGAAGAGGTACGACATCATATACATGTCATCAGTGTAGCACCCTAAAATTTTCCCTTTCATTTTAACCGTAACTAGCTTTTGTTTCTCTGTGTTTTGCATTTTTGCATATCATAGCATTGGTTCTCGAGACATGGGATCAGGGTATTTATGTGGCTCAGAGTTCCTTTTGTTGCAAGAGTTTAAACAGCGAGCATCAGAGGCTCCGGCATTTATTTTTCCCAGCGATCGAGCAGTCGATTTTATTCTATTCAGCAGGTTATTTCCAGCTCGGGATATGGTGTACATGCTATCTCAAGAATTCTCACAATCATAATATTCAAGGGCAAGTTTCAGAGGCTTAACAGAGCTCAAAATAGGTGGCAACGGGTGATCATGCATGATTCCCTCCATTTGGCGCCAAAATTGGCATTTTTTGAATAGGGTAACCGATTACCTGATATGGAGTAACCGGTTACTTCAAGCGCAGTTTGCCAAGATATTTGAATTTTCAGCATGTGCAATTTTCCAACCATTGATTTCACATGATCATCATTAGAAGGATCTAGAATTGTTTCAATTTTCACCATTTCCCTCGAAATTTCAAACACCCAATTCCTAATTGCACTCCTAATTTCCATTCCAAATGCTAATCCACATTCCAAACCATATTTGATTCCAAACCTAGAGCTTATTTAAGTGAATTTGCTCCAAACCTCACACAATTACCCTTCATTTTCAGATTTCACTCTCACTCTTGAGAATTTTCTCTCAATTTTCTCTCCACTTTTTCACTCCCAAAACCTCCATTAAAGCTCTTTCACTTGAATTCATTTATTCTTCATTGGAATCCTTGAATTCTAGAGTTAAACCTCCATCATTCATCTCCTTTATCTTCAATTCACCATTTAATTTTCGTTTGGATTTGGATCTGAATTTGGAAGCTAGATTGAAAGTGCTTTCTGTATCATTTTTGCTTGATTTTGCTTGATCTTCATTTGGACAACAAGGAAGCTCTTGGGTCTTGAAGAATATCTAGGTTTCTTGCTTGGATCTGCTAATTTCAAGTGAATCAACACTCGCCAAAGCAAATCTCAGCTTTGAAGGTTGACAGTTCTAGATCTAATTCTGTTTTGAGCTTATTTGAATAATCACAATGTACATCCATGGTTTTTGCTACTTTTTGATCCATTTTGTTGATTTGGATCTTGGTGATTTGTGATTTCAGTGTTTAATTATGTTTACATGTTGATTGATCACTGTTTCTTGATGATAATTTCGTGCTTGGTTGATATCATGTTCATATGAGTGATTGGATAAGTTGTTGGATGCTGAAAGCTGATTTTAAAAGTTGTTTTCTGGTTCTGGTTCAGTGGTAACCGGTTACCTTATATAGGGTAACTGGTTACTCAGTACAAATTTCACGTTTTTAGCTGTTTTTCAATAGAGTAACCGGTTACCTTATATTGAGTAATCGGTTACTACTAAGCAGAATGTTGTGTTTTTGCATTTTTCTTGCTTGTTTGGGATCCTTCTCACATGTAAACTTCAAGGATTGATGTGATGCATTTATGTGAATTGTGTTAGATATATTTCATTGTTCTTGAATTTTTGATCTCAATTCTTCAATGTGAAACTTTTGGTTTCCGTTTTTAATGTTTAACATGTTCATGTGATTTCTTTGATGGATGATCATTTCACCTTTTCGTTTGTGGCATGATTAATTGATGATCATTGATGATTATGTTACTGAATATTGTGACACATGATTGTGTTTGTTTCCGGTTCTGCTTGGTTGTGTATTTTTTTGATCGGTTGATCGTTCAATTAAAAAAGCACATCGTTCTTAATGATTCTTGTTAATGCATTGTTGTTGATCAATTATGTGTGAGTGTCAAAGCATGTTCATACTTGTGTGATGTATATTCATGATTGTTTTTTGCATTTGATTAATTGCATTCAAACTTGCTTGTTGCCTGGACTTTTACACATGCTTTTGTGCTGAAACATGTGTTGTTATATGTTGTCTTGCTTGTGTGCTGGATTTTATTGTTGTCTTATGCAGGAGGCGCTGCTGTAGCTGCTGTTTTTGCCTTGCTTTCTTGTTTTTTCTTTTTCTTTGCATGCTCCCTTAGGATTCTTATCGCAATTTAATTTACGATTAAATTTGGAGTAAGATAGACATTAGGAGTTTAATCCATGCATGATAACAAGTAGGCTAGTCCCTTTTAATATCACCCTTAGGTCCATCTTTTGCATGCTAACATTAGGATAGAATCTCCTTTCGCATCCCAACTTTAGGACCACTTTGCATGACAACGTTAGGGCCGAGTTTCCCTTAGACCTTTCATACGTCTTTCTTCTCATCTCAAAACACTTTCTAACTCATTTAATAAGTACGATGAACATTGTACGCTACGAGCCTTAAGCACATGGGGAATGATGAGTGAGGGGTCTCCTCTCGCTTGTTTAGAGTGTTTAGTGTATGTCCCCTTTGGGGGCGATATGCGACGCATTCGTTCCTATGTCATAGTCTTTAGTGCAACATGAATCACAAAGCAAACTCAATTCACTTCAGTAAAACTCACAAAAAAAACTCAAACCTTTTTATCCTTCGGGATTTATGTTCCAATTTATTTTCAGAAAAGAGTATGGTACTTTTTCGTTCTACCGCAAACAGGCATCGACCCTAACTGCTTGAAAGGGAACTTAACGTCGCTCATAAAAAACACTTAACCAACCTGTCGTTTCATTTACCCGAACTACGCTTGCTCTGATTTCTCATACCAGATGAGGATACGTAGGCACGAGGCGACGATGTCTTGGCGAGCAACCTTCCCCCCTTCACCCGTAGTTTTTCGAACTACGTTGACTCTGACTTTCCCATTGCACGAGGGAATACGTAGGCATAGGGCGGCGATGTCCAATCGAGTCTCTTTCTCTTTTTTTTGTTCTCGTTTCCATTTAGTAGTAGCTTGTAAATAAACACACCCTTTGATTAGACAACAAGCGTGGATCCCGTTGAGTACAACGAACGTGAGGGGTGCTAATACCTTCCCTTTGTGTAATCGACTCCCGAACCCAAGATTTGGTTGCGATGACCTTGTCTTCTCCTGTTCTGCAGCTTTTCTTTGATCATTTCCTTTCCCTCTCTTTGGGATAAATAATGTTCGGTGGCGACTCTTCTGTTTTTTCCGCCTGGTGTTTTCGCAGTTGCGACAGTTGGCGACTCTGCTGGGGACTGCGGGTTCCCTATGCGAGTCAATCCAAGCGCTTCTTTGTTTCTGTATCTTTGGGTGTTTACTTTTGTGCATTTATTTGCTTTTATGTACATTACCTATTGTATAATATTACATTTGCATTTTATTATCATATTATGCTGTTGTTGCTGAGCTGTTGGGTGGGTTGTTCCATTGAGAGATAAGCGCAATACACAGGTTTGAGTATACACACGAGATTAGTATGGAGAGAAGCGGGAGCTTATGTGGCGTCTGGCCATGCAATAGATCGCGCGAAATTCACATCTAGACGAAGTTTTTCTTTGGAGATACTTTATCCTGCGCGTCTGGTGCAGTTGAGGGAGTATCGACTTAGAAAAACTAACGACTCTAGAGACCGTTCATTGGGAAGTCAGTTGAGACCTCCTCGATTGACCATGATGCCAAACCAGAAATGGTGAACGTATCATCATCTCTCGACCTGAGAGTCCGTGATACTGATGACTTGCATAGGATGTCGTACCGTCCAAGACTAGAACCCACATGTGAGAGGGAAGGACTTGTAGGAAACTTTAACTTCCAACTAACCCGATTTTCTGGCTTTCTTGTCAGAGCGAACCTTTAATCCTGAATACTCCAGTTTTATATCATCTCAGTGTTCTGGTTTTCTAGAATCTTTTATTAAAGTAGAGCTATGGTCGTATTGGTCAACAACACAACAGCAAGTTTGAGCATTAGATACCTTGATCCCATGTTTGCATCTGCATAATCATCCTGCATTTAACATTGCATGTCTGTGTGTTTTATAGGTTCTTGTCTCTCCTTTGATTCTGGTACTGATCTTCTGTAGAGATGGAAGTAGACAGAAAGAGGATTGTTGTATACAAGTTTCCGGCACCTGAGTTAGGACCTTTATTTGGTCTGATTTCCATGGCAGAGCCTGGCGTCCTTGAAACCTTCATGAAATATTATGGGAGAATTTTGAATCTTGTCCGTAAGATCACGAGTTATGATCATGGAGATATTCATACCCTGTTACAGTTTTATGATCCACCTCTGCGATGTTTCACTTTCCCGGACTATGTGTTGGTTCCGACTCTTGAGGAGTTCGCTTTCATTTTAGGTGTTCCAGTCCAAGATGAAGTGCCATTCTTTTATTCAGAGGAAGAACCCGATCTCGAGAAGTTATCTGCCACTCTTTATTTGAGCGCCTCTGAGTTGGTTGATCATGTTGTCAACAGGAATGGAGTTTCCGGCTTTACTTTATCTTTCTTAGTGGATAAGGCCCAAAAGTATGCTGAAGAGGGTTGTTGGGTGGTTTTCAGTGCTATCTTGGCTTTGTGCGTCTATGGCATTGTGTTGTTCCCTAACGTACCAGACTTTATGGATTTTGATGCCTTTCATATCTTCGCTTCCAGGAATCCTGTACCTACTCTCCTAGGAGATTCATATCATTCAGTACACTACAAGAATGAGAAAAGAAGATGAAATATGGTTTCTTGTTGTGCATCGTTTTTTCACAAGTGGTTTGTCAATCATCTCCATTGCTCTGGAGTTTTTATGGATTCAAGAAATTCAGCTGAATGGTCCAAAAAACTCATGGGTTTAACAGCCAAGGATATCGCCTGGTTTAATCGAGATCTACTTGGTCGTGAGCTCATCTTTAGCTGTGGTAGTTTCCCTAATGTTCCTTTAATGGGGAGGAAAGAGGAATCAATTATAATCCTTCTCTTGCTGTCAGACAATTTGGTTATGCTTTTAGGGGACCTCCGAAGGAAGAAGAAGTGCAGGAATCTCTGTACTTCACCGGTATAGCTGATCCTTGTATTCTGGCCAGATTCGTTGATGCATGGGGTAAAATCCACAAGAAGGGAAAACTTTCTTTGGGAAAAGGTGATTGCAGAATTTATAACCCCTACTTGGATTGGGTTCATAAGAGAGTTGAAAGAGTGCTATTGCCATTCCCTATCGAAGAACCATTGTATCCCCTGATGGTTGAGCAGCCTACAATGATCCACATCCTGAGATATAATAACCATTGGGCAGAGAAGGAAGAGCTGCACAAAGAGAATGAAGAGTTGAAACAGGAGGTTAGTCAGCTGAAACATGATAAAGGTGAAGCTGTTTATTTGGCCAAGGCGAAGTCAGAATCATTGACCAAGCTGGAGAAAGAGTTAGCTGAGCAGATCAGGGTACGAGAGCGGATCAGTCAGGATCTAAAGAGCTCCTACAACATTTTGAAGCATAAGAAGGCAGATTTAGACAGAGCGTATTTGGAGATATCCAAATTCAATGAGAAATGGAATGCTACTTTGACCGCCAACAAGAACAGGGAAGGCCAGCTTCGTACTCAGATTGTTAAGCTGAAGGCGAAACTCAAGGTCAAGGAGAAGGATATAATGGTGGAATCGTCCCGTAGGTACACGATTGAGCAGAAACTCTATGAGAGTTTATTAGCGCTTGAAGAGCTCAAGATCCGAGCAGGTGTGAAGAAACTCATGCTTGAAGATGCCTTCGGTAAGGATGCTTGGGAAGACTATTGTCATTGTCTCCGGTATGTGATACGCAGAAGGGACATCCTCATCAAAGAGTTGGTTGTCAGACCAGACCATCCAGATACGAAGACGATGCTTAAGGAGGCTTAGGCCTGGAGCAAAGAGCATGATTGCTGGGGAGGATTATCTTCTAATATATCATAGTAGTTTCTTTTCTTTTGTATCTTGATCATCACCAGATCCGTTGGATGAGATTAGTACCTTTTTATATTTGGATCTTTCCCATTTGTTGTTATGCATTGTCTCAGCCTTACTTGATATGAGAAGATTTTGGTGGTATTCTTGTCCATTTATGTTGTTCTTGTTTATTAAAACTAGAATCAAGGAGGAGATCTCCTTGTAAATACATAAACATGTTTTCAGTTTGCATCTTGTATTCTCATTTGCATCGCATGTGTTCTTGGTGGCCTTTTGTTCTTATCTCTGTTTGGTTTTCTTCAGTAACAGGATTGAGGAGTTCAGTTTCCACAGATATCCAACCCGAGGGAATCAGTAAAAGGTAATGGATCAGGTTCAAGCTGAATTGCAGGAAGTCAGAGCTCGCATGTCCTAGTTCATGGAGTTGATGCAGAATGTTGCCAGTGGGCAGGAACAATTGAGAACTATGGTTCAGCCGTTGATAACATGGGTCGACAAAGAGGGCGTTTTGCATGGAGGATCTGGTGTTATTCCTCCACCGATTGGTGGTTCTGTTCCACAAGGTATTCTTACTGTCGTCATACCTCTGGGCGGAGGTGCTGTGAATGAAAATGGTAATGTTGCTGGTGGAAGTGTATGCGATGTGCACGGGGCTACTGGCCCTCATTGGGAAGATCACCAGGATGGTGTCTTTTCCATGAAAGATAAGGAGGGTGGTTTGCCAACTGAAGCTAACAGAAGGTTTTAACTGATCAAGGAGAAGAAAGTCTTTCAAGAATCAGAACTCTCTGGGGCTTGATATGTCAGATCTTGGTCTAGTTCCTGGGGTCAGGATTCCCCCCAAGTTTAAGGTACCAGATTTTGACAAGTACAAAGGGACGACCTGTCCTAGAGTACACATCCGAGCGTATTTCAGAAAAATGTATGTATACTCTAATGATGAAAAGCTGTTAATGCATTTTTTCCAAGACATTCTGACAAATGCGTCTTTGGAATGGTATATAGGACTTGAGAGAACTCATATCCGTAGATGGAAAGAATTGGCCGAGGCCTTCGTTCGTCACTACTAGTATAATAGTGATCTAGCACCGAACATGGTACAATTGCAGGGTTTATCACAGAAGAATACTGAGAGCTTTAAAGAGTACGCCCAGAGATGGCGGGATTTAGCTGCGAGGGTGCAACCTCTTATGGTGGAAAGAGAGTTGATCGACATGTTCATGGCTTCACTGCCTGGTGTGTATTTTGAGAAGTTGATAGGCTGTATGTCTACGGGATTTTCTGATATGGGTAATGGCTGGTGAAAGAGTCGAAAGTGGGATTAAGTCTGGGAAGATTCCAAATGGTGGTGGATCCTCTTCTTCGGGAGGAGCAAAGAAACCATATTCAGCAAACTCTAAAAGAAGGGAAGGAGATGTGAATGCTATTTCTCATAAGGGTAAAGGTAGAGCGCAGTCTCGTTATCATCAACAAGTCGCTACTGTAGCTATTCCAGCTACACCTCAGCAACGAGTTAACGTTCCGCGACCTTATGCTGCTAGACCAAGAATGGCTGACATGCAGTTTGAGACTCCTCCGATGATGTATTCTCAGTTGTTACAACATCTGTTATAGTTGTAACTGGTTCAGAAGAAGACTTTGGCTTCTCTCACTGGTACACCGTCTCTTGGTTATGATGCAAATTCCAGATGCTATTTTCATTTAGGCGCCCTGGGCCATAATATTGACAACTGCAAAGCCTTCAAGCACAAAGTTCAGAACTTGCTTGACTCAAAGGCTATCAACTTCCCCAATGTGGGGCCTAATGTGAATCAAAACTCGATGTCGAATCATGAGGTGGCAAGAGCCAATACTGTTATTGAAGGAGAAAAGTTGAATCTGATAACTGATGTTGAGGATTTAAAGACTCCGTTGAGTTTCGTGAAGGCTAGTTTATTGAAGAAGGGAGTGTTTTCGGGATGTTCTACTGACTGCTTAGAATGTGAAGTACAACCTGAGGGTTGTGATCTTTTGAAGAAGGGTGTTTAGAGAATGATTGATGAGGGTTGTTTACAATTTGACAAGGTTGTAAGAGAAGACATTGAGGATGAGGTGAGTAATAACGGAAATGAAAGTTGCTACAATCTCTATTCCATACTGAACAATCAATATTTTAGCGCCTGCTAGGCCAGCGATGGTTATCATTACTGTTCCTGGACCTGTGCCGTACAAGAGCACTAAAGCCATCCCATGGAACTATGGGGAAGATGTATTCTATAATGGCCAGAGACAAGAATTGACAGGATCTTCATGCAGAAGTTCTTCGGTTGAGAATATAGTTGGCGTCCGTGGTATCACTAGAAGTGGCAGGATCTTTTCCCCACCGGAAGTTAATACTGATAGGAATGACAAAGGAAATGGTAAGGCAGTAGTTGAGGAGAATATCCAACAACAGGTTGGTAATGATGCTTTTCCGAAAGACGCGGAGGAATTTATGAGATTCATTCGGAAAAGTGACTACAAGATTGTGGATCACTTAAATCAGACTCCTTCGAAGATTTCCATTTTGTCATTATTATTATGCTCGGAGGAACACCCCAACGCTTTGTTGAAAATCTTAAATTTAGCATATGTACCCCAAGAGATTTCTGTTAATCAGTTGGATGGGGTAGTAGCTCATGTCAATGCTGGAAATGGCTTGGGTTTTACTGATTTGGATTTGACTCCTGCCCGGAGAAACCATAACCATGCCTTACATATATTAATGGAATGTAGAGAATCCCTACTGTCGCATGTACTGGTTAATACAGGATCATCCCTTAATGTGCTTCCAAAGAAGGCGTTGATGAAATTAGATACTCAAGGTTTGATATGCATGCCAAGTGATTTGGTTATGAGGGCTTTCGATGGATCTAAGAAATCGGTCTTTAGGGAGATTACGATGCCTATTCAGGTTAGGCCGGAGATTTTTTATGCAACTTTTTACATTATGGATATCCAGCCAGCATACAACTATTTGCTTGGCCGACCTTGGATACACGTTGCAGGAGCAGTTATTTCAACATTCCATCAGAAGTTGAAATATGTGGTGGAAGGGAAAGTTGTTACAGTATGCGGTGAAGAGGATATCATGGTTAGCCATTTATCATCCTACAAGTATGTGGAAGTGGATGGGGAGATCCACGAAACACTCTTCCAGGCGTTTGAAATAGTTCAGATTCAGGAGAAGTCTCATGTAGAAGCCAAAAGCCCAGAGGTTTCCATGTCATCGTTCAAGGAAGCCTGTGCTATCATAGAATTTGGTTCATCACAAAAGTGGGGCCAAGTTCTTAATGTTCCCGTCAAGCAGGACAGGTTCAGTTTGGGATACAAACCCTACAGTTCTTCTTAAGACATTCCGAGGTACAGAGGACCTGTTCAATTTACCAGTTGTGGTGTGATATTTAACAGGATTAATGCCGTTGGAGATGACGAAGGTGATAGTGATTGTGATATGGATGCTTGGATTCGTCCATGTACTCCCGGCTACAAGTTATGCAACTGGACTACTGAAGAAGTCATTCATGTTACTACTGTAGAGTAATGTTCATTGTTTTGATTATGTTCAGTCTTATGTTCTGCCCAAGGCGTAGTGACCCAATCTGTGGGGCGCTCTTGTTGTTTGCACTTTATCATAAATAAAGGACGTTTTTCGCATTCAAATATTGTGATCCCTATTTTTCTTGTTTTTTTGATTTTGCATTATATTAAACAGAAAAATGGTAATGTGTTTTGTTCGTTGCATTGCATAATAAACATAAAGATCATCATGCATGTCTTTTCTATCAGATACCATCGATTCAAATTCAGCTATGGCTTCGTATGACTTTGATAATCCCATTTATTAAGCCAAAAGAAGAGATTGATGAAGACTATGAACTACCCGAAGAGTTAGCCAGACTTCTCAAGCAGGAGGAAAAGGTTATTGTGCCTCATCAAGAGGATATTAAAGTCATTAATCTGGGTACCGAAGACTACAAGAAAGAGGTTAGAGTTGTGGCTGCATTGGAAGACAGTATCAAGAGAAGATTGGTTGAAATGCTCCATGAGTATAAAGATATCTTTGCTTGGTCTTACCAAGACATGCCTGGGCTGGATGCAGATATTGTGGTACACCAGTTGCCTCTCCGAGAAGAATGTCCGCCAGTCAAGCAGAAGTTGAGACAGACGAGGCCTGACATGGCAGTCAAGATCAAAAAAGAAGTTCAGAAGCAGTTGAAGGCTGGTTTTCTTGCTGTCACCAATTACCCTCTGTGGGTCGCTAATATTGTTCCTGTTCCTAAGAAAGATGGAAAAGTCAGGATGTGTGTTGACTACAAAGATCTGAATAAAGCGAGCCCGAAAGACGATTTCCCGCTCCCCCACATTGATGTGTTGGTTGATAACACCGTTCAATATTCTGTGTTTTCCTTCATGGATGGATTCTCTGGGTATAATCAAATCAAGATGGCCCTAGAGAACATGGAGAAAACTAATTTCATTACACCATGGGGAACTTTTTTCTATAAGGTGATGCCCTTTGGATTGAAGAATGTTGGGGAAACTTATCAGCGGGCAATCGTGACTCTCTTTCATGATATGATTCATCATGAGATCGAGGTATATGTTGATGACCTGATTGCAAAGTCATAGACGGAGGAAGGACATCTGGTCAATCTTCTAAAATTGTTTAAAAGGTTAAGGAAGTTCAAGTTGTGGCTGAATCCTAACAAGTGAACCTTCGGGGTGAGATCTGGAAAGCTACTGGGGTTTATTATTAGTGAAAAGGGTATTAAGGTAGATCCTGCCAAAATAAAAGCTATACAAGAAATGCCTGAGCCGAGAATGGAAAGAGAGGTTCGTGGTTTCCTGGGGAGATTAAACTACATTGCAAGGTTCATATCTCATCTTACAGCCACTTGTGGACCAATATTCAAATTGTTAAGAAAAGATCAAATGGTCAGGTGGACTGAAAATTTCCAGAAGGCATTTGAAAGAATAAAAGAGTATCTGAAGAACCTCCAATACTCACGGTCCTTGAGAATTCAATGGGATGTGTGCTCGGTCAACAAGACGAGTCAGGTAGAAAAGAGCACGCCATCTACTACCTGAGTAAAAAGTTCACTGATTATGAGTCGAGATACTCAATGCTGGAAAAAACATGTTGTGCACTCGCTTGGGCTGCTAAGCATTTGAGACAGTCCATGTTAAACCATACAACCGTGTTGATTTCGAAGATGGATCCGATAAAGTATGTCTTTAAAAATCAAGCACTCTCCGAAAGGATTTCCCGATGGCAAATGGTTTTAATAGAGTATGGTATTCAGTATGTTTCCCAGAAAGCCATAAAGGGAAGCGTTTGGTCAGAATATCTTGCTGAACAGCCGATTGAGGATTATCAGTCGATGAGGTTTGATTTTCCAGATGAAGACGTCATGTTTTTTAAGATGAAAGACTGTGATAAGCCTTTACCTGACGAGGGTCCTGAGATTGGGTCTTAGTGGAAATTGGTTTTTGACAAAGCCAATAATTCATATGGCAATGGAATCGGTGCAATCATTACAACTCCTCACGGTTCTCACATACCATTCACTACCCAATTGACATTCGCCTGCACCAATAATGAAGCTGAGTGCGAAGCGTGCATTATGGGCTTAGAAGAGGCCATTGATCTGAGGATCAATAATCTAGATGTGTATGGTGACACAATGCTAGTTGTCAATCAAATCAAAGGAGAGCGGGAAACTCGGCAGGCCAACCTGGTGCCTTACAAGAATTAGGCAAGGAAACTGATGCCATTCTTTGATAGAATTGAGTTCCATCATGTGCCAAGAGCTGAGAATCAGATGGCGGACGCCTTGGCCACGTTACCATCGATGTACAAAGTGAATTACTGGAATGAAGCTCCAACTATCATCATCATGTGTCTTGATAGACTCGCTTTTGTGTTTGCTATTGAGAAGGTATCAGATGGAAAGCCTTGGTATTTTGATATCAAGCATTTTCTCAAGACTCAAGAGTACCCAACCAGGGCATCCATCAAAGATAGGAAGACTCTGAGGAGGTTAGCCGGTAATTTCTATCTGAACAAGGATGATGTGCTATACAGGAGAAACTGTGACATGGTCTTGCTGCACTGCATTGACGAATATGAAGCAGGTCTGTTGATGGAGGAACTCCACGAGGGTTATTTTGGTACTCATGCTGGTGGACATGCCATGGCCAGAAAATTGTTGAGAGCTGGGTATTATTGGATGACTATGGAATCCAATTACTTCAAATACGCCAAAAAATGCTAGAAATGTCAAATTTATGCTGATAAGGTGCATGTGTCACCGACCCCTCTGAATGTGTTAACATCACCTTGGCCCTTTGCTATGTGGGGCATCGATATGATTAGAAAGATTGATCCAACTGCTTCCAATGGCCATCGCTTCATTCTGGTGGCCATTGATTACTTTACAAAATGGGTAGAAGCAGCTTCCTTTGCCAATGTCACGAAACAGGTGGTCGCCCGATTCATAAAGAAGGACATCATTTATCGTTATGGAATTCCGGAGAGAATCATTACTGATAATGGTTCAAATTTGAATAACAAGATGATGAAGGAACTGTGTTAGAGTTTCAGGATTGAGCATCACAACTCTTCTCCATACCATCCGAAGATGAACGGTGTTGTTGAGGCAGCCAACAAGAATATTAAGAAGATTGTGCAGAAGATGGTTGTAACCTATAAGGATTGGCATAAAATGTTTCCCTTTGCTCTTCATGTTATCGTACTTCGGTGCGTACGTCAACCGGGGCAACTCCTTTCTCACTGGTGTTTGATACAGAAGTCGTCCTACCATTAGAAGTTAAGATTCCTTTTTTGAGGGTATTGTCTGATGTGAAGCTTGACGAAGGTGAGTGGGTGCAAACCAGGTTGAATCAGCTGAGCTTAATTGACGAAAAGAGATTGACAGCCATTGCTCATGGCGGGTTGTACCAGAGTAGGATGAAGAAAGCCTTTGATCAGAAAGTGCGTCCTTAGTGCTTCTAGATAGGTGATTTGGTGTTGAAAAGGATCCTTCCTCCTCAGACAGATCGCAGGGGCAAATGGAATCCCAACTATGAAGGTCCATATGTGGTAAGAAAGGTTTTCTTTGGCGGAGCCTTATTACTATCTACCATGGATGGTGAAGATTTTTCGTCCCCTGTGAACACACACGTGGTTAAAAAATACTTTGCTTTGGACAGAAAAAGAAAAGTCTAGGAAAAAATGGGGCATCCCGGCGAACCATAAAAAGAATAGATTCGGGTAAAAATTAGGGATATAAAAAAATAATGAACCCACAAAGTTGAAAACCTGAAAAGGCGACTTTGGCAAAAACGGGTATCCCGGTGGATTGAAAACCCGAAAGGGCGATCCAGGAAAAAGTTAGGGATTTGAAAGCAAACGACTGCAGTCTGCGTTTGATCTGTGAACTTATTTGATACATGGTTATCCCGTAGGAAAGGAATAAGTTCAATCAGTCTTTTCAAAAGGCGAAACATGGGGGAACATCGAAGACATACAAGTCATAGCTGAATCGACACATGATGGTTGTCTGTTTCCATATTCCCAAAATTTGTATATTTTCTTTTTGCTTTTTGGCGCAATTACCTATTTTCAGGAATTGCATCCAAATTGTAATTCTCCTATTTACAAGTCTTTCATCAATAAAGTATTCACTTCAGTCAAAGAGCTTTTCATTTCTTGTTTTTTATTTTTACTATTTTGTTTGCAAAGACGTCCAATATTTTTGATAAACATTACAGGTGAAAACATGAGGCTTTACAGAGCATAATGAAAGCAATGGATTTGCTTAAACGATAAGTGTCATGAGTGGTAACTTAGATAGCCATTTCACACATGGGGCATCCTTTTGTTTCTTATTTGTTGCAGGATGGCAGGATCCTCTCTCAGTAGAGCTTTTCTCCCCAGCGATGAAGTTCTAATAGTAATGCATGGTGAACCATTCCCCCTACAAAGAGTTTAGAGTTGTATTTCCCAGTCGAAGTGGATTCGTACTACCCGGTGAGTGTTCGGAGGTTGACTACTTCAGATAGAATGAAGCCAAGCATTTTTGTTTCCCCACAACAAACATTTTGTCTTCCCTATAGAATCTTGTTATCAAATCAGAAGTGTTGTCACCAACAAAGGTGTGTAGTGTATCTCCAGCAGAGTAGAGTTCCTGTCTCCCCACAAAGGCTAATCCTTAGTAGGGTGGATTTATTCTCAGCATATTCAGCAGAGTAAAGATGAAGGATATTCCCTTGGCGGCAGGACAAATTCCAATTCAGTGTTACTCTCCAACAGAGGCAACGTCCTTGACGTCCTTCTCCAACAAAGTCGATGCTCTGCTGTCTCTCCTTGGCAAGATCAGTATTCATGAATTTCTTCTCCGAGCAGAGGTTAGTGTTGATTCCCTCGACAGGTACATCAACGGCAGGTTGGTATCTCCAGCAAAGTGCAATGATCATTAGCATGTTTCAGGATCATTTTTCGGACGAGCTCCCAACAGATGGTATTCTCAATTTCCTCAAGACGGATGTTTAGGCATAACTTGTTTATTCCCTAGTAGAACAGAGTTCTTTGTAGATGTTCATTTCCATGTGGAGGGGAATCCTTAACAGAGGTTACTTTCATCTCTTCGACGGGATAGAATCTTCAGTAGATGCCTCTGACATCCCCCCCAACAGGGAGGATTGTTATCTTGTATGTCCCCAGTAGGGTGGATTTTTATTCTTGTATTCCAAGCAGAGCAGAACCTTCAGCAAGAGCTTATTATCCTCACCAGGTTGGACTTTGCAGCGCTATTCTTAATTCCCCGCTGAGTGGAGTTTTGGTGTATTCCCCAGCAGGGTGAAGTTTTTCAAGGAGAGCCATCCAGGGCTTATTACACAGCAGGGTGAAGTTTTTCAAGAAGGCCATCCAGGGCGTATTCTTCAGCAGAGATGGTTTGCTGGTCTTCTCAACACTCCTTCGAGTTGTGTTCCTTTGCATTTGCATATCATCCTCCTAAATGCGTAGCATTTCCATTTCGTATGGAGCATTACGCCATATTCAACATATGCATCTGAAGCATAAGCTAGGTTTAATATCGTTGTTTCCAGTTATCTCTTCGGAAGATGATGGTTTTATTCAGGAGATTTTTCGTGTTATCCCCATCCGGGTGGATCTTTTGGGTGTTCATTTTATTAGGTTCTTCCCAACTGAGTCATTTGTTTAAACATCATTTTCCTCAATAGATTTGTTTGTTTAACTTCTCTTTCCTCATCTGAGTCATTTTTTTAAACGTCATTTTCCTCGGCAGAGTCGTTTGTTTAAACCTCTCTTTTCCCGTCGGAGTATTCTTTGCAAGTTTTGAGTCGTTTGATTCTATTTCCTGCCTATTCTAGATGTTTCATTCCAACTCTTGGTTGGTAATCCCCAGTTTAGTCCGAAGTTTTGTGGTTATTATTCTAACTCTTGGTTGGTAGTCTTCATTTCGTGAGTGTTATTCCAACTTTTGGTTAGTAACCTTTGCTCCATTCCAACTTTTGGTTGGTAACCCTTTGGTGGTTGGATGTTATCCCAACTTTTGGTTGGTAGTCCTCTTCTATTCCTCGGCGGAGTCGTTATCCCAACTTTTGATTGGTAATCTATCGCTTGTTGGACGTTATTCCAACTCTTGGTTGGTAATCCCCAGCGTAGTCCGGGGTCGTGTGACTATTATTCCAACTTTTGGTTGGTAATCCTTGGGTATGTTATCCCAACTTTGGGTTGGTAGCCTTTGGTTCCCCCTGCAGAGTCGTTGTTCCAACTTTTGGTTGGTGTTCTTCATTTTCTTGGGAGCTTCATCCCAAGTCTTGGTTGGTAACCTTTGCCTCGATCCCAACTTTTAGTTGGTAATCCATCAATGAAGTCTTTTTCCCCGGAAGAATTGTTATTCCAACTTTTGGTTGGTAGCCTTTGTTTGATTCCAACTTTTGGTTGGTAAAATTTGTTGGTGTTATCCCAACTTTTGGTTGGTAGTCCTTGGTTTTCCCTGCAGAGTCAATTATTCCAACTTTTGGTTGGTAGTTTTCGTTGTCGTCAGTTCGCCCTCGGTCGGTGTTCTGGTGATCCTGCCTTTTGGTCAGTAGCTTTGTTCTTCAGCTTTTTTGCTGGAGGTTATCCTTTGCAGATTGGAAGTGATTCTGACTTTTGGTTGGTAGCTTGTATTCAACTTTGTTTGGCGTTTGGGAGATTCCAACTTTTGGTTGGTAACTTGTGTTTATTACCTTTTTGTTGCGTTCTGACTTTTGGTCAATATACTCCCCAGTAAAGTCGTCGTCGTTTCGTCTTCGGTCGGCGTTGTGGTGATTCAACTCTTGGTTGGTAGTGTTTGGTTTTTATCCATAGGAAGTAACCTTTATCCCAATTTTTGGGTTGGTATTTTCTGTTTGATATCTTTGGCTAATGTTTATCCCGTGCAAAGTTGTCTGATTAGTCTACACTTTCTCCAGTGGAGCCATCTTCAGGTCGTAAAAGCGTTGATTTTACTTCCATTATGTCTTTGGCCTTTATCCCAACTCTTAGTTGGTACCCTTTTGCTGGTCATCCCATCTTTTTGATGGTATCCTTTGATTATTATCTCCTGGTGGACACTTATTCCCCCACAGAGTTGTCTGTTTAGGCTTCTTTTCATCCCTAGTGGAGTTATATTTTCCCTTAGGTTGTAAGTCCGTTGATTGTATGTCCTGCAGGTTCTTGATTTGAGATTTTGTCCCCAGGAGGTTACCATTGGTCGGCTTTCTCGTTATCCCAACTCTTGGTTGGTAATCCTTGGGTTGTTTATCCCAACTTTTGGTTGGTATCCTGTGGGTGTTTATTCAACTTTTGGTTGGTATCCTTTGTTTCATTCTAACTTTTGGTTGATATTTATATCAGATTGTTATCCTCAGCTTATCGTATCCCAACTTTTGGTTGGTATTCACTGTTTTGCATCCCCACAAGTTCCAAATTTATGGGTTCTACTCGAACCATATCCAACTCTTAAGATTCGAGTAATCTCCATCCGATTAACCTACTCGAACCATATCTAACTCTTTCACAATTTAGGAGAGTCAAGCCTTTGACTCACTTTCCTGATTACTTGGGCCCGAGAAGCCTTTCTTAAGCTTCGAGTAATTGTCATCCAATCAACTTGCTCGAACCATATCCATTTCTTTCACAATTTGAGATGAAAAGAGAGAGAGTCAAGTCTTTGACTCACTCTCCCGATTACTTGGGCCCGAGGAGCCTTTCTTAAGCTTTAGGTAATCATCACCTCTAGCTAAGCATCTGATACATTAAACTCTTTTTCTCGCCCCCATGAGATTGAAACCCTAAAACCTATTCAAATCTATTCTCTTCTCCAAACATAAACATCCAACACATCAAAATCTCTTCTCACCCCCGTGCGACCGAAACTTCTCAAATACTAATTTCTCACCGTCGTGCGAACCGTCAAACCTTTTTATAAACTTGAGGTGTGGTATCTTGAGACGATGCAAAATATTGCTTCGCCCGTAACCTATTTGAGTCGAGATAAGTGGCGTGTTTCCCGTGAATGTTGATATATGGAAATCTATTCAAAGTGATGCAAGCGTCCTCTCCTCACCCGTTTGGGTAAGGCAATATTTTCTGTCGAATACGACTAAGTATCTTTCAATAAAATCAAACCAACATTCGTAGTAGTCCGAACTACGGACGCTCTGATTTCTCATTTGTCAATGAGAATACGTAGGCATAGGATTGCGAGATCCTAGCGAGCTACCTTTTCTTTTTTCAACCTCCTCTCTTTTCTACCATAGTCCCATGAACTACGAACGCTCTGATTCTTCACTTCTTTCAAGTGAAAATACGTAGGCACAAGGGCCCTAATCCTTGGTGAGCACTCTAATCTAAAATCACCCATTTCTCCTTAGCAATCTAAACCTTTTATCTTACCTGTACACTTTATTCCCTTTGGAAGAAAACAAACAAACTAAGCTAACATTTCTGACGAATCGAATCAAGAGGTTCCCGTTGAGTACAACATACGTGAGGGGTGCTAATACATTCCCCTCGCGTAACCAACTCCCAAACCTAGAACTTGGTCGCGATGACCATGATCTTTCCCTAAAGGTTTTATTGATATTTTCCTATCCCTTCTTGGGATGAATAAAGTTTGGTGGCGACTCTCTATTTTCCGCGACCATTCACGAAGGATCGTGCTTTTTTCGAGGTACGACAACTGGCGACTCTGCTGGGGACTTTGCATTACCCTGTGCAAGAGAGAGTCAAGCCTAACTTGACTCGATTCGTGAGCGTTAGTCCTCACTTGTTTGTTTTCTTCTTGTGTTGTTATTTCTTGCTTACATGATTATTTTATTTACTTGTTTATCTTTATTATGTATCCTATCTTAAATTCTTATGATTTTTTTGGGTTTCTCTGATTGTGGGGTACTCTGTGAGATGCCTCTATACTCGAGTCTGAGAAAAACTTAGGATTAGAATGGTGATTGTGTAATGGAATCCCTCGAGGAGCCTTTCTTGTTAGGAGGATATGAAATCCCCGCTTAGAGTTGATTCCCTTGGGAATGTTATTGTCATGGTGAGCCTTCGCCATGATGATAATGTTTTCAGGCCTGAATTGATAACTCTAAGGACCTTTTAACCCTTCTTCCATGGTGGTTGGTAGTGTTGACTCATGAGGGTTGACACGAACACCGCAATTAGATGAGATCCCTTGAACATATTGTTATTCTGACAATGATATTTTCAACCTCGATCTATGACTCTGAGATACCTTTAGAAACCTCGGATTCGATGGTTGTGTAGTAGAGACTCACAAGGAGCCTTTCTTGTGGGAAAAAGCGAAAACCTCACCTAGAGGAGATAATTTCGAGGATGTTATTTTCAGATGAGCCTTTGTTGTGGCAATGATATCTTTGAGAAGATCCATGACTCTAGGCACCTACCTACGTAGAGCCTACCCATGGAAATCCTTTGATCAGGGATATCACTTACTTACCCACTGTCATTTCCTGACCTGAGAACATGATACATGTGATCCTGAGCTTTGTTTTGTTTGCATTTGCATATCATTGCATTGCATTTACATCTCATGTGCATTTCATATCCTTCTCCAAACCAGAAACTCATTTTGTCCTTTGTTCATGACCAGCAAGTTGATTTCTGACACTCGTTTAGAATGAAGAACCATGTCTCAAGAAATGATGGACGAGCTATCGAGAGGACAAAAAGCTTTGAAGGGGGAGATCAATCTTTTGAAGAGTCAATTGAATTGGGTCTTGGAAGCTTTGCATGATTTGTTGAGAAAAGAAGGCCATTCCATGCCTATTGATGCAGAAAAGGGAGATAATTCTATATGTTCATCTGGTGTTACTTTGAGTCAAGAGCTATTCCATCAGGCATCTCCTCATTTTCCAACTCATGGCCCTCCTTCAAGATGTCATCTTCAGCTTTTGACCGCCAGATCAGCAGATCAACCTCTAGTGGCTATCTTCCCCCAAGGACATCAAAGTCAAGATCAAGGGAAGGATCAAGATCAGAATAGAAGGAGAAAAAATCACTTCAACATGACTCATGTATCATACAGTAAAATCTACCCGTTGTTGGTTCAAAACTCCTTGGTAACTTCTCGGCCCATTGAGCCTATGCCAACCCCCTATCCTATAGAGTACGATCCAAATCTAACATGTAAATATCACGAAGGGGTTATAGGATATGACTTGGATGCTTGTCTTGCACTGCAGTTTAGAGTCAGGGGTTTGGTCAACATCAGGAAATTAATCTTCGAAGAAGACCATCCAGAGGTGAAGTGTGAGTACTATACTAGAGCAGAAGGACACTATGTGGAGAAATGCAAGAGTTTTAGGCTCAAGGTGCAAAAGTTGATCCATGCAGGATCACATACCCTTAAGGAAGAAATCCCTGATACAAATGCCTTGATTACTAAACCATGTGGTGAAAAGGCAAGAAACCTTTGAAACCTCTCAAGATCTTGTATCACAAAGAAGGGATTGAAGACGTGGCTAGTGAAATGTCGCGATTTCCATGCAAGAGCATTGAAATAGCGCCAAAAAGTTATGATACTAAAGTCCATGCAAGTACAAGCAAAGAAGAAGAGGATGAAACTGATGCAGTCATTACAGGTGTCAAGTACTCTCATGAGACGCCAACAGGACCTTCCGACCCCTCATCTCTTCAGCACTCACCATTTTCAGTGCCACACTATCCTTACAGGCAGTCAACAATGTCTAAGGCACCATACCAGAAGCCTTGGATAGCTCCTCATGCAAATCATCAAGCCTATGGTAGAGGATGTCAAAATCAGGGACGGAGCCAGCATAGGCCTTGCAATAATCTAGACAGAAGGAATGATTATCGCGATCCAATTCCCATGTCCTACAATCAACTTCTGCAGCCTCTGATTCAAAGCTCGTTGGTGGTCCCCAAGCCTCTAAAGTTTGCTCCAAGGCCAGACCCGCATGGGTACGATCCATATGTGCAATGTGGATATCATGTTGGATCGGTGGGACATTGAACTGAAGATTGCAAAGCCTTCCAAGCCAAAGTGCAACATTTGATCGATATAGGGTACATATCCTTACCTGAAGGTAGATTGGTTGTGCGCATCAATTTCCCGCCCAAATGAGTTTGAAGACTACAAAAGGCATCTCCTCAAGCCAGTGGATCAGAAAGGAAGACATCCTCAAGCATTAGCGATCAGTGGATCATGTTTTATCTTTGCATTTGTAGTTTATTTCCTGTTAAATGTGACACACCCTAATTTTTGACCCTAGGTCCATTTTTTATTTATTTATTTTTATGCTGTTACTTGGCTTTAATTTAATATTTATATCTTTTGCGACTAACCAACTTGTGCAGATGCAGTAATTTCAAGTGGAGGTAGTATTCATTCTCACGGGCTATCATTTATATGTGACTGACCGTTCCAAACACTTTGTCCGCGTTTCGTGAAGTTAAGTTTATTGCTGAAGGTATGAGGTCATGAAAGTTGTAAGTGGATTGTTTTTTTTTCACGGGCTGTGTTGAGTTCCTTGAGGAAAGGATCATTATGAGAGGCAAGATACCGTATCAGAGTCAAAGGATTGTGTGCCTGGTCATTCATGAATAAAGGGGTTGGATCTAGTTAATTTGTCCATGAATCTCAATATCATTTCCTTAATTCAAATTCAATTAAAGACGTGATTATGAGGTTGTGAGGTGAAATTTCTTAATTCACATGGGAGGAAGGATTAAATTTTGTAAGTCCAGTTAAGATACATAATTGACCCTCACTTTCGTCAAGGGTTCAAAGCCCATTTAGTACACTTCATTGCAAGCCAAAGGGGATTTCTTTTTGCAAACCAAACAAGAGATTCCTTTTACAAATTCGTAAGTGTAAGAAAACGAGGCCTTCAGAAGATAAAATTTTTTCAAATTATTCATACTGTACCCTCAGGCTTAACATTACAAACGTAAGAACTTAAGGCTGTTTCAACTTATCGACAATACAACACAAATAAAAGAGGGCCACGTAAGTTTGATACAAGAAATTACAAAAGGTGTCTGGAGAAAAATATAGAAACAGTAAGCCCTGTTGTATGGCCACTTCTTCCAGCTCTAGAGGTAAATAACTACACCTCGGTCACGGAGCAGTTCCGCAGAAGTATGAGCCGCCCGCAATTACAATTGCAAGAAATTCAATTCGACTTTGTATACAAATATTGAGTTCATGAAGACTTATGCTAAGTGACGCTCCCTCTTATATACCGTTTCTGGCTTTGTCTCACCCAGAATTTCTCGCTCGGTTTCGACCTGCATAACATTAGTAACATCATATTAGAGGAAGTTCGAAGATAACCGCTTTGTGCAGTACTCAAACGATTTATCTAGTACACCAATAACCATGGTATAGGCATACGATATTCCCAAGCTGACGGTCTTCAAGTAACTCAAGGGGAAATGTAGTAATTGAGATTTAAAGGATGGCTTACCATTTATCAATGCCTAGCGGACAAAAGTGTTGAAGCAGGAGTGACAATTGTTGAGTCCCTTTATCTGTGGTAGCATGGATCTTCGAGCTGGCACTAGGCTGCCCAAGCTGCCGTCCAAATCTTCACCTACATCTTCATGGTTCACCATCAATTATGATGCGCCGTACGAACTTGTCTTCTAGGTGTACTTTCCAGCTCCCTCGTTAACAACATGCCAAAATATACCTCTGTCAGGACCGCCTGTTCCTAGCATTTCGTCAACCAAAGACTACGGCAACCTGTGAAAATTGAGACAAGAATGAGACTAAGTTTATGATATTTGAAGACTACTTTCAAGATGTCAATAAAAGTCGAATGGACATTACCAACCAACGCGGCATGAGAAGAGACGTCTGTTTCTGGATCATGTTCCTGTAAAAGAGTTCGATATGTCAAGAAGGTTTTAGAACAAGAGAGCAAGCTGAGAATTAATTACCAAGGTAACATAGCACACCATTCCAGGCTCAGAGAGAAAATCGACTTAGTTTGAGAGCATCTTGACCATGGAGAAGTCTTCGAATCCTACATCAACAAAGTATAAATCATTAAAAGGTCCCGAAGATAGTAACGTGGACGTGAGCATCACAGTTTCAAGAGTTAATCATCATGAATGATATTCACCAACACCGGATCCAAAAAGGGAGAACCAAAACCAAATTCTCCGTAGCAGTTGTGCGTTCGGACTCAAGTGGAAGCCTTAGCCCTTAATTTACCTGCGTAATACCCAAAAGAACAAGGGTCAGTACCTCAGCCAACCAAGAAACCGGAGTGCGTACTCGGCGGTTTAATTCGTAAATAACTTGGTTCATTTCCTACTTTCCCACACGGGACGACAGGCAAAGTGAAGAAGGAAAATAACAGAACAGGTTGAAGGCTTTCCCAACAGACTTACCTTCAACCAGGCACCCATAATGGCACCACCTTCAACAAATAAACAAATCTCTACAAGCAATGGATGTTGAAGAAGAAGATAACCAAGTTTTTTTTCTTTTCCTGTCTCTCTCAATCCCGTTGTTTCTCAGCAGAATGGAGTTTTTCTCCAGAAGATCTTGCTTGGGTTGATTCCTGCCTAAATAAGGATTCCGATATTTCAGAAAGTGATTAGTCCCCTCTCAGGAATGCTTTGTTTGAAATTATCAGTTCCCAATCTCAATCATTAAGGGTTAATGGTAAAGAAGACAATGAAAGTCACAAATGCAGTAAGGACAAAAACATTACTTCAGAACATATTCAAGAATCTTCGACTTCTAATGTAAACTGCTTACAAAACCGTTCTTCAACTTATAATGTTGAGCTGATAAGAATGGCTAATGAAACAAGCACTGATGTAATTCTAGATGATGAACTGACTGGGCCGTCTTTGTCGTCGTCTTCAACTTTTGAAGGAGATCCTTTTCTTCCAACTTATAGTGAAGACCTAAAGCAGAATATTTTTGCAACTTATGAGATGGAAGATGCATTTGAGAATATCTTAAAAGTCTGGGATCCGGATTGTGCAACTGAAGAGATTGTGGAAGAAAACAAGACTCTCCATGAACTTAACTTCTCTTCCACCAGGTCATTAAAGAAATAGCAAATGGAAATCTCTAAGTTGAAGGAGATCAAAGAGAAACTTGAACGAGAGTTCTCTATAAATGCTGAAGAAAGCAACGCCCCCAAACTACAAGACCCGGAGGACACCAATAACCTACTTGCGATTCACACAGAAATCAGTTAATTCACAATCATAAACGACTTACATTAGTGCAGATTCTTCCCAAAACCATACGAATCATATCCTAGACAAAATTAATTACAAGAACCATAACTTCCCAAAACAAAATTGATCATTCCTTAACCAAAATGGAAGGTTGTGGCTATGTAAACAATACAAATCCACAACAATGAAGAGACATTAAAACAGGCCCAATTTTAGCCTATAAAAGAAGGAAAAGAGAGAACATAAAATGTTAACGGAGATATTCATACCAAACCCGAACAGAACACACAGTAGTTCGCAATCACAGAAAATCCCAAATTCATAAAACCCTAACAATTCCTAACACAAATCCATCTAGAAAAATCGAAGAAAATAAGAGAACTCATCTTTTTTTGTAAACACCACCGCGAAGCCCTTGTCGCTGCAAAATCACCATCTGAATCCTTCATTTCCACTACCGTCAATCCCCCTTAGTGAAGCCGACGAAATCACCTAGACAAAAACCCATCTACGATGTAAGATGGTTGTACTAAATATATGATCTGTGTTTGATTGATTTTCTTTTTCTGGTCTTTTCAGTGTTCGATTTAGAAGGCGAAAAACGCGAAATCGAAGGAACAGAGCGAAAAGAGAGAAGAGAATGGACGAAGAAATTGCGAGAACGAAGATGGAGAGGGTGGAATCGTAGAAAAAGCAAAAAGAAAATTACAGAAAAGTGAAAGAGGAAAACGAAACAACGGAGGAGAAGAAGGGAATTGGGGGGCTTAGGGTTTCTGATTTTTTTTTGTATGATGTAATCACACGCATGCGTGTCCATAATAAGTATCATGCACCACACCACCATCACCACACATGCTTCATTGGATTCGATCCATCGCCACACACCTGCACCTCTACGGTGCATCCTTTATCATGCGCTCACACACAATCTCATGTCTCTCATTAACCGTTAATTAACCACCACTAATTCCCCCCTAATCTTAATTAATTCACTAACCACTAATTAAAACCTTTAACCTGTATTTTAATCTAATTAATCGTACTTAATCTTTTTATTAACTGATAAATCTGCATTTTAATTAATATAACCATTAGCTTTGTTTTATTTAATTAAATAACCTATATTAATCTTCTAATCAGCCGCTTCTTTTTTTATTATTATTATTAATTAGTTTAATTTTTAGGTTTAGTTAAAAAAACAAAATACAAAAATTATTAGAATTAAAATAAATGAAAACACGTTTAGATTTAGATTATTATTTAATCTCTTTTTTCTCCTTTTTTTTTAATAACATAAAACCAAAAAAATATTTTTACTTAAAAATACAAAAAATAATAAAACTTTTTCCAAACTCAAAATTAATATTTTTCCTCTACTCCAACTTAATTAATTTTAAAGTCTCTTTTAACTTAGACTTAGTGTTAATTTAGTAATATTTTCGAGAAAATCATAAAAATAATTTCTTCTCCTCTTTTAAATTAATCAATCCCACTAAAAAAAAATAATCAACACCGCCATCAATTAATCGTGCACGCTTGTGTCCCCACTCCGTCCAACGCACTTCACTTTCACTCACTTAGCGCTTTCATGCGTCTGTGTATGAATTTACTTATCTTCCCTTATTTTCTGCAATTTATCATTTCCGCAATTTATCGTTTCCGCATTTACTTTTTATTGCATTGGATAACGTCTAAAGGAAGAACCTACACATGACTTAACACTTGTGTGTATTGCATCTCATCTTGCATCATAATTCCCTAGTTGATCCTTGACCCTTCAAGTGGATCGATTCAAGTTTAGATCCTACCCCATAGGGAGGACCCTCTATCTTTTATAACATAGGTCACCCCTATTCAATTCAATCAAACTTTTTTTCCTAAAATTAAAAAAAATCAATCAAACAACCTTATCCCTTAGGAACTTTGACTCACAGTTGTTGCACCCCAAAAGTTGACCAACTTTTGTTTACCTAGCTTGTGTTTCATTTCATTCACATTAGCATTATCATTTGCATTTCATTGACATGTATGCAGGAGATCAAGAGGTATGATTACCAATTAAGAGCTATACAAGAGTTTGAAGCTAGCTAAGAAGGTTATTCAAGTGCTCAAGGGTTGATGTCCTTGTCAGAGAAGTGAAAAGAGCCTTAGAGAGAATGGTTGAAACCAAGAAGGTGTGCCTCCTAACTTGAGAGTTGTGGGAAGACCTCAGATGATTCTGAAACCATGAGGATGGACTTGAAGCCTTGACAAAGCTTATGAGATGTCTTGAAAGCCATCATGAAGCCTAGACAGGTCATTGTGCAAGATTAAGAAGCCTCAACCATGAGTGGTGTAATTAGGGTTTGACTGGGTCAACCCTAGGTCAACTGATGATTTGGAGAGGGTTGAGACCTAAACCAAAGGCCATGTGATCATGGATTGATGCATTGAGATGTTATAAGGGTGATTCCAAGGTTAACTCATCATGATTGAAGAGTTTGAGAAGTTTCAAGCTAGGGTTTCTAAGGCTTGACAGTGTAAAATCCCCTAGTTTGACCCCTATCTTCAAGGTAGTTTAGCCCAAGATGTGATTGTCATCTCATCTTTCCCCCAACATGAATGTTGTAGAGCTTGAGCTTAGATTTAATTTTAGTACTAGAAGTCCTTGATAGTATTTATAGAACTCAAGTTATGACTTTGACAAGTTACAGGTCATCTGAGGTATGTGAATCTGGGGCCTTGAAAGTTACCCAACTTGCATCAAACTTTTGCCCAAGAAGGATGATTCCTATGAACTTTTAGTCAACATGAATGTTGTTCCTTATCCTCTTAGCTTTCTAGAGAGTACTAGAAGTCCTTGATAGGATTTGTAGAACTCAAGTTATGGCTTTGACAAGTCAAGGGCATTTTGGTCATTTGGAGATTACAGGTCATTTCAAGTGTAAGGCCATAACTCCTATTTCCAAGCTTCAAATGGAAAAATGTTCAACATCAAACTTGTTCAAAATGATGTTTTAAGGCTAGTAATGAGGTCATGAGATGATGGAAATGCTTGTAGCTCAAAGTTGCAAAAATGACCTAAAATAAGGGCATAAGTTAAATAAACCAAAGTTGGAAATTGATATTTTCAACCTACACATCCAAACCATGGCATGTAATATATTATTTTGACTCTAAAAAACATTTTAAGAACATTGGTTTAGCCACATTTTTGAGTTGAGATTCAATTTGGGGACTTGCTTTGAAAAGTGGTGGCTTGCATATTAAGCAACATTTGCAAAACTCAAAATCAAGGCATGATCAAGGCTTTTTGCAAGCTAAACACCTCTAATATCTCACTTGGGGAGATTTTGGGATGAGAACAAGCTGCTGCACCAAGGGAAACAGAATTGGGGTGAGTGTGGCATGAGATGAGATTTTGGATGACATGAGAAACTCAACATCTCCTTGGATGATTCCAGAAGGATCTAGAGAGGTCCAACATGTTCTATATATTTATTAGAAGGGGTTTGAGAGAAAGGTTGGTGAGAATTGATTGAGAGAAGAGAATTTGCAACTTCACTTTGTTCATTGCAAGTTGAGATCGAATTCTGCATTCCACACCATCTTCTTCCTTTCTTTTGATTTCAACCACTTCTATGGAGTATACTGAATGATTCCAGATCAATTCCATAGCCAAAGCCTTGAAGGATCGTGTTCTTGCAATTGATTTTCAGCACCTGCAAGTCATCATAGAGTTTGGAGTTCCAGGCATTTTCCATCAAGATTATTGCATACATAAGCAAGAGCTTGATACACTGATGGATTTTGGAAGGTTTGAGAGCTTGAAGTGAAGATTTGGTGCATCTGTTCATCCAAGATTTTCAGGTTGGTAACTTTCTTCCTATAGCATGATTTAGGTAGAATCAAGGTGAATTAAGGTGTTAGATTCATTGTAGAATGGTGTAGGATGGATTTCAGATAGTTAATTGGAGAATTAGTGACAAAATAGGTGTATTACCATTTTCGGTTGAGATTTGGATATGGTGAATCTTGAGGTTTCAGAGGAAATTAAGGGTATGGTTGAACTCGTGACAAGATTTGGGACAAGATTCATGTTTTGACCATTTGCAATGGAGGCCTGTAGAGAGAACTAGGGTTGGGGATGGTGACCGGAGCTCCACCGGTGGTGGCCGGAGCTGGGCGCGAAGTTCAGGCATTCAAAAGGTAGAAGATGATGTTAGCACCGTTGGATGGGGGTTGGACCTTTGACTGGGAGCATGATCCAATGGCCACATTTTAATCTCATTTTGTGAAGGATCTGAATGAATGAAACGCACCGTTTCATTTATTTGTGGTGCCGGGCTTAGTGAACTAAGTGATATCCCCACCCCCCTGATGGTCCAATCCATAATTTGTACTGATTCTGATTACTATCCACACCGTGCGTTTATTCTTTTAATTTGATTTTCCTTTAATTTTCATTTTATACATGGTTCTTGAAAAATTCATAATAAATTGAAAATTAATCCAATTAATCCCATTCTTTTTGCATTTTACTCATGATTGAGTCTAGTATTTTTTAGAGAAAACATATTTTCATTTAATGTATTTTCTGATTTAATGGGAATTTTACATTTTAATTGATATTAAAATGGTTATGTTTGATGCATAATTTTGTGGAATTTTGTGTGATCATGTGGTGATGATTTTGATCCTAATTTTTTGTGTGTGATTAGGTTAGACATGTATGATCCCATAGCATTTTTCTCACATTTTTGTGATGAAAATAGGTGTGCTTTCTAGATTGATATTTAGATGCTTCCTTTTAGGGTTTAGGTTTGATACCTTGTAATGTAGGATTTAGTTCTAGGTCTAATTTGATGATTTGATCTCTGAAATTAATGTGGTAGAGTCATGAGTGACCTAGGTTCCCATAGATATTTTTGTAGGATTTTACAATTGGTTTTAGTATTTTAGTTAGGACTAACTTTAGTACTAGGTTTTAGGTGATCCTAACTTACTAATTCAACTAGTTTAACTTCCTTAGTCCCCTTAGATTAGGGTTTTTGCTTGGTTTGCCTTTGGTTGAGATTGAAGACAAGTTGAAGACAAGGTGAGGATGCTTGAAGTTGCTTGGAGCTTGGATTTGCTTATGCCTGAAGGTGTCTGATGAGGACTTAGGAGATAGGGAACATAGGGAGAGCCTTATAGTTAGAATGATTTATTTCACAAACATGGAAAGCATCTTGTGCTTCCATTCCTCCCAATGACTAAAAGTCCTTCTCAGATATTCACATCCCTCCTTTAGAGGGATGAGTGGTTTTATCTGGGAAGTAGAACTTTGAGGGAACCAGTCTCTCATAATAATGAACCCTTACAGGCTTCCTTTGGTTGTCAGTAAGCTGTTTATCATTTCCAATCATTCTGTTACATCAATTGTCTTCTGGTTTTAGTATCTTGAAAGATGTTGGACTTGAGTTTGAAGATGAGGACTTCATTGAAGAGTGTGGAAGAGGATGATTCCTTGAGCATTGCCATTTCAGCTGAAGCTTGAAGAGCAAGAATAACAAGTTGATACTTGAAGACCCAATAGAGATTGAGTGAAGAGCCGAGGCTTGAGAAAGACTTAAGGATGAAGTTGAAACTTCCATGTGATTGAAGATTACTCTGAGAAGCTGAAGCTTGTAGGAGAAGAAGACCAAGTTGATACTGGTAAAGCTCTGAGAAGCTGAAGCTTGTAGGAGAAGAAGACCAAGTTGATACTGGTAAAGCAAAGAGAGCTGAAGCTTGAAGACTAAGTTGATACTTATGAAGAGGATTCAATTGAGGTTGAGTGTAGAGCTGAAGCTTGAGGAATAAAAGATGAGTTGATCTTTACATTGATGCTTTGAGAGCCTGAAGGAATCAATTTGATGCTTGTAGTTAAGAGTGAAGCCTGAAGGTAGAATTGACTGAGGAGCTGAAGCTTGGAGAAGAGAGAATAAGTTGATAATTATGTTTGATGGATTGAAACCTTGGAGAAGCAAGTTGATACTTGCTAGTGAAGATGGTAGCCTTGAAGGGTGGTTGAAGTCTGAAGACTGGATTGCTGTCAAAAGAGCTGAAGCTTGGAATTAAGAGGGAGTGGTTGATCTGCTTTCTTGTCTGTTTTCTTTTCTGTGCTGATGTGCCTTGTTTGATTTGCTTGATGCATTAGAATAAGTTCATACCTAGACTGGATGTAATCTAGGAGCATGATTGCCCTAGAGGTTGAGTTGCTCCCTCTGCTTGTATTGTTACTGTATGGCTTTGCTTGCGGGTATTCGGTAGAGCCCAGCTCCCTTGCCCATGTGGCTTATTTTGCTTGATAGCATGTTATTTTCTTCTGTATGATTACAGTCTCTTATATTCTGCTTGATAGCATGTTGTTATTTTTTCTGTATGATTACAGTTATTCATATCTGGCTTGAGGTTGAGATGAGCTTGTGGAGGCTGACACCCCACACACACTTCCTCCCTCACTTGCATTGCATGCATTTTACTGTATTACTGTTTACTGTTTAAGTTGATGCTTTATCTGTTTATCATTGACATGATCCCTTAGGACTCTCATTTCCTTTGATAAGGACATGATGATAGAACTTTAGGTTGAAACCTATGCATGATAACTTCTAGGAGTTCCCTGTTTCAAACCACAACCATAGGATGAATCCTTGGCATGACAACAGTAGGACTTGATAGTCTCCCCGTAGTTGAGCCCGTTCTCTTCTCATCTCAAAACAGCTTAAGATACAGTAATCATGAATGATTTCTTTCGTACGTTACGAGCCTTAAGCTATCTGAGAAAGGATTGTTGGAGAGCTTCTTTTCAACAGTCTGGATGTCTAGTATGGCACCCTTTGGGTGACATGCGACGCATTCACTCTCAGGTCATAGTCTTTAGTGCGATTGAAATTGCAAACACAATAAAAAACACTTCTTTCGTAAAAGACAGAAAACAAACTTCAAACCTTTTTGCCCCGTGGGCCCATAATTCAAAGGAAAGCTTTTCTGAAGAAAAGAGTGTCGTTAAACTTCAGCGCCACCGCAAACAGGCTTTGTCCCTAACTGCTGGAACTGCTGTTTAACCCTACTCGATAAAACAGATGAATCTGAATCCCCGTAATCCGTATTACCCCGAACTACGTAAGCTCTGATCTCTCATACCGGTTGAGAGTACGTAGGCACAATAATGATGTATTGGTGAGCCACCTTCCCCGTAACCCGTCGTAGGTCGAACTACGTTGACTCTGATTTCTCATTCTCTGATGAGAATACGTAGGCATAAAGTGCGACGCTTTGCCGAGTCAGTTTTTCTTTTCTGTTTAAGCCATCCTTGATAGGTAGATAGATAAACCAACTCGTCCAGTAAACACAACAAGCGTGGATCCCGTCGAGTACGACGGACGTGAGGGGTGCTAATACCTTCCCCTTGCGTAACCGACTCCCGAACCCAGACAATGGTTGCGATGACCTTGTCTTATACCTTTTCGTCAGGTTTTTCCGATCGTTTCCTTTCCCGTTCTGAGGGATAAATAATGAAAGGTGGCGACTCTTCTGTTTTTCCGGCACCTTATTTTCGCAGAAGCGATAGCTGGCGACTCTGCTGGGGACTTGATAGTTTCCTGCGATCCAACGTCCCGAATGCGAGTCAGTTTGGGGATCCGACGTCCCCTGCGAGAGTCAATCCTAGCGCTTGTATGATTACTTGTTGGGTTGTGTTTATTTATCGCATTTTTATATCCCGCATTTTATTTCCAGTATGATATGATTATCTGTGCTGTTGTGGGAGGGGCATTCTGATGAGTGAGAAGCCAGACCCAGGCTTGAGTGAACATAGCATTAGTTGTGGAAATTAGTGGACGCGTGCTTGCTTGGCAGGCACTAGTGTCTCATGAAATCCACGCTCAGGCGAGGTTCTCCCGGTTGACTTCTTTTTCAACCCTTTGGGTTGAGGGGGTTGTTGGTTTGGAGGATTGTCGACTCTGGGGACCGATCATTTGTGATTCAGCCGAGTGAGGCCGCTTCATGAGCTGGTGATGCCACACCTTCTGGGTATCGTATCACCCCTCTTGAATGTCTGTGACGCTGATGACCGCATAGGATGCCGAACTTGAGTCAGTTTAGGTTCATACCTGTGAGCAGGGTTGGGTTTATTGCAGGAAACTTTGACCTTCAGACTACCTGGTTTTTTTTTATAGTGAATCAGTTTTGTTGGTACCGGAGGTTCTCATCATCAGATATATGATTGTTCTTGACAGAGCAGAGCTTTGGTCCTGTATCAGAGGACCTTATATTGAGAGATGTGTATTTGTTCTTGACAGAGCAGGTTTATGATTGGGGTCTGAGGATCTCATCAGCAGATGTATGATTGTTCTTGACAGAGCAGAGTGTTGGTCCTGTATCAGAGGTCCTTATTATCAAATGGTTGTTCTTGACAGAGCAGAGTTTTGGTCCTGTATCAGAGGTCCTTATTATCAGATGGTTGTTCTTGACAGAGCAGAGTTTTGGTCCTGTATCAGAGGTCCTTATCATCAGATGTTTGTTCTTTACAGAGCAGATTTATGGTCCTATGTGTGTGTGTTCTTGACAGAGCAGATTTGTGGTCGGATACCAGGATTTCCTTCTTATCAGAGAAAATGGTTGTTCTTGATAGAGCAGGATTATGGTTTTATTGATGCAGAATCTCCACAGCACAGTTGCATTGATCTCCTGCTGCATGATTGCATCTTACATTGCTTTGCATACTCATTTGCATTTCATTAACATGTGTCTGTGTTGCAGGTACCGTTTTTCTTGATCCAGGATTTCTTACCTCCTACTGTATTGTTATGGATTCTCTGAGGAAGACCGTGGCTTACAAGCTCCCTGCCCCTGATGTGGTTCAGCTGACTGGTTTGATCGCTTTAGCAGATGAGTCTGTGAGAGATGAGTTCAGAAAGTCTTACGGTAAATTGCTCAGTTTGGTTCGTAAACCTTCTGCGTTCGAGTTGAATGGGTTGCACGCTCTGCTGCAGTTCTACGATCCTCCGTTGAGATGCTTTACTTTCCAGGATTTTGTTCTCGCACCCACGCTAGAAGAATACGCTGATTTGTTAGGTGTGCCTATCAAGAGGCAGATGCCTTTTGTTCATATGGATGCTAAGCCTGATCTGGCTAGTCTAGCTCCTTCACTTCATCTGGATGCCTCCGAGTTGGTATTGTCTAGTTGGAACAAGGTTCCCGGTTTCTCCTTGTAGTTCTTAGTGGGAAAGGCTCAGTAGTGCGCCAAAGACGAATGTTGGATCGTGTTCAATGCCATTCTCGCTCTGTGCATATATGGCATCATTCTGTTCCCCAATATGCCCGACTTTGTAGACTTCGACGCATTTCGCATCTTTGCATCAGGGAATCCAGTCCCTACCTTGATAGGAGATGTCTACCATTCTATCCACTACAAAAACGAGAACAGGAGGGGTAAGAACGTCTCTTGCTGTGTGCCCTTGCTTTATAAATGGCTTGATAGTCATCTGTCCAAGAGGGGTCCCTTTGTTTCGTCTGCAGCCACAGCTGAGTGGTCCGAGCGTTTGATGAGTCTAGCTACAGAGGATATTGACTGGTTTGACAGAGATAGGTTGGGTACCGAGATTATCTTTAGCTGCAGTGGGTTTCCGAACGTGCCTTTGATAGGCAGGAAGGGCTGTATAAACTATAATCCGTCTTTGCTGGTCCGACAGTTTGCGTATGCTTTGAGAGCTCCGCCGAAGGATGAAGAGGTGCAGGAATCTCTGTACCTCACTGGTCTTCTAGAGGGGGATCTGTTATCCAAGCTTCAGCGCGCTTGGAATGGCATCAGTAAGAAGGGAAAACCATTGCTGGGGAGAAGTAATAGTCAAGCCTACGCTCCGTACGTGACGTGGATCAGAGCCAGAGCAGATGCTATAGGGATGCCGTTTCCTCCTGCCAAGCCAGAAAGCCCTCCAGTGATTGAAGAGCCTACCACTGTGCCCATTCAGAAGCATAACCAGGTGTTAGCTGAGCGAGATGAATTGAAGCAGGCAAATGAGGAACTGGAGAAAGAATTGGCTCAGCTCTGAAGCGAGAGAAACGAAGCCGTTTATTCCTTCAAGAGGCAGACAGAACTGGTGAACCAGCTGGGGACAGATTTGACTAAGCAGGTAGCTGAGCGTGAGCGCATGGGTCGGGACTTCAAAGCTGTCAACGATGTACTGGCCACGAAGAAGCAGCACTTGGACGAAGCATATCGGAGGATATCCAAGTTCAACCAGCACTGGAAGGCCTCCCTAGCCAACAGGAAAGAGCGAGAGGATAAGCTGATGCAACAGATCTCCAAGCTGAAAGCCCAGGTGAAGACTAGTGAGAAGAGGTTTGATGAAGAAAGCGCTCGCAAATATGCCGCTGAAGGCCAGCTCAATAGAGCTCTTGCTAACCTGAAGGAGCGCAAACTGATGTTTGAGTCCAAGAAGCGGAAGCTAGAAGATTGTTTCGGTGAAGGAGCATGGGAAGATTCGGTCGAAGGTCTTCAATACACCATTATGCAGAGGGAGTTACTCGTCGAAGGGTTACTCACTCGTCCTGATCATCCAGAAACGAAGGGGTTGTTAGAAGAGTTTCGCGCCCGTGGCCGAGCTTGACTATTTGTATTCCTTTTGTTGTGATCATTGTTGTATGCTGACCATCACCAGGCTTGTTGGCTGAGGTCACGCTGTTGATTCATCTTGTACTCACTGACGTTGTGTACTGCCTTGATGGGCTTTCTTTATATATGAGATGTTATTTCCATGATTGGGCTCAGACTTCTTATTATCAGCACTGGCACTCAGGCACTAGGATCGGGGGAAATCTCCCTAACGCACAGACACACGTTTGCATTTGCATGAAGCATTTGCATAACGAGCACTTTGTCATTTTTCCTAACCCTTTTGTGTTTTCAGGTTGTTTCAGGTTGTGCCAGGATTGATCAAAGACCTATCCACCGCTATCCGACCAGAGCAAATCAAACCAGAATCATGGAGTAAGTGCAAACTGATGTTCAGGAACTCCGCGAAAGAATGGATCGCTTCATAGAGCTCATGCAAGCGGTCGCCAATTGCCAGGATCAGCTCAGAACCTTGGTCCAGCCTCTGATTTCAAGGGTCGATAGAAATGGCGTACTCCATGGTGGGACTGTGCCTACCCCTCCACCAGTTGAAACTTCTCAGAATGGCGTCCCCGTGACTGGGGGGAATGGCAGTGCCAATGGCAATGTGATGGCTAACATGGGACTCAATGGTAATACGACGGGCGTCGGTAATGGGAGTCTTAAAGCTAACGTCAATGTTGGACTGGGCAATGGCAATGCAGGTGTTGGAAATTTGTTTGGGCCTCAACCGTGGTTAGAAGATCGTCAGGACGATGTATTCTCTCAGAGAGGTGCTGAAGGGGAGCTGACTGCTGAAGCACGTCTAAGGTTCAAGGCACTCGAGGATAAGATGAGAAATATCGAGAACCAGAACACCCTGGGTGTTGATATGTCCAAGTTGGGACTGATTGCCGATTTCAAGGTGCCTCCCAAGTTCAAGGTACCTGACTTTGAAAAGTACAAGGGCACCACTTGCCCTCGCGTCCACCTGAGATCGTATTACAGAAAAATGTCCGCTCATTCTGAGGACGAGAAGTTACTGATGCACTTCTTTCAAGACAGTCTGTCCGGACCCTCCCTCGAATGGTACATGAGTCTGGAACCTACCAGTGTGCGCACGTGGAAGGACCTTGCTGAAGCATTCGTGCACCACTACCAATATAATAGCGACTTGGCCCTGAACCGAGTCCAACTGCAGAATCTGTCGCAAAGGAACAACGAAGGGTTTAAGGAATACGCCCAGCGGTGGCGTGAATTGGCAGCCAGAGTTCAGCCGCCGATGGTTGAACGTGAGCTCGCGCAGATGTTCGTAGCCACCCTCCCAGGGGTTTACTATGAGAAATTGGTCAGCGGTATGTTCGGAACCTTCTCAGATCTCATTATCACGGGTGAGCACATCCAAAATGGGATCAAACTGGGGAAAATTCAAGGTGAGTCATCCTCAGCTGGAGGAGGCGGAAAGAAACCTTATGGTGGCAAAAGACGGGAAGGAGAAACGAGCGCTGTGACCAACGCTCGAAGGAAGGGTAAAGGCCCTCACCAACAGGTGGCCAGCATAACTATCCCAACAGTTCAACAGCCACAGCAGTAGCAGCAGCAGCAGCAGCAGCAGCAGAGTCAACAAGGGTACAGAAAGTATCAGAATAGGGCGCCTCTGTCGAGCCGTCACCTCGAGACACCGCCCATGTCGTACGCGCAAATGTTACAGACTTTGCTTCAGCTACAGTTGATCCAGAAGAGAACTTTGGCTCCCTTGACAGGGGCACCTCCGCCAGGTTATGACGCTAATGCAACTTGTGAGTTTCACTCAGGGGCACCAGGCCACACAATAGAGAACTGCAAAGCCTTCAAGCACAAGGTGCAGGACATGGTGGACGCTAAGATCATCAACTTCTCCGATAATGTGCCAAACGTCACGAAAAACCCTATGCCGAATCATAGGGGAGGTGGAGTAAACGCCATTATCGAAGACGAGAGTTTGGATTTGTTTACTGACGTCAGAGATCTGAAGACGCTGCTTAGCTTCGTTAAAGCTAAGCTGATGAAAAGAGGTTTCTTTCCAGGTTGCGGAGAGCTGTGTATGGGCTGTGCTACTAGTCCTGATGGATGTGAACAGCTGATAGAGGGAATTCAAAGTATGATGACTGAAAGGATTTTATAGTTTAGCCGGAGGGCCGAATGTGGATCGGGAGAGGTAATGCTGAAGCAAGATGATGAGGTCGCCATCATCACCATCCCTCGCCAGACGATAACTATTTCTGCACCCAGGCCGCCTAAGATTACCATCACCAAAGCTGGGCCGATACCCTTCGAAAGCACTAATGTTGTCCCATGACATTATGGGGCTGAAGTCTACTGCAACGGACAGAAGTTGGAGCTAGAACCGTTTGGGTCGTCTGTGGAGAACCTAGCGGGCATTAGCGGAATCACTCGCAGCGGGAGAGTGTTTGCACCACCTGAGGTCGTGGCAGACAAAGCGGACAAAGCTGGCGCAACTGATAAAGGTAAAAGTAAAGTCGTTGAAGAGATCCTGCGTGGGGTAGAAAAAGACTTACTTGTTAAAGACGCCTAGGAATTTATGAGGTTGATTAAAAAGAGTGACTACAATATTGTGGATCATCTCCATCAGACACCCTCGAAGATTTCCATCCTGAACCTGTTGCTGTGTTCCGAAGCACACCGCAACGCACTGCTGAAGGTGTTGAACGCCGCATATGTACCGCAGGAAATATCGGTAAACCAGCTAGAAGAGGTCGTAGCCCACGTGAATGCTGGAAATGGGTTAGGGTTCACTGACCTAGAGCTGACGCCGAAGGGAAGGAATCACAATAGCGCCCTGCACATCTCGATAGAGTGTAGGGGAACAATTATGTCTCACGTGTTGGTGGACACGGGGTCGTCACTCAATGTTCTTCCGAAGAAGGCATTAATGAAGTTAGATACTCGCGGAGTGATTTGCACACCCAGTGATCTGGTTGTGAAGGCGTTCGATGGAACCAAACGCCATGTTTTCGGGGAGGTGACGTTGCCAATCCAAGTCGGGCCGGAAACGTTCGACGCAATCTTTTACATTATGGACATCATGCCTGCCTACAGCTGTCTCTTGGGCCAGCCGTGGATCCATGCTGCTGAAGCCGTGACCTCCACGTTGCACCAGAAACTCAAGTATGCTGTCGGAGGTAGCATCGTGACCGTTTGCGGCGAGGAAGACATAATGGTGAGCCATTTGTCGTCCTTCAAGTATGTGGAGATGGATGGGGAAATTCACGAAACCCTATGCCAAACGTTCGAAGCTATTAAAGTCAAGGACGTAGCTCCTGTAGTCACTGAGAAGCCAGAGATGACTCTCTCTTCATTCAAAGAAGCCCAGGCCGTTGTTCAAGCCGGATCTACCCCAGGCTGGGGGCGAATTTTGGAGATACCTAACAAGCAAGACAAGTTTGGGTTGGGATACTCTCCTGGAGCTGAAGCCTCCTCTTCTAGTAGTGCGCCGCGAGGTAAAGGGCCGATCCAGTTTACCAGTGGCGGGGTGATCTTTGAAAGCGTCAACGCGGTGTCTGAAGACAGCGGAGATAGCGACTGTGACCTTGACTCTTGGATCCAGCCAAGCAAGCCAGGCGAGAGCCTCAACAACTGGTCCGTCAGGGATATCATCCAGATGACAAGCGAAGAGTAATGATTTACTTTTTCCAATCATTGTACAACCCTATGTCCTATCCGGGCCATAGTGGTTTTATTGTCAGGGCCTCGTTTGATTATGTACATGCATTTTATCAATAAATCAAAAGGCGTTTTTCTTCGTATTCAAATATTGTGATCTCTGTTATTCCTGTTTTATATCTGTTTTGAAAAACAATAAAATGGAAATGGGGTTTGTGCTAACTTGCATATCCTTGTTTTAAGCTTAACCCTTGTTATTGCAGGATCCACATAGCAGATGACATCGACTCTGGACCTTCTACGACTAACTTCGACTTCGATTGCCCGATCTATCAAGCCGAAGAAGAGATTGATGAAGACGAAGACCTTCCTGAAGAGTTGGCCCGCTTGTTGAAACAAGAAGAGAAAGTTATTCTGCCTCACGAAGAAGAGATCGAGATCGTGAATCTGGGTTCTGAAGAACTCGTCAGGAACGTCAGGATAGGGGCTGCATTGCAGAGTGATGTCAAGCGAAGACTGGTCGAGATGCTAAGAGAGTATAGTGACGTCTTTGCTTGGTCATACGAAGATATGCTCGGACTTGATACTGACATCGTGGTCCACCACTTGCCGCTGCGAGAAGATTGTCCTCCCGTTAAGCAGAAGCTTAGGAGGACGCGACCAGATATGGCCGTTAAGATCAAAGAAGAAGTGCAGAAACAGCTTGATGCTGGCTTCTTAGCAGTCAATACTTACCCTCCGTGGGTCGCCAACATAGTGCCTGTGCCGAAGAAGGACGGTAAGGTGCGAATGTGCGTCGATTATCGGGATTTGAATAGGGAGAGCCCTAAAGATGATTTCCCGCTGCCTCATATTGATGTGTTGGTCGACAATACAGCTCAGTTCTCCGTGTTTTCGTTCATGGATGGCTTCTCCGGTTACAACCAAATCAAGATGGCGCCGGAGGACATGGAGAAAACTACGTTTATCACGCCTTGGGGAACGTTTTGCTACAAGGTAATGCCTTTCGGTCTGAAGAATGCAGGGGCCACTTACCAACGAGCAATGGTAACTTTGTTTCATGACATGATTCATCATGAGATTGAAGTCTATGTTGATGACATGATTGCGAAGTCCCAAACGGAGGAGGGACATCTGGTCAATTTGCTGAAGCTTTTTGAGAGGCTTAGGAAGTTCAGGTTGAGGCTGAATCCTAACAAGTGTACTTTCGGAGTACGGTCCGGAAAGTTACTGAGGTTTATCGTGAGTGAAAGAGGCATCGAGGTTGATCCTGCGAAGATTAAAGCGATACAAGAAATGCCAGTGCCAAAAACAGAAAAAGAAGTTCGTGGTTTCCTGGGCAGAATAAACTACATTGCAAGGTTTATCTCTCAGCTCACGGCCACGTGTGAACCGATGTTCAAACTGCTAAAGAAAGATCAGGCGATTATCTAGAACGAGGATTGCCAGAAGGCATTTGATAAGATAAAACAGTATCTGCAGGAACCTCCAATCTTGATACCCCCAGTGGCTGGACGGCCTCTAATCATGTACTTGACAGTTCTTGAGAATAGTATGGGGTGTGTTCTCGGTCAGCACGACGAGACGGGCAGAAAGGAGCATGCCATTTACTACTTGAGTAAAATGTTCACAGACTGTGAATCTCGCTACTCGATGCTGGAGAAGACGTGTTGTGCACTAACCTGGGCTGCCAAATGTTTACGACAGTACATGCTCAACCACACCACCATGCTAATTTCGAAGATGGATCCGATCAAGTACGTCTTCGAGAAGCAAGCGCTTTCGGGCAGGATTGCCAGATGGCAAATGGTGTTGACGGAATATGATATTCAGTATGTTTCCCAGAAGGCCATCAAGGGAAGCGTATTGTCTGATTACCTTGCCGAACAGCCGATCGAGGATTACCAGCCGATGAAATTTGAATTCCCTGATGAGGATATCATGTTTCTCAAAGCGAAGGATTGCGATGAGCCGCTGCCCGACGAGGGGCCAGATAGGAAATCCCAGTGGAAATTGATATTTGACGGGGCGGTTAATTCTTATGGAAGTGGCATTGGGGCAATCATCACGACTCCCCACAGATCCCACATCCCGTTCACTGCGAGACTGACGTTTCCAGTCACCAATAATGAAGCGGAGTACGAAGCATGCATCATGGGTCTATAAGAGGCAATTGATTTGAGAATCAAGAATCTAGACGTATATGGTGACTCGGCGCTTGTGATTAACCAGATTAAAGGGGAGTGGGAGACTCGTCAATCGAATTTGGTGCCGTACATGAACTATGCCAGAAGGCTACTTCCGTTCTTTGATAGAGTGGAACTCCATCATGTGCCCAGAGCAGAGAACTAGATGGCTGATGCCTTAGCCACGTTGGCTTCGATGTATAAAGTCAATTTTTGGAATGAGGCTCCAAGAATTGTCCTTTCTCGTCTTGATAGACCTGCATTTGTCTTTGAGATCGAGGAAGCCGCCGACGGCAAGCCATGGTTCTACGACATCCAGACTTTCCTTATGACTAAGGAGTATCTTGCGGGTGCGTCAACCCAAGATAAGAAGACTCTGAGGAGGCTGTCTGGAAATTTTTATCTCAATCCTGATGGAGTTTTATATAAAAGAAACCACGATCTCATGCTACTCAGATGTGTAGATGAGAATGAGGCGAATATGCTCATGGAAAAAGTCCATGAAGGCACATTTGGTACGCACGCCGGCGAGCATGCTATGACGAGAAAGATCCTGAGAGCAGGATACTACTGGCTGACGATGGAGTCGGATTGCTTTAAATTCGCAAAGAGATGTCATAAATGCCAGATTTATGTTGATAAAGTTCATGTGCCGCCGTGCCCGTTAAATGTCATGTCCTCCCCGTGGCCGTTCTCCATGTGGGGCATCGACATGATAGGCAAGATCGAGCCCACTGCATCTAACGGTCATCGCTTCATTCTAGTAGCTATGGACTACTTCACCAAGTGGGTGGAGGCAGCCTCATACGCTAATGTGACCAAGCAGGTGGTGGCTAAATTCATAAAGAGGGATATCATCTGTCGTTACGGAATTCCCGAGCGGATCATTACTGATAATGGTTCGAATCTGAATAACAAGATGATGAAGGAGCTGTGCCAGAGTTTCAAGATTGAACAACACAACTCATCTCCTTACCGGCCGAAGATGAATGGCGCTGTTGAAGCGGCCAATAAGAACATAAAGAAGATTGTTCAGAAGATGGTTGTTACCTACAAAGATTGGCACGAGATGCTGCCATTTGCATTGTACGGTTATCGTACAACGGTACGTACGTCAACCGGGGCAACTCCTTTCTCCTTAGTGTACGGTATGGAAGTTGTCCTACCGTTAGAAGTGGAGATCCCTTCTTTACGAGTTTTGGTTGACGTGAAACTCGATGAGGCAGAATGGATTAAGAACCAACTAAACCAACTCAGCCTGATGGACGAGAAGAGGTTGGCATCGATTGCGTATGGTCGTCTGTACCAAAGCCGAATGAAGAAAGCTTATGATAAGAAGGTGCGTCCTAGAAGCTTTCAGACGGGTGATCTCGTCCTGAAGAAGATTCTTCCTCCACACTCCGATCACCGGGGCAAGTGGACTCCCAATTACGAAGGTCCGTACATCGTCAGCAAGGTCTTTTCGGGAGGAGCTTTGTTGTTATCCACGATGGATGGCGAAGATTTTGCATCCCCGGTGAACGCGGGCGCAGTTAAAAAATACTTTGCTTAAAAATGACCCGCTGGAAAGAAAAAGAATAGCCAGGCAAAAATGGGGCATCCCGGCGAACCATAAAAAAGGAAAAAGGTTCGGGCAAAAATTAGGGATATAAAAAGAAAAGAATGTACACCCGCAAAGTCGAAAACCCGGATGGGCGACTTTGGCAAAAAAGGGTATCCCGGTGAATCGAAAACCCGCAAAGGGCGGTTCACGCAAAAGTTAGGGATTTGAAAAAGCAAATGACTGCGTTCCGCGTGTGGACTTTCATTGTTTAGTGGTTTGGAAGACCTGAGGGCCGTTTATCTGAATCAATCTCTTCTGAAGCTGAAGCGTCGGAGAAGTATCGAAGTCGGGTGGGTCATAGAGGGATCAACTCATGGTGTTCGTCTACGCCTCGTTGCCGACATTTGTATATACTGATGTATATTTATGTTTATATTCGCGCAGCTTCCTCATTCCAGGAGCTTGCATCTGTTGTAAAACATTTTTACCCATTCAGGGGTTCGTTATCAATAAAATGTATACTATTCAGCAATTCTGTTTGTCTGTTTAGCATTTATCTGTTTTGTTTGCGAAAAAGAACGCCGATGTTTTTGATACAATGCGCATACATAAACTTACTGGCCTAGGCCACTGATTGTTGAAACAATGAATTACTTAAACATTGTCACAAGATGATAACCTTGATAGGTCCCTTTGAGAAGGGTATCTTGTCTGTTTGTTTGTGTTGTTACAGGTGTAGCATATTCTAGGCAGTGCGCCGTGTGCGTCCCCAAGCAGGATGATTCCTTCTTCTCCAGCAAAGTTCAGCAGCCTCTCCCCGCAGAGTCTGAACGTGAGATTGTAATCATTGATATGTCTCCCTAGGCAGAGAAGATTCTCTCCCTAGTCAAGTACATCCTGAAGGAATGTCATCTCCCCAGCTGAGTCATACGCTGAAGTATGCAGCAATTGATAGTTCCAGACTGAAGTCCCCAGCGAAATTGAGATTCCCTACAGAGTCATACTCTCCCCTGTAAGCAGGATGATTCTTTCTTCCCCAGCCGAGTTTGCAGATCCCCAAGAGAGTCGAGTCCTTGGAAGCCGTTCGGGCCATGAGTGGTTTTCCCCAGTAGAATGTTGAATAGTTGATGCCGTATTTCCCCGCCGGAGTCGTTATCTCCAAGGAGGTAGCCGTGAAGGCCGTGCAGTTTATTTCCGCGATTGACATCGCTTTCCTCAGCAGGTCCAGGTTCTCGTAGAGCTTCGTTCCCCTGCAGCAGTCAACTGAGATCATTTCCCCAGGCGGAGTCCGATTGAGATTGGTGTAACTTCTTCTCCTTGGCAGGATGATTCCTCCTCTCCACCGGAGTGGTTCTTTCTCCTTGACAGGAGGATCCTCCCTTCAGCATTTATTGTGCTGACGGGATCGCATCATTTTGCATGATTGCATAGCATTTATCGTAAACGCGTAGCATTTCCACCGTGTGGAGCATTGCGCCGTTGTCAAAGCATATACATACTAAACATGAGCTAGGTCGTTACCGTTCTTGTTTTGCAGGTGTTTCTCCGTAAAGTCGCTTGCTCAAGATGATTCTTGAATTCCCCAGCAAAGTTGTGTGCCTAAGATGATTCTTAAAATCCCCTGTGAAGTCGCCAGAGTTGGTTGCTCAAGTTGATACTTAGAGTCCCCGGCAGAGTGTTTGCTCAGGATGATTCCTGAAATCCCCAGCGGAGTTATTCGTCCAAGATGATTCTTGAAGTCCTCAGCAGAGTTGATTCACCCAGAATGATTTTTGGATCCCCGAAGCAGAGTTACTTGATAGTTCTCCAAAATCCCCAGCGGAGATGCGTCATCCCCAGCAGGTTTCTGAACAGCAAAGTTGAAACTTCCCTCGAAGACTTGATGATTGAAGTCCAACCGTATTGACGAAGCAGTTCTCCCAGCTGATGCAGAGTGCCTGATGGTAGAAGTTGGATATCCCCAATCGGTTCATGATTGACTGAGAATTCTATTCCCGATTTACTGACGAAGTCCGGCTGATGCCCGAAAGTTTTCTTTGAATGCCCGATGGCATGGTTAACTTGATTGTTGACCTGATGAGTCCCGAGGAATATTGATGCCTAACGGCATGATCGACCATGTATTACCGGTTACCGTGTGACCAATTCCCCAGCTATTTGTCGTGCAGCTAGCATTTCAGTTTTCGAAGATTTGTTCCCATCAGAGTACCGTGTACTTGTGCAGTTGGCAAATTTCCGGGTTTGTCGGTATTCAACCGTATCGCACCTGGATTGGTTGAGAGTCGTTCGCTTCTCGCCCAGGCAGGTCCAAGCCGCTTGAATAGGGGCAGCTGTTGCACCCCAAAATTTGACCAACTTTTGTTTACCTAGCTTGTGTTTCATTTCATTCACATTAGCATTATCATTTGCATTTCATTGACATGTATGCAAGAGATCAAGAGGTATGATTACCAATTAAGATTTATACAAGAGTTTGAAGCTAGCTAAGAAGGTTATTCAAGTGCTCAAGGGTTGATGTCCTTGTCAGAGAAGTGAAAAGAGCCTCAGAGAGAATGGTTGAAACCAAGAAGGTGTGCCTCCTAACTTGAGAGTTGTGGGAAGACCTCAGATGATTCTGAAACCATGAGGATGGACTTGAAGCATTGAGAGAGCTTATGAGATGTCTTGAAATCCATCATGAAGCCTAGACAGGTCATTGTGCAAGATTAAGAAGCCTCAGCCATGAGTGGTGTAATTAGGGTTTGACTGGGTCAACCCTAGGTCAACTGATGATTTGGAAAGGGTTGAGACCTAAACCAAAGGCCATGTGATCATGGATTGATGCATTGAGATGTTATAAGGGTGATTCCAAGGTTAAATCATCATTATTGAAGAGTTTGAGAAGTTTCAAGCTAGGGTTTCTAAGGCTTGACTGTGTAAAATCCCCTAGTTTGACCCCTATCTTCAAGGCAGTTTAGCCCAAGATGTGATTGTCATATCATCTTTCCCCCAACATGAATATTGTAGAGCTTGAGCTTATCTTTAATTTTAGTACTATAAGTCCTTGATAGGATTTATAGAACTCAAGTTATGACTTTGACAAGTTACAGGTCATCTGAGGTATGTGAATCTGGGGCCTTGAAAGTTACCCAACTTGCATCAAACTTTTGCCCAAGAAGGATGATTCCTATGAACTTTTGGTCAACATAAATGTTGTTCCTTATCCTCTTAGCTTTCTATAGAGTACTAGAAGTCCTTGATAGGATTTGTAGAACTCAAGTTATGGCTTTGACAAGTCAAGGGCATTTTGGTCATTTGGAGATTACAGGTCATTTCAAGTGTAAGGCCATAACTCCTATTTCCAAGCTTCAAATGGAAAAACGTTCAACATCAAACTTGTTCAAAATGATTTTTTAAGGCTAGTAAGGAGGTCATTAGATGATGGAAATGCTTGTAGCTCAAAGTTGCAAAAATGACCTAAAATAAGGGCATAAGTTAAATAAACCAAAGTTGGAAATTGATATTTTCAACCTACACATCCAAACCATGGCATGTAATATATCATTTTGACTCTAAAAAACATTTTAAGAACATTGGTTTAGCCACATTTTTGAGTTGAGATTCAATTTGGGGACTTGCTTTGAAAAGTGGTGGCTTGCATATTAAGCAACATTTGCAAAACTCAAAATCAAGGTATGAGCAAGGCTTTTTGCAAGCTAAACACCTCTAATATCTCACTTGGGGAGATTTTGGGATGAGAACAAGCTGCTGCACCAAGGGAAACAGAATTGGGGTGAGTGTGGCAAGAGATGATATTTGGATGACATGAGAAACTCAACATCTCCTTGGATGATTCCAGAAGGATCTAGAGAGGTCCAACATGTTCTATATATTTATTAGAAGGGGTTTGAGAGAAAGGTTGGTGAAAATTGATTGAGAGAAGAGAATTTGCAACTTCACTTTGTTCATTGCAAGTTGAGATCGAATTCTGCATTCCACACCATCTTCTTCCTTTCTTTTGATTTCAACCACTTCTATGGAGTATACTGAATGATTCCAGATCAATTCCATAGCCAAAGCCTTGAAGGATCGTGTTCTTGCAATTGATTTTCAGCACCTGCAAGTCATCATCGAGTTTGGAGTTCCAGGTATTTTCCATCAAGATTATTGCATACATAAGCAAGAACTTGATACATTGAAGGATTTTGGAAGGTTTGAGAGCTTGAAGTGAAGATTTGGTGCATCTGTTCATCCAAGATTTTTAGGTTGGTAACTTTCTTCCTATAGCATGATTTAGGTAAAATCAAGGTGAATTAAGGTGTTAGATTTATTGTAGAATGGTGTAGGATGGATTTCAGATAGTTAATTGGAGAATTAGTGACAAAATAGGTGCATTACCATTTTCGGTTGAGATTTGGATATGGTGAATCTTGAGGTTTCAGAGGAAATTAAGGGTATGGTTGAACTCGTGACAAGATTTGGGACAAGATTCATGTTTTGACCATTTGCAATGGAGGCCTGTAGAGAGAACTAGGGTTGGGGATGGTGACCGGAGCTCCACCGGTGGTGGCCGGAGCTGGGCGCGAAGTTCAGGCATTCAAAAGGTAGAAGATGATGTTAGCACCGTTGGATGGGGGTTGGACCTTTGACTGGGAGCATGATCCAATGGCCACATTTTAATCTCATTTTGTGAAGGATCTGAATGAATGAAATGCACCGTTTCATTTATTTGTGGTGCCGGGCTTAGTGAACTAAGTGATATCCCCACCCCCCTGATGGCCCAATCCATAATTTGTACTGATTCTGATTACTATCCACACCGTGCGTTTATTCTTTTAATTTGATTTTCCTTTAATTTTCATTTTATACATGGTTCTTGAAAAATTCATAATAAATTGAAAATTAATCCAATTAATCCCATTCTTTTTGCATTTTACTCATGATTGAGTCTAGTATATTTTAGAGAAAACATATTTTCATTTAATGTATTTTCTGATTTAATGGGAATTTTACATTTTAATTGATATTAAAATGGTTATGTTTGATGCATAATTTTGTGGAATTTTGTGTGATCATGTGGTGATGATTTTGATCCTAATTTTTTGTGTGTGATTAGGTTAGACATGTATGATCCTATAGCATTTTTCTCACATTTTTGTGATGAAAATAGGTGTGCTTTCTAGATTGATATTTAGATGCTTCCTTTTAGGGTTTAGGTTTGATACCTTGTAATGTAGGATTTAGTTCTAGGTCTAATTTGATGATTTGATCTATGAAATTAATGTGGTAGAGTCATGAGTGACCTAGGTTCCCATAGATATTTTTGTAGGATTTTACAATTGGTTTTAGTATTTTAGTTAGGACTAACTTTAGTACTAGGTTTTAGGTGATCCTAACTTACTAATTCAACTAGTTTAACTTCCTTAGTCCCCTTAGATTAGGGTTTTTTCTTGGTTTGCCTTTGGTTGAGATTGAAGACAAGTTGAAGACAAGGTGAGGATGCTTGAAGTTGCTTGGAGCTTGGATTTGCTTATGCCTGAAGGTGTCTGATGAGGACTTAGGAGATAGGGAACATAGGGAGAGCCTTATAGTTAGAATGATTTCTTTCACAAACATGGAAAGCATCTTGTGCTTCCATTCCTCCTAATGACTAAAAGTCCTTCTCAGATATTCACATCCCTCCTTTAGAGGGATGAGTGGTTTTATCTTGGAAGTAGAACTTTGAGGGAACCAGTCTCTCATAATAATGAACCCTTACAGGCTTCCTTTGGTTGTCAGTAAGCTGTTTATCATTTCCAATCATTCTGTTACATCAATTGTCTTCTGGTTTGAGTATCTTGAAAGATGTTGGACTTGAGTTTGAAGATGAGGACTTCATTGAAGAGTGTGGAAGAGGATGATTCCTTGAGCATTGCCATTTCAGCTGAAGCTTGAAGAGCAAGAATAACAATTTGATACTTGAAGACCCAATAGAGATTGAGTGAAGAGCCGAGGCTTGAGAAAGACTTAAGGATGAAGTTGACACTTCCATGTGATTGAAGATTACTCTGAGAAGCTGAAGCTTGTAGGAGAAGAAGACCAAGTTGATACTGGTAAAGCTCTGAGAAGCTGAAGCTTGTAGGAGAAGAAGACCAAGTTGATACTGGTAAAGCAAAGAGAGCTGAAGCTTGAAGACTAAGTTGATACTTATGAAGAGGATTCAATTGAGGTTGAGTGTAGAGCTGAAGCTTGAGGAATAAAAGATGAGTTGATCTTTACATTGATGCTTTGAGAGCCTGAAGGAATCAATTTGATGCTTGTAGTTAAGAGTGAAGCCTGAAGGTAGAATTGACTGAGGAGCTGAAGCTTGGAGAAGAGAGAATAAGTTGATACTTATGTTTGATGGATTGAAACCTTGGAGAAGCAAGTTGATACTTGCTAGTGAAGATGATAGCCTTGAAGGGTGGTTGAAGTCTGAAGACTGGATTGCTGTCAGAAGAGCTGAAGCTTGGAATTAAGAGGGAATGGTTGATCTGCTTTCTTGTCTGTTTTTTTTTTGTGTGCTGATGTGCCTTGTTTGATTTGCTTGATGCATTAGTATAAGTTCATACCTAGACTGGATGTAATCTAGGAGCATGATTGTACTAGAGGTTGAGTTGTTCCCTCTGCTTGTATTGTTACTGTATGGCTTTGCTTGCGGGTATTCGGTAGAGCCCAGCTCCCTTGCCCATGTGGTTTATTTTGCTTGATAGCATGTTATTTTCTTCTGTATGATTACAGTCTCTTATATTCTGCTTGATAGCATGTTGTTATTTTTTCTGTATGATTACAGTTATTCATATCTGGCTTGAGGTTGAGATGAGCTTGTGGAGGCTGACACCCCACACACACTTCCTCCCTCACTTGCATTGCATGCATTTTACTGTATTATTGTTTACTATTTAAGTTGATTCTTTATCTGTTTATCATTGACATGATCCCTTAGGACTCTCATTTCCTTTGATAAGGACGTGATGATAGAACTTTAGGTTGAAACCTATGCATGATAACTTCTAGGAGTTCCCTGTTTCAAACCACAACCATAGGATGAATCCTTGGCATGACAACAGTAGGACTTGATAGTCTCCCCGTAGTTGAGCCCGTTCTCTTCTCATCTCAAAACAGCTTAAGATACAGTAATCATGAATGATTTCTTTCGTACGTTACGAGCCTTAAGCTATCTGAGAAAGGATTATTGGAGAGCTTCTTTTCAACAGTCTGGATGTCTAGTATGGCACCCTTTGGGTGACATGCGACGCATTCACTCTCAGGTCATAGTCTTTAGTGCGATTGAAATTGCAAACACAATAAAAAACACTTCTTTCGTAAAAGACAGAAAACAAACTTCAAACCTTTTTTCCCCGTGGGCCCATAAGTCAAAGGAAAGCTTTTCTGAAGAAAAGAGTGTCGTTAAACTTCAGTGCCACCGCAAACAGGCTTTGTACCTAACTGCTGGAACTGCTGTTTAACCCTACTCGATAAAATAGATGAATCTGAATCCCCGTAATCCGTATTACCCCGAACTACGTAAGCTCTGATCTCTCATACCGGTTGAGAGTACGTAGGCACAATACTGATGTATTGGCGAGCCACCTTCCCCGTAACCCGTCGTAGGTCGAACTACGTTGACTCTGATTTCTCATTCTCTGATGAGAATACGTAGGCATAAAGTGCGACGCTTTACCGAGTCAGTTTTGCTTTTCTGTTTAAGCCAGCCTTGATAGGTAGATAGATAAACCAACTTGTCCAGTAAACACAACAAGCATGGATCCCGTCGAGTATGACAGACGTGAGGGGTGCTAATACCTTCCCCTTGCGTAACCGACTCCCGAACCCAGACAATGGTTGCGATGACCTTGTCTTATACCTTTTCGTCAGGTTTTTCCGATCGTTTCCTTTCCCGTTCTGAGGGATAAATAACGAAAGGTGGTGACTCTTCTGTTTTTCCGGCACCTTATTTTCGCGGAAGCGACAACAGTCAAAGAACTACTCAAACCCTTTAGGAGAACTACAGATACTCTGATTCCACTCCCGTAAGGATATGTAGGCATAAGATGCGACATCTTATCGAGTATACTTAGAAATAAACCCCTAGGTCTTTTATCCCTTAAGCAGATAACATTAGCAATAAACAAACATAAAACAAAAGGTTCCTGTAGAGTACTACAGAAACTTAGGATGCTAGCACCTTCCCTAAGTTTAACCAACCCCCGAACTTATAACTCTCTAGCTTGCATTTGCATTGCATTGTGGAAATTTCGGTTTTTATCCTTTCCTTTGGACAAATCAAAGACCGGTTGCAAAAGAATTAAAGATTTAAGCTAATTAATAGTTTGTTATCCAAATTTCACCGCGACAGAAATGGCGACTTCACTGGGGATGCCTCAGCGGGTTTCCCTAACTTGTTTTATTTTGCTTCTTTATTGCTTTATATATCTGCTTATTCGCTTACTTGTATATTTGTTCTTTATTTCTTTTGGGTTAATATCTTTGAGTGGTGAGACAAAGTCCTACACCCGGACTTGAGATAAATTATGATAGGATGGTGATATATTCGATGAGGCTTATAGGGAGTGAGTCCCGACCAAACTGACTCGAGAATTCCGCTTAGTTGAGACCCTTTTGAAAATGGTCTAGTTGAACGAGTTTAGTTGTGAAAACTTTTACTATTTTCAATTGGAGTCCATGATACTAAGGACCGTAGTTACCTTTAACCCCACTTTGGCCTTTATTAGGACATAGTGCGAGGCTATGAGGGAGTAAGTCCCAAAATAGTGCTACGCGATGCTACACTCAAAAGAAGTTCCCTTGAGAATATTATTAACCACCGAGTCAGTTGGGAAATTGATAATATCCGAAAGATGGGATGATGACTTTGGGAACCACTTTAGAACCTTGTTCTGCAGGTACAATCCCCCTTTAGTCTGCATCCTTTGGGAATGGGTATACCCTTTGGCTCCATGCTCGTTGCAAACCTAGGGCCCCCATTGTTTGTTTATCTTTGTGTCTTTATGTGCTCACTTGTGTTTGCTGCATTCATATAACATCATATTGCATAGGTCTCATGGAATCCAACTTTATTTATAAACATTGTAGGACCTACATGGATTACAAAAGAAGATACCTTGAAATATTCTTCTAAGAGTCATAATTTGGATGTCCTAAGGAAGTTAGAAGCTCCGTTTGAAGATCCAAGTACAAGGAACTTTTATTATTCCTAAAGATCCAAGTGAACAACAAATATTTCTAACAAGCAAGAGATGGAGGATTTATTTTCCTCTATCAGATTACTCCTTGGAATTTGATCATGGACAAGCTTGTACTCGAAAGGTCCAGCTAGAAGAGCAGTTCAAGAAGCAATACAAGACTTCCTTAGGACTTTTTCTTAGCTTATGTCAGGACTCTTTTAAGAATATTTATCTGTAATCCAATATCAAAAATAATAATAAATGAATTTTCTTTGGCACTCTGTGATGTTTGTAAATACACAAATTCTGTGAAATCTCTCATTTGCATCCTGCATTTTGGCATCCTTCCTTTATCATTTGCATATACATGTACCTCTGTTGTGGTTCGTCCTATTTTTTTGTCTTTTGTCTCATTCGTTGACATCTTGACCATCTAACCAAACCTAAAGCAACCATTGAAGGATAGTAGAAAGAACAAAGGATATGGATCCCATGACCGATTTCAAGATGATGATATTCGATCTTACCTCTGATGACAAAATTCAACAAGTGGATGTTCCTACACAATCTCATCCTGTGTAAGATAACCTGTTTGTTCAAGAGATTCCCAGTTTCCATGGTGTATACCACACCCTCAGATTATCCATATTAAGAGGATCGACTCGAACACTAGCTGAGAAGTTCATGATGGAGTAATGGGGAATTCAGTTGAAGAATGAAAAGTTTTCCAAGAAAAAGTTCAAGAGATAATCAACGACAAATTATTGACCTTCAAAAGAGAAAGCTCGGTCTTGAATGGAACACTGTTGTGTTAAGGAATACAAAGACTTAACGAAATCCTTTAGGAGGGCTTGTCTGGCTGTTCGTTTTGTTTGCTTATATGTATTTTATTTCTCTGATTATAAAAGCATAATTGGCATGTAGGAATTTGTTTTTTCTTGAACGATAATGCATTAAACGTGTTTATCTTGAAGAAATCCATTCGTTTCACTCATAAAATTATTTTTCATAATTTATAATGCCAACTTTATCCAATCTCTTGCTTTAACAGAGAATTGGGAGGAGGATGACGAATAAAAACGCAAAGATTTCTCGTTGTATGCTTTTGAGTAAAACCATGCTGATGATGTAAGGCATTGTTTCAAATCCCAAACACTGGAGATATAAGGAAGATAAATCCCTCTTTAACCCCTTTGAGCCTTGACGTAGGAGTTTTTTTTCTTTTTACAAAAACCCTCAATTTTAACCTGGGGCAGGGTAGTTTTTCAGTTAAGCTGATCGAGCAATCAGACTCTCAAAAAGGAAGAGTGAACCTTCGAGAATCCATTTTATCTACCTCTAACATATTGGGAGGCTAGAAGTCAAAAGACACGAACAAATACCCCTCAACTATCCCAAAGAGTGGGGCAGTCACAATCCTTTCAAAAAGATCAAAATGGCTTAGGATCACACGACTTGTTCAAAACGATGAAAAATGAATGAAAAGAAAATTTACTAAGTCAAAACCTGTGAAAGAGACTTAGGCAAAATCGGAACATCCCGCTGGACTTCAAAGTCAAAATTCAAAAGACTCCGTCCAGGAAAAAGTTAGGGGATGAAAAAAAACGCGAAAAGCAAAAACAAAGGATTACAAAGAAAAATCCTCTATAAAGAGCGAAGTCGTGTGATCAAACATTAAAATAAAATAGGTGAGTGACTACCATGTCCAAAGCCTCGATTAAGTTCTCGACCATATCAAAATCTTCTTGAAAGATGAGTGCTTGTATCGAAGTTTAGCTGAATGTAGGACTGGAGAACATCACGAAGAAGGGGTGGGTAGAAATAAACTTTGAGCCTTTATCCTTTGTTTCTTAAACCGTGAACCAAGCCACGATACAACCGTTAAAAGAACTAATTGAAGTAGGGTTTATTTTGAAAGCATATTCGATGAGATGACGTTTCCTGACTCCTATGAGCTATGCTCAATTTGATGTTGGCTTTATAAATTAAATTTGTATCCTAACTAGTGATTCGATCACAAGTTACTATGATATATTTTTCAACGAAAAAAGGAAAAAAAACTTCAAGACAAACATATATGTTGCGCTAATAGTTTCAAGATTAACATTTCATGCGTGCTGATTTTTGCTTGATATCTTAGAAAGTTTACATATAGACATTGATGATGAAACTTGAAGATTATGCTAAACTGGGGCAAGTTTACTTCCCAGCAATTTGTTCGCCTAAATAGCTATTTTTTTGAAGACCCAGTCGTAATACCGTCAATCAGGGCCAGTTACGTCGAGATTCGGCGAATCTCTCCAGAGAGTTTGAAAATAATGGGACGCCACGTTTTCTGTAAAATCCTCCTGGAATGACTTCTTCTCATAACCATATTGCTTAGGGCAATTGATACACAAAGATTATCTTATCCATTCACAACACCTATTGTTCAAATGGCGACTGTTACGCAGTTCATCAAGACCAAAACTACTTTGTTTTCACAACATTCTTCATGTCCTCGATGAATCTTACTTCAAGTGGTCATGATTCCTCCGATGGATCTCTATTTCAAGCAATGATGATCAATGCAAGAAATCTCCAGTGGGTGCCTTGAGAATCCTCAGCAAATCTTCTCGAACTTCACATTATCTCCCTCCTCAGTGAATCTTTCACAACCTTAGGTTTCCCCATCAAAGTGGATGTTTATTTTATCCCCTATGAGACCCCAGCTCGGTATCTTCATCGGCAATTCCAACATGGATCTCTTCAGTGAAGCAAATATTTATTTTATCCATGGAATTCTACAAGTATGAGTTTGATCCGCTCCCAGTATATCTTTACTCTCATTATCAATAGGACAACCCTTCAGACTTACCAAGATGTTATATCCCGAAGTGGAATGTTCTCTATTCCCCAAGAGAAGTTTTTAAAAAATCTGAAGCATGAGTGTGATCCTGTATCTAGTTCTCGACCTATCCCCAGCGGTGCTTCTATCTTTGAGGATTGACCGGATGTTTGTTATGAGATGTTTATTTCATCTCTGGTCTCCTCTTTCCATTTATTGTGTCAACATCGGCATATAGCATACGCATAGCATATAAATAGATAGCATGGCATATGCATTTCGCATCTTTATGTCTGTTTGTTTTGTCACTCTGGTCGTGTTTATCCCAAGTGACCGGGTGTTTCTTCTCTTTCCAAGTAGAGTTGTCAGCCCTAGGCAGAAAAAGCACAACATTTATATTTCCCCATAGAGTTTGATCCTCGTGGAAGACGGTTATTTTAGTACATCCCATTTGAGCTCATACCTCAGTGGTCGAGTCTTGCTTGACAGTTTTTCTTCAGTTATTTCCTGAATCGAACTTCGGTCCTTGGCAATCACATTGTGGATATCTCCAACTTTTGAGTATGGATTAAGTGTGCATTTATTTTGCACTCTATTCACCAGGAAGAATCTTTATAAAGACAGATATTTCTCCAACGATATCACAAGATTTTCTCAACAATTTACATCTGGACTGCAAACATCTCTTTATTTGAGCAACTCGTTTTGACCAAGATCTTATTTAAAACGACAAAAGACAATCTCCACAAGACAGTTTGTCCACCCTCAGTGGGTCTTTTCAACATCATCAACTCTTCAAATGGCATCTCTTCGTTTGCCAAAGACATTACAAGACACTTCTCTTTATTTGAGAATTCACAGAATATTATACAACTACAACAAAGACACTCCTCATGAATGTTTTCCCCAGTGAGTTTACTACACAAGTCTAATTCTATCAAACGACATCTCTTCCGAAGATCCCCGATAAATCTTTACAAACTCCAGTACATTATGGCTTACAGCCGAAAATCTACAGTAACATCTACAATCTACATTGACATCTACAATTTACAACAACATCTACAATCTACATTGACATCTACAATTTACAACGACATCTACAGTTTAAAATGACATCTATAATCTACAAAATTTACAACCCCCTGTAAAGATTCTCTCACGAGTTTTCATCATTTCGGGCAGAGACTGAGACCAGCTCATGGTACCCATACCATGACGCTCGGGGAGGTTTTACATCAAGAGACTGAGACCAGCTCATGGCACCCAGACCATGACGCTCGGGGAGGTTTTACATCAAGAGACTGAGACCAGCTCATGGTACCCAGACTATGACGCTCGGGGAGGTTTATTTCAAGAACTGAGACCAGCTCATGGCATTTAGACTATGACACTCGGGGAGGTTTATTTCAAGAAACTGAGACCAGCTCATGGCACCCAGACCATGACGCTCGGGGAGGTTCTACATCAAGAGATTGAGACCAGCTCATGGCACCCAGACCATGAAGCTCGGGGAGGTTCTACATCAAGAGACTAAGACCAGCTCATGGCACCCAGACCATGACGCTCGGGGAGGTTTTACATCAAGAGACTGAGACCAGCTCATGGTATTCAGACTATGATGCTCGGGGAGGTTTATTTCAAGAAACTGAGACCAGCTCATGGCATCCAAACTATGACGCTCGGGGAGGTATTTCAAGAAACTGAGACCAGCTCATGGCACCCAGACCATGACGCTCGGGGAGGTTCTACATCAAGAGACTGAGACCAGCTCATGGTACCCAGACCATGGCGCTCGGGGAGGTTTATTTCAAGAAACTGAGACCAGCTCATGGCACCCAGACCGTGACGCTCGAGGAGGTTATACATTTTACTATTTTCAGTTGGAAAAAACAAGAAACAAAAAATATAATAAAAAAAAGAAAAGAAGAAAAAGAAAACAAAACAAACTGAATTATTGACTAAATCAGAAAATTCACTTTGGTTATTACCGTCGTCTGGATTACTCCATGTTGGTAATAAGTTATCTTTCGATTACAAGTTTCTCGCCTATTGCTTAAATCTCCATATCCTTGGTGTATGTGTTGCTGTTATACTTTGGAGATTCCCCATTGGTGGTTGTTTCCTGTCCCCGTGGAGTCCTGTTTCGTTGAGTCTGTTGCTCCTTTGTTTAGCATGTTGTGTCCAGTTCATCCCCTGTGACATCTTATTCTCACATGACCGTCTGTCTTGCATTTTCATATCTTTGCATTTGGTGGCTTCTTAGGGCCAACAATTTGTGCCAATGTTTGTATTTAAGTCCCTCCTATCTCGTCGAGACGGAGACCTCAATCTCCATACCTCCGGATAGAAGTAACTTAAATAGGGGCATCTGACACACCCTAATTTTTGACCCTAGGTCCTTTATTTATTTATTTATTTTTATGTTGTTACTTGGCTTTAATTTAATATTTATATCTTTTGCGACTAACCAACTTGTGCAGATGCTGTAATTTCAAGTGGAGGTAGTATTCATTCTCACGGGCTATCATTTATATGTGACTGACCGTTCCAAACACTTTGTCCGCGTTTCGTGAAGTTAAGTTTATTGCTGAAGGTATGAGGTCATGAAAGTTATAAGTGGGTTGTTTTTTTCTCCACGGGCTGTGTTGAGTTCCTTGAGGAAAGGATCATTATGAGAGGCAAGACACCTTATCAGAGTCAAAGGATTGCGTTCCTGGTCGTTCATGAATAAAGGGGTTGGATCTAGTCAATTTGTCCATGAATCTCAATATCATTTCCTTAACTCGAATCCAATTAAAGACGTGATTATGAGGTTGTGAGGTGAAATTTCTTAATTCACATGGGAGGAAGGATTAAATTTTGTAAGTCCAGTTAAGATACATAATTGACCCTCACTTTCGTCAAGGGTTCAAAGCCCATTTAGTACACTTCATTGCAAGCCAAAGGGAATTTCTTTTTGCAAACCAAACAAGAGCTTCCTTTTACAAATCCGTAAGTGTAAGAAAACGAGGCCTTCGGAAGATAAGATTTTTTCAAATTATTCATACTGTACCCTCAGGCTTAACATTACAAACGTATGAATTTAAGGCTGTTTCAACCTATCGACAATACAACACAAATAAAAGAGGGCCACGTAAGTTTGATACAAGAAATTACAAAAGGTGTCTGGAGAAAAATATAGAAACAGTAAGCCCTGTTGTATGACCACTTCTTCCAGCTCTAGAGGTAAATAACTACACCTCGGTCATGGAGCAGTTCCGCAGAAGTATGAGCTGCCCGCAATTACAATTGCAAGAAATTCAATTCGAAATTGTATACAAATCTTGAGTTCATGAAGACTTATGCTAAGTGACTCTCCCTCACATATACCGTTTCTGGCTTTGTCTCACCCAGAATTTCTCGCTTGGTTTCAACCTGCATAACATTAGTAACATCATATTAGAGGAAGTTTGAAGATAACCGCTTTGTGCAGTACTCAAACGATTTAGCTAGTACGCCAATAACCATGGTATTGGCATACGATATTCCCAAGCTGACGGTCTTCAAGTAACTCAAGGGGAAATGTAGTAATTGAGATTTAAAGGATGGCTTACCATTTATCAATGCCTAGCGGACAAAAGTGTCGAAGCAGGAGCGACAATTGTTGAGTCCCTTTATCTGTGGTAGCATGGATCTTCGAGCTGGCACTAGGCTGCCCAAGCTGCCGTCCAAATCTTCACCTACATCTTCATGGTTCACCGTCAATTATGATGCGCCGTACGAACTCGTCTTCTAGGTGTACTTTCCAGCTCCCTCGTTAACAGCATGCCGAAATATACCTCCGTCAGGACCGCCTGTTCCTAGCATTTCGTCAACCAAAGACTACGACAACCTGTGAAAATTGAGACAAGAATGAGACTAAGTTTATGATATTTGAAGACTACTTTCAAGATGTCAATAAAAGTCGAATGGACATTACCAACCAATGCGGCATGAGAAGAGACGTCTGTTTCTGGATCATGTTCTTGTAAAAGAGTTCGATATGTCAAGAAGGTTTCAGAACAAGAGAGAAAGCTGAGAATTAATTACCAAGGTAACATAGCACACCATTCCAGGCTCAGAGAGAAAATCGACTTAGTATGAGAGCATCTTGACCAAGGATAAGTCTTCGAATCCTGCATCAACAAAGTATAAATCATTAAAAGGTCCCGAAGATAGTAACGTGGACGTGAGCATCACAGTTTCAAGAGTTAATCATCATGAATGATATTCACCAACACCGGATCCAAAAAGGGAGAACCAAAACCAAATTCTCCGAGCAGTTGTGCGTTCGGACTCAAGTGGAAGCCTTAGCCCTTAATTTACCTGCGTAATACCCAAAAGAACAAGGGTCAATACCTTAGCCAACCAAGAAACTGGAGTGCGTACTCGGCGGGTTAATTTGCAAATAACTTGGTTCAGTTCCTACTTTCCCACACGGGACGATAGGCAAAGTGAAGAAGGAAAATAATAGAAGAGGTTGAAGGTTTTCCCAACAGACTTACCTTTAACCAGGCACCCATAATGGCACCACCCTCAACAAATAAACAAATCTCTACAAGCAATGGATGTTGAAGAAGAAGATAACCAAGTTTTTTTTCTTTTCCTGTCTCTCTCAATCCCATTGTTTCTCAGCAGAATGGAGTTTTTCTCCAAAAGATCTTGCTTGGGTTGATTCCTGCCTAAATAAGGATTCTGATATTTCAGAAAGTGATTAGTCCCCTCTCAGGAATGCTTTGTTCAAAATTATCAGTTCCCAATCTCAATCATTAAGGGTTAATGGTAGAGAAGACAATGAAAGTCACAAATGCAATAAGGACAAAAACATTACTTCAGAACATATTCAAGAATCCTCGACTTCTAATGCAAACTGCTTACAAAACCGTTCTTCAACTTATAATGTTGAGCTGATAAGAATGGCTAACGAAACAAGCACTGATGTAATTCTAGATGATGAACTGACTGGGCCGTCTTTGTCGTCATCTTCAACTTTTGAAGGAGATCCTTTTCTGCCAACATATAGTGAAGACCTAAAGCAGAATATTTTTGCAACTTATGAGATGGAAGATGCATCTTAGAATATCTTCAAAGTCTGGGATCCGGATTGTGCAACTAAAGAGATTGTGGAAGAAAACAAGACTCTCCATGAACTTAACTTCTCTTCCACCAGGTCATTAAAGAAATAGCAAATGGAAATCTCTAAGTTGAAGGAGATCAAATAGAAACTTGAACGAGAGTTCTCTGTAAATGCTGAAGAAAGCAACGCCCCCAAATTGCAAGACCCAGAGGACACCAATAACCTACCTACGATTCACAGAGAAATCAGTTAATTCACAATCATAAACGACCTACATTAGTGCAGATTATTCCCAAAACCATACGAATCATATCCTAGACAAAATTAATTACAAGAACCATAACTTCCCAAAACAAAATTGATCATTCCTTAACCAAAATGGAAGGTTGTGGCTGTGTAAACAATACAAATCCACAGCAATGAAGAGACATTAAAACATGCCCAATTTCAGCCTATAAAAGAAGGAAAAGAGAGAACATAAAATGCTAACGGAGATATTCATACCAAACCCGAACAGAACACACAGTAGTTCGCAATCACAGAAAATCCCAAATTCATAAAACCCTAACAATTCCTAACACAAATCCATCTAGAAAAATCGAAGAAAATAAGAGACTCATCTTTTTTTGTAAACACCACCGTGAAGCCCTTGTCGCTGCAAAATCACCATCTGAATCCTTCATTTCCACTGTCGTCAATCCCCCTTAGCGAAGCCGTCGAAATCACCTACACAAAAACCCATCTACGCTGTAAGTTGGTTGTACTAAATATATGATCTGTGTTTGATTGATTTTCTTTTTCTGGTCTTTTCAGTGTTCGATTTAGAAGGCGAAAAACGCGAAATCGAAGGAACAGAGCGAAAAGAGAGAAGAGAATGGACGAAGAAATCGCGAGAACGAAGATGGAGAGGGTGGAATCGTAGAAAAAGCGAAAAGAAAATTGCAGAAAAGTGAAAGAGGAAAACGAAATAACGGAGGAGAAGAAGGGAATTGGGGGGCTTAGGGATTCTGATTTTCTTTTTTTTTGTATGATGTAATCACACGCATGCGTGTCCATAATAAGTACCATGCACCACACCACCATCACCACACATGCTTCACTGGATTCGATCCATCGCCACACACCTGCACCTCTACGGTGCATCCTTTAACATGCGCTCACACACAATCTCATGTCTCTCATTAACCGTTAATTAACCACCTCTAATTCCCCCCTAATCTTAATTAATTCACTAACCACTAATTAAAACCTTTAACCTGTATTTTAATCCAATTAATCGTACTTAATCTTTTTATTACTTGATAAGTCTGCATTTTAATTAATATAACCATTAGCATTGTGTTATTTAATTAAATAACCTATATTAATCTTCTAACAGCTGCTTCTTTTTTATTATTATTATTAATTAGTTTAATTTTTAGGTTTAGTTAAAAAAAACAAAATACAAAAATTATTAGAATTAAAATAAATGAAAACACGATTAGATATAGATTATTATTTAATCTCTTTTTTTCTCCTTTTTTTTAATAACATAAAACCAAAAAAATATTTTTACTTAAAAATACAAAAAATAATAAAAAAATTTCCAAATTCAAAATTAATATTTTTCCTCTACTCCAACTTAATTAATTTTAACGTCTCTTTTAACTTAGACTTAGTGTTAATTTAGTAATATTTTCGAGAAAATCATAAAAATAATTTCTTCTCTTTTAAATTAATCAATCCCACTAAAAAAAAATAATAATCAACACTGCCATCAATTAATTGTGCACGCTTGCGTCCCCACTCCGTCCAACGCACTTCACTTTCACTCACTTAGCGCTTTCATGCGTCTGTGTGTGAATTTACTTATCTTCCCTTATTTTCTGCAATTTATCATTTCCGCAATTTATCGTTTTCGCATTTACTTTTTATTGCATTGCATAACGTCCAAAGGAAGAATCTACACATGACTTAACACTTGTGTGTATTGCATCTCATCTTGCATCATAATTCCCTAGTTGATCCTTGACCCCTCAAGTGGATCGATTCAGGTTTAGATCCTACCCCATAGGGAGGACCCTCTATCTTTTACAACATAGGTCACCCCTATTCAATTCAATCAAACTTTTTTTCCTAAAATTAAAAAAAATCAATCAAACAACCTTATCCCTTAGGAACTTTGACTCACAGTCAAAGAACTACTCAAACCCTTTAGGGGAACTACAGATACTCTGATTCCACTCCCGTAAGGATATGTAGGCATAAGATGCGACATCTTATCGAGTATACTTAGAAATAAACCCCTAAGTATTTTATCCCTTAAGCAAATAACATTAGCAATAAACAAACATAAAACAAGAGGTTCCTGTAGAGTACTACAGAAACTTAGGATGCTAGCACCTTCCCTAAGTTTAACCAACCCCCGAACCTATAACTCTCTAGCTTGCATTTGCATTGCATTGTGGAAATTTCGGTCTTTATCCCTTCCTTTGGACAAATCAAAGACCGGTTGCAAAAGAATTAAAGATTTAAGCTAATTAATAGTTTGTTATCCGAATTTCACCGCGACAAAATGCTACTTGCTTTAAACATTGTTATTTTGAATGGTAATTTTTATGAAGTGATCATGTTTTTTTCTAAATTAATCATGTCACATTCGCTCATTTTTCTTCACTTATATAAAAAAAAAATATGATTCCATTTACCTCTCATCCACTTTCTTTACCAAACTGTTGTTTTAGCAAAGAATTGGAGGGAGGATTATGAAAATTGAATACCCATAATTGTTGCTGATATGTGTCGCTTCCGCGAAAATAAGGTGCTGGCAAAATAGAAGAGTCGCCACCTTTCGTTATTTATCCCTCAGAACGGGAAAGGAAACGATCGGAAAAACTTGACGAAAAGGTATAAGACAAGGTCGTCGCAACCATGTCTGGGTTCGGGAGTCGGTTACGCAAGAGGAAGGTATTAGCACCCCTCACGTCCGTCGTACTCGACGGGATCCACGCTCGTTATGTTTACTGGACGAGTTGGTTTATCTATCTACCTATCAAGGCTGGCTCAAAAGAAAAGAAAATGACTCGGCAAAGCGTCGCACTTTATGCCTACGTATTCTCATCAGAGAATGAGAAATCAGAGTCAACGTAGTTCGACTTACTACGGGTCACGGGGAAGGTGGCTCGCCAATACATCAGTATTGTGCCTACGTACTCTCAACAGGCTTGAGAGATCAGAGCTTACGTAGTTCGGGATAATACGGATTACGGGGGTTCAGATTCATCTGTTTTATCGAGTAGGGTTAAACAGCAGTTCCAGCAGTTAGGGACAAAGCCTGTTTGCGGTGGTGCTGAAGTTTAACGACACTCTTTTCTTCAGAAAAGCTTCCTTTGAATTACGGGCCCACGGGGCAAAAAGGTTTGAAGTTTGTTTTCTGTCTTTTATGGAAGAACTGTTTTTTATTGTGTCTGCAATTTCAATCGCACTAAAGACTATGACCTGAGAGTGAATGCGTCGCATGTCACCCAAAGGGTGCCATACTAAACATCCGGACTGTTGAAAAGAAATTCTCCAACAATCCTTCCTCAGATAGCTTAAGGCTCGTAACGTACGAAAGAAATCATTCATGATTACTGTATCTTAAGCTGTTTTGAGATGAGAAGAGAGAACAGGCTCAACTAACCGGAGACTATCAAGTCCTAAAGTTGTAATGCCAAGGATTCATCCTATGGTTGAAGTTTGAAACAGGGAACTCCTAGAAGTTATCATGCATAGGTTTCAACCTAAAGTTCTATCATCATTTCCTTATCAAAGGAAGTGACAGTCCTAAGGGATCATATCAATGGTAAACAGAAACAGATAAAGCATCAGCTTAACAGTAAACAGATAAACAGTAAACAATTGTAAAATGCATGCAATGCAAGTGAGGGAGGAAATGTGTGTGGGGCAGCATCCTCCACAAGCTCATCTCAACCTCAAGCCAAATATGAATAATTGTAATCATATAGAGGAAATAACATACTGTCAAGCAAGATACAATAAACTGCAATCATACAGTAAAAATAACATGCTATCAAGCAACACAAACCACATGGGCAAGGGAGCTGGGCTCTACCGAATACCCGCAAGCAAAGCCATACAGTAAAAATACAAGCAGAGGGAGCAACTCAACCTCTAGTGCAATCATGCTCCTAGCTTACAGTCAGTCTAGATATGAACTTATTCTAATGCATCAAGCAAATTAAACAAGGCACATCAGCACAGAAAAGAAAACAGACAAGAAAGAAAGCAGATCAACCCCTCTTTCAATTCCAAGCTTCAGCTCTTCTAACAGCAATCCAGTCTTCAGACTTCAACCACCCTTCAAGGCTATCATCTTCACTAGCAAGTATCAACTTGCTTCTCTAAACTTCCAACACCTTAACATAAGTATCAACTTGTTCTCTCTTCTTCAAGCTTCAGCTCTTCAGTCAATTCTACCCTCAGGCTTCACTTCTAACCACAAGTGTCAACTTGATTCCTTCAGGCTCTCAATGCATCAATGCAAGTGTCAACTTATCCTTTATTCCTCAAGCCTCAGCTCTACACTCAATCTCAATTGAATCCTCTTCATAAGTATCAACTTAGTCTTCAAGCTTCAACTCTCTTTGCTTTACCAGTATCAACTTGGTCTTCTTCATCTATAAGCTTCAGCTTCTCAGAGTAGTCTTCAATCACCTGGAAGCGTCAACTTCATCCTTCAATTCTTTTTCAAGCCTCAGCTTTTCACTCAATCTCCATTGGATCTTCTTCACAAGCATCAACTTGTTCTTCTTGCTCTTCAAGCTTCAGCTGCAATGGCAATGCTCAAGGAAGCATCCTCTTCGATACTCTTCAGTGAAGTCCTCATCTTCAAACTCAAGTCCAACATCTTTCAAGATACTCAAACCAGAAGACAATTGATTTAACAGAATGAGTGGAAATGATAAACAGCTTATTGACAACCAAAGGAAGCCTGTAAGGGTTCATCATTATGAGAGACTGGTTCCCTCAAAGTTCTACTTCCCAGATAAAGCCACTCATCCCTCCAAAGGAGGGATGTGAATATCTTAGAAGTACTTTAGTAATTGGGAGGAATGGAAGCACAAGATGCTTTCCATATTTATGAAAGAAGTCATTCTGATTCTAAGGCTCTCCCTAGGTCTCCTACCTCCTAAATCTTCATCAGACACCTTCAGGCACAAACAACTCCAAGCTCCAAGCCACTTCAAGCAACTTCAAGCATCCTCACCTTGTCTTCAACTTGTCTTCAATCTCAACCAAAGGCAAACAAAGCAAAAACCCTAATCTAAAGGGACTAAAGAAGTTAATCTAGTTGAGTTAGTAAGTTAGGATCACCTAAAACCTAGTACTAAAGTTAGTCCTAACTAAAATACTAAAACCAATTGTAAAATCCTACAAAAATAACTATGGGAACCTAGGTCAATCATGACTCTACCATATTAATTCCAGAGATCAAATCATCAAATAAGACCTAGGATTAAATTCAACACTATGAGGTACTAAATCTAAACCCTAAAAGGAAGCACCTAAAGCTCAATCTAGAAAACACACCTATTTTCATCACAAAAATGTGAGAAAAATGCTATGGGAGCATACAAGTCTAAACTAATCACACACAAAAAATTAGGATCAAAATCATCACCATATGATCACACAAAATTCCACAAAATTAAGTATCAAACATAACCATTTTAATATCAATTAAAATGTAAAATTCCCATAAAATCAAAAAATGCATGAACTAAAAATATTTTTTATCTAAAAATACTAGACTCAATCATGAGTATAATGCAAAAAGAATGGGGTTAATTGGATCATTTTTCAATTTTATATGATTTAATCAAGAACCATGTATAAAATGAAAAATTAAAGAAAATTGAAATAAAATAACATAACCACGGTGCAGATAGCAATGACAATCAGTTCATAACATGGATTGGGCTCGCTGGGGGGTGTGGATAGGGGTTTCAAACTTAAGCCCAATGCCACCTAGTAAGTGAAACGCATCGTTTCACTTACTCAGACTCTCTCACGAATTCGAATTAATCCTGGCCGTGGGATACATGGTTTAGTCAAAGTCTTCAGCTGATCCAATGGTGCTAACATCATCACCTTCATTTGAACAATTCTGGAGGGAAGAACCTCCATTGAAACAGAGCTCTCATGCTCATCTTCATCACATTCGCATCTCACGAAATCTCCATCAAAATTCAAGATCTAAAGCACTAAATCACTCTAAATTGAACATTGAATCTAACCCTAGCCTCAGAATTCATTGAATCAGTCTCTAACCTTAAACACGATCAAGAATCAAAATTATGCTCAGACCTCAATTATCACCATTCTTCAAATTGTTTGGTCTAAAATGATCACCACGTTACCCTGATCAGTTCTTGCTATAATACTCACATTATCTCTCAATATCCAGCATGTTCTTGATCCAAACAGAAATTGTGTCACCTCATTGATCATCACCAAATCCTCTCTAAGTTTCCAGAAATGATATCCTAACCACATACTATCAATCTAACCTAACAAATTAACCTAATTCTTCTTAAATTAAGGTGAGGGATGAAAGTTTCAAACCTGTGAATTCTTGAGTAACAGATGCACTAAATCTTCAAATCAACCCTTCTACTGCTCTGGAATCATTCAGTGTACCAAGTTCTTGCTTCTGTATGCAAGAGAATCGATTGCAAGTGCTTGGAACTCCAAATCCGATGGTGACTTGCAGGTGCTGAAAATCAATTGCAAGAACACGATCCTTCAAGGCTTTGGCTATGGAATTGATCTGGAATCATTCAATATCCTCCATAGAAGTTGTTGAAATCAAAAGAAAGGAAGAAGAGGGTGTAGAATGCAGAAACCGGTCTCAAGTTGCAATGAACAATGTGAAGTTGCAAACTTTCTTCTCTCCCTCAATTCTCACCAACCCTGCACTTGAACCCCTTCTAATCAATATATAGATGATGTTGGACCTCTCTAGAACCTTCTGGAATCATTCAAGGGGATATTGAATTTCTCATGTCATCCAAAATACCATCTCATGCCATACTCACCCCAATTCTGGTTTCACTTGTTGCAGCAGCTTGTTATGATCCCAAAATCTCTCCAAGTGAGATATTAGAGGTGTTACAAGGCCTTGGAAGCTTGTGTATTGATCTCTCATGTGTTTTGCAAATGTTACTTAAGATGTAAGTAACTACTTTTCAAAGAAAGTCCACAAATTAGACCTCAAATCAAAATTGTGGCTAAACCAATGTTCTTAAAATGTTTTTTAGAGTCAAAATGATATATTACAACCCTTGTTTTGGATGTGTAGGTCAAAAATATCAATTTCCAACTTTGGTTTATTTAACTTATACCCTTATTTTAGGTCATTTTTGCAACTTTCAGCTACAAGCACTTCCAACATCTCATGACCTCTTTAATAGCCTTAAAACATCATTTTGAACAAGTTTGATGTTGAACATTTTCCCATTTGAAGCTTGGAAATGGGAGTTATGGCCTTATGATTGAAATGACCTGTAATTTCCAAATGACCAAAATGCCCTTGACTTGTCAAAGCCATAACTTGAGTTCTACAAATCCTATCAAGGACTTATAGTACTCTATAGAAAGATAAGAGAATAAGGAACAACATTCATGTTGACCAAGAGTTCATATGAATTATCCTTCTATGGCAAAAGTTTGATGCAAGTTGGGTAACTTTCAAGCCCCCAAATTCACATACCTCAGATGACCTGTAACTTTTCAAAGTCATAACTTGAGTTCTACAAATCCTATCAAGGACTTCTAGTACTCAAATTAAAGCTAAGAACATGCTATACAACATTCATGTTGGGGGCAAGATGAGATGACAATCACATCTTGAGCTAAACTGCCTTGAAGATAGGGGTCAAACTAGAGGATTTTACACTGTCAAGCCTTAGAAACCCTAGCTTGAAACTTCTCAAACTCTTCAATCATGATGAGTTGACCTTGGAATCATCCTTATAACATCTCAATGTATCAATCTATGATCACATGGCTCTTGAATTAGGTCTCAACCTTGCTCAAATCATCAGTTGACTTAGGGTTGACCCAGTCAAACCCTAATTGCACCACTCATGGTTGAGCCTTCTTAATCTTGCACAATGACCTGTCTAGGCCTCAAAGTGATCTTCAACACTTCTCATGAGCTCTCTCAAGGCTTCAAGTCCACCTTCATGGCTTCAGAGTCATCTGAGGACTTCCCACAACTCTCAAGTTAGGAGGCACACACTCTTGGTTTCAACCACTCTCTCTGAGGATCTTCTAACTTCTCTGACAAAGATATCAACCCTTGAACACTTGAATAACCTTCTTAGCTAGCTTCAAACTCTTGTGTAGCCCTTGATTGGTAATCATACCTCTTGATCTCCTGCATACATGTCAATGAAATGCAAATGATAATGCTAATGTGAATGAAATGAAACATAAGCCAGGTAAAGAAAAGTTGGGCAAATTTTGGGGTGCAACAGATGCCCCTATTCAAACGGCTTGAACCTGACTGGGTGAGAAGCGAACGACTCTCAACCAATCAAGGTGCGAGACGGTTGAATACCGACAAATCCGGAAATTTGCCAACTGCACAAGTACACGGTACTCTGATGGGGACAAATCTTCGAAAACTGAAATATTAGTTGCACGACAACTAGCTGGGGAATTGGTCACACGGTAACCGGTGATACATGGTCGATTATGCCGTCAGGCATCAGGATTCCTCAGGACTTATTAGATCCACAATCAGGTTAATCATGCCATCGGGCATTCAAAGAAATTTTCGGGCATCAGCCAGACTTCATCAGTAAGTCGGGCATAGCATTCTCGGTCAATCATGAACCCATTGGGGATATCCACTTCTGCCATCAGGCACTCTGCATCAGCTGAGAGAACTGCTTCGTTAATACGGTTGGACTTCAATCATCAAGTCTTCGAGGGAAGTTTCAACTTCGCTGTTCGGAAACCTGCTGGGGATGACGCATCTCCGCTGGGGATTCTGGAGAACTATCAAGTAACTCTGCTTCGGGGATCCAGAAATTATTCTGGGTGAGTCAACTCTGCTAAGGACATCAAGAATCATCTTGGACCAATAAATTTGTGGGGACTTCAAGAATCATCCTGAACCAATAACTCTGCTGGAGATTTCAGGAATCATCCTGGGCAATCACTCTACCGGGGACTCTAAGCGTTAACTTGGGCAACAAACTCTTTCGACCTCGCTGGGGATTTTAAGAATCATCTTAAACGAGCGCCTTCGCTGGAGAATTCAAGAATCATCTTGGGCAAACGACTTTTGCCAGGGGAATTCAAGAATCATCTTGAGCAAGCGGCTCTGCGGGGAACACCTGCAAAACAAGAACGGTAACGACCTAGCTCATGTTTCATATGCATATGCTTTGACAATGGCGCAATGTTCCACACGGTGGAAATGCTACGCGTTTTTTGGGTAAATGTTATGCAATCATGCAAGATGATATGACCCCATCAGCAAAATAAATGCTGAAGGGAGGATCCTCTTGTCAAGGAGAAAGAACCACTCTGGTGGAGAGAAGGAATCATCCTGCCAAGGAGAAGAAGTCACGCCAATCTCAATCGGACTCCACATGGGGAAGCAAACTTCAGTCGACTGCTGCAGGAGAACGAAGTTCTACGAGAACCCGGACCTGCTGAGGAAAGCGATGTCAATCGTAGAAATAAACTGCACGGCCTTCGCAGCCAAGCTTTCCTGGAGGTGACAACTCCGGTGGGGAAATACAGCATCAGCTACTCAACACTCTACTGGGGAGAACCAATCATGGCCTGAACTACCTTCCAAGGACTCGGCTCTCTTGGGGAACTGCAAACTCGGCTGGGGAAGGAAGGAATCATCCTGCCTACAGGGGAGAGTACGACTCTGTGGGGAATTTCAATTCTGCTGAAGACTTTAGTCTGAAACTTCCGAGTACCGCACACTTCAGTATGTGACTCAGTTGGGGAGATGACGACCCTTCGGGATGCATCTGATTGGGGAGAGAATCTTCTCTGCTTGGGGAAAAAATATCAATACTTGACGATCTCATGTTCAGACTCTGCGGGGAGAGGCTGCTGAACTTTGCTGGAGAAGAAGGAATCATCCTGGTTGGGGACGCATACGGCGTACTGCCTGGAATATGCCATACCCGCAACAACACAAACAAACAGACAAGATACCCTTCTCAAAAGGGACCTATCAAGGTTATCATCTTGTGACAATGTTCAAGTAATTCATTGTTTCAACAATCAGTGGCCTAGGCCAGTAGGTTTATGTATGCGCATTTTATCAAAAACATTGGCGTTCTTTTTCGCAAACAAAACAGGTAAATGCTAAACAAACAAACATAATTGCTGAATAGTATACATTTTATTGATAACGAACCCCTGAATGGGTGAAAATATTTTACAACAGAGGAAAGCTCCTAGAATGAGGAAGCCGCGCAAACAATAAAACATAAATATACATCAGTATCTACACAAATGTCGGCAACGAGGCGTAGACGAACAATATGAGTTGATCTCTCTATGACCCACTCGACTTCGATACTTCTCCGACGCTTCAGCTTCAGAGGAGATTGATTCAGATGAACGGCCCTCAGGTCTTCCAAACCACTAAACAGTGAAAGTCCACACGCGGAACGCAGTCATTTGCTTTTTCAAATCCCTAACTTTTGCCTGAATCGCCCTTCTGGGTTTTCGATTCACCGGGATAACCTTTTTTGCCAAAGTCGCCCATCCGGGTTTTCGACTTTGCGGGTGTATATTCTTTTCTTTATATCCCTAATTTTTGCCCGAACCTTTTTCCCTTTTTTGTGGTTCGCCGGGATGCCCCATTTTTGCCTGGATATTCTTTTTCTTTCCAGCGGGTCATTCTTTAAGCAAAGTATTTTTTAACTGCGTATGCATTCACCAGGGATGCAAAATCTTCGCCATCCATCGTGGATAACAACAAGGCTCCTCCCGAGAAGACCTTGCTGACGACGTACGGACCTTCGTAATTGGGAGTCCACTTGCCCCGGTGATCGGAGTGTGGAGGAAGAATATTCTTCAGGACGAGATCACCCGTCTGAAAGCTTCTAGGACGCACCTTCTTATCATAAGCTTTCTTCATTCGGCTTTGGTATAGGCGACCATACGCAATCGATGCTAATCTCTTCGCGTCCATCAGGCTGAGTTGGTTTAATCGGTTCTTAATCCATTCCGCCTCATCGAGTTTCACGTCAACCAAAACTCGTAAAGAAGGGATCTCCACTTCTAACGGTAAGACAGCTTCCATACCGTACACTAAGGAGAAAGGAGTTTCCCGGGTTGACGTACGCACCGTCGTACGATAACCGTGCAGTGCAAACGGCAGCATCTCATGCCAATCCTTATAGGTCACAACCATCTTCTGTACAATCTTCTTAATGTTTTTATTGGCCGCTTCAACGACGCCATTCATCTTCGGCCGGTAAGGAGATGAGTTGTGGTGTTCAATCTTGAACCTCTGGTACAACTCCTTCATCATCCTGTTATTCAGATTCGAACCATTATCAGTAATGATCTGCTCGGGAATTCCGTATCGACAGATGATGTCCCTCTTAATGAATTTAGCCACCACCTGCTTGGTCACGTTAGCATATGAGGCTGCCTCCACCCACTTGGTGAAGTAGTCGATAGCTACTAGAATGAAGCGATGACCGTTAGATGCGGTGGGCTCGATCTTACCTATCATGTCGATGCCCCACATGGAGAACGGCCACGGGGAGGACATGACATTTAACGGGCACGGCGGCACATGAACTTTATCAGCATAAATCTGGCATTTGTGACATCTCTTCGCGAATTTGAAGCAATCTGACTCCATCGTCAGCCAGTAATATCCTGCTCTCAGGATCTTTCTCGTCATGGCATGCCCGCCGGCGTGCGTACCAAATGTGCCTTCATGGACTTCTTCCATGAGCATACTCGCCTCTTTCTCATCTACACATCTGAGTAGCACGAGATCGTGGTTTCTTTTATACAGAACTCCATCAGGATTGAGATAGAAATTTCCAGATAGCCTCCTCAGAGTCTTCTTATCCTGGGTTGACGCTCCCGCAGGATACTCCTTAGTCATAAGGAAGGTCTGGATATCATGGAACCATGGCTTGCCGTCGGAGACTTCCTCGATCGCAAAGACGAATGTGGGTCTATCAAGACGAGAAAGGACAATTCTTGGAGCTTCATTCCAAAAATTGACTTTATACATCGAAGCAAACGTGGCTAAGGCGTCAGCCATCTGATTCTCGGCCCTGGGCACATGATGGAGTTCCACTAGATCAAAGAACGGAAGTAGCCTTCTGGCATAATTCATGTACGGAACCAGAGTCGATTGACGAGTCTCCTACTCCCCTTTAATCTGGTTGATCACAAGCGCCGAGTCACCATATACATCTAGGTTCTTGATTCTCAAATCAATTGCCTCCTCTAGACCCATGATGCATGCTTCGTACTCCGCTTCGTTATTGGTGACCGAAAACGTCAATCTCGCAGTAAACGGGATGTGGGATCCGTGGGGAGTCGTGATGATCGCCCCAATGCCACTTCCGTAAGAATTAACCGCCCCGGCAAATATCAATTTCCATTGGGATTTCCTATCTGGACCCTCGTCGGGCAACGGTTCATCGCAATCCTTCGCTTTGAGAAACATGATATCCTCATCAGGGAATTCAAATTTCATCGGCTGGTAATCTTCGATCGGCTATTCGGCAAGGTATTCAGACAATACGCTTCCCTTGATGGCCTTCTGGGAAACGTACTGAATGTCATATTTCATCAACACCATTTGTCATCTGGCAATCCTGCCCGAAAGCGCTTGCTTCTCCAAGACGTACTTGATCGGATCCATCTTCGAAATTAGCATGGTGGTGTGATTGAGCATGTACTGTCGTAAACGTTTGGCAGCCCAGGCTAGTGCACAACACGTTTTCTCCAGCATCGAGTAACGAGATTCACAGTCCGTGAATTTTTTACTCAAGTAGTAAATGGCATGCTCCTTTCTGCCCGTCTCGTCGTGCTGACCGAGAACACACCCCATACTATTCTCAAGAACTGTCAAGTACATGATTAGTGGTCGTCCGGCCACTGGGGGTATCAAGATTGGAGGTTCCTGTAGATACTGTTTTATCTTATCAAATGCCTTCTGGCAATCCTCGTTCCAGATAATCGCCTGGTCTTTCTTTAGTAGTTTGAACATCGATTCACACGTGGCCGTGAGCTGAGAGATAAACCTTGCAATGTAGTTTATTCTGCCCAGGAAACCACGAACTTCTCTTTCTGTTTTTGGCACTGGCATTTCTTGTATCGCTTTTGTCTTCGCAGGATCAACCTCGATGCCTCTTTCACTCATGATAAACCCCAGCAGCTTTCCAGACCGTACTCCGAAAGTACACTTGTTAGGATTCAGCCTCAACCTGAACTTCCTAAGCCTCTCAAAAAGCTTCAGCAAATTGACCAGATGTCCCTCCTCCGTTTGGGACTTCGCAATCATGTCATCAACATAGACTTCAATCTCATGATGAATCATGTCATGAAACAAAGTAACTATTGCTCGTTGGTAAGTGGCCCCTACGTTCTTCAGACCGAAAGGCATTACCTTATAGCAAAATGTTCCCCAAGGTGTGATAAACGTAGTTTTCTCCGTGTCCTCCGGCGCCATCTTGATCTGATTGTAACCGGAGAAGCCATCCATGAATGAAAATACGGAGAACTGAGTTGTATTGTCGACCAACACATCAATATGAGGCAGCGAGAAATCATCTTTAGGGCTCGCCCTATTCAAATCCCGATAATAGACGCACATTCGTACCTTACCGTCCTTCTTCGGTACAGGCACTATGTTGGCGACCCACGGAGGGTAAGTAGTGACCGCTAAGAAGCCAGCATCAAGCTGCTTCTGCACTTCTTCTTTGATCTTAACGGCCATATCTGGTCGTGTCCTCCTAAGCTTCTGCTTAACGGGAGGACAATCTTCTCGCAGTGGCAAGTGGTGGACCACGATGTCAGTGTCAAGTCCGGGCATATCTTCGTATGACCAAGCAAAGACGTCACTATACTCTCTTAGCATCTCGACCAATCTCTGCTTGACATCACTCTGCAATTCAGCCCCTATCCTGACGTTCTTGACAAGTTCTTCAGAACCCAGATTCACGATCTCAATCTCTTCCTCATGAGGCAGAATAACTTTCTCTTCTTGTTTCAACAAGCGGGCCAACTCTTCGGGAAGGTCTTCGTCTTCATCAATCTCTTCTTCGGCTTGATAGATCGGGCAATCAAAGTCGAAGTGAGCCGTAGTAGGTCCAGAGTCAATGTCATCTGCTATGTGGATCCTGCAATAACAAGGGTTAAGCTTAAAACAAGGATATGCAGGTTAGCACAAACCTCATTGCCATTTTATTATTTTTCAAAACAAATATAAAACAGGAATAAAAGAGATCACAACATTTGAATACAAAGAAAACGCCTTTTGATTTATTGATAAAATGCATGTACATAATCAAAGGAGGCCCTGACAATAAAACCACTATGCCCCGGGTAGGACATAGGGTTGTACAGTGATTGGAAAAAGTAAATCATTACTCTTTGCTTGTCATCTGGATGATATCCTTGACGGACCAATTGTTGAGGCTCTCGCCTGGCTTGCTTGGATGGATCCAAGAGTCTAAGTCACAGTCGCTATCTCCGCTATCTTCAGACACTGCGTTGATGCTTTCAAATATCACCCCGCCGCTGGTAAACTGGATCGGCCCTTTGCCTTGCGACGCACTGCTAGAAGAGGAGGCTTCAGCCGCAGGAGAATATCCCAACCCAAACTTGTCTTGCTTGTTAGGTATCTCCAAAATTCGCCCCCAGCCTGGGGTATATCCGGCTTGAACAACGGCCCGGGCTTCCTTTGAAGGAAGAGAGAGTCATCTCTGGCTTTTCAGTGATTGCAGGAGCTACGTCCTTGACTTTAACAGCTTCGAACGCTTGGCATAGGGTTTCGTGGATCTCCCCATCCATCTCAACATACATGAAGGACGACAAATGGCTCACCATTATATCTTCCTCGCCACAAACGGTCACGATGCTACCTCCGACAGCATACTTGAGTTTCTGGTGCAACGTGGAGGTCACGGCTCCAGCAGAATGGATCCACGGCCGGCCTAAGAGACAGATGTAGGCAGGCATGATGTCCATAATGTAAAAGATTGCGTCGAACGTTTCCGGCCCGACTTGGATTGGCAACGTCACCTCCCCGAAAACATGGCGTTTGGTTCCATCGAACGCTTTCACAACCAGATCACTGGGTGTGCAAATCACTCCGCGAGTATCTAACTTCATCAATGCCTTCTTCGGAAGCATATTGAGCGACGACCCCGTGTCCACCAACACGTGGGACATAATCGTTCCCCTACACTCTATCGAGATGTGCAGAGCGCTATTGTGGTTCCTTCCCTTTGGCGTCAGCTCTAGGTCAGTGAACCCTAACCCATTTCCAGCATTCACGTGGGCTACGACCTCCTCTAACTGGTTTACCGATATTTCCTGCGGTACATACGTGGCGTTCAACACCTTCAGCAGTGCGTTGCGGTATGCTTCAGAACACAACAACAAGTTCAGGATGGAAATCTTTGAGGGTGTCTGATGGAGATGATCCACGATCTTGTAGTCACTCTTTTTAATCAACCTCATAAATTCCTCGGCGTCTTTAACAAGTAAGTCTTTTTCTACCCCACGGGGGATCTCTTCAACGACTTTACTTTTACCTTTATCAGTTGCATCAGCTCTGTCCGCCTTGTCCTCCACGACCTCAGGTGGTGCAAACACTCTCCCACTGCGAGTAATTCCGCTGATTCCCGCAAGGTTCTCCACAGACAACCCAAACGGTTCTAGTTCCAACTTCTGTCCGTTGCAGTAGACTTCAGCCCCATAATGCCATGGGACAGCATTGGTGCTTTCGAAGGGTATCGGCCCAGCTTTGGTGATGGTAATCGTGGGCGGTCTAGGTGCAGAAATAGTTATCGTCCGGCGAGGGATGGTGATGGTGGCAACCTCATCATCTTGCTTTAGCATTACCTCTCCCGATCCGCTTTCGGCCCTTCGGCTAAACTGTAAGATCCCTTCAGTCATCAGACTTTGAATCCCCTCTATCAATTGTTCACATCCATCAGGACTTGTCGCACAGCCCATACACAGCTCTCCGCAACCTGGAAAGAAACCTCTTTTCATCAGCTTAGCCTTAACGAAGCTAAGCGGCGTCTTCAGATCTCTGACGTCAGTCAACAAATCCAAACTCTCGTCTTCAATAATGGCATTTACTCCACCTCCCCTATGATTCGGCATAGGGTTCTTCGTGACGTTTGGCACATTATCCGAGAAGTTGATGATCTTAGCGTCCACCATGTCCTGCACCTTGTGCTTGAAGGCTTTGCAATTTTCTATTGTGTGGCCTGGTGCCCCTGAGTGAAATTCACAAGTCGCATTCGCGTCATAACCTGGCGGAGGTGCCCCTGTCAAGGGAGCCAGGGTTCTCTTCTGGATCAACTGTAGCTGAAGCAAAGTCTGTAACAGCTGCGCATACGACATGGGTGGTGTCTCGAGGTGACGGCTCGACAGAGGTGCCCGGTTCTGATACTTTCTGTACCCTTGTTGATTCGGTTGCTGCTGCTGCTGCGGCTGCTGCTGCTGGACTGCCGGGATAGTTATGTTGGCCACCTGTTGGTGAGGGCTTTTTCCCTTCCTTCGAGCGTTGGACACAACGCTCGTTTCTCCTTCCCGTCTTTTGCCATCATAAGGTTTCTTTCCGCCTCCTCCAGCTGAGGATGAATCACCTTGAATTTTCCCCAGTTTGATCCCATTTTCAATGTGCTCACCCGTGATAATGAGATCTGAGAAGGTTCCAGACATACCGCTGACCAATTTCTCATAATAAACCCCTGGGAGGGTGGCTACGAACATCTGCACAAGCTCACGTTCAACCATCGGCGGCTGAACCCTGGCTGCCAATTCACGCCACCGCTGGGCGTATTCCTTGAACCCTTCGTTGTTCCTTTGCGACAGATTCTGCAGTTGGACTCGGTTTGGAGCCAAGTCGCTATTGTATTGGTAGTGGTGCACAAATGCTTCAGCAAGGTCCTTCCACGTGTGCACACTGGTAGGTTCCAGACTCATGTACCCTTCGAGGGAGGTCCCGGACAGACTGTCTTGAAAGAAGTGCATCAGCAACTTCTCGTCCTCAGAGTGAGCGGACATTTTCCGGTAGTATGATCTCAGATGGACGCAAGGGCAAGTGGTGCCCTTATACTTTTCAAAGTCAGGTACCTTGAACTTGGGAGGCACCTTGAAATCAGCAATCAGTCCCAACTTGGACATATTAAAACCAATGGTATTCTGGTTCTCGATATTCCTCATCTTATCCTCGAGGGCCTTGAACCTAAGCCGTGCTTCAGCAGTCAGCTCACCTTCAGCACCTCTCCGAGAGAACACATCGTCCTAACGATCTTCTAACCACGGCTGAGGCCCGAACAGATTCCCAACACCTGCAATGCCGTTGCCAAGCCCCACATTGACGTTAGCTTCAACATTCCCATTACCGACGCCCGTCGTATTACCATTGAGTCCCATGTTAGCTATCACATTGCCGTTGGCACTGCCGTTCCCCCCGGTCACGGGGACGCCATTCTGAGGAGTTTCAACTAGTGGAGGGGTAGGCACAGTCCCGCCATGGAGTACGCCATTGCTATCGACCCTTGAAATCAGAGGCTGAACCAAGGTTCTGAGCTGATCCTGGCCATTGGCAACCGCTTGCATGAGCTCCATGAAGCGATCCATTCTTTCGCGGAGTTCTTGAACATCAGTTTGCACTTGCTCCATGATTCTGGTTTGATTTGCTCTGGTCGGATAGCGGTGGATAGGTCTCTGATCAATCCTGGAACAACCTGAAAAAACCCTGAAAACACAAAAGGGTTAGGAAAAAACGACAAAGTGTTCATCATGCAAATGCAAACGTGTGTCTGTGTGTTAGGGAGATTTCCCCCGATCCTAGTGCCTGAGTGCCAGTGCTGATAATAAGAAGTCCGAGTCCAGTCATGGAAATAACATCTCATATATATGAAGAAAGCCCATCAAAGCAGTACACCACGTCAGTGAATACAAGATGAATCAATAGCATGACCTCAACCAACAAGCCTAGTGATGGTCAACATACAACAATGATCAAACAAAAGGAATACAAATAGTCAAGCACGGCCACAGGCGCGAAACTCTTCTAACAACCCCTTCGTTTCTGGATGATCAGGCCGAGTGAGCAACCCTTCGACGAGTAACTCCCTCTGCATAATGGTGTACTGAAGACCTTCAAGCGAATCTTCCCATGCTCCTTCGCCGAAACAATCTTCTAACTTCCGCTTCTTGGACTCAAACGTCAGTTTGCGCTCCTTCAGGTTAGCGAGAGCTCTGTTGAGCTGGCCTTCAGCGGCATATCTGCGAGCGGTTTCTTCATCAAACCTCTTCTCACTGGCCTTCACCTGGGCTTTCAGCTTGGAGATTTGTTGCATCAGCTTATCCTCCTGCTCTTTCCTGTTGGCTAGGGAGGCCTTCCAGTGCTGGTTAAACTTGGATATCCTCCGATACGCTTCATCCAAGTGTTGCTTCTTCGTAGCTAGCACATCATTGACAGCTTTGAAGTCTCGACCCATGCGCTCACACTCAGTTATCTGCTTAGTCAAGTTTGTCCCCAGCTGGTTCACCAGTTCTGTCTGCCTCTTGAAGGAATGGACGGCTTCGCTTCTCTCGCTTCGGAGCTGAGCCAATTCTTTCTCCAGTTCTTCATTTGCCCTTTTCAATTCATCTCTCTCAGCTAACACCTGATTATGCTGCTGAATAGGCACGGTGGTAGGCTCTTCGATCACTGGAGGGCTTTCTGGCTTGGCAGGAGGAAACGGCATCCCTATAGCATCTGTTCTGGCTCTGATCCACGTCACGTACAGAGCGTAGGCTTGACTATTACTTTTTCCCAGCAACAGTTTTCCCCGCTTACTGATATCATTCCAAGCGCGCTGAAGCTTAGATAACATATCCCCCTCTAGAAGACCAGTGAGGTACAGAGATTCCTGCACCTCTTCATCCTTCAGCGGAGCTCTCAAAGCGTAAGCAAACTGTCGGACCAGCAAAGACGAATTATAGTTTATACAACCCTTCCTGCCTATCAAAGGCACGTTCGGAAACCCGCTGCAGCTGAAGATGACCTCGGCACCCAACCTATCTCTATCAAACCAGTCAATATCCTCCGCTGATAGACTCATCAAACGCTCAGACCACTCAGCTGTGGCTGCAGACGAAGCAAAGGGACCCTTCTTGGGTAGATGACTATCAAGCCATCTATAGAGTAGGGGCACACAGCACGAGACATTCTTGCCCCTTCTGTTCTCGTTTTTGTAGTGGACGGAATGGTAGACATCTCCTATCAAGGTAGGGACTGGATTCCCTGAAGCAAAGATGCGAAAAGCGTCGAAGTCCACAAAGTCGGGCATATTGGGGAACAGAATGATGCCATATATGCACAGAGCAAGAATGGCGTTGAACACGACCCAACATCCGTCTTTGGCGCACTGCTGAGCCTTTCCCACTAAGAACTGCAAGGAGAAACCGGGAACCTTGTTCCAACTAGACAATACCAACTCGGAGGCATCCAGATGAAGTGACGGAGCTAGACTAGCCAGATTAGGCTCAGCATCCATATGAACAAAGGGCATCTGACTCTTGATAGGCACACCTAACAAATCAACATACTCCTCTAGCGTAGGTGCGAGAATGAAGTCCTGGAAGGTAAAGCATCTCAACGGAGGGTCGTAGAACTGCAGCAAGGCGTGCAACCCATTCAACTCAAACGCAGAAGGTTTACGAACCAAACTGAGCAATTTGTCGTTGTTGCACCCTAAAATTTGACAAACCAGTTCTCCTATCTGGTTTATGATTCGACGCATTTCGCATTCGCATTCGCATACCGCATACAATGCATTTTCTCATTCATATTGATTTTATCGGGATTACAGCCTTATTTTCACATTTCGGGTATTTCAGACCGATTCGGGTAATCGGAGGTTATTTTGAGAAGTCACGCGCTTCTTGGGTGTTTTCAGCTTACGCAGTGATTTTGGAGGTTCTTGGTGTCCGGGTTTACTGCTTGCTTCGATCTGGTCTCGCGCTCTCGTTTATGTTGGTTATTTGCCTTTGTTTGCATTTTTAGGACTTAATAGCCTTTTATAAATTTTAATATAGATTTTCTAGAATTTAAATAGATTTCTTTTAACATTTTTAATAGTTTTAAATCATTTTTTAGAATTTATAGATTTCTTTTAAATAGGTTTTAATAGATATTAAATGTTTTTTTAATAGTTTTTAGTTTAATTTCTTCTTTGAGAATAATTCATTTTTTTTAGATAATGATTTTTATAAGAAATTTGTGTTTAGATAATAGTTTTTTAAAAAATGATTTTAATGGGGTAATTCTTTACTAGGTTTTTTTAAGAATTAATAGAGTTTCTTTTTTTAGAAGTTAATAGAGTTTTTATTAGTTTAGAAATTAATAGAGGTTTTTTTAGAGTTTAATTTTTTAGGATTAATAGAGTTTAATGAGATTTTAATTAGGATATTAATCATTTCCTTTTAATTAGATATTAATCATTTTGTTAATTAGGGTTAATTAGAAGTTAATTAGCATAATTAATTGCTTTGGTTTCCATTAATTGGTTTTTTAATTTGAGTAGCTTTTAATTAGAATTTAATCATAGCATTAATTGGGAGTTAATTGAGTCTTAGTTGTATTAATCAGGTTTTAATCAGTCATTAACCATTCGTGGGCCAGATGGCACGTTTTGGGGGCCCAACCCAATTCAACTCGCCATGTGTCATGATATAAAGGCAGCCACGCGTGCGTTCTCTCTCTCTTCCACGTTTCCCGCTAACACATCACTCTCTCTCTCTTGCCACCTCTCTGCATGCAGAGATACATGGCTTCACCTCCTCTTTCCCTTCCATGCGGAGCCACGTGTCTCATCGTCCTTCACCGTTTCCCCCTTTGCCGCCGGCCATGCATGCGCCGGAGGTCAGCCGTAACTCCTCGCTAGAGCCACCCTAACCATCACCGGTAACTCCAACAACTCGTCGGAAAACAAATCCTCACCGGAAACTCATCGTGTTCTTCATCAACCTCTATCAATTTCCACCGAAAAACGCATGTTCACCGGAAAATTCATCGGATTCTTCATGTTCATACATTTTCCAGTTTCTTTTCATGATCTTCATCATGTTCAACTCCTTTTTCCAGCGATCTTCATCCAATACTCATAATATCTGGATCTATGTTCATCGTGCGTTTTCCAGAAAGTCTAAAACTCCATCAAGCATGTTCATCCTTCAAACAGATCTTCTCCAGATCTTGTTTGTGATCTTCGTGTTCATCATCTCCAGAAGTCACCATCATCTGTTCATCAAAAATTCCAGATTTCATCAACCAAGTTTGTGACCTCCATCGATCATTCGTCAAGATCTTCAACCGTTTTCTCAGAAAACTTCAAGAACCTTCGCAAATCTTCGTCAACGCTCCCCAAGAACTTCAAGATCCTCAACGAACATCATCAACATTCACAACATTTTGCCATATTTCTTCTTCATCTGCGTTGAATCCGCGAGCAAGCTTTGAATAATATCCAACCTTCTTCGATTCACGAATCTTGCACGTCAACGACGCCACACTGATATCGCCTTCACAGACCTAACATCTATTGATTTGTTGAGTTCGTTAGACTACGTGAATCTCAGACGAAGAGGAAGAGAGAGAGAGAGAGCGCGAGATCTGAGGAAGGATGTTTGAGAGGGGAACGTGTTTGAAGGGATCAAAACGGAGACGAAGGAAGGAGGTATCTGGTTTCGTTTTGATTCGAAGCAAGATGAGACGGTGGGGATGGACAGTAAGGCTGGCGGCGCAAGCTGAGAGAAGGTGAGAATTAGGGTTGTGAGAGGAGAGGAAAGGTTCCTGTGGCTGGGTTTGGGATGTTGGGCCGAGCCCAATCCATTTTTTGGGTCCATACTCCCGTTGCCAAGCATTCACCCCCGTTTTGTTTTTTTTTCTTTTTTGGCTGATGAAGTGATATTGGGCTGGGCCCAGAATGATAGTTTTCTGATTGTACCCTCTGTTTTTCCATTCACACCCCCTATCCCCTGCTTTTGTTTTTCTGTGTTGCTTAGTGGGCTGGGCCCCAAATCCTGTATTATTTTCTTTCTACACACCCCTGGCTGGACCTGCACCCCCCTTTGTTTTTCTTTTTTTTTTTATTATTTTCTTTTATATTCGTTTGCTTAGATTTTTTTTAAGAAAAAGAATATGTAATATAAAAATAGAAAAAATGGAAAATATAGTGATATAAAAAAATGATAGTATTTTAATATTTTCTTTTTAGGATATATTTTCTTTTAGGAGTTTCTTTTACGCTTTTTAGAGGTAGAACTAAAAGTCCACTTGTTAGGGGACTATTTTTCATTAGATTTTCCATGATAGATGGATATGATTTTTTAGGAGTTTATTTTCCTGTACTTTATCATTGTAACTTTCCGAATATTAATAAAATGAGATTTGTGTTGTGGTCCCCGTTTTAGTTGTAGCCTGAACTACAGCTGCTCTGATTTCTCGTGCTGAGTGAGAATATGTAGGCATAGGATGCGATATCCTAGCGAGCATACTAACAACTAACCTTTTTTGTTCTCTCGCTGCTGTGCGATCGAGGCTTTCCCGCTGACGACTGATTGTTACCCTTTCTCTTGCCCCTGCGCACTTGAGACCAGACCGTAGTTTATAGTTCCCGTAGGTTCCCGTACCTCTCAAAACAACTCAATCTCTCACTCTTGTGTGATCGAGAACACCCTGTCTAGTCGTAGTAGCCCGAACTACGTTTGCTCTGATCTTTCATGTTGTATGAAAGTACGTAGGCATAGGATGCGATATCCTAGCGAGCAACCTTCCCCTCCTTTCCCGTAGGTAGGCGAACTACGTTGACTCTGACTTTCTCTCTTGAGAATACGTAGGCATAAAGCACGACGCTCTATCGAGTCAATTTCTTTCCGTTTAGATTTAGCAGCCTTAGATAGATTGTTTTGCATCCTTTAGACAAACCAAACAAGCGTGGATCCCGTCGAGTATGACGGACGTGAGGGGTGCTAATACCTTCCCCTTGGTAACCGACTCCCGAATCCAGGATTTGGTTGCGATGACCATTCCTTTCCCGTCTTTGCGGTAGGTTTACTTCGAGCGTTTCCTTTCCCTCTGTTGGGACAAATAACGCACGTTGGCGACTCTTCTGTTCAGCCGGCGCCGATTTTCGCAGTAGCGACAGCTGGCGACTCTGCTGGGGACTTCGATGGTTCCCTATGCATTTGGGATCCAACGTCCCTTAAGAGAGTCAATCCTAGCGCTTGTTTGCTTGTCTTTGGATGTTTACCTTTCGCGTGTTGTATTTTACTGTATTTACAATTTCCGCACTTTGTTATTATCTGTTGCTGTTGTGCTGTTGGGTGGTTGTTCCTTTGAGAGATAAGCCAAAACCCAGGCTTGAGTACACACATAGATTTAGAGAGAGAGTAGTGGTTAGCCTGCTTGCTTAGCTCGCACCAGCTAGCCGCGAAATCTCACTCGGACGAGATTCTCTTTGATGCTTCTTGCCTGGCCCTTAGGGCTCGACAAGTTGTCTGACCCGAGGATTGTCGACTCTGGGAACCGATCAATTGGGAATTCGACTAAGTGAGGCCTCTTCAAGGGATGATGATGCCACACCTTCTGGGTATCGTATCATCGCTCTTGAAAGTCTGTGACGTTGAACCCGCATAGGATGTCGTACCTTGTCAGATTAGGTTCATACCCGGGAGTGGGAGGGTTTTGCAGGAAAACTTGACTTCCAGCCTACCCGTTATTTTGGTCTTCTCTTCAGAGCGAACGTACTCCGTCAACAGCGCAGCAGTATTCAGAGATTGTGTGGGGGCTGTGATCCCGTGTTTGCTGCATATTGTATTGCATTTGCATAAACGTGTTGCATCATATTGCATGTCATACTCCAGCTAGCCAGAGCTCTTACCCAGCCGTTGTTTTGATTCTGAAGGTGATTACCCGATGATTGGCTTGAGCAACTGGTAATTGTTAGAAGACGACCAAGGGGTTGAGTAGATTTGAGCAGAATCAAGCATTGAAGCCAGTTGAAGGTCAGCAGTAGCTATGTCTGAAAGCAATTTCCAGTCTCCTAACACCTTGGCAGGGTTCACTATGACGACCAACCCTCTGTATGGTTCTACTTCCGAGGCAGACTTTCCGCAAGTGAACAACCTTACTGCAGATCAGCGTGTGCAACCTCCTGTTATGGACCGAGATCAACATGAGCAGTTTGTTGTCCGCAATGAACGCCCTCCTCTTATCAACAGTCAAGGTGTTGTTTTCCCTGTGTCGAGTATCCGAAGAGAGATCCCAGTAGCCAGGACGGTAGACCCAAGAGCTCTTGAGTGTGATAGAAGACTCCAAGTGTTGGAAGAACAAATGAAAGCCGTGAAAGACAAAGATGCTGTTAACCTAAGTGCTACAGGCATGTGTTTGGTTCCTGGTCTAATGTTGCCTTATAAGTTCAAAGCGCCGATATTCGAGAAGTACAAAGGAGATAGTTGTCCGAAGCAACATTTGGTGATGTTCTGTCGAAGGATGACTTCGTTTGTGCAAAATGACAAGTTGATGATTCATTGCTTTCAGGATAGTTTGACTGGGGCATCTTTGTGTTGGTATATGCAGTTAGAGAGTAATCAGATTCGATCATGGGTGGATTTAGCCAGAGCTTTTCTGAAGCAGTATGATTATAACCTAGACGTGGCTCCTCATCGCATGCAGTTGCAAGAGTTGTCTCAAGAGAACAATGAACCCATCAGGAAGTATGCGTATAGATGGAGAGAATTTGCCACCAGGGTACAACCACCGCTTTTAGACCGAGAGATAACGAGCATGTTTGTAGACTCACTGCAGGATCCGTACCATGAAAGACTGCTTGGGCTTCCATTAAGTTTCTCTGACTTAGTAGTACTTGGAGAACGCCTTGAGCATGCCATCAAAATCGGGAAAATTCAGATTATTTTAGACGGTCAGGCTAGTGAAGCTGAATTTCTTTATGACTATCAGAATGAAGAAGGAGTTGTGATCAATGCAATCATGTCAGATGTTGAGTATCCTCGAGATGAATTGGTGAAATCTGTTGGATCAGTATCTCATGTACCTTGTTATGCTGGACAGACAACTGTGCCTGGGGCACCTTATCAGGAACATTATGTCACTCCTCATGCTAATCAGCGAACTCGTGGCCGAGGTTATCAGAATCAGCGCCAGAATCAGAACAGGCCTCGTAACAACTTGGAACGAAGGAATGCTCCTTTCCACCCAGTGCCTATGTCGTATAGCCAGTTGCTGCCATCTTTGGTCCGAAGTTCTTTAGTGGAACCGAAAGCTCTTAAGCCTGTTCCAGAGCCTTACCCTCCTGGGTACAATCCCCACGCTCAGTGTGGTTACCATGGCGGATCTCCAGGGCATTCAACTGAAAATTGTAAAGCTTTTCAGGCAAAAGTACAACAGTTGATCGACCAAGATTGCATTTCCTTTCGAGAAGGATTTCTGTTTGTTCATACCAACTTCTCAGCCATCTAAGCTCGTAGATTCGGAGTTTGTTTTCAAGAAGCCAGTGGTTCAGACAGGCAGACATCCTCAGCATTGGCAGTCCTCAAACTTTTATATCATTTGCATTTGTAGTTTCTTTTCTGTTAGTTACTGCTTGCTGTTAAACATTGTTTGTTTCGAATGATAATATTGATAAAGTGACTATGCATTTTTATGAATTAATCATGTCGTTGTCGCTCATTTATTGCATTGCACTGACACTTGCATTTTATTTACTCCACTTTATCACTATGATTAGCAAAGATTGGAGGGAGGATGACGAAACTGAATACTCATAACCAATGATCGTATGCGTTCAGATAAAACCTTGTCGATGACGTACAAGGCATTATTTCAAATCCCCTAAACACTGGAGATACAAGGAGTTAGTCCCTTGTTAACCACTTCGAGCCAGGAAGTAGAAGTTTTTTCGGACTTTTTTAACCCTCACATCTTAACCCGGGGCAGGGTAGTTGTCAGTTAGCTTGACCGAGCATTCAAGTCTTACAGAGGAGTGTTGTCTTTCAAGGACCAATTGCAGTTTATGCCTCTCAAGAAGTCGTACCTCGTCAACCACAATGGTTAAACCTCACCAACCAGGAGTGAGACAGTTGCAATCCTTTCGGATCAATCAAGACAATCAGTGTCACACGACTTGTTCCCAACAAAAAAATAAGAAAGAAATAAGAAAGCCCGCTAAGTAACAAGAAAAAGAAAAAGCTGGAAAGCTAATACTTAGGCAAAAATCAGGGCATCCCGCTGGACTTCAAAAGAAAAAATCGAAAAGAACTCAAAAGGAGTCAGTCCAGGCAAAAATTAGGGAATCAAAAGAATGAAAAAGAAAGGATATCAATAGAAAAATCCCCAGTGAAGTCACAAAGTCGTGTATACAGACACCGAAAACAAAAAGGAGTAACTGTTACTCCAAAAACCTTGTGAGTTCCTTAACTATGGTCCTTACCATTCAACATACCTCTCGACGAGGCGAGCACTTGTGCCAGGTTAACTGAACATTAGGATCGGAGATCATCACGTAGAAGGGGTGGGTACAAAACATAATTTGAGCCAAATATCCTGTGTTTCACGAACCGTGAACCCAACCACGATACAACCCTTAAAAGACCTAATTGAGGCAGGGTTTATTCTGAAAGCGCATTACGATAAGGTTGAGTAACCTGACTCCTTCTCGATTTGCTAGTCATATCCTTGTTGCATTTTTCACTGATCAAATCAGCATTGCGTTTGAACTCTGGTTCATTCGTCACTCTCAATCATGACACATAAATGAGTGACAACACAAAATTTTTCAAAATCTGCATGAACACTGCATTAAAATTACCATTCGGGAATAAACAATTTTACTTGCAGGTCAGTAGTTGACATGAAGGAAATTCCAACAGGGAATAATCGAACAGGACTGAATAATTCAGCAGTCTGAATCAAAATGGTGTATGTTGTGAAACCATGTGAATCAGGGGCATTGACTTCCAGTAAGTTCAGAAGCAGTTAGTCTGAGGACAAATCCTGAAGCATCAGTTGATCAGGGGCAGTTATTTGAGAAGCAGTTGATCAGAATGAATCTTCTCGAAACCCAATCAGGGGCAATCATTTAGAATGTTGTGATTTGAAAGCAGAGCCTTCCAATGGGTGATCAGATCAGGTTAAGTCGCTTATATGCTCATCCAGGGGCAAGTCACTTCAGAAATGTTGAAACCAACTGGGTTGATAATTGGTTAATTGGGGTTGAATCCTTTTGTTGTACAGATACCGGGGCAGGTAATCTCGAGGTCGTCTCGTAGCAAACTGTTCAGAGTGATATCCCCAAGAGTTAGATTGGGGCAAGTTGAGTTGCACTGGGGCAAGTTATTCAAGCAAGTCTGTTTGTTCCCAGCCAGAGTTGAGTATCGGGGAATCGTGTCATTACCCTCGTCAAAAAAAACCTTGACCTTCCGAAAAAGGCCATACTGTCGTTGGATCATTATCCTACAATAAAACCTGTTACGTATCAGAGCTTGGTAACCAAGTCATTTTCCAGAGTCCAGTTCTCGCCTGGAAAACCAGTAACCAGTTCTCGTCTAGCCCACATTTCTGTAAATACCAGTTCTCGCCTGGTACATGTTTTCGTTTAACCCATTATTGTATGGTCAACCTTTCCGTAAACATCAGTTCTCGTCTGGTGTGGTTTATTGTGGCATCAGTTCTCGTCTGGTGCATGTTGCCTTTTAACCAGTTCCTGTCTGGTCATCAATTCTCTAACCTGTTTGTTACATCAGTTCTCGTCTGGTGTACGTTATTGTTACCAGTTCTCGTCTGGTCATCACGTCTTTAACCTATTGGTTGTATCAGTTCTCGTCTGGTGCATGGCAGCTTTCAACCAGTGCTCGCCTGGTCATTTGTTTCTTAACCTATTATCCAGTAAGCCCCGTCTGATGTTCAAACCGTAAATCAATTTTCGTCCTATAATCTAATCTATTTTGCTATCAGTTCTCGTCTGGTAGTCTATCCTTTTAATGTTAGTTCTCGTCTAGTATTTCCCATATCTTACAGTTTGTAAATAACCCATTTTTATCCTTTAAACCAGAAAAGCCTAAAAAATATCTGACACGGTAATTCCCAGAGACTCGCATGTTGTCACATTCCCCGATACGAAGCTCAATGGATACCAGTTCTCCGATTAATGTTTGAATCCCTTGAGGATGTTGTTAAATCAGGACTATTACTTTTCTTCAGCAGATGGGAGCCACGTATTATCCCCGGAAGAGTTGAGATTATATCCCACATCGAAATAAGATCAGAAGTATCCTCAGCAGAAAGATTGATGTCTGTGACAGAAGGGGCATTCCCAGCAGTGCGTTGTGCACAATCAACCCCAGTTGGTTAATCCCCACAGAGTACAGGTCGTCAATGGTTTAGAAAGAATATCACCATGCAGGGCAGTCCTTCCGTTTTCCAGCATTTATTTTGCTGAGATGATTCTGTGATAACCGGTTATCTTCAGTGGAGTTGAGGTTGCCTTCCGACATTTATTTTGCCAAGTGGTTTTAGACCTGGTGTTCTCTGGCAGCTCGAGCCTGCATTTACATTTGCATATATCGTCGTACTTGCATTTATACAAACACATAACATCTCCATGCCGTACGGGGCATTGCATTTACAACAAACGCATTTCCATGCCGTATGGGACATTGCATCATTATCAGACATACGCATTTCGAAGCATAGACCAGGTTGGTTACTTATTGACTTTCGAACTTGTTCCCCGGCAGAGTTGTTTGGTTAAGCTTCTCTTCTCCCCCAACGGAGTGATTTCTTCATATTTGGTTGTTACGTCGGCACTGGAAAAAAAAAAGAAGATTGACATCATATCAAACTTCTGAAGCTGCCGCCTGTTGTCGAAAATGGGTGCCTGGTAGTCGATTCAGAATTTTCTCAGGAGAGTTTTTCTCAGGTTCGCTGTGAACTGTGAGTCGACAGAAAAGATCCCATAAGCAGATGGGAAGGTGTTTGCTTGCTGAAGCATTATTTTGAAGATTCAGTACTCGTGGCGTCACACGGGTGATTGACGAAAAAGAAAATTTATCAGATAATTGACCAGTTGTTGCCGTGACAACCAAACTTCAGTTCATTGGAAGCTATTTCTCGGGCGGCTCTGCAGTTTATTTCTGCGGTTGGCAAATTTCAGGGTTCTTTTGTATCCAACCGTCTTCTACCTTTGAATGTTTGAAAGTCGTTCGCTCTTCCACCATTCAGGTCCAAGCCGCTTGAATAGGGGCAGCTGTTGCACCCTAAAATTTGACCAACCAGTTCTCCTATCTGGTTTATGATTCGACGCATTTCGCATTCGCATACCGCATACAGTGCATTTTCTCATTCATATTGATTTTATCGGGATTACAGCCTTATTTTCACATTTCGGGTATTTCAGACCGATTCGGGTAATCGGAGGTTATTTTGAGAAGTCACGCGCTTCCTGGGTGTTTTCAGCATACGCAGTGATTTTGGAGGTTCTTGGTGTCCGGGTTTACTGCTTGCTTCGATCTGGTCTCGCGCTCTCGTTTATGTTGGTTATTTGCCTTTGTTTGCATTTTTAGGATTTAATAGCCTTTTATAAATTTTAATATAGATTTTCTAGAATTTAAATAGATTTCTTTTAACATTTTTAATAGTTCTAAATCATTTTTTAGAATTTATAGATTTCTTTTAAATAGGTTTTAATAGATATTAAATGTTTTTTTAATAGTTTTTAGTTTAATTTCTTCTTTGAGAATAATTCATTTTTTTTAGATAATGATTTTTATAAGAAATTTGTGTTTAGATAATAGTTTTTAAAAAAATGATTTTAATGGGGTAATTCTTTACTAGGTTTTTTTAAGAATTAATAGAGTTTCTTTTTTTTAGAAGTTAATAGAGTTTTTATTAGTTTAGAAATTAATAGAGGTTTTTTTAGAGTTTAATTTTTTAGGATTAATAGAGTTTAATGAGATTTTAATTAGGATATTAATCATTTCCTTTTAATTAGATATTAACCATTTTGTTAATTAGGGTTAATTAGAAGTTAATTAGCAGAATTAATTGCTTTGGTTTCCATTAATTGGTTTTTTAATTTGAGTCAGCTTTTAATTAGAATTTAATCATAGCATTAATTGGGAGTTAATTGAGTCTTAGTTGTATTAATCAGGTTTTAATCAGTCATTAACCATTCGTGGGCCAGATAGCACGTTTTGGGGGCCCAACCCAATTCAACTCGCCATGTGTCATGATATAAAGGCAGCCACGCGTGCGTTCTCTCTCTTCCGCGTTTCCCGCCAACACATCACTCTCTCTCTTGCCACCTCTCTGCATGCAGAGATACGTGGCTTCACCTCCTCTTTCCCTTCCATGTGGAGCCACGTGTCTCATCGTACTTCACCGTTTCCCCCTTTGCCGCCGGCCATGCATGCGCCGGAGGTCAGCCATAACTCCTCGCCGGAGCCACCCTAACCATCACCGGTAACTCCAACAACTCGCCGGAAAACAAATCTTCACCGGAAACTCATCGTGTTCTTCATCAACCTCTATCAATTTCCATCGAAAAACGCATGTTCACCGGAAACTTCATCGGATTCTTCATGTTCATACATTTTCCAGTTTCTTTTTATGATCTTCATCATGTTCAACTCCTTTTTCCAGCGATCTTCATCCAATATTCATAATATCTGGATCTATGTTCATCGTGCGTTTTCCAAAAAGTCTAAAACTCCATCAAGCATGTTCATCCTTCAAACAGATCTTCTCCAGATCTTGTTTATGATCTTCGTGTTCATCATCTTCAGAAGTCACCATCATCTGTTCATCAAAAATTCCAGATCTCATCAACCAAGTTTGTGACCTCCATCGATCATTCGTCAAGATCTTCAACCGTTTTCTCAGAAAACTTCAAGAACCTTCGCAAATCTTCGTCGACGCTCCCCAAGAACTTCAAGATCCTCAACGAACATCATCAACATTCACAACATTTTGCCATATTTCTTCTTCATCTGCGTTGAATTCGCGAGCAAGCTTTGAATAATATCCAACCTTCTTCGATTCACGAATCTTGCACGTCAACGACGCCACACTGATATCGCCTTCACAGACCTAACATCTGTTGATTTGTTGAGTTCGTTAGACTACATGAATCTCAGACGAAGAGGAAGAGAGAGAGAGAGAGAGAGAGAGAGAGAGAGCACGAGATCTGAGGAAGGATGTTTGAGAGGGGAACGTGTTTGAAGAGATCAAAACGGAGACGAAGGAAGGAGGTATCTGGTTTCGTTTTGATTCGAAGCAAGATGAGACGGTGGGGATGAACAGTGAGGCTGGCGACGCAAACTGAGAGAAGGTGAGAATTAGGGTTGGGAGAGGAGAGGAAAGGTTCTTGTGGCTGGGTTTGGGATGTTGGGCCGAGCCCAATCCATTTTTTGGGTCCATACTCCCGTTGCCAAGCATTCACCCCCGTTTTCTTTTTTTTTTCTTTTTTGGCTGATGAAGTGATATTGGGCTGGGCCCAGAATGATAGTTTTCTGATTGTACCCTCTGTTTTTCCATTCACACCCCCCTATCCCCTGCTTTTGTTTTTCTGAGTTGCTTAGTGGGCTGGGCCCCAAATCCTGTATTATTTTCTTTCTACACACCCCTGGCTGGACCTGCACCCCCCTTTGTTTTTCTTTTTTTTTTATTATTTTCTTTTATATTCGTTTGCTTAGATTTTTTTTAAGAAAAAGAATATGTAATATAAAAATAGAAAAAATGGAAAATATAGTGATATAAAAAAATGATAGTATTTTAATATTTTCTTTTAGGAGTTTCTTTTACGCTTTTTAGAGGTAGAACTAAAAGTCCACTTGTTAGGGGACTATTTTTCATTAGATTTTCCATGATAGATGGATATGATTTTTTAGGAGTTTATTTTCCTGTACTTTATCATTGTAACTTTCCGAATATTAATAAAATGAGATTTGTGATGTGGTCCCCGTTTTAGCTGTAGCCTGAACTACAGCTGCTCTGATTTCTCGTGCTGAGCGAGAATATGTAGGCATAGGATGCGATATCCTAGCGAGCACACTAACAACTAGCCTTTTCTATTCTCTCGCTGCTGTGCGATCGAGGCTTTCCCGCTGACGACTGATTGTTACCCTTTCTCTTGCCCCTGCGCACTTGAGACCAGACCGTAGTTTATAGTTCTCTTAGGTTCCCGTACCTCTCAAAACAACTCAATCTCTCACTCTTGTGTGATCGAGAACACCCTGTCTAGCCGTAGTATCCCGAACTACGTTTGCTCTGATCTTTCATGCTGTATGAAAGTACGTAGGCATAGGATGCGATATCCTAGCGAGCAACCTTCCCCTCCTTTCCCGTAGGTAGGTGAACTACGTTGACTCTGACTTTCTCTCTTGAGAATACGTAGGCATAGAGCGCGACGCTCTATCGAGTCAATTTCTTTCCGTTTAGATTTAGCAGCCTTAGATAGATTGTTTTGCATCCTTTAGACAAACCAAACAAGCGTGGATCGCGTCGAGTACGACGGACGTGAGGGGTGCTAATACCTTCCCCTTGCGTAACCGACTCCCGAATTCAGGATTTGGTTGCGATGACCATTCCTTTCCCGTCTTTGCGGTAGGTTTACTTCGAGCGTTTCCTTTCCCTCTGTTGGGGACAAATAACGCACGGTGGCGACTCTTCTGTTCAGCCGGCGCCGATTTTCGCAGTAGCGACATCCGTAAGACTTTCTGAACTCATCTCTCACAGAATCATCTGCTAAAGCCATCAAACCAATCAGTTGAACAACATTCGGAGCAGGAAGCTTTTAAGCCACGGTCTTCCTCAGAGAACCCATAACAATACAATAGAAGGCCAGAAATCCTGAATCGGGGGAAACGGTACCTGCAACACAGACACACGTTAATGAAATGCAAATGAGTATGCAAAACAATGTAAAATGCAATCATGCGGCAGGAGATCAAGACAACTGTGCTGTGGAGATTCTGTATCAACAAACCATGATGCTGCTCTATCAAGAACAACCACTATCTCTGATAAGAAGAAAAGCCCTGGTATCGGATCACAAATCTGCTCTGTCAAGAACACACATATCTGATAACAAGGACCTCTGATACAGGCCTAAAACTCTGCTCTGTCAAGAACAAACATACATCCGCTGATGAGATCCTCTGATCCCAATCATAAACCTGCTCTGTCAAGAACAACTACACATCTCTGAAGATAAGGTCCTCTGATACAGGACCATAACTCTGCTCTGTCAAGAACAATCATATCTCTGAAAATAAGGACCTCTGATATAGGACCATGAACCTGCTCTGTCAAGAACACATACATCTGCTGATGAGATCTTCAGATCCCAATCATAAACCTGCTCTGTCAAGAACAACTGCACATCTCTGAAGATAAGGTCCCCTGATACAGAACCATAACTCTGCTCTGTCAAGAACAAACATATCTGATGATGAGACCCTCTGATCCCAATCATAAACCTGCTCTGTCAAGAACAAACACATCTGCTGACGAGATCCTCTGATCCCAACAAAACTGATTCACTATCAAGAAAACCAGGTAGTCTGAAGGTTAAGGCTTCCTGCAACAAACCCAACCCTGCTCACAGGTATGGACCTAAACTGACACAAGTTCGGCATCCTATGTGGTCATCAGCGTCACAGACACTCAAGAGGGGTGATACGATACCCAGAAGGTGTGGCATCACCAGCTCATGAAGCGGACTCACTCGGCTGAATCCCAAATGATCGGTCCCCAGAGTCGACGATCCTCCAAACCAACAACCCCCTCAACCCAAAGGGTTGAAAAAGAAGTCAACCGGGAGAACCTCGTCTGAGCGTGGATTTCATGAGACACTAGTTCCTGCCAAGCAATCACGCGCCCACTAATTTCCACAACTAATGCTATGTTCACTTAAGCCTGGGTCTGGCTTCTCACTCATCAGAATGCCCCTCCCACAACATCATAGATAATCATATCATACTGAAAATAAAATGCGGGAAATAAAAATGTGATAAATAAACACAACCCAACAAGTAATCATACAAGCGCTAGGATTGACTCTTGCAGGGGACGTCGGATCCCCAAACTGACTCGCATACGGGACGTTGGATCCCAGGAAACAATCATGTCCCCAGCAGAGTCGTCAGCTGTCGCTTCCGTGAAAATAAGGTGCCGGCAAAACAGAAGAGTCGCCACCTTTCGTTATTTATCCCTCAGAATGGGAAAGGAAACGATTGGAAAAACCTGACGAAAAGGTATAAGACAAGGTCGTCGCAACCATGTCTGGGTTCGGGAGTCGGTTACGCAAGGGGAAGGTATTAGCACCCCTCACGTCCGTCGTACTCGACGGGATCCACGCTCGTTATGTTTACTGGACGAGTTGGTTTATCTATCTACCTATCAAGGCTGGCTCAAAAGAAAAGAAAATGACTCGGAAAAGCGTCGCACTTTATGCCTACGTATTCTCATCAGAGAATGAGAAATCAGAGTCAACCTAGTTCGACTTACTACGGGTCACGGGGAAGGTGGCTCACCAATACATCAGTATTGTGCCTACGTACTCTCAACAGGCTTGAGAGATCAGAGCTTACGTAGTTCAGGATAATACGGATTACGGGGGTTCAGATTCATCTGTTTTATCGAGTAGGGTTAAACAGCAGTTCCAGCAGTTAGGGACAAAGCCTGTTTGCGGTGGCGCTGAAGTTTAACGACACTCTTTTCTTCAGAAAATCTTCCTTTGAATTACGGGCCCACGGGGCAAAAAGGTTTGAAGTTTATTTTCTGTCTTTTACGGAAGAACTGTTTTTTATTGTGTCTGCAATTTCAATCGCACTAAAGACTATGACCTGAGAGTGAATGTGTCGCATGTCACCCAAAGGGTGCCATACTAAACATCCGGACTATTGAAAAGAGATTCTCCAACAACCCTTCCTCAGATAGCTTAAGGCTCGTAACGTACAAAAGAAATCATTCATGATTACTGTATCTTAAGTTGTTTTGAGATGAGAAGAGAGAACAGTGAAGGAAAATTGCGATCTAAACGCAGCGGAAAACAAAAATTTCCTTTAGTGATCCTTACGAATGAGCATGGTCAGTGATAGAATCGTTACCTCTTTGTGGTGATTCAGATCTTTGATGCAGCGATCACAAGCGTTGATGAAGTGCAACGCCTCTACTCAGTCCACACGAACAGCTTCCGGTCACAGTGCTAGCTGCTTACGAACGGAATTATTTGAGTGAGAAAAGAGAATCAAAAACGAAATTGCATCAAGTGAAAGCTTCATCACAAGGGTTCCTTTTATAGACTCTCTTGTGGGCTGCGGGCTAAAAACCCAATTCACATGATCCATAATAATATTATATATTATTATAATAACTATTATTATAATAAATATATTTATTTTATTATTATTTTATAACCATTATAAAATAACAATAATTATTATTATATTATCCGAATTTCTATTTTTTACTTAAGTGCACCGTACCTTACGGTGTTCCTTTGATTTCTCTATCTCTCATCAAACTGTCCTTATGTGTGTGACCATGTAGGATTTCGTAACGTTGGTAATTATATTAAATTATATATTTAACATAATAAACAGTAAGCGGTATCTAGCAACACATCACTGCTACCCAAGTCACGAAAATGTCATGTGATCTGACAAAACCTTTTTCGTGATAATATATGTTTGTACAATTACCCTTTTGCCCCTATGTCTATATTGAACACAAGGCATACACTGTGTCATCCTTGTCCAGTTCAATATTGGGCCCTTAGACATTTCTCCTGTTATGCAGGATTGGCAAATTCCATCTAGGACACTCATGTCCCTCAGCATGCTTCGTGGAGTGCCCATCAACTGTCTTTATGATCATCCAGTTACGGATAATGTTTGATCAGCAATAAAGCACCCGACTCTACATCTAGGGTCAATAGTGGTTTCAGGTCGAAGGGTGGTAATACACCATTATCACCATGAGAATAACTTATGACACTTTGCATAACATACTATGTAGTATTCTCATAGCGGGTCAATCCGGTATAAATATTACTCCTAATATTTATACCTATGTCAAGACTTGATAACTCTTTATCCATGATCCATGAGATGTGATCATCAGTCTATCTTCATAATAGTCTCAATGCTTTTAATGTTATCCCACTTTGCAATAAAGCTTGACTACGGATATTTTAAGAATAATGTCTTTATGTTTAATGGGATCTCATGATTAAGTCACACTTAACATTTCATTAAACAAACTAACTATTCTAGGGACTTTATTATTCTGAAAGACAAACATAATAAAGAAATGCCTTTTATTATTAAACGAATAATCCGATACAAGTACCAAAAAGTATTGGCCTCTAGGGTGCCATACTAAACATCCGGACTATTGAAAAGAGATTCTCCAATAACCCTTCCTCAGATAGCTTAAGGCTCGTAACGTACGAAAGAAATCATTCATGATTACTGTATCTTAAGTTGTTTTGAGATGAGAAGAGAGAACAGGCTCAACTAACGGGAGACTATCAAGTCCTAATGTTGTCATGCCAAGGATTCATCCTATGGTTGAAGTTTGAAACAGGGAACTCCTAGAAGTTATCATGCATAGGTTTCAACTTAAAGTTTTATCATCATTTCCTTATCAAAGGAAGTGAGAGTCCTAAGGGATCATATCAATGGTAAACAGAAACAGATAAAGCATCAGCTTAACAGTAAATAGATAAACAGTAAACGACTGTAAAATGCATGCAATGCAAGTGAGGGAGGAAATGTGTGTGGGGAAGCAGCCTCCACAAGCTCATCTCAACCTCAAGCCAAATATGAATAATTGTAATCATACAGAGGAAATAACATACTGTCAAGCAAGATACAATAAACTGCAATCATACAGTAAAAATAACATGCTATCAAGCAACACAAACCACATGGGCAAGGGAGCTGGGCTCTACCGAATACCCGCAAGCAAAGCCATACAGTAAAAATACAAGCAGAGGGAGCAACTCAACCTCTATGCAATCATGCTCCTAACTTACAGTCAGTCTAGATATGAACTTATTCTAATGCATCAAGCAAATCAAACAAGGCACATCAGCACAGAAAAGAAAACAGACAAGAAAGAAAGCAGATCAACCCCTCTTTCAATTCCAAGCTTCAGCTCTTCTAACAGCAATCCAGTCTTCAGACTTCAACCACCCTTCAAGGCTATCATCTTCACTATCAAGTATCAACTTGCTTCTCTAAGCTTCCAACACCTCAACATAAGTATCAACTTGTTCTCTCTTCTTCAAGCTTCAGCTCTTCAGTCAATTCCACCCTCAGGCTTCACTCCTAACCACAAGTGTCAACTTGATTCCTTCAGGCTCTTAATGCATCAATGCAAGTGTCAACTTATGCTTTATTCCACAAGCCTCAGCTCTACATTCAATCTCAATTGAATCCTCTTCATAAGTATCAACTTAGTCTTCAAGCTTCAGCTCTCTTTGCTTTACCAGTATCAACTTGGTCTTCTTCATCTACAAGCTTCAGCTTCTCAGAGTAGTCTTCAATCACCTGGAAGTGTCAACTTCATCCTTCAATTCTTTTTCAAGCCTCAGCTCTTCACTCAATCTCCATTGGATCTTCTTCACAAGCATCAACTTGTTCTTCTTGCTCTTCAAGCTTCAGCTGCAATGGCAATGCTCAAGGAAGCATCCTCTTCCACACTCTTCAGTGAAGTCCTCATCTTCAAACTCAAGTCCAACATCTTTCAAGATACTCAAACCAGAAGACAATTGATTTAACAGAATGAGTGGAAATGATAAACAGCTTATTGACAACCAAAGGAAGCCTGTAAGGGTTCATCATTATGAGAGACTGGTTCCCTCAAAGTTCTACTTCCCAGATAAAGCCACTCATCCCTCCAAAGGAGGGATGTGAATATCTTAGAAGGACTTTAGTCATTGGGAGGAATGGAAGCACAAGATGCTTTCCATATTTATGAAAGAAGTCATTCTGATTCTAAGGCTCTCCCTAGGTCTCCTACCTCCTAAATCTTCATCAGACACCTTCAGGCACAAACAACTCCAAGCTCCAAGCCACTTCAAGCAACTTCAAGCATCCTCACCTTGTCTTCAACTTGTCTTCAATCTCAACCAAAGGCAAACAAAGCAAAAACCCTAATCTAAGGGGACTAAAGAAGTTAATCTAGTTGAGTTAGTAAGTTAGGATCACCTAAAACCTAGTACTAAAGTTAGTCCTAACTAAAATACTAAAACCAATTGTAAAATCCTACAAAAATAACTATGGGAACCTAGGTCAATCATGACTCTACCATATTAATTCCAGAGATCAAATCATCAAATAAGACCTAGAAATAAATTCTACACTATGAGGTACTAAATCTAAACCCTAAAAGGAAGCACCTAAAGCTCAATCTAGAAAACACACCTATTTTCATCACAAAAATGTGAGAAAAATTCTATGGGAGCATACAAGTCTAAACTAATCACACACAAAAAATTAGGATCAAAATCATTACCACATGATCACACAAAATTAAGTATCAAACATAACCATTTTAATATCAATTAAAATGTAAAATTCCCATAAAATCAGAAAATGCATGAACTAAAAATATTTTTTATCTAAAACATACTAGACTCAATCATGAGTATAATGCAAAAAGAATGGGGTTAATTGGATCATTTTTCAATTTTATATGATTTAATCAAGAACCATGTATAAAATGAAAAATTAAAGAAAATTGAAATAAAATAACAAAACCACGGTGCAGATAGCAATGACAATCAGTTCATAACATGGATTGGGCTCGCTGGGGGGTGTGGATAGGGGTTTCAGACTTAAGCCCAATGCCACCTAGTAAGTGAAACGCATCGTTTCACTTACTCAGACTCTCTCACGAATTCAAATTAATCCTGGCCGTGGGATACATGGTTTAGTCAAAGTCTTCAACTGATCCAATGGTGCTAACATCATCACCTTCATTTGAACAATTCTGGAGGGAAGAACCTCCATTGAAACAGAGCTCTCATGCTCATCTTCATCACATTCGCATCTCACGAAATCTCCATCAAAATTCAAGATCTAAAGCACTAAATCACTCTAAATTGAACACTGAATCTAACCCTAGCCTCAGAGTTCATTGAATTAGTCTCTAACCTTAAACACGATCAAGAATCAAAATTATGCTCAGACCTCAATTATCACCATTCTTCAAATTGTTTGGTCTAAAATGATCACCACGTTACCCTGATCAGTTCTTGCTATAATACTCACATTATCTCTCAATATCCAGCATGTTCTTGATCCAAACAGAAATTGTGTAACCTCATTGATCATCACCAAATCCTCTCTAAGTTTCCAGAAACGATCTCCTAACCACATACTATCAATCTAACCTAACAAATTAACCTAATTCTTCTTAAATTAAGGTGAGGGGTGAAAGTTTCAAACCTGTGAATTCTTGAGTAACAGATGCACTAAATCTTCAAATCAACCCTTCTACTGCTCTGGAATCATTCAGTGTACCAAGTTCTTGCTTTTGTATGCAAGAGAATCGATTGCAAGTGCTTGGAACTCCAAATCAGATGGTGACTTGCAGGTGCTGAAAATCAATTGCAAGAACACGACCCTTCAAGGCTTTGGCTATGGAATTTATCTGGAATCATTCAGTATCCTCCATAGAAGTTGTTGAAATCAAAAGAAAGGAAGAAGAGGGTGTAGAATGCAGAAACCGATCTTAATTTGCAATGAACAATGTGAAGTTGCAAACTCTCTTCTCTCCCTCAATTCTCACCAACCCTGCACTTGAACCCCTTCTAATCAATATATAGATGATGTTGGACCTCTCTAGAACCTTCTGGAATCATCCAAGGGGATATTGAATTTCTCATGTCATCCAAAATACCATCTCATGCCATACTCACCCCAATTCTGGTTTCACTTGTTGCAACAACTTGTTATGATCCCAAAATCTCTCCAAGTGAGACATTAGAGGTGTTACAAGGCCTAGGAAGCTTGTGTATTGATCTCTCATGTGTTTTGCAAATGTTACTTAAGATGTAAGTAACTACTTTTCAAAGCAAGTCCACAAATTAGACCTCAAATCAAAATTGTGGCTAAACCAATGTTCTTAAAATGTTTTTTAGAGTCAAAATGATATATTACATGCCTTGGTTTGGATGTGTAGGTCAAAAATATCAATTTCCAACTTTGGTTTATTTAACTTATACCCTTATTTTAGGTCATTTTTGCAACTTTGAGCTACAAGCACTTCCAACATCTCATGACCTCTTTACCAGCCTTAAAAAATCATTTTGAACAAGTTTGATGTTTAACATTTTCCCATTTGAAGCTTGAAAATGGGAGTTATGGCCTTATGATTGAAATGACTTGTAATCTCCAAATGACCAAAATGCCCTTGACTTGTCAAAGCCATAACTTGAGTTCTACAAATCCTATCAAGGACTTCTAGTACTCTCTAGAAAGCTAAGAGAATAAGGAACAAAATTAATGTTTACCAAGAGTTCATAGGAATCATCCTTCTCTGGCAAAAGTTTGATGCAAGTTGGGTAACTTTCAAGCCCCCAAATTCACATACCTTAGATGACCTGTAACTTGTCAAAGTCATAACTTGAGTTCTACAAATCCTATCAAGGACTTCTAGTACTCAAATTAAAGCTAAGAACATGCTCTAAAACATTCATGTTGGGGGAAATATGAGATGACAATCACATCTTGAGCTAAACTGCCTTGAAGATAGGGGTCAAACTAGGGGATTTTACACTATCAAGCCTTAGAAACCCTAGCTTGAAACTTCTCAAACTCTTCAATCATGATGATTTGACCTTGGAATAATCCTTATAACATCTCAATGTATCAATATATGATCACATGGCTCTTGAATTAGGTCTCATCCTTGCTCAATTAGTTGACTTAAGGTTGACCCAGTTAAACCCTAATTGCACCACTCATGGCTGAGCCTTCTTAATCTTGCACAATGACCTGTCTAGGCCTCAAAGTGATCTTCAACACTTCTCATGAGATCTCTCAAGGCTTCAAGTCCACCTTCATGGCTTCAGAATCATCTGAGGACTTCCCACAACTCTCAAGTTAGGAGGCACACACTCTTGGTTTCAACCACTCTCTCTGAGGATCTTCTAACTTCTCTGACAAAGATATCAACCCTTGAACACTTGAATAACCTTCTTAGCTAGCTTCAAAATCTTGTGTAGCCCTTGATTGGTAATCATACCTCTTGATCTCCTGCATACATGTCAATGAAATGCAAATGATAATGCTAATATGAATGAAATGAAACATAAGCCAGGTAAAGAAAAGTTGGGCAAATTTTGGGGTGCAACAGTATGCTTTCAGATAAGATCCTGCTAATGAGGTACAAGCATTATTTCAAATCCCTAAACACAGGAGAGATAAGGAGTTAGTCCCTAGTTAACCACTTCGAGCCTAGAAGTAGGAGTTTCCTTTGGATTTCTAAACTCTTACGCTTAACCTGAGGCATGGGTAGTGTTCAGTTAATCTAACTTCGAGATGAAACTTCCTGTTTGAAGGTCAACCACAAGATATTCTTCGCACACGTCCTGAAGTTTCGAAAGAATCATGCAAAATCCAAAAGTTATGACGGTTGTTCTTCAATGACCAATGACTTGGTAGTCACGATTTCTCATCAAAAAGAGAAATTAAAAGCCTGCTAAGTCAAATACCTCAAGAGGAGACTTAGGCAAAAATCAAGGCTATCCTGATAGACTCGAAAACAGAAATCAATCCATGCAAAAGTTAGGGATCAAAAACAAAATCAAAAGACATATTCAAATCCTCAACAAAAACAAAATAAAATTCAATGACCACTATGTCAAAATTAAAGGGTCACTGACATCCATCAAGAACAAAATAAGGTGACTTCCATTTCGAGCATACCTTGAATCATCACTTTACACCATCAACCCTTTCTTAGAAGAGGAACACGTGTATGGAATTGACTGAACGTAGGACTGGAGATCATCATGAAGAAGGGGTGGGTTAAAACAAGCTTTGAGCCTTAAATCCTTTGTTTCTATAACCGTGAGCCAGGCCATGTTACAACCCTTTAAAAGACCTAATTAAGGCAAGGTTTATTCTGAAAGCATACTACAACAAGGTTGCGTAAACTGACTCCTACAAGATTTTCTAATCTTTTCCCTGTTGTATCTTTTACACCAGCTAAATTAGCAATTCGTTTGGATTAATGGTCCATTCATCACACACTATCACATCATTCCAATAATGATTGATTTTTTCAAACTTGCATGAGCATCGCATTAAAATTACCATTTGTGAATGATAAATTTTGATTGCAAGTCAGTACTTGACATCAGGGAAATTTTATCAAAGAGCCACCTAAGAGGGATTGGTCATCCAACAAAGTTGACTAGAATCAAGATCACATCATAACCCTATGGTTCAGAGGCGTTGGCATCCAATAACTAAGGAACCATTCAATTTATTGCAAGTCCTCAAACATCAGTTGATTAAGGGGAAAATCGTTCAAGAATCGGTTGATCAGAGCAGGTCATCTCAAGACTCTACCGACTAAGGGCAAACCACCCAGAGGCTCTTTTGGTTAAGAGAAAATCCCTCTAGTGCTCAATCAACATAAGTTAAGTCGCCTTGATGCTCATTCTAGGGGCAAGCTACCTTAAGAGTGCATAGAAGGCCAGTTGCTCCAAAAGTCGAGTGGCTGAGAGAAATTGATTAAAGACTCAGACTAGGGCAGGTATAGTCCAGCACCCCAATGAATGGTCAATTATAAGTCTACCATCCCAAGAATTGAGTAATCAGAGGTGAACCATTTCAAATCTCAAGATATTGGGGAAAGTCATCTAAGAACATTGGCATGACAAGATGTTTCCAACATCCTTTCAAGGAGAACACTTTCAGATACCCAATAGACTGGGGCAAGATGTACTAAATAGGGGCAAAAACTTTTCATGCCATCAAGTTGCTCAAGCAAGCGAGCCATATGTCAACAACTTCTGAGTTCAAGACGAGTGTCAGGGAATCACGCCATCGTACCCCACCAAATGACCTTGTGCCTTCTAACAGACCAGAAGCTTCTCTACCAAAGACCTTTTTTTCCATTACCCACGTCTGGGGCATCTTTGAAAACCTGCAATCATTTGCATAAATCATTCTCATGCGTTAATTATGTTGCTTCGCTCTAGCATTAGGCCAGGCATATCATCTCATCGAGCATATGCACACAACATGAAAGACCAAGCTTCAAAACCAATCTTCGTCTGGTAAACCTTTTAAAATCCAGTCAGGCGTAAACACCTTTTCCATCTGGGTAGTCTATCATCTAAGACCAATCTATCCAGTCTGTCTTATGTATCCTTAAATCACAATCTAGTGATCACAAGCATGTTCAAAGTCCAATTTTGTTGGCACTCACTCAATATATACTTGCCTAAGTTTATCCCTTTTTGTTGATCTGAGGTTTTTCCAAACCATATACCAGATAAGTCATAGTTTCAATTTACCTTCTTGTTTGACAAAATTCCCAGATATCCCTCTTCATGTTATGTTGTCAAATCTTACTATCAATTTTGGTTCTGTGCGAATCTGGAACCCTTTTTGTTAAACTCTATGTAAATCCGGAGTCTATTGTTGTTCTGTACGAATCTGAAACTTCATTTTTATGGTTATGCGAGAAGCATTAACCCATTTATCGTTTGTACTATGTGCAAATACGGAGTCCTTTGTTTGTTCTATGCAAATTCTGAACTTTTCTTTTAACTCTGTGCGAATCCGGAAATTCATTTTTATGGTTATGCGAGAAGCATTAACCCATCTCTCTTTGTACTATGTGCAAATTCAGAGTCCTTTGTTTGTTTTGTGCGAATCCGGAACTCTATTCTTAGTTATGAGAGAAACCACACCTATCATCTACGTTGTTCTAAGTAGAAACATAGCCCATTTGATTTTTCATCACTCTGTATGAACCCGGAGTCTTTGCGTTTTTATACTCTGTACGAGTTCAGAGTCTTGTCTTTTATTACAGTCATTTATCTTTTTGCTCCGTGCGAATCTAGAGCATACTTTTCATTACAAGTTATCAACAATCTTTGGTTTGTTCCGTGAGAAGCCAGAGCTAACCAGTTTTCCTCAAGTATCACCAGTGAGTCAGTCTACCTTACTCCTTTCAATCCCCAGCAAAACTCATTGGTAGTAATCTCAACAATCCTCACAGAGTTTGTCTCACATTTCACCAATAACAGAGTCTCGCATTCATGTATGCATGCGTATGCATGACATCCAAACATTTTGCTACCAGTCTGTTGTTTACTTGTTTTTTTGGGTTTGTCGTCTCTCTCCAGGTAGAGTCGTCAGTTTTAGGCATAAAGTGCATATCATTTCTAAATTCCCCACTGAGTTTGATCCTCGTGGATGATGGTTGCTTCTGTTATATTCTCCATGTTTGGATAAGATAAACCCCATTTGAGTTCATTCCTCAATGTTTGGAGTTTTTTTGACCGTTTTTTTTCTAGCTTGATTCCTAGATTGAACTTTGGTCCCTGGAAAGTGTTGTTTTGGTTAGGCCGCTAAACCTAGTTTAAACGCATATTTATTTTGCATTATATCTTACAGCAAGAATCTTTTACAAATCCCCATTGCGAATAAGTGGAAATCTCTTTAGAGAAGCTTATCCATCTCTTTTAGCAACAAGTGGCAGTCTCCTTTGAGAAGCTTGTCTCGCTATTTAGATAAGTGACAGTCTCCTTCGAGAAGCTTATCCGTTTTTTACGATAAGTGGCAGTCTCTTTTGAGAAGCTTATCCTCTTTCAATGATAAGTGGAAATCTCTTTCGAGAAGCTTATCCTATTTTTGTCAACAAGTGGCAGTCTCCTTTGAGAAGCTTGTTTTGTTATTATGATGAGTGGCAATGTCTTTCGAGAAGCTTATCCACCTTTATTACAATAAGTAGCAATCTCTTTCAAGAAGCTTATCCTTTATTACGATAAGTAGCAATCTCTTTCGAGAAGTTTATCCTTTTTTTATCAACAAGTGGCCATCTCCCATGAGAAGCTTGTTTTCTGTTTGGCTATTACAATAAGTGGCAGTCTCTTTTGAGAAGCTTATCCTCTGTCAACGATAAGTGTAAATCTCTTTGAGAAGCTTATCCCTTTTGTAGATAAGTGGCAGTCTCTTTTGAGAAGCTTATCCCTTTTGTCGATAAGTGGTAGTCTCTTTTGAGAAGCTTATCCTTTTTGTCAATAAGTGGCAGTCTCTTTGAGAAGCTTATCCATTCTTGGTGGTGCGTAAATCCTTTTATAGTGATAAGTGGCTATCTCTTTGAGAAGCTTATCTAAAAGGCGTTTCCCAGTGAAGTCCAATTATTTTGGCATACAGAAGAGTTTAACTACCTTGTATCTCTCCTGATGTTTCCTGAAGATCCCGTTTGATCTCTTCGTTTAAGGAATTTCCATAAGTTTTATTTGCTTGCATGATCCTTGTGGTATAAGGATCCTGCTTTACCTTTTGTCCTAGAATGTCAATCGACCATGCCTGAACCTGTTAACCAATCGTTTTTTTAGATTTCCCAGTTGTTTCTTTTTCCCGGTGTTTGGTCATCCCCAACAAGTCTGCTACTCGTTGTGTTGACTTTACCCCCCATGTTTTTTCTTTCCTTGTCCGCATTTTTGCATTTATCATCCCATCATTATCATCGTGATCGAATTCATTGTGTGTTAGCATCACATATTTTCTCTTTTGTTCATAGCATAACATGTCATATGCATTTAGGATCAAAATTCGGGTCTTTTTTGGTATTTAACTATCTCCCACCATGATCATATGAAGAATGAACTTCTTCATACTCTAAGATATTTAAATAGGGGCAACTGTTACACCCTAATTTTGACCCTGAATTGCCAACTGTATATATCATAGCATTTTCATCATTTGAGTATCATATCTATTATTCATGTCATCTGTTTGGGTAAGGCAATATTTATTCAAAGCGATGCAAGCGTTCTCTCCTCACCTGTTTGGGTAAGGCAATATTTTTGGTCGAATACGACTAAGTATCTTTCAATAAAATCAAACCAACATCCGTAGTAGTCCGAACTACGGACGCTCTGATTTCTCATGTATCAATGAGAATACGTATGCATAGGATTGCGAGATCCTAGCGAGCTATCTTTTCTTTTTTCAACCCGCTCTCTTTTCTACCGTAGTCCCACAAACTACAGACGCTCTGATTCTTCACTTCTCTCAAGTGAAAATATGTAGGCACAAGGACGTGAGGGATGCTACGTATCTTCACCTATTTCTACTTAGCAATCTAAACCTTTTATCTTACCTATACCCTTTATTCCCTTTGGAAGAAAACAAAAAAACTAAGCTAACATTTCTCACGAATCGAATCAAGAGGTTCCCGTTGAGTACAACAGACGTGAGGGGTGCTAATACCTTCCCCTCGCGTAACCGACCCCCGAACCTAGAACTTGGTTGCGATGACCATGATCTTTCCCTAAAGGTTTTATCGATATTTTCCTATCCCTTCTTGGGATGAATAAAGTTCGGTGCCGACTCTCTGTTTTCCTCGACCATTCGTGAAGGATCGTGCTTTTTTTGAGGTACGACAAGCACATGATGCATTCAGATTATGCTTCGGACCATAAGGAGTAATTGCATGTGCGATCTCTTTGGGAATGATTTCCCCATGATGATCAAGATAAGGGAACAACTGTGTATACAGCACAAGAATTTTATCAAAATTTGGATGCTTGCATTTGTTTTGATTATTGTTGTTCTGTCTGTTCTGATATTATTGATTTTTGTTGTTTTGTTAAGATTGTTGATGTTGCGGTTGTTGTTGATCTGAGAATTCTAAACTTGTGGTTGAGGATGATATTGATATGGCGGTTGTTGAAACTGGGCATCAACGATATAAGGATATGGATAATACGACATGAGAGCCATGGGAACCTGATACTGAGGAGAGGCTTTTGCCATCACAACATTTGTCTCACCTTCTTTCTTCGAATGACTGCTCTGAGGTTTCTTGTTCGTTGACTGTTTACCAGCAGAACTAACGACCCTACTAATTTTCAAACTATTTTCAATTCTTTCACCAATAGACACAATATCAGCGAACTTTGAAGATGAACTACCTATCATTTTCTCATAGTACAACCCTTGCAAAGTTCCAACAAAGATATTAACCAACTCAGTGTCAGAAAGAGTCGATCGCACACGAGAGGCCATTTCATGCCACCTCTGTACATATTCTTTAAAAGTTTCAATTATGCGCTGAGACTGATTTTGCAATTGCAATCTGGTAAGAGCCAAATCGAGATTATACTTGTATTATTTCAAGAATGCTTCGGACAAGTCTCTCCATGAGAGAATCTTGCTACACTCTAAACCCATATACCAATCCAAAGAAGCTCCAAACAAGCTATCTTGGAAGCAATGCAATATCAATTCATCATTGTCAATGTAGGACGCCATCTTCCTACAGTACATAGTCACATGACTGCAAGGACAACTCAACCCTTTCTACTTTGGCAGCTCTGGAATCTTGAACTTTTTTGGCAGCACAACATTAGGAACCAGACACAAATCTTTGGCCTCCATTCCAAAAGTAGAATATCCTTCAATAGCTTATAGTCAACAGGTTTGTTATGATTTGCAAGTCTCACAAGACTTTGTGGATTTGGAAGTTGTGATGCAGCCGGAGCAAGCATCTGAGGAGAAGCAAACTGAGACAGATATACCAGTCTAGACTTATCCACCTGACAAGAATTCTGACCCATCTGAAAACAATACGGATAACCAGACGGAGGTACCACAACAACTGAGGATGCCCCAGGATAAGGCACTCCAGAATGAACATTCTGAACAACAGGTTGAGCAGATTAAGAAAAACCAGGACATGAATTGGAGGACCTCTATACTCGTGCTCGTCTTCATGAGGGGTCTCAACATCAGTCAGCACAGGAGCCTGGCGAATTTGCGCCTGAGGAATTTCATGATTATCATGACTCACCATAGAAGGTGGAATCGGAGCAGGCATGCCCCATGGGTAAGCAACATAATTCCCATTAAGAATGGGTGCAATACGGAACAAAGGCACTACCACCGTCAATCTAAGGAGTGAAATTCAGGGGAATTCCCCAAGGATAAGCAGCAGGCATTATGCTCGGACCAGACTGGGAGCATGGAAAATTGATAGTAGGTTAAACAACAATCTCAACCGACACTTCAACAAAAATAGGTGAAGAAGTAACAACAGGAGGAGAAATCACCACAGGAGTGACAACAGTTGTATCAGTAACAATTGCAACAACAGAAGTAGCAGTAGTGGCATCCTTTTGAGCGTGAAGGTACTCCATGATAACATCCATGTTGGTCTGGAACTGATCCATCCAACCTTGGAACTTAGCAAGGTTTCCTTATAGGCAACATCCTCTTTTTCAATATCAACCATGATCTTGGATTGCTTGAGCGAGTGAAATAGCGATGTCGAGTCGTCGTCTTGCTTCAAGGCGGAGATGGACAGTGTAAGCATTTTATTTTTCTGGTTGAAGGACGTGCATATATGTGCATGAATGAATGCAATGTATGACAAAAATAAAGTTTTAATGCATATTCAAAACTGACTGGACATGATGAAATGATATGCAAGAAACTAGCACAGTCTGATCAATCAATTCTGCATAATTTGAGTATCTGCATATATAATTCTGTGTCGGTGCAAAAAACTGACGTGCGTGAGAGAATAAAAAGGTATGAAGAGTCTTGGTTTCCTGTAAAAACCCAATATATCTCTCACAGGTGTGATCTAGTCTCCAAAAGGTGGTCCCTAGAAGGTCTCCTAAACCACTAGACTCAAGTGAAAATCCTTCACCGTAACGAATTCTCGCAGGACGAAGGTATTCTCAAGTGAATCATGGTCTGAGATGTGGCTCTCGTGACAACCCAACGTGTAAAACGTAGGCGTCATGACTATCCACGTTATATCCTGTGTGTATGCTCAAGCCTGTGTAGTGGGCTTGGTGCTCAAGTAACATCTACCCATCCCAACAACAACAAAATATAGTAGATATCCAGAATATGCAGCATATAAATATTTAAAGCTGTAAAGAAATGCAATAAATAAAGATAACGCAAGTAAAGCATAAAGATAAACACCCAAACAAACAAGAAAGCAAACAAAACTAGGCAAGACCCCAACTTGCAAGCATAAGGACTCCCCAACAGAGTCGCCAGCTGAAGCTAGCAGGATTATACCTGAGTAAATCACACACTCAAAGATACAACAGAGGCGCCACCAAACTTGATTTAGTCCCAAAGGACATGGAAAATATCAATAAAACCCAAGGGGAATATAAACAGGTAAGGGGGTCGGTTATGCGAGAGGAAGGGATTAGCACCTCACGGATCCGTCTTACTCGACAGGAACTGTTTTGCTTACTTCTAGGCTTGGATGTATTATCTATCTAAAGGCAACTAACTAAAAAGGGAAAGAAAAGAAAGAGAAAAAAAGTGCTCGTGAAGGATTAGGGCCCTCGCACCTACATATCCTCATAATGCAATGAGGAATTCAGAGCTCCGTAGTTCATGGAACCAGGAAAAAGGAAGGAGAAAGACGGAAGAAGGTGGCTCGCCAAGATCTCGCAATCTTGTGCCTACGTATCTCCATAGTGCAATGAGGAATTCAGAGCCTACGTAGTTCAGAGAACAAAGCCGGAGAAAGAACAGGAAACAAAAATGGTGTCCAAACCAAGAGCAAAAGGAGGTAGTAAGACCCTACTGGGGAATGCAAAATAATGGTGTCAAAACCAAGAAAGAAAGGACAAGGAAGACTCTATTGAGGAACGCAGAAGAATGGTGGTGACTCCACTGGGGAGAAAACAAAAGATTGGTGTTAAAACCAGGAGAATAAAGGAATGAAGGACAAAAATCGAGGTAAAGGCAAGATCCACAGGGGATTCGGTACATTAACTGGCATGTAGTGATTAATCGAAGAAAGATAAGAGTAAGAATCTGTGGGGAAAGAAAAAGGTTGGTGTCAACAGACGGACTGTGATAAACCAGAAGGAGAGTAAAGAACTAAGAGAAAGTGTTTGACTATATGGAGAACTCAGTGGGCTAACTGATAAACAATGGTTAACCAAAAAGACGGGTATGGAACCAAGCGAAGGTTGTGACCCAAAGGACGGGTGTGAAACTAAGAAAAGGTTGTAACCCAAAAATATTTGGTACTTAGACTGAATAAGCAGTACTTGACCAAAGAAAGGGTATTTGAACAAAAATAAAGTTACTAACCCAAAGGTGCAAGTGTTTGAACCAAACAAAGGTTGCTAACCGCTAAGGAATTTGGTGTTTTAACCACCGAGGAATTTGGTTAACCAAAGGACGAGTGATTAACTGGGAGAAGGTGATTAACCCAAAGAAAACTCAGTATGTTAACAGAAATATTGTGATTAACTAAGAGAAGGAGCGATTGGTGTTTTAACTAACAGACAATGATTAACCAACGAAAAGGGAGAGGAACTAAGAGAAGGTTGCGAACTCCGCTAGGGATTTCATATTTAACAGCCAGACTTTGATTAACCCAAGAAAAGGATGTGCGACTTTGCTGGGGAAGAAAAAATTGGTTTTAACCAAAGAACAATTGATTAACCAAAGAAAGGAGTAATTACAAATCTTCTAGGGAATCAAAGAACAGTGATTGGCCAAAAGAAAAAGGTGTTGAATCGAAAGGAGGAAGTTAATCCAAGAGACAATGATTAGGGTGCAAGTGATCAAGGATCGACTCGACTGGGAATTGGAAGAAACTATAGTAAGGGGATAAAGATGATTATTCTAGTCACAGGGGCATTCGTCCCCTACCCAAAATAATCAGAATGAGTGTAGGAATTCTCTACTCTCATTCCTTCTCTAGCACCAAAGTATAATGCGGGAATTGAAAACCGACTGAGTAACGACACAAACTTGTATGATACTCCAGTGCATTGTGCAAACTTTCAGCCCAGCAGGGGATCGAGAGAACAAGGCTCTAAAAGATCCTAAAGAGAAGAAATAGGGAAAATCAACTAATCGAAACAAGGTTTCGATCAATCGATCACAAGGGAATGAACAAGCCAACAATCTTTCACACGCATCGAAAGATCGTCAAAGCAAGGATGCAGAGTAATGATTATACAAAATTAAATTCATTAAATAAAGAACAAACTTAATGCAAACACGAATGAATTGCATGGCAGTAACAAACATCAATTAGCATGCATCACCAATCATGTTATCATGTAAACACAAGTGTGCAAGAATGATCATGATCATACAAAGACAAAAGTGCAAACAATTACATAGTCGATAAAATGTCCACCAAGGTTTGCATACATGCTATGAACAGAAGTTAAACATCTCATAAAACATCCACAAATATCAAGCACATCAAGCAATGAAAGTTAAAGGAGGAAAGAAGACCAAACAAGCATGAAAAAGCACAAAAATTGCATTTTGTCACATTGTTAATTGGTTAACCATATATGGTTAATCGATTAACCTCTTGAAAAGTTCAGAAAAACGTGAAAAATGACTGGTTAATCGATTAACCATATATGGTTAATCGGTTAACACTAGGACAATGGCAGAAAAAATAGTTTCTAAAAGCACTTCCAGCAATTAATCACTTATACAATCACTCACATGTTAGGGTAAACATTTGTGCACGAAAATCACATCCAAAATCAACAATTAAGCATCAATTGAAATCAATTAATTCATCAAGATCAAGAATCAAACAATTAAATGATCAATTCACACAAAAAAACTACCGGATCTACATTGCGAACATGCAAAAATGATTGAAAACAGTAAATTGAGTAAGAAATGCCAACCGACAAGGTGGAGGATTGCCTTGGTGGTTGTTGCAAGTGAAATGTGTTGAGAATAAGCAAAGAAAACTAGATATATCGAGCTTGAGATCAAATCATAGCAAAACCGATGAAAACGCGATAAATGCTCCAAATACGAATTTGCACCGAAGAAGCTTGAGATGATTACTTGAATTGGAGTAGAAGCTACTGTTAATCCATAAATCCAAGTAGAAACGCAATGAAATGGAGGTTTATCTCAAGAGAATAACAATTTTGATGTGAAGATTGTTACACTTTAATGGTGGAAATTCAGCTTTTGGGTGTGGTTTGGAGAAGAAAATGAAGATGAATGTGAGAAAAAGTTGCAGAAACTTTAGAGAGAATGTTAGAGAGAAGAGTGAAAATTGAGAGTGAAGAGTAAAAAATGGTTCAAGCTCCCTTGCAAAAATGACATGGTTTCTTTATATAGAGTGGAGGTTTGGAGTTTGCTTTGGAACTAGCTTTAGAGTTAGTTCCATCTAACTCACTGAGTCGGAAGTTGACTCAATTAGTTATTTGTTAACTCAGTGGAGCAATCCTAGTGCAAGTCCAAAATATAATGGTTCTCATGCTTGGAAGTAAAGGTGCATGGTGGTCTTGATTGGCAATGATGTATTGTAGTAAATGCAAGTGGATTCTTGAAGTGTCTTGAAGTGTCTAGAATATTCCACATGACTCTAGAATCAAGTAGACCCCAAAAGAATGGAGAGAAAAAGTTGTTGTCATGAAAATGCAGCAGAATTTGTCAAAACATAGGTGTTAATTGGTTAACCATATATGGTTAGTCGGTTAACACAACTAAAAAATGCCCAATTTTATTTGAAACAAGGTGATATGGCCATGGTTCCGATTTTTGACTCTTTGCTTTGATGAATAGGCATGTAAACCCTTGTATTTTGCTTGTATTGATTATGTGATGACTTTTCGAGGATGTGATTAATTAGGCTCTGAAATTCTGAATACTCATGCAACAAAACCATAGGAAAAAAACTAATGCGTATACCGGTGATGCGAACACACATGCTTATGCAAAAAGGTAGAAGGGGAGGTCAAATTTCGGGTTACGAGACCGCCGCGACACCAAGGATTCAAACCCTCGTGCCTACATATTCTCATAGTGCAATGAGAAAATCAGAGCTCTATAGTTCATGGTAGAAAATAAGTATTTGTTGGTTTATTTTAAGGAACAATAACAATCGTATCCTAGAAGCGTTGATGTTAGCTGATCTGATCCTAGTTCGGATGCTCTAAGCTTTTAATCTGACTGCTAAGGAACAAATTATAATAGTTCTTTTTATAAAGTGAAAGAAAGTTGTTTGAAAAGTTATTTATGATTAATAAAAAAGAAAAGAGTTGCTTGAATTGGTTTGTTTGTGAAAGATTTTTGAAATGGTGAAAGTGTTGTTAAGTTATTGTGAAAGTATTTTCTAGACCAAGATTGTGTTGTAGAAACCCATAAAGTGGTGTATCTGAACCAGAAGTGTGGTGTTTAACCAATAGATGGTGATTATCCAATGTATAATTATAGGGTTTTCCTAGATTCGAGGGATCAAGAACTATAAGAAAGGGGTGTTTGCCTAAGCACTAGATCTGACAAGACAAACATGCATGAATGGTGCTTGTCTAAGCATTAGGTCTGACAAGGTAAGCATGCATGAATGTGCATTTGTCTAAGCACTGGGTTTGATAAGACAAACATAAAAGAAAAGGGAGTCTACCTAAGCATGGGACTAACAAGGCAAATATGCATGAAAATGAGGGGTTTGCCTAAGCATTGGGTATGAAAAGGTATGAGGGTGGCAAGAAACACAAGAAAAGGGGGTCTAAATTTGGTTTCTAAGATTAAAATTTTTTAGCACCCAAACATTCAAAGGAGAACCAAGAGTAAAAATAAATGAACATGAAAATTTTTATACTAGTTCACTATTAACGAAGCTAATCTAGTCCATCCGCCAAGGTGATTTTTCCTTCTCAATAAAGACTTAATCCACTATAATCAACCTGATTACAGACACACAAAGACTACCTGTCTTTGTCTTCTCGAGAATCATGACTAAAACCCTAGTCTCACAAGGAATACAACCTCAAAATAATGAGATACAGAGATTGTGTTTAAATAGTTGCTTCAAGAAAGCAGATTACACAAAGTTTAAGTACAATAAAATAATCACACAATAATGAACAAAAACTCTATGTGTGTTTTCTATTCACAAAAAAAATATGTTCAGCAAAACTGTTGTGTTACGTGAATAGTGTAGTCTCGTGAATTAGCAACTTCATTCATTCTTCCAAGTCTCCTTTATATAGGCATGAAAAGATCCGCTGGAGGGTAGAATGGACATCTTCATGAATGAATTGTCACCTTGCATAATGGTCTACAAAGGTAGGAGACAAAATAGTACAATCATTACTCCACGAAATCAGTGTAATGGAAGGAATATTTGATTTTGTACTATGTAATATTTTTCTCATGTAAAACCTTTTGATCATATCTTCTAATATTTAGAGGCTTCTGAGTATGTGTTGTTGAAGCATGTTTAGAAGGATCAAGAGACTGGTTGAAAGAAGCTTCAAAAATCAAGTCTTCAGAGTCTTCACACTGTTCCTCAAAACCTATTCTTCAGAGTCTTCAGAACTTGTTCATCAGAATCTTGAGAGCTTTGACAAATCTTCAGACGATCTTCTATCAGAGTCACAGTCAGCAGCTTTATCACAAATGTTCATCAAACCGTTGTCTAAGAGCATTTCATAACTTGACGTAATCTTGAAGTCCATATTGTATCTCTTCAGAGTCAGAGTGTGTTGAGTCCATAATCTGATGACGTCATATGCCAATTCTTTAGAGTCAGAACCTCTTCGCAAAAGCTACACACTAGACAAAACCATTTGGGTACAAAATTATTTTATAAAAAACAATGTATTGTTAACATCAAAACTAAATGGCAGGTGCAGAACCAAATCTTGTTCTTACAATTCCCTCTTTTTGGTGATGACAAAACCATGTATTTTGATGAATAATTTTTACTTAGTTAAAACATATAAAAACATTAGAGTGAGGTTTGTAAGTTCCCCTTGAATTTTATAATATTAAAATTATTTTCCAGCTTAGAATTTCACAATTAGGTTTGAAAGATCCCCCTGAATTTAAGACATTAAAATAATCTAATCATATAAAAATCTTAATTAGCATGAAAGAAATAACTTCCCAGAATGCCTGGTTACATACGTAAAGGCCTGGTTGCAGAAGTATTTTAGAAACGACTTTGCCTTGAGTATCTAAAGTTCTGGTTATCAGCCTCATATCAGAGCATGACCTGTAAGAACTCATATATGCTTGGTTGTATGCTTGGTTGTCATCAAATCTTGCATATCAGCCAGAATTCTTAATGTTAGAACAAGATTTTGGTTCTGCATATAATTTCTATGTTTTGATGATATTGTGCTTATATTTTATATGTAACAATTTTGGTACTCTAATGAGTTTTTCTGAAGTGTGCAATCATCAATTTTAAATTGATTCTGAATAACTCTCATGAACTTTCATTAGAACCCTTCTAGGACGCCTCAAGAATTTACTTTGGTCGTCTCTAAAGAAATATCAGCAGTTCTGATGAATGTTGAATGCCTCTGAAGAAAAAGAAAGGTATGTGCTTCTAAGAAGAGGTTCGCTTCCGACTCTGATATCAAGCTCTAATGACTCTAAAGACAAGATTCTATTGAACAAGTTCTGAAGACTCTGATTCCACTCATTCGCTCCTCTTTTAGACTCATTGTCACAACTGCGAAAAACACCTGGCGGAAAAATAGAAGAGTTTCCACTAAACGTTATTTATCCCAACGGGGGAAAGGAAATGATCGAAGAAAACCTCAAAGAAGGGAGAATACATGGTCATCACAACCAAATCCAAGGTTTGGGAGTGATTGCGCGAGAGGAAGGTATTAGCACCCCCTCGCGTCCATTGTACTCAACGGGATCCACGCTTGTTGTCTAATCAAAGAGTGTGTTATCTAAATCCTACTGCTAAACGAGAACGGGAAAAGAAAAAGAAAAAGGAGAATCGATAGGACTTTGCCGCCCTATGCCTACGTATTCCCTCGTGCAATGGGAAAGTCAGAGTCAACATAGTTCGAAAAACTACGGGTGATGGGGGGAAGTCAGAGTCAACATAGTTCGGCTCAACACGGGTTGCTTAGTGTTTTTTATGAGCGGCGTTAAGTTCCCATTCCAGCAATTAGGGTCGATGCTTGTTTGCGGTATAATGGAAAAATAACGTACTCTTTCTGAAAATGGTTTGACACACGATCCCGAAGAATAAAAAAGATTTGAATTTGTTTGTGAGTTTTAGAGAAGTGAATTGATTTGGTTTGAGATTCACATTGCACTAAAGTCCATGATATAGGAGCGAATGCGTCGCATGATCTCCCCCAGACGGGATGTACGCTAAACACAATAGACGCAATACATCAAGACAAATGCATATGGATAAGCTTCAATCATGTACAATCATGTAACAACATAATATCAAGTATGCGTCCAAGATTGATTAATCAATAATTAACATGTTCAATCACCAAGCATAATCATGCATCAAAAGAAAAGATCAAAAGCATGCATTCACATCTAAGAAAACACACATGAATTTCAAACATAAACAAGCATCTAGCAAGAGAAATTGATTCGCATGTGTAAACAATTAAGCACTGAGCAATTAAGCATGACCAAATTTTAATGACATTGCATACTTAAGCACTCATCAAAAGCATCATGGACAGTTCAACAATTACTCGCTTGAAACGAATACGCAATCATGGAATCAAAGAATAGGCAATCTTGAAATCAAAGACAAACATGAACATGAACCATATATCCAGCCAAGTGGGCATCAGGAATGAGCAAATAAGTAGGCACAAGCAAACATCATGAAGGGTGCATCAAGAATGCAACACAAATAGATCATGGACATGCATCAAGGAAATCAAATGTCGCACGTCGAAGAAACTCAAGCATACTGCCACATGAGGTGAAACAGATCAAAACAATCCACAAATATGTATAGTATCAATCCATGAAGTTTAAGAGTGAAAAGGAACCCAAACAAGAAAGAAAAAGCAAGGAAAACACATGTTGTCTCAGTGGTAATCAATTACTAGTATGTGGGTAATCGATTACCCACTTAAAAAAAGTCAAAAACACGTGCAAAATAAGCAGGGTAATTGATTACCCTGATTGTGGTAATCAATTAACACTGAGACAGTGGCAAAAAATCAACTTCCAAAAAGTACTTTCAACAGCAAATGACTTATCCAATCATCCAAATGAACAAGGAATCAATTATGCATCAAAATTAGGTCATGTCACAACAACCAAACACCAATTGCATCAATCAAACAACAAGATCAAAGATCAAAGCAAGCAATGGATCAAATATCTACAACAAGCCAAGGATCTACATTGTGACATGCAAGATTAAGCAAAATAAAAGCTAGATCTATAATTAACCAACCTACAAAGTTGAGATTTGCTCTGGGGAATGTTGTTAAGCTGTAATTTACAGATCCAAGCAACAAATCCAAGGATCTATGAATCTCTTGCAAGAAAACTTGAATATCCAAGAACTAGGCCAACAATAAGCAAAATCTCCTCGAAAAGTGATTCCAACAACTTAATTCAAGATCCAAATGAACTTCCACACTGGAATTGAACCAAGGATGATGGTGCAATGAAGGTTTAGCTCAAGAATTCACAAATTCCAGTGAAGAATTTGTGAAGCTTGGCGGGTGGGCTGGAGTAACTTTGTTAATAGTGAACCAGGATAAAAATATATATGTCTTCTTTTTCATACTCTATTGTTAACCTTTGTGCTGAAAGTTTTTAAAAGTTTACGTTTGGGAAAAACCCAACTCAAACCCCCTTTCTTGTGTTTTTCTCTACCTTCAGTTGGTATCAGAGCTTCGGCTCTGTTATTGATTTTCTATGAAACAATTAACCGTGTAGAGAGATCTAGCATGGAAAAAAACATTATGGTTAATACTAACACAAATGAGAGAGACAGTTACAATGTCAAGCCTCATGTTTTTGATGGAGAAAACTTTGACGATTGAAAAGATAGAATAGAAAGTTTCTTCCTAGGCTATGATGTAGATCTTTGGGATATTGTCCCAAATGGTTATGAAATACATATACTTGCGGTTGGTATTCCCCTAGAAACATAATGAATGATGATCAAAAGCATGACTTTAAAAATCATCACAAAGCCAGAACCATCCTCTCAATGATATATCTTACAATAAATATGAAAAAAATTACTAACAGAGATACATCAAAGGATAATTTTGATTCCTTGAGAATGACACACAAAGTTAATACTCAAGTCAAGGAAACAAAAGCTCTGGAATTGGTCCATAAATATGTGGCCTTCAACATGGAATATGATGAAACCATTGATACCATGTTCTCAAGATTTCATACCCTAGTGTTGCACCCTAAAATTTGCTCAACCTATTTCATCTGGTTTATGTTTCATTTGCATTGTCATTTGCATAATAAGTCAGGTACATAGTCTAATCATTTGCATAGCATAGCATAACAAGGCATCTAACAAGGGATCAAGTTCCATTCTTATCAGAAAGAGGCCCATCAAGGGGTTTTATTCAAGTTCAAGACCATCCAAGTAATCAAGAAATGAGTTGAAGCTTTGAAAAGTTTGAAGGTCAACCAGTGGATTCCTCTCCTAATTTGAGGTATATTGAAGATTATCAATGGAGTATGCACTGTGAACTGAGGGTATGGAATGTGCACAAAGATCATGGAAGACCTAGAGGGTCATTTTGAAGATGAGACAAGTCATTGATACAAGTACAAGAGCCAAAGTTGAAGTACAGTCAACTAGGGTTTCATCTTGGTCAACCCTAGGTCAACTGAGTGATTGAAAAGCATCAAGGCTTAGTTGAAAGATGTGGGATTCATGAATTGACACGTTAATACAAGTGTGGTGTTGTGCCAAGGAGAAATCAAAAGGAATCAAGAAGAAGAGGAGTTACTAAATTAGGGTTTCAGTGTAAAAACCCTAATTTAGGCCTAACTTCCAAGCCAGATAAGTCAAAATGCAAGTTTCAAATGGATTCTTGGCCAACATAAGAGTTGTAGATATTGATCTTAGCTTTAATTTTAGTACTAGAAGTCCTTAATATGATTTGTGGAACTCAAGTTATGGTCTTGGCAATCCAGGGGTATTTTGGGAAAGTTGAATTACAGGTCATTTTTCAACATAGGTCCAAATCTCCATCTTCCACTCTTCAAATGGAAAAATGTTCAACATGAGACGTGTTCAAAATGATGTTTTTAGGCTAGATTATAGGTCATGAGAGTTTGAAATGGCTTGCTTCATAAAGTCACCAAAATGGCCTAAAATGAAGGTGAATTTTAAATGAACCAAGGTTGGAAATTAGGGTTTTTGATCTACAAAACCAATCCAAGCCATATGACATACCAATTTGATTGTAAAATGCATTTTGAGAACATTGACATTGCCACAATTTTGAATTGAGGGTTATTTCAATGACTTGCTTTGTAAATGGGCTACTTGCATCATAAGGCACATATGCAAAATCACTTGTCAAGGCATATCCAAGGCTCCTTTCCATCCTAACACATCCTAAATCTCATTTGGAGAGAAATTGGACTCAAAATGAGGGGAATTGCAAGCCAAATCATGAGCTGATATGTGTGTAGCATAAGAAGAGATTTTCATGACATGAGATGGTGAATTTCTCATTGGATTAATCTAGAACTTTCTAGGGTCTTCAAATACATTCTATATATACATATGAAAAGATTCAGAGCAAGAGTTGGTGAGAATTGAAGGAGAGAAGAGAGATTGAGATCAAAATTTTTCTGTTGTAATTCAGAATCGGTTACAAGCATTTCATCCATTTCCATCCAAAATTTTGATTGCATTTACCTCCATTGATACTAGTGAGTGTTTCCAGATCAAGTTCCAAGCAAATTGGTGGAGAAATCGTGTTCTTGCTCTTGGATTTTCTCACCTGCAACTCATAATCGGTTTCCATAATCCAAGCATCTTCAAGTGGTTCTTTTGCATACAGAAGTTAGATTACCATCCATTGAAGGAATCTGGAGCATATGAGAGCTTGATTTGAAGGTTTAATACTTCTGTTCATCAAGAATTCTCAGGTGGGTAAAATTCAAACCACAACATGATTTAAGTGTTTTCTTTAGGAGTTAGGTGGTTAGATAGCTTGCAATTGATCATAGGAAGCTTTTAGGTATTGATTGGTGAAGTTTAGAGACAATTAAGTAATGGACATGATTTCTGTTCTTGATGATAACTTGCTTAATCTTGAAGTAAGAACCTTAGTATGATAGTGGAATGTAATCCTGGTGAAGTGGTGAAGAGGTTGAGCTTAATAATTTGGAGTTTGGTGAGTTTTGATCATGGACCAAATTCTGAAGTTTGATTCGTGTTTTGAGTTAGGTTGTGTTTCATTGAATTTGGTTACCATAGGTGAATTCCTGGTGAAATTTCAAGCAGGTTAGGGTTTTTAATTTTGATGTTTAGTGGAGTATTGATGAGATACGACTTGAGGAAGAAGAAGCTTCAAGCTCTGTTTTCATGGTGTTCTTCCCTCCCAATTTGGTTCAAACGAGGAAGAAGGCTTTTTGGCCGTTGGGTGATTGGTGAGACTTTGACCAAAGGCATAATCGTGCGGTCGTGAGTTGTTCTCAAATTGTGAAGGAGAAGTCTGAGAGTGAAACACAGAGTTTCACTTAAAGCATAGCGATGGGCTTAGTGGAAATTTGATATCCACACCCCACTTTAGAGGCCCATTAGGGAATGCACTACATTGGATTGCTTTTCACACCATAACTTTTCCATTTTCCTTTATATTTTCGTTTTAATTTTCTGAATAATGTTTGGGCCTAGCGTGCTTTTCTATCCATACCCCCCCTCTGAGCCCATATATGGATCTGAACCGTTTATAATTGCTATTTGACACACATGTTTTACATTTTCTCACATTTTCATTTTATTTTCTTCATTTCATTAGGTTAATTGAAAAAATCATAATTAATTGAAAAATAGTCATTTTTAATTGGGAGTTTTTTCCCCATTTTCATCAAGACATCAAGAAAATTATAAAAGAATAAAATTGTCATTTCATGCATGTTTCTATTTTTGGTTTATTCTTACTTTTAATAGCTTTTATTTCATTTTCATTTGATACATGTTACTTGCTGAATTTAGTATGGTCATTTTATTTCACATTTTGATGTAATTCTTTTTGCCATGGTTAGAATAGAGTATTAGGTTCCCCCTGGATTTTTGTCACATTTTTGTGACTTAAATTTAATTGTTTTTGAGAGGTGTGAAGCAAGTGTGCTAGAATTAGGGTTTCAACTTGACATAGGGGCATTTCAACACATAGTTCTTGGGTTTTTAGTTCGATTTAGGCCTTGGGGTTTATGTGGGGTATAGGGTACATAGTTAGGGTCCCTTATAAATTAATATAGGATTTTATGTTGAATATTTCCATTTTATTTGATTTTTGCAAGTTGATTGATATTGGTGTGTTTCCCTCTTGGGAAGTTGCTTTGTTTGTTGAGTTTTGGGCTTTTTCTTTGGGTGTTAGGGCTTGTGCTTGGCTTGAGGATTGTATAAAGACTTTGAGGATGATTGAAGACAAATAATGATGCTTGGAGCTTGAAGTTTCTTGTGCTTGAAGATTGCTTCTGAAGGCTTAGGAGATAGGAGATATAGGGAGAGCTCTAGAGTAGACTGATTTCTTCTGTCAAACATAGAGAGCTTCTTGTGCCTCTATTCCATCCTATGACATAAGGTCCCCTAAATAAGTTCCATATCTCCTTAGGAGGGATGTAGAGCATGCTTTTATTGGGTAGAACCTTGAGGATACCTGTCACTTGCTGTGTTAAGATCTTAGTGATTTCCCTGGGTTATCATTAAGCCTCTTAACATTCCAACTCCATCTGATAATTGGTTATCTCCTGTGAGTGTCTGCATTGAGGATTGTAAGCCCATTGAAGATAAGAAGTTCATTGATGACTAGAGAAGATGAAGCTTGTGCCTGTCAAAGCTGGATATCTGTTAAAGACTAGGGTCATACTGCTGCTTGGAGTTGTTTGCTGTTTGGATTCAGTGCTTGCTAAAGTAGAAGATTATTGGAGATAAGAGCTTATCTGAGGCTTGAAAGTGAAGATGGGATTTTGCTTGAAGTTGTTACTGTCAACCTTTTGCTGTTAATCAACTGTAGCTGTCAGAGCTGGTACTGTTGGACTGCTTGTTGCAGAAGCTAGTGTTGCTGTCTGAGCTGGTGTTGGGTGTGATTTTCTTTGCTGTATTGTCTGTTGATTTTCCCTTAGGTTTGAGGTGGAGCTGTTTCACTTTGCCTATTGTTTTCCCAGGTTCGAGGTTGAGTGAGACTCCCTTGCCTCGCTTGTTTTGCTGCATCTCATGCATTTTACTGTTTACTGTATATCTGCTGTTTCTTTTCCGTTTATCCCCTAGGATCTCTGATTTCCTCTGCGCAGGAGGGAATTATGACAGACATTAGGTCGTAATCCATGCATGATAACATTAGGGTAGTTTTGATTCCCCTTTCAAACCCTAGGTTTTTTAGACTTCTCTTCTATCTCAGAACAATTCAAAACACAGTAATAAGGATAATCGATGTCGTACGCTACGAGCATCAAGCTATTTGAGAAAGGTTGCTGGAGGGTCACTCTTCAGTAAGCTGATTACTTAGTGTGTTACCCTTAGGGTGACATACGACGTAGTCACCCTCGAATCATAGTCTCTAGTACGTCAGAGATTGCAAACATCATAAAAAACGGTTCTTGCGTAAAAGACTGAAAACAAACATCAAAGTGGCATTTTTTGTCCGCTTGGACTCTTAATCAGGAAAAACCCTTTCATAAGGAGATAAAAAAAACATTCAGACACGCTTGTGTCTTCCGTAGCCCGAACTACGTTTGCTCCGATCTTTCATGCTGTATGAAAGTACGTAGGTATAAGATGCAATATCCTAGCGAGCAACCTTCCCCTCCTTTCCCATAGGTAGGCGAACTACGTTGACTCTGATTTCTCGTTTCAGACGGGAATACGTAGGCATAAAGTGCGATACTTTGCCGAGTCATTTTATTCTCTTTTAACCCAGACCTTTAGAGTAGATAGAATACAATCCGTACCAGAAAACAAGTGTGGATCCCGTCGAGTACGACGGACGTGAGGGGTGCTAATACCTTCCCCTTGCGTAACCGACTCCCGAATCCAGGTTTGGTTGCGATGACCATTCCTTTCCCGTCTTTGCGTTAGGTTTACTCTGAGCGTTTCCTTTCCCTTCTTTGGGATAAATAATGCACGGTGGCGACTCTTCTGTTCAGCCGGCGCCAATTTTCGCAGTAGCGACATCTGACGACTCTGCTGGGGACAGGAATATCCCCTATGCGAGTCAATCCTAGCGCTTGTTTTCCCGTCTGGGGTGTTGTATAGATTTACTATTCTGTCTTTACTTTCCGCATTTTATTATCAGCTATATACTGTTATTGCTGCTGTGGGAATGGGGTAATCTGTTGAGAGATAAGCCGGACCTGGGCTTGAGGTTACACATAGACTTAGAAGTAGAGAGTAGTGGTTAGCCTGCTTTCTTAGCTCGCACCAACTAGCCACGAAATTTATGCTCGGACGAGATTCTCTTTGATGCTTCTTGCCTGGCCCTTAGGGCTCGACAAGTTGTCTGACCCAAGGATTGTCGACTCTGGGAACCTATCAATTGGGATTCAACTAAGTGAGGCCGCTTCAAGGGATGATGATGCCACACCTTCTGGGTATCGTATCATCGCTCTTGAAAGTCTGTGACGTTGAACACGCATAGGATGCCGTACCTCGCCTGCGAGTTGAGTACATACCTGTGAGGGGTAGGTAGGGTCTGTTTGCAGGAAACCTCTGACCTCAGAATACCTAGTTTATCTCTGTCAGTGAGTTGTGGTTACAAGGTTCATTTGAATGGTTGGTTTGAGATAAAGATTGGATGGTTCTCGAGGCTTCAGTACAGAGCAGCCCAGTCTATCAGCATTGCACTTGGTCCCTTGTTTGCATATGCATGTGCATTTTTGCATTTCATTAACATGTATTTATGTTGCAGGTGATCATTCTCCTCTGATTCTAGTACACCTTCTAGCCAGACATGGAGTCCCTGAAGAAGACAGTGGCTTACCGGTTGCATTCGCCAAATATCAGTTCCTTGCTGGGTTTAGTTGCTCTGGCAGATGAAAAAGTGAGGGTTGAGTTCAGAGTATCTTATGGGAGACTGCTCAGTTTGTTATACAAACCATCAGCATTCGAGACGACTGGGGTGTATACTTTGTTACAGTTTTATGAGCCGCAGCTGAGATGTTTCTTGTTTCCAAACTATATTCTAGCACCCACATTGGAGGAGTATTTTGCAAGGTTGGGGGTTCCTGTGTTAGACCAGTTGCCCTTTGTACATGTTGATACTGAGCCTGAGTTAGCTACACTCACTGAGATTGTCAGCTTAGACGCTTCTGAGTTTCCGGGAGGCTTGGTCAAGCTAAATGGAGCTTATGGTTTTCACCTGTCTGTCCTGGTTGAGAAGGCTACACAGTGTGCAAAGAGTGGATGTTGGGTTGCCTTCAGTGCTATTCTAGCTATCTGCATCTATGGGATTGTCCTGTTTCCTAATGTACCAGATTTTGTCGACTCTGACGCCTTCTTGATACTTGCCTCGAAGAATCCAGTTCCTACTCTCTTGGGCGATGTTTATCATTCTATTCACTATAAGAATGAGAAACGTCGTGGCAAGAATGTTTCATGATGTCTTCCTCTCCTGTACAGGTGGTTCCAGGGGAACCTTCCGAAGAAAGGACCTTTTGTGGATGTTGTTGATACATTGGATTGGTCTTCCCGGTTGATGGGGTTGTCTGTTGAGCATATCGTTTGGTTTGATCGGAGTATGCTTGGTATTGACATTATATATAGTTGCAGTGGCTTTCTGAATGTTCCCCTTATCGGACGGAAAGGCTGTATTAACTATAACCCTTCATTGCTGGTACGAAAGTTCGGTTACGCTTTAAGGGACGCTCCTATTGAGAAAGAGATACAGGAATCTCTGTATCTCACAGGGTCATTCGACACGGCTGTTCTGATCAGATTGAGACATTCATGGGCCAACATCTATAGGAGAGGGAAAGCTTTGCTCGGTAAGAGCAACAACAGAGCTTATGATCCTTATTTGGATTGGATCCGCGAGAGAGCCAATACTTCTTTGATGCCTTATCCTGCTGTGGAACCTCTGTATCTTCCTTTAATTGAGGTACCTCCTTCGGAAGAGAGTGAGAAGTATAACAAATTGTTGGCTGAAAACAAAAACTGAAGAAAACCAATGAGGAGTTAGAGAAGGAGATCTTCCAGTTACGTCGTGAGAAGAAGGAAGCCACCTTCACTGTGAAGGAACAGACTGAATTGATTAACAGGTTGGGATCGGAGCTGACAGAAGAGACCAACAAGAAAGAAAAGGTGGGAATAGCCTTGAACGGTGTTAGCAAGGTGCTTACTTCCAAGAAGGAACTTCTAAGCAAAGCTTATGCCCGTATCAGCAAGTGGGAAGCTTTGTGGAATGCCACGCTTACCAAGCGGAAGGAGCGCGAAGACGAACTGAAGCTGCAGATTGCCATGCTAGAGGCACAGGTTAGAGACCAAGACGCGAAGATTGCTGAAGCAACATCACTTAGGAGCGCTGCTGAGCTCAAGGTGAGTGACATTGACGAGAAGCCGAGAGGATATGAAGAGAAGGCTGGTTCCAAGAGGTACAGATTTGACGAGAGTTCTGGCAAAGGAGCCTACCAGGATGATGCCAAAAAGCTGAGATCTACTACCGAGCGGCATGCTCTACTGATACAGGAGCTGATCTCCCGACTAGGGCACTCGGAGACGATGAGGATATTGGAAGATGTCAGAGCACGCCATTTGGCCTGATTTATCTTTGCCTTATCTTTGTTATTTGTACTTGTAGTGGAGCCATCACCAGGCTTGTTGGCCGAGGTCTCTTCAGTTGTATTCAGTTGTACTCTTGTACTCCGCCTCTTAGCCTTTGTTATATATAAGGGTTGTCTGATTCCTTGCTTGCTGGATGGGGACTCCATTGTCATGATGGCATTTTCTCCGAAACTAGAATCGGGGGGGATATAACCTGTAGCATATTTACATAATTGCATTTGCATTCATATTGCATGACTGGTATTCGTGAATCTGTATCTTATTTCCTGCATCTTCAGGTTTCCAGGATTGACGAACCAAGAGTTCACCGCTACTCAACCCGAAACAACTGCAAAAGAATCATGGATCAAGTCCAAGTGGAGATGCAGGAGATTCGCGAGAAATTGAACCTGTTCATGTAGGCCATGGAGAGTATTGCTAAAGGCCAGGAGAATCTCCAGACTTTGGTGCAGCCGCTGCTGACACGGGCTAATGGGAACGGCAACAATGACCACAACTCTGCGCATGTTGAGACTATTCCGGAAGATGGGCCCCCTATGCCTGTGGTTCCTCCTGTGGTGACCCCACCTGTTTTGGTTGTGAACAATGACGCTGGCGCTGGCAATGGTAATGCAGGGAATGGAAATGAGACTGTTGTTAACAATGTTGGATTTGGAGATGCCAATCTGGGCGGTGGTAACTTCAATGGCGGTAATGGTTTTGGTAACAATGGGTTCGGCTATAATGACCAGGGGTTTGAGTACGGCAATCAGGGCGGAAAGTTCGGCTTCAACACTCAGGGTTTCGGCTACGATGGTTTTGGTAACGCTAACCAGGGTGGTACATGGGGTTGGAGCCCGCTCAAATCAAAACCTGGAAGCAATTGGTGGATGCTTTTGTGATGCATTATAAATATAACAGTGATCTAGCACCGAACCGAGTTCAATTGCAAGGTTTGTTGCAGAAGAAAGAGGAAAGCTTTAAAGAGTATGCACAGAGATGGCGCGATATGGAAGCAAGAGTACATCCTCCGTTGGCTGAAAGAGAAATGAATAGTATGTTCATTGGGACATTCACGGGGATATATTAGGAAAAATTATTTAATGTTTCGTTGAGCAGTTTTTCAGATTTGATTCTTATGGGTGAGATGGTCGAAGACAGTATTAAGGTTGGAAGATTCCACGCAGGTGAGTCTGCCCCCGCAGGAGGTACCAGGAAAGCATTCGGTGGTAGGCGACAAGGTGATTCTAGTGTTGTGTTTGGCGGCAGAGGCCGAGGCCGAGGACGAAGTCAGTACGCGCAACATCAACAGGTCGCTAGTGTTACTATCCCTTTTCCACAACAACAACAGCAGCAACAGCAGCCGCAGCAGCAGCAACAACAAAGGCAACACCCCGCCCAACGCAGAATCCTAGAGGGCAAGCCAAGGCGAGTATTTGAAATGCCTCCTTCAACATATGCCGAACTGCTTCAAACATTGTTAGGGTTAAAGTTGGTTGAGAAAAGGACCATGGCACCGTTAACGGGAAATCCTCCGTTTGGCTATGATACTAGTAAACACTGTGAGTTTCACTCCGGGGCGCCCGGACATGATATTGAAGGCTGTCACACGTTTAAACATAAAGTCCAAGACTTGTTGGACAGCAAAGCCATTAACTTTGGGCAGGCGGGTCCAAATATAGTACAGCAGCTTATGCCCAATCATGGGGCAAACGCCATCCTGACCGAGGAGAAGTTGAATCTAGTGACGAATGTCAATGAGCTGAAGACACCGTTGGGTGAGATCAAAAGCAGGTTGTTAAAAGGGGATGTATTCCCGGGGTGTGACGAATTTTACTTGGATTGTTGGATGCAGCCAAAGGGTTATAATGAGTTGAAACAGGGTATTCAGGCTTTGATGAATGAAGGAACATTGCAGTTTGATAGAACCGCAGTTGAAGAGCCTGTAGAGGCGTTGTGTGATAAGCCAAACGATGTTGCTACAGTGACAATTCCAAGGAAAACAATAACAATAACGGCGCCTGCCAGGCGGCCGGCGATCACTATTACTAAAGCAGGACCAATTCCTTTTGAAAGTACCAAAGCAGTGCCATGGACTTACGGGCTGGAGGTTTATTGCGACGGTGAGAAAATTGAAGTAAATAAACAACCAGCTGGGGTTGTAGATAATGTGGTCGGAACAGGAGGTATGACCCAAAGTGGAAGAATCTTCACATCGCCTGAGGTAGAGGCAGAAAGATTGGCAAAGGGGAAAGCCAAGGTAGACGAGAGTGGCCCCTCGCAGACAAAGGAAAAGGAAACACCGCTTAAGGATGTGGAAGAGTTTATGAGGCTCATCCGTAAAAGTGATTACAAAATTGTTGAGCACCTCCAGCAAACGCCATCGAAGATCTCGATTTTTTCACTGCTATTATGTTCCGAGGCCCACCGAAACGCTTTGCTGAAGATCCTAGACACATCGTTTGTACCCCAAGATGTTTCTGTGAATCAGTTAGAGGGGGTGATAGCGCACGTGAATGCAGGCCATAGTTTGGGATTTACAGATTTTGATTTGACCCCGAGGGGGAGAGAGCATAATATGGTGCTTCACATCTCAGTTGAATGCAGGGGCACGGTCATGTCCCGTGTGTTGGTGGATACAGGGTCTTCCTTGAATGTGCTTCCGAAGAAAGCCATGATGAAGTTGGATATCAGGGGGATTCTCTGCACGCCCAGTGACTTAGTGGTGAGGGCGTTCGATGGAACGAGGAGGTCAGTTTTCGGATCAATAACATTACCATTGCAGGTGGGGCCGGAAACCTTTGAAACTGAATTTTATATAATGGACATCCAGCCAGCGTATAGTTGCCTTCTTGGACGACCATGGATTCACGCTGCTGGGGCAGTCACATCCACGTTGCACCAAAAGTTGAAATATATGGTGGGGGATAGTGTCGTCACTGTTTGTGGAGAAGAAGATATTCTGGTTAGCCATCTGTCTTCATTCAGATACGTGGAAGTCGACGGAGAGATTCATAAAACTCCCTGTCAGGCATTTGAAGGGCTAAAGATTAAAGACAAAGCTCCAGTACCCAAGATATCAGATGTGGCAGTGTCATCGTACAAAGAGGCTCAGGCTCTAGTGCAGGCAGGCGAAACCAAGGGCTGGGGTCAGGTGTTGGAAATTCCCGTGAAGAATGACAGGTTCGGGCTTGGATATCATCCTTCGTCATCAGCATCCTCTTCCGGAGCGCCCCGTTTCAAAGGACCAATAACAATTAAGGCTAGTGGGGTATGTTACGAGACCATCAATGTTGTTTCAGATTCCGAGGAAGGGGACAGCGATTGCGACATGGACGCCTGGATTCAGCCGAGCGTGCCGGGACAAGGGCTTTGCAATTAGTCTATTCAGGAGACTGTTCCTGTGACAACTAAACAGTAATGATTTGTTTTCTTAATTGTTGAATAATCCGGTGTCCTACCCGGGGCATCGTGATTTTACTTAGGGCCATTCTGTTATGTACATTGCACTGTTTAATCATTAAATAAAAGGCGTTTTTCATGTACAAATATTGTGATCTCTGTTTTTCCTTTTTTTATCTTTTACAATAAAATGGCAACGTGGTTATTCGCTTTGTACATGTTTTGAAGCATTTAACCATTTCCTTTGCAGGATTACTATTTCATATGACATCTATGAACCGCCTATGACTCATTTCAACTTCGAGCACCCGGTATTTCAGGCTGAGGAAGAGATTGTCGAAGATGGCGACGTACCAGAAGAGCTGACCTGGTTATTGAAACAAGAAGAAAGAATTATTCTGCCTCACGAGGAAGTCATTGAGATTATCAACTTGGGGTCGGAAGAGGTTGTAAGAAACATCCGTATAGGGGCTGCGCTGCAAAGCGACATCAAGCAAAGGTTGGTTGAGATGCTCAAAGAGTACAGTGATATTTTTGCTTGGTCGTACGAGGATATGCCTGGGCTGGATACGGATATGGTTGTTCACCGTCTGCCATTAAAAGAAGAATGCCCGCCGATTAAGCAGAAACTCCGAAGAACTAGACCGGACATGGCTGTGAAGATCAAGGAGGAAGTTCAAAAACAGTGGGATGCTGGTTTCCTAGCTGTTACAAAATATCCCTCATGGGTCGCTAACATTGTGCCAGTACCAAAGAAAGACGGTAAGGTGAGAATGTGCGTAGACTACCGTGACTTGAACAAAGCGAGCCCGAAAGATGATTTTCCACTTCCTCACATCGATGTGCTAGTCGATAACATTGCTCAATTCTCTGTGTTCTCCTTCATGGATGGCTTCTCAGGCTATAATCAGATCAAAATGGCTCTAGAAGACATGGAGAAGACTACCTTCATTACGCCTTGGGGAACATTTTGTTACAAAGTGATGCCCTTCGGATTGAAGAACGCTGGGGCAACATATCAACGTGCTATGACGACTCTCTTTCATGACATGATGCATAAAGAGATCGAGGTTTATGTTGATGATATGATTGCCAAATCCCAGACGGAGGAGGAGTATTTGGTTAATCTGCTGAAATTATTCAAGAGGCTTAGGAAGTTCAGGCTGAGACTGAACCCTAACAAGTGCACCTTCGGGGTGAGATCGGGTAAACTACTGGGGTTTATCGTGAGCGAAAAAGGAATAGAGGTTGATCCTGCGAAAATAAAATCAATACAAGAAATGACGACGCCTAAAACAGAAAAAGAAGTACGCGGGTTTTTAGGGAGGTTGAACTATATCGCCCGGTTCATATCTCACTTAACCGCAACATGCAAGCCATTATTCAAGTTGTTAAAGAAGGACCAGGTTGTGGCCTGGAATGAAAATTGTCAAAAGGCGTTCGATAAGATAAAAGAATACTTGCAGGAACCTCTTGTTTTGATACCCCCAGTGGCCGGGAGACCTTTGATTATGTATTTGACAGTTCTTGAGGAAAGTATGGGTTGTGTTCTTGGTCAACACGACGAGACAGGACGTAAAGAGCATGCGATCTACTATTTGAGTAAGAAGTTTACTGACTGTGAGTCCATATACTCAATGCTCGAAAAAACGTGTTGCGTGCTAGCCTGGGCCGCCAAACGTTTGAGGCAATACATGCTAAATCATACGACCCTGCTAATTTCAAAGATGGATCCAATCAAATACGTGTTTGAGAAGCAAGCACTCTCCGGTAGGATTTCCCGATGGCAGATGGTGTTAACCGAATATGATATTCAATATGTCTCTCAAAAGGCTATCAAAGGTAGCGTCTTGTCAGAGTACCTTGCGGAGCCGCCTATTGAGGACTACCAATCGATGAGGTTTGATTTTCCTGACGAGGATATCATGTACCTGAAAGTGAAAGATTGTGAAGAATCGTTGTCGGATGAAGGACCAGAGTTGGGTTCCAAGTGGCAGTTGATATTTGACGGAGCTGCAAAATCTTATGGTAGCGGAATAGGTGCAATTATTACTACTCCTCAGGGGTCGCACATTCCCTTTACTGCCCGATTGACCTAGCCTGTTACCAATAATGAGGCTGAATACGAGGCTTGTATTATGGGTCTGGAAGAAGCTATTGATTTGCGAATCAAACATCTGGATGTATACGGAGACTCAGCTCTAGTGGTGAATCAGATTAAAGGAGAATGGGAGACACGTCATCCCAATTTGATACCATATATGAACTATGCAAGGAGATTGTTGCCTTTCTTTTACAAGGTGGAATTGCATCATGTGCCGCGAGCAGAAAATCAAATGGCTGACACTTTGGCGACATTGTCTTCGATGTATAAAGTTAACTTCTGGAACGAGGCTCCCTGGGTTGTTATATCTCGGCTTGACAGACCCGCTTTCATATTTGCTATTGACGAAGCATCTGATGATAAACCCTGGTACTTTGACATCCAGAATTTCCTGAAGAACAAGGAGTATCTAGCTGGGGCATCCAGTCGCGATCAGAAGACTCTCAGGAGATTGGCTGGTAATTTCTATCTGAACTCGGACGGTGTCCTATACAAGAGAAACCACGACTTGGTGTTGCTACGCTGTGTAGACGAGAAAGAGGCGAAGTTGCTCATGGAAGAGATACATGAGGGTACATTTGGTACACATGCTGGTGGGCATGCTATGACGAGAAAATTGCTGCGGGCAGGTTACTACTGGCTAACTATGGAAACAGACTATTTCAAGTTTGCAAAGAGGTGTCATAAATACCAGATTTATGCGGACAAGGTCCATGTACCCCCAAGTCCTCTGAATGTGATGTCCTCACCATGGCCATTCTCGATGTGGGGAATTGATATGATTGGAAAGATCGAGCCTACAACATCAAACGGACACCGGTTCATCTTGGTGGCAATCGATTACTTCACCAAGTGGGTGGAAGCAGCGTCATATGCCAATGTCACCAAACAAGTGGTAGCCAAATTTATCAAGCGGGATATTATCTGCAGATATGGAATCCCTGAGCGGATTATCACCGATAACGGTTCGAATTTGAATAACAAGATGATGAAAGAGCTGTTCCAGAATTTCAAGATTGAGCATCACAACTCTTCTCCGTACCGACCCAAGATGAATGGCGCTGTTGAAGCGGCCAATAAGAACATAAAGAAGATTGTTCAGAAGATGGTGGTGACGTATAAGGACTGGCACGAGATGCTACTTTTTGCTTTGCACGGTTATCGTATGACGGTACACACATCAACCGGGGCAACCCCTTTTTCACTGGTATACAACATGGAGGCAGTATTACCGTTGGAAGTGGACATTCCTTCCCTGAGGGTATTACGAGATGTCCAACTGGACGAGGCATAATGGGTAAAAGATAGACTGAATCAGCTCAGTTTAATGGATGAGAAGAGGCTAGCTTCTCTCGCATACGGTCGGTTATATCAAAGCCGGATGAAGAAAGCATACGATAAGAAGATATGTCCGCGAAGCTTTCAGACGGGTAACCTTGTGCTGAAGAGGATTCTCCCGCCACAAACAGATCACAGGGGCAAGTGGACCCATAACTACGAAGGGCCATACGTTGTCAGAAAAGTCTTCTCTGGAGGAGCTTTGCTACTATCTACCATGGATGGTGAAGACTTTACGTCGCCTGTGAATTCGGACGCAGTTAAAAAATACTTTGCTTGAAAGTGACCCGCTGGACAGTAAAAAGAGAGTCCAGGCAAAAATGGGGCATCCCGGCGGACCAAAAACAGAATAAAAGGTTCGGGCAAAAGTTAGGGATAAAATTGAAAAGATGTACACCCGCGAAGTCGAAAACTTACATTAGGAGGCTTCGGCAAAAAAGGGTATCCCGGTGAATTGAAAACCCGCAAAGGGAGATTCACGCAAAAGTTAGGGATTTAAAAAGCAAATGACTGCGGTCCGAATTAGATACCTGCATTGCTTAGTGGTTTGGGGAGCACCTGAGGGTTCGTTTATCCAACACAATCTCTTCCGAAAATTGAATACCGGGAAAAGCGCCAGAGTCAGGCGAGTCATAGGAGGATCAGCTCACGATATTTGTCTGCACCACGTTGCCGACATGTGTACAAATTCGAGTTGTATTTTTTATGCTTCTTGTGCATATATGTATGTGTTTGTGCGTAACTTCCTCTTTTCAGGAGTTGCATCCGATGTACAAAACTTTGCCTATTCAGAGGCCTGTTATTAATAAAACATGTTATTCAGTATTTGATGATTGTGCTTTACTGTTTTGTATGTGGAAAATGCCCATGTTCCGATGAACTTACATATGCATAACTTTGCTGGCCCTTGCCAATAATTGCTAAAACTTCGAATTGACTGAAGTAATGTCACGGACACTAACTCGAATAGATTTGGTTGTATAGATTTGTCTTGTTTCGTTTGTGTTTTGCAGGGTTCTCACCTTTAAAAGCGGATAATCAGAAATTGTGGCCCCAACCGGAGGTTCATGGTGAAAGACTTGACTTTGTGCGACACCAGTCCCCATGCAGGTCGCACATCATCTTCAAAAGTTGGGATGATTTTTGTCCTTTACCGAAGAGATCAATTTCCCCAGCTAGTCGCAACTCATCCCCCGAGGATATCCCCAGCCAGTCAAGATCAGTATCCCCTGCAGAGGTTGCACTCCCCAGAGAGTCGAGTATGTGAATCCCCAGCTAGGAGGATTCCCGCAATGTTTAACCAAGTCATAGTTGGTTCAGAAGGATTATCCTCAGCGGAGTGGTAGTTTCGAGTTTGTGAGCTGTGCCCAGGCAGCATCGTTTCCTCTAGAAGGACGTTCCCCAACTGAGTAGTTTCTTGCTCAGTCAGCTTACTTTCCCCAAGAGAGTTGTTTCTTCCCCAGCTGGTTTACTCTCCCCAGCCGCGGATGTTCTTTCCTCCCAGTGGAAATCGAAGTTCAATCTCTCCCCGATGAAGTTGGTTGTGTGTCCGGCATTTATTTTTCCAGAGGACTTTATGATACTCGTTATCCCCAAAATGGTGGTAGTCATCTTCAGCATTCCGTATTGACTAAACAAGCTTGTCAGGGTTTCCCCAGCAACTCGAGCCTGCATGTGCATTCGCATATAGTGTCATATTTGCATCTACCCAAAATGCGTAGCATATCCATGCTGTACGGAGCATTACGCCATTATAAAACATGCGCATTTTGAAACCTAAGCCCGGTTGGTTAACCTCTTGTTTTCAAGTGTTGTTTCCCTTGCAGGTGGAGAGAGCTCTTGCTCATATCAATTACCAAATATTAAAAGTCTCAGCATGAGACATGTGATGATAATGTTTGTCTTGTCATTATTCCCCACAGAGTTGGTTGTTCAAGTTTCTCTTACCCCTTCAGCGGAGTATTTCTTCAAGATGGTTGTTATGTCAGTACCAAAGAGATTTTGTAAATCAGTTTTTGGAAATTGCCGCCTATGTCGAAGTAGGTGTCTGGCAGTGTGATTTTAGAAAATCCCCAGTAGAGTCCTTCTCAGATTTATTGTCGTGTCCGCACTAAAAACTTGAAGACTAGACTCGTATTGTGTTACCCATTTGATTGATGGAGTTAGCTACTGCAAAGATAGGCAGAGAAGTTGTATCAGAGTATTACCCGTAGCGATGGCGGTGTTATTTTCCTGTAGTGGTGACAGAGAGTTATTACCCGTAGCGATGGCGGTGTTATTACCCCTAGTGGTGGCGGAGTTATTACCCGTAGCGATGGCGGTGTTGTTGTTACCCGTAGCGATGGCGGTGTTGTTGTTACCCGTAGTGATGGCGGAGTATTACCCGTAGTAATGGCGGAGTATTTCCCGTAGCGATGGCGGTGTTATTTTCCCGTAGTGATGGCGGAGTATTACCCGTAGTGGTGACAGAGTTATTACCCGTAGTGATGGTAGAGTATTACCCATAGTAATGGCGGAGTATTTCCCGTAGCGATGTCGGTGTTATTTTCCCGTAGTGATGATGGAGTATTTCCCGTAGCGATGGCGGTGTTATTTTCCTGTAGCGATGGCGGTGTTATTTTCCCGTAGTGATGACGGAGTATTTCCCGTAGTGATGACGAAGTATTTCCCGTAGCGATGGCGGTGTTATTTTCCTGTAGTGGTGACAGAGTATTACCCGTAGTGATGGCGGTGTTATTTTCCCAGATTATTTCCTGTAGTGGTGTCGGAGTCATTTCCCGTAGTGATGGCAGAGTTATTTTCCTGTATTGTTGGCAGAGTCATGTTTTGTTGACAGAAGTGCTTCCCCAGTGAAGTCGTCCAGGTTATTCCTATATTGGCAAGTTTGGTGCAGTACAGATGGTTAATGTTGAAATCAGATCGGTATCAGGAGGTCGATTAGTTGTTACTATAACAATCAAGTTCAATTGGTGGATGGGGTTTTGTTCCCCAAACAGTGGTGCAGTTTATTTCTGCGGTTGGCAAATTTCCGGGTTCTTGGTATTCAACCGTCTCGTACCTCGAATGTTTGAAGGCCGTTCGCTCTTCACCCAGTCGGGTCCAAGTCCTTTGAATAGGGGCAGCTGTTGCACCCTAAAATTTGCTCAACCTATTTCATCTGGTTTATGTTTCAATTGCATTGTCATTTGCATAATAAGTCAGGTACATAGTCTAATCATTTGCATAGCATAGCATAACAAGGCATCTAACAAGGGATCAAGTGCCATTCTTATCAGAAAGAGGCCCATCAAGGGGTTTTATTCAAGTTCAAGACCATCCAAGTAATCAAGAAATGAGTTGAAGCTTTGAAAAGTTTGAGGGTCAACCAGTGGATTCCTCTCCTAATTTGAGGTATATTGAAGATTATGAATGGTGTATGCACTGTGAACTGAGGGTATGGAATGTGCACAAAGATCATGGAAGACCTAGAGGGTCATTTTGAAGATGAGACAAGTCATTGATACAAGTACAAGAGCCAGAGTTGAAGTACAGTCAACTAGGGTTTCATCTGGGTCAACCCTAGGTTAACCCTAGGTCAAGTGAGTGATTGAAAAGCATCAAGACTTAGTTGAAGGATGTGGGATTCTTGAATTGACATGTTAATACAAGTTTGGTGTTGTGCCAAGGAGAAATCAAAAGGAATCAAGAAGAAGAGGAGTTACTAAATTAGGGTTTCAGTGTAAAAACCCTAATTTAGGCCTAACTTCCAAGCCAGATAAGTCAAAATGTAAGTTTCAAATGGATTCTTGGCCAATGTAAGAGTTGTAGATCTTGATCTTAGCTTCAATTTGAGTACTATAAGTCCTCGATATGATTTGTGGAACTCAAGTTATGGTCTTGGCAATCCAGGGGTATTTTGGGAAAGTTGAATTACAAGTCATTTTTCAACATAGGTCCAAATCTCCATCTTCCACTCTTCAAATGGAAAAATGTTCAACATGAGATGTGTTCAAAATGATGTTTTTAGGCTAGATAAGAGGTTATGAGAGTTTGAAATGGCTTGCTTCATAAAGTCACCAAAATGGCCTAAAATGAAGGTGAATTTTAAATGAACCAAGGTTGGAAATTAGGGTTTTTGATCTACAAAACCAAACCAAGCCATATGACATACCAATTTGATTTTAAAATGTATTTTGAGACATTGACATTGCCACAATTTTGAATTGAGGGTTATTTCAATGACTTGCTTTGTAAATGGGCTACTTGCATCATAAGGCACATATGCAAAATCACTTGTCAAGGCATATCCAAGGCTCCTTTCCATCCTAACACATCATAAATCTCATTTGGAGAGAAATTGGACTCAGAATGAGGGGAATTGCAAGCCAAATCATGAGCTGATATGTGTGTAGCATAAGAAGAGATTTTCATGACATGAGATGGTGAATTTCTCATTGGATTAATCTAGAACTTTCTAGGGTCTTCAAATACATTCTATATATACATATGAAGAGATTCAAAGCAAGAGTTGGTGAGAATTGAAGGAGAGAAGAGAGATTGAGATCAAAATTTTTCTGTTGCAATTCAGAATCGGTTACAAGCATTTCATCCATTTCCATCCAAAATTTTGATTGCATTTACTTCCATTGATACTAGTGAGTGTTTCCAGATCAAGTTCCAAGCAAATTGGTGGAGAAATCGTGTTCTTGCTCTTGGATTTTCTCACCTGCAACTCATAATCGATTTCCATAATCCAAGCATCTTCAAGTGGTTCTTTTGCATACAGAAGTTAGATTACCATCCATTGAAGGAATCTGGAGCATATGAGAGCTTGATTTGAAGGTTTAATACTTCTGTTCATCAAGAATTCTCAGGTGGGTAAAATTCAAACCACAGCATGATTTAAGTGTTTTCTTTAGGAGTTAGGTGGTTAGATAGCTTGCAATTGATCATAGGAAGCTTTTAGGTATTGATTGGTGAAGTTTAGAGACAATTAAGTAATGGACATGATTTCTGTTCTTGATGATAACTTGCTTAATCTTGAAGTAAGAACCTTAGTATGATAGTGGAATGTAATCCTGGTGAAGTGGTGAAGAGGTTGAGCTTAATAATTTGGAGTTTGGTGAGTTTTGATCATGGACCAAATTCTGAAGTTTGATTCGTGTTTTGAGTTAGGTTGTGTTTCATTGAATTTGGTTACCATAGGTGAATTCCTGGTGAAATTTCAAGCAGGTTAGGGTTTTTAATTTTGATGTTTAGTGGAGTATTGATGAGATACGACTTGAGGAAGAAGAAGCTTCAAGCTCTGTTTTCATGGTGTTCTTCCCTCCCAATTTGGTTCAAACGAGGAAGAAGGCTTTTTGGCCGTTGGGTGATTGGTGAGACTTTGACCAAAGGCATAATCGTGCGGCCGTGAGTTGTTCTCAAATTGTGAAGGATAAGTCTGAGAGTGAAACGCAGAGTTTCACTTAAAGCATAGCGATGGGCTTAGTGGAAATTTGATATCCACACCCCACTTTAGAGGCCCATTAGGGAATGCACTACATTGGATTACTTTTCACACCATAACTTTTCCATTTTCCTTTATATTTTCGTTTTAATTTTCTGAATAATGTTTGGGCCTAGCGTGCTTTTCTATCCATACCCCCCCTCTGAGCCTATATCTGGATCTGAACCGTTTATAATTGCTATTTGACACACATGTTTTACATTTTCTCACATTTTCATTTTATTTTCTTCATTTCATTAGGTTAATTGAAAAAATCATAATTAATTGAAAAATAGTCATTTTTAATTGGGAGTTTTTTTCCCCATTTTCATCAAGACATCAAGAAAATTATAAAAGAATAAAATTGTCATTTCATGCATTTTTCTATTTTTGGTTTATTTTTACTTTTAATAGCTTTTATTTCATTTTCATTTGATACATGTTACTTGCTGAATTTAGTATAGTCATTTTATTTCAAATTTTTATGTAATTCTTTTTTCCATGGTTAGAATAGAGTATTAGGTTCCCCCTGGATTTTTTTCACATTTTTGTGACTTAAATTTAATTGTTTTTGAGAGGTGTGAAGCAAGTGTGCTAGAATTAGGGTTTGAACTTGACATAGGGGCATTTCAACACATGGTTCTTGGGTTTTTAGTTTGATTTAGGCCTTGGGGTTTATGTGGGGTATAGGGTACATAGTTAGGGTCCCTTATAAATTAATCTAGGATTTTATGTTGAATATTTCCATTTTATTTGATTTTTGCAAGTTGATTGATATTGGTGTGTTTCCCTCTTGGGAAGTTGCTTTGTTTGTTGAGTTTTGGGCTTTTTCTTTGGGTGTTGGGGCTTGTGCTTGGCTTGAGGATTGTATAAAGAATTTGAGGATGATTGAAGACAAATAATGATGCTTGGAGCTTGAAGTTTCTTGTGCTTGAAGATTGCTTCTGAAGGCTTAGGAGATAGGAGATATAGGGAGAGCTCTAGAGTAGACTGATTTCTTCTGTCAAACATAGAGAGCTTCTTGTGCCTCTATTCCATCCTATGACATAAGGTCCCCTAAAGAAGTTCCATCTCTCCTTAGGAGGGATGTAGAGCATGCTTTGATTGGGTAGAACCTTGAGGATACCTGTCACTTGCTGTGTTAAGATCTTAGTGATTTCCCTGGGTTATCATTAAGCCTCTTAATATTCCAACTCCATCTGATAATTGGTTATCTCCTGTGAGTGTCTGCATTGAGGATTGTAAGCCCATTGAAGATAAGAAGTTCATTGATGACTAGAGAAGATGAAGCTTGTGCCTGTCAAAGCTGGATATCTGTTAAAGACTAGGGTCATACTGCTGCTTGGAGCTGTTTTTTGTTTGGATTCAGTGCTTGCTAAAGTAGAAGATTATTGGAGATAAGAGCTTATCTGAGGCTTGAAAGTGAAGATGGGATTTTGATTGAAGTTGTTACTGTCAATCTTTTACTGTTAATCAACTGTAGCTGTCAGAGCTGGTACTGTTGGACTGCTTGTTGTAGAAGCTAGTGTTGATGTCTGAGCTGGTGTTGGGTGTGATTTTCTTTGCTGTATTGTCTGTTGATTTTCCCTTAGGTTTGAGGTGGAGCTGTTTCACTTTGCCTATTGTTTTCCCAGGTTCGAGGTTGAGTGGGACTCCCTTGCCTCGCTTGTTTTGCTGCATCTCATGCATTTTACTGTTTACTGTATATCTGCTGTTTCTTTTCCGTTTATCCCCTAGGATCTCTGATTTCCTCTATGCGGGAGGGAATTATGATAGACATTAGGTCGTAATCCATGCATGATAACATTAGGGTAGTTTTGATTCCCCTTTCAAACCCTAGGTTTTTTAGACTTCTCTTCTATCTCAGAACAATTCAAAACACAGTAATAAGGATAATCGATGTCGTACGCTACGAGCCTCAAGCTATTTGAGAAAGGTTGCTGGAGGGTCACTCTTCAGTAAGCTGATTACTTAGTGTGTTACCCTTAGGGTGACATACGACGTAGTCACCCTCGAATCATAGTCTCTAGTACGTCAGAGATTGCAAACATCATAAAAAACGGTTCTTGCGTAAAAGACTGAAAACAAACATCAAAGTGGCATTTTTTGTCCGCTTGGACTCTTAATCAGGAAAAACCCTTTCATAAGGAGATAAAAAAAACATTCAGACAAGCTTGTGTCTTCCGTAGCCCGAACTACGTTTGCTCTGATCTTTCATGCTGTATGAAAGTACGTAGGCATAGGATGCGATATCCTAGCGAGCAACCTTCCCCTCCTTTCCCGTAGGTAGGCGAACTACGTTGACTCTGATTTCTCGTTTCAGACGGGAATACGTAGGCATAAAGTGCGATACTTTGCCGAGTCATTTTATTCTCTTTTAACCCATACCTTTAGAGTAGATAGAATACAATCCGTACCAGAAAACAAGTGTGGATCCCGTCGAGTACGACGGACGTGAGGGGTGCTAATACCTTCCCCTTGCGTAACCGACTCCCGAATCCAGGTTTGGTTGCGATGACCATTCCTTTCCCGTCTTTGCATTAGGTTTACTCTGAGCATTTCCTTTCCCTTCTTCGGGATAAATAACGCACGGTGGCGACTCTTCTATTCAGCCGGCGCCGATTTTCGCAGTAGCGACACCTAGTTACAGGACTTAAGGTTCTGGACAAAGGTTACTCTGCAAGTGATCATGTTAAAAAGATAATAAGAAGCCTTCCTAAGAAATGGAGACCAATGGTTACAACTCTTAAGCTATCAAAGGATCTAAACTCCATAAGCCTTGAAAAGTTGGTCAGCTCGCTCAGAAGCCATGAAATAGAGCTAGAGGAAGATGAGCCTAAGAAAAAGGTCAAATCTATAGTTCTAAGGTCTAGATCAGAAAGGAATAAGTCAGAAAATACTAAAGCCTTCCAAGCTGAGGATGAAGAAGACTCTGGTGAAGAAGGTTCTGATGATGAAGATGAATTTTCTCTTCTCTCCAGAAGAATAAAAAAACTCTGGAAGAAAAGACAAAATAACTTCCGTAAGCCCAGGAACAGAGGAGACCGCCCAGATTCATCTTCAAAAGGAAGAACAAGAAAAGAAGTAACATGCTATGAATGTAAGGAGCCAGGACGCTATAGAAATGAGTGGCCAAAGCTGAAGAAAGAAAGCTCTAGAAAATAAAGTTTTAAGAAGGATGCATTCAAAGGCAAGAAGAAAGGTCTCATGGCAACATAAGATGATTCTGACTCTGAAGTATTAGAATCTAACTCTGAAGAAGAGCATGCCAACATAGCAGTCATGGCTTCCACATGAAACACAACTAAAACAGAGTCTGACTCGGAAAAGGTATTTTCTGAATTTTCTCGTGCTGATTTAGAATCATGCTTGTCAGAATCTCTAAACAGGTACCAAAAACTTCAACACAAATTCAAAGACCTAAAAAGGGCTCATGAATATGATGTTGAATAATTCATTAAGCTATAGAAAGAAATTTCTAAACAAAAAGATGACAATTTTGTTTTGGAAAAAGAAAATATTTTTCTGAACAAAAAATGTTTAAAACTTGAAGAAACTCTTTCTAAAACTTCTCGAACTTCTGAAACTCTTTCCAAATTTGTCATCCCTGTATAATTACCCTCATTTGTGTTTACGTTACTAACCATTATTCAAAATCCAAAAATATATCTTTCCTTCTTTCATTTTCCTTGTTGTCTAAGTCCCAAATGTTGAAAGTTTGAATTGAGTTTCAGGAAAGATTATCAGTACAAGTATGTGTGCCCAGTGGTGGTTGAAGCCTAGTTAGGTGTGACCTAATCTTGGTCTGACAAGATTTGTTTCATGATTAAGGCCAAGGTGTGCATAATTCAAATGAGTTATGGTTGAAGCCCCATTCAGGGTTTTGTGCCGGTCCAAATCATCTGGTGGAGTCAAGTTGCAGAGCCATTAAAGGCCATGACAGTTGATACATTTTAGGTTATTTTCCACTATTGAGTGTGTGGTTCAGATTCATGTCATTGATATAAGGATTCGTCAGAATTTTGGTAGTAAAGTTCAATTATCAAGGTTTTAGATTTTTTTCAAATGTGGAGGCGTATTACAAAACCCATATCTATTCCTGTAACCATTTTCAATTCATATTTCTAAATCCAGTTCATTTCCATATCCAATTTAAATTCATATCCATTTCCAAACACCATTTCAGTTATCCATATATTAATCCATTTCTAGACCATTTTTATGAAATCTATTACATATCCATTTTTAATTATCCATCATTGTCCATATTATTTACATAAATCCATAATTCAAAAAAATCATCCAATATCCAATTACCATTACAATATCATCATTCAAAAAAAATTAAAGCCCAAATTTACATTCAATAAGGCCCATCATAATAAGCCCGCCTTTATAATTACGAAAAGAAAAAAATTCACAAAAAAAAGCAACAACTTGCATCGTACCATCACTCCAAACTATGGCTACTGCCTAAAGCAAAACTCCAACATCTTGCAAAGTAAACCTGTGCCATGCCCCATGAAAACCACAACTTGCAGCGCATTGTCATACCCCAAATTTTGACCAGGCTTTTTTTCAAGCTTTCATTCATCAAACTTTGTTCTTGCTTTACATCATCCCCATAACATTTCATATCATAACATTTTCATCATTTGTGCATCATATTAACTATATGTATCATCTGATCATTGCGCATACAGATAGGCGCTCTTTTTTTGTCTAAGCTCAGGTCTTGCAAGATCAAATCAAGTTTCAAACAAAGTTATCTGGTCAAAGGTGTGTGTATTGTTGATTGAAGTTCAACGGGAGTTTGACCCAATTTTGGTCAAACAAGTGGTTTGATTCTTTACCAAGTGATCAGGCTGATTCAAGTTCATCGGTGCTTCACGATTGAGGAATCATCAGGATTCAGTTCATTTTTATCAGGGTTTTGGTGCAATGACAACATATTTCATTTTTCAAGTCACTTTTGTTATGGATCATTGTGAGGGCAAAGAAGCGTCAAGTTTAAGTGATTTATGGCTGAAAATCTTCAAGGGATCATAATTAGGGTTTCATGCAAGATCAAAGTTTATTTGATGAAGTTGAGTTACAGATGGAATTAGGAGGTGGTGTGGAATTGTCTCAAGGTTCAATGCATTTCTAGCCCGATTGTAATGAAGAGTTCAAGTTGTTGAAAATGAGTTTCGAGGATGATTTATTGTGTCATTTATTCAAGATGATTTTTAGAGGGATCCAATTTCAGTGATATCTCAAGAATTTGTTCAAGAATGATTAAGACTTGGGAATTAGTTCACTCTTAGTCAGTTGCAAGGTTTAATTCAAGTTTGGTCAAAGTTTGAGATTTGGTTGGTTCATTAATTGATTCGTCAAGGCTCTGGATCGATTTATTCTTGATTCTATTTCCCGAGGAATTGATTCAAGATTCACAGTTACTTCAGGTGGAAAGTGCAAATTCTCAAGATTTATTTTTCAAGCGTCATTTAGGAATAAAATGGAGGGTGCAAGTTCAGGTCCATGTTAAAATGTTTAAGTTTCGATTCAAGACTTCATGTTTCATTCCAATTCAGACTCGAGGGATTAAATTCAACTTCATTCAAGATTCAAATTTAAAGTTTCATGTCAATTCGCAAGTGTCATCCAAGATTCAATTTTAATTCATAACCAAGTTCACTCATTCATGCCAAGATACGAATTCAATTCAAGATTTCAATCCAAAAGTCATGTTAAATTAATATAAAGTCCATCACCCATCCAAATTCCCCAAGTCCATTTAATCAAAAGCCCATCTTACAAAAAAAATAATAATAGAAACAAGGCCCATGGAAGTTAAATTTCTTATTACGAAAAAAAGGGAATTAAAAAAAATAGTAAATACTACACTCCAAATATTGTCGAAGAACTATCATACCCCATACTTGCATCAACAAAGCAGTGGCCACCTGCATCAATAAAGTACAATAAAAAACTTGCCAAACTAATCTACACCACTTTGAAACACAAACCGTACAAGCCAGCAAACCAATTTCTACCCACCCGTACAAGACCTGCAGCTTGCGCCTACGGCCAACAACGTTCTGCAGCAACAAGCCAAATTGCAGCAATGTGAAAATGACTCCACCGAGACGTACAACGGTGATAACACAATAACAAAACCTGCACTGTGAAAATGATGTATCAACAACAGGAACGACAAATTCCAAATTTAATCAATGAGGTTGAGCCAATTTTAAAATAAAGGAAAAATTTTGAAAAAGAAGAGTAGAGAAACCTTAAAAAGCTCCATCTTCTTCTCCACCATATTTTAAATCAACATACCTCGAATCCATCTCCATTTATTCCACGGATCTCACTCTTCGATCCATATAACAATGCAAACTAAAAACTACAACAAACCAACAATGACCACCGAACCACCTAAAAAAAACGGATATGTGTTCATCAAACAAACCACCGCTGCCATATGCTATCTATCGTAGGCAAGCAAAATCGAGCGAGAGTCGCGAGGAACATTGAGGGAGCTCAGACCACAAGTGAGAGGGTGAATGAACAAGGGAGAAATCGAGAGAGAATTGATTCATATTTGCAAAAAAAGAGAGAAAAATCATTTGAAGAGGCTGGTTTCCTTTCTGTTGGAATAGCGTGTCGTGTTTTGAAGCATGTTCATGGGTGTTCTCATTTTTCTTGTTTTTTCTTGAGAAACCGCGTTTTCAAGATTGATGGTTAACCTATTTTTCTGCCAACTTCTGGGCCGGGTTCATGGGTCTGGTCCGACCCGTGTATCATGGTGGAGAACCCCTTATGGGCCTTTTTTTACTATTTTTTTTCTTTGGCTTTGTTTTAAAATTTCAAGGTTATAACTCTTCTTCTTTTAGATAAGTATTAGGTTTAGTAAATATGAAATTTAGGATTAGTTTTAAATTAGTGTTAAGTTTAGTAAATTTTAATTTTAGGATTAGTTTTAGATTAGTATTAAGTAAATTTTAATTTTAGGATTATTTTTAGATTAGTATTAAATTTAGTAAATTTTAATTTTAGGATTAGTTTTAGATTAGTATTAGGATTAGTATTTTAGTTTTAGGATTATTAATTAGATATCTTAATTTAGGGATTAGAGATTTTAATTAGTAATCTTTAATTTTTAATAGTGAAAAATGAACAAAAAATGATAAAATCAAAAATACAAAAAAAAACATTTAGTTCTTAGGATTAATTTGAGGCATAAGAGATTTGTAGGTACCTATTAAACATCGTGTGCGACTTAGGTATGATATTGAATCGTTATTTGAGGTTTGTGATCTTAAATCATAAAGTGGTTACCATTGCATCTCTTGTATTCCTTTAAATTTGTTTTGTTGATTACTCATTGTTTAGCTTAGCACACATTGTACACACACAACTTCCTTTTGGGCTACCTTACAAAGAACCTATTTATTTCTCGCATTGATCATACCTTGTACTTTTCCATGTTTCCCTCCCCCGTTTGATGTACTTTGTTATCTTGTTTGCCTTTGTTTTTGGTTTTCTTTAGTTAGACATCTTAGGAAATAGGACCGAACCCTAAAAGCATTCTCGACCCATATATCAAGTCATACCCAAAACCTGTAAGTCGATTTCCTCGTGCATCGCCATCAACCTTGTTCGCATCACTTCAACCTTTTTTAATAAACAACAAAACCCTTTATTCAACGTCAAGTGGCATCTTTCTCAAAAATCCAAAAAATACTTAATAAATACGATGTGTCTAGTACGTGATGGAGAAGGAGTAAGAATTAAGCTCCTCCTACACTCACTCTCAGTATTTTGAACACAAGGCGCCCAACTTGGTCGTTCAAAATATTCATCTTTACTCATAGACTTTAGTATAAGACGCATCTCAAAACCATAACAAAAACACTTCACAAATCCAAATCTTTTCATCCTTCGGGATTCCATCAAACACCTTTTTTAAAAAGGGCATGCTATTTCCGTTCTACTGCAAACAGGTAATGTGTAACACTCAGGACAGTGAGCGGCCATACACCTAACTTCTAGAGCGCGAAAGTTAGCATCGTCCATAAAAAACACCAACAAACTGTAGGCCAAACTACGGTTGCTCTGATTTCTCATACCTATTGAGAATACATAGGCATAGGATTGCAATGATCCTTGCGAGCACTCTTTTTTCTTTTCCATCTTTAGTCCTCCATTCCTCATCATCCAAAAGGACATGTTACGTCCATTCTATCACAAACAGGTAACACATAAGACTCCACGAGCGATCCATAATACACCTAACTGCTAGAATGCGCACGATAGCATCGTCCACCTAAACTTCCCATTCTTACCCGTAGTCCCACGAACTACGAATGCTCTGATTCTTCACTTCTTTCAAGTGAAGATACGTAGGCACAACGGCTTAAATCCTTGGCGAGCACTATAATAAAAACCAACCCCTCTTTCCCTTTAGCAAGTAGACTTTTAGAGTAGAACACCCATTCAAGCTTGACAACTTAGATGGTTCCCATCGATTACTATGGATGTGAAGGGGTGATAATACCTTCCCCTCGCATAATCGACTTCCGAACTCGAAACTTGGTTGTGATGACCATGTTCTTTCCCTAAAGGTTTTATCGTTATTTCCCTTTCCCTCGTTGGAATAAATAAAAATTGGTGGTGACTCTTGAAAGTATGAGTTGCACCTAAGAGGGGGGGGGGGGTTGAATTAGGTTCTTTAAAATTTTCTGGTTTTAGAGACTGATTTATTACTTTCTTGAGATATGATGATGGTATGAAAGCGGTAAAGTGCAGAAAGTAAAGAACACCAAGAAATATCCTAGTTCCCTTCACACTCCGAAGGTACTCTAGTTCTGTTTCAACACGAAAGAGATTTCACTATAGTTAGGATCAGTGTACAATAATTTCTAACCTATAGGTAGATCAAAGACTCTTAAACACCTTTAAGATCTAAAACACCAAGTGCGTGAAGAACAATCCTCTTCAATGCACACACTTGCTTTCAACAATCCTGAACAACAATGGGAAATAAATACAATCTAATTTTGTAATGAGTTTGTAACAATGTATACAATGTTTATCAATGCTGTAGATTGATTTTCTCTTTCAATGAGAGTTTTCACAAATGTCTAAGACTTATTGCTCAAGAATTTTCTTTCAATGGATATAAAAATTATGCAGAAAATTCTTTATGTAAAGTGATTTTACTTAGATGTGGAAAGATTAAATTGTGATAAAGATTTTGAAAGAGAATTGAAAGAGATTTTTTTTTAACTTTTGAACGATTTAGGTATTTATATTACATAAACACCTCTTGAGAAAATCATGCAAATCTCCAGAAAAATTGATGAACAATTGCCATGTTTCAAAGGAAACATTTCATGAAAGATTGGTTGAAGAGATGCAATTTTTCAGAATGATTTTTCAAAAATGTTCAGTGGGCAATCGATTGCACATATAGACCAATCGATTGCACCTTCACAAAAACACTTGAAAATTCAAATTTTCAACAGAGCAATCGATTGCACCAAAAGGACCAATCGATTGCACACTAAAACAGAAGCGAAAAAAGAGAGATTTTCAAGCATGCAATCGATTACACCAAGGCACCAACCGATTGCTTACTGAAACAGAAGCAAAAATGATTTAAAATTTTGATCATACAATCGATTTCTCTAAGAGTGCAATCGATTGCACTTACAAAAACTTAGAAAAAATTCTGTTTTAAGAAGCTTGTGTTAGTGTGAAAAGTAATGTAAAAGCTTTTTAATGTTTTGAGCAATCAGGACTTAAACACTTGATGAAAATTCTCATTATACCTTCTGAGGGAAATATTCTTCATGTCAAGTCTTTGTCTTGATTCTGATATCTTGAAATGGTTGATCATCTTTGCCTTCTTTGTCAAGTGATTTGTCTTCATCAAAAGATAGGTTGATCTCTGAGAACCTTGATTTCACAACTCTGTGTCTTTTTTGCATAGCGACACACATCACAGATAACCGTACACTACACACACCAGCCATAAGCCAAACCACAATAGTGTGAAAATGATTCCACCAACATAAAAAACCTGTGACATAATAACAACCAACAACGGTAGCCTGCATAACCTGCAATGAAAACAACAGATCAAACATAACAAGACAAAATGGTTGTACCTTAAAACTTAATTCACAAGAATCATATTTTGTTTAAAAAGAAGGAGATGAGAAAGAAATGAATAAAAACACTTCTCAAAATTCTCTTGATGACAAAAAACACGACATCATACCTTAACCTCCATAACATCAACACAAACCTTCTCCCTACGCCTTGCACTCACCCTGCCTCCACCGTGAAGCATCTCACGATGACTTCCTCACATCACACTATTCATCAGTCACCCTTCTCATAGCCCATTTCCATCGTGAAACTATATCACCCTTTAGCCACCAATCCATTTTACTTTACAAAAAAAAACCCACCACTCAGGCCATTCTTCCGCCGCAACAACAACTTCAGTGCATAACCATAACTAACAGCGCACCACCCTCAATCATAACTTCTTTCATCCACCACATCATTTTACTTCTTTGTTTCACTCAACCTCCACCATCACTTTTTCGATCGGAACAACACAAACGCGACCTCACACTCCAAGCTTCATAAATCTCTCCCTAACACAAATCCTTGCTCTCAGTCCCTCCGTCGGATTTGTAAATGCGCCCTTCAACCATAACTTAGAACTACCACAAACTCCATCACCAATCGCACACCAACACAACCACAATAACTATAACGTTCATCTCCAACCTTCATACATCCAGACACATACATCCGTTCAAATCTATATATTCACCATGTTAAACATCAAACCACAACAAATCCTTCCGCAGTCATAAAATGCAGCAAAGAGAAGAAGAGAAAGCCGCGTGAAGACAGAGAGAGCACGGACAAGAGAGTAAGGACGAATTTAAGTTTTGATGTTACCGTGCGTGAAATTGCGATCCAAGAGAGGGAGATTCACATGAATTTATTAGGGGAAGAAGTTCTTTCTGCTTGCGCGAGATCTTGAAAGAAAGAAGGGAGATCATTGGAGGCTGAGAGAAAGGGTTGAACGTTGTCGTTGTTAACGTGTTGTGCTATTTTTTTCTTTTATTTTATTTATTTTTCTTTAAAATATTTTTTTGTGTTATTATTTATAGTTTTTTTGGTATTTGGTAGCCCATTTGGATCATCACCATACACACCACCTAATCACATGCACCCTCCCCCTTTTATTTTATTTTAGTTTAGTTTTTTTAATTAAATTTCTTTTCTTTTAAAATTGTTTATGATTTTCTTCAAAACTCTTTTATTTTTCTAAGTGAATGTATTGGTTCACTCTTTTTTCAATTTATTTCATTTTATTTCACTTGTTATTTTATCTTGGTCAATAAAGTCTGAATCGTGGAATGTCAGTTAGCAAAGTCGTTTAATTTTTATTATCTCAAATCTGTGGGTGAATGATCATTTGGATCATTCTCCACACTTTGGAATAGTGATATGTTACCTTCGACTGATCGATCAGAAATTCTTGATCAAAGATGAGATCGTTATTCCATTCATTGTTCCATTATAACTCATTGCTCGTCATCATTATCTAACACTTGCATTCTTGTTATACTATGTCCTCTAACTTTTCTTCGTTTCTTATTGAAAAATACAAAAAACATCGTAAACAATAAAAACCCTAAAAAAATTTGTTCAATTTCTTACTGTACTATTTAGTTTAGGACACTTGCACACTAACCCCATTTACTTCTCGCATAATATTCCCTTGTACTTTTCCATGTACCCCGCTCCCTTTTGGATGTACTCTTTTCTTGCTTTGTGTTGGTTATGGTTTCTTACTAGGAGCACCCTTAGGGACTATATTTGACCAAACCCTTTTTCAAGCCCTCGATCGAACGTCAAATGGCTCTTTCCCTTAACTTGTAAGTTGAGGCATTTTTCCTCTCCATCAACCTACCTATTAACCAAGACATCAAACCCTTGATACAACATCAAGTGGATTTTTCTTAATAAAAAAACACTTAATAAACACAATGTGTGTAGTATGTCACGAGCCTTAAGTGGTGTAGAAGGAATGAGAATGGAGCTTCCTTACACTCACTCTGAGTATTTTGAGCACAAGATGCTCGGCTTGGCAGTTCGAAATATTCATCTCTACATATAGTCTTTAGTACAATACACATCTCAAACTCTTTTCAAAAACATAATAAAAACACTTCAACAAATCCAAATCATTTTGTCCTTTGGGATTTTCTCTTCAAACCATTTTCAAAAAAGGAATATTATTTCCATTCTACCGCAATACAGGTAACACATAGGACTCCACGATCAAGCGGCAAACACCTAACTGCTAGAACGGGAACATTAGCATCGTCTATAAAAAACACTAACAAACTATAGTCCCACGAACTATGGACGCTCTGACTTCTCATTCCCATTGAGAATATGTAGGAATAGGATTGCGAGATCCTAGCGAGCTACCTTTTCTTTTTTCAAGCTTCCCTATTTCACCGTAGTGTCACAAACTACAGACACTCTGATTTCTCATTCCCGTTGAGAATATATAGGCATAGGATTGTGAGATCCTAGAGAGCTACCTTTTCTTTTTTCCAACCTTTTCTTTTTTTGAAACCTCTTTTTTTTTTTACCATAGTCCCAAAAACTTAGAATTCTCTGATTTCTCATTCCCGTTGAGAATATGTAGGCACAAGGGTCCCAATCCTTGGCAAGCACCCTAATAAAAAACCAACCCTCTTTTCCCTTTAGCAAGTAGACCTTTAGAATAGAACACCCATTCAAGCTTAAACAACTTAGATGGTTTCCATCGAGTATGATGGATGTGAGGGGGTGCTAATACCTTCCCCTTGCATAACTGACTTCCGAACCAAATTTGGTTGCAAGACCATTTTACACCTTTAGAGGTTTTATCAATATTTTACCTTTCCTATTGGAATAAATAAAATTTGGTGGCGACTCTGTGTCATTTTTCGCATAACGGCTGGTACTTAGGTTTCTAAGGAACCAGAAAGGAAGAACTAAAGGACCTGGAACAGTTGGTAACATATTTCTTCCTTCTATATCTAATGTAATTTATGTTGAGGGTCTAATTCATAAATTGTTATCCATAAGTCAATTAAGTGATATCGGTTATGACATTTTTTTTAATCAAAAAACGTGCAAAGCTGTAAGTCAGAAAGATGGCACAATTCTCTTCACTAGAAATAGGAAAAACAATATTTACAAGATTAAGCTTTCTATATTAAAATCCAATATGTTAAATGCTTAATGTCTGTTAAAGAAGAGTAGTGGGTGTGGCATAGACGCTTGGGTCACATTAGCATGAAGAGGATTTCTCAGCTAAATAAACTTGAGTTAGTCAGAGGTCTACCTAAGCTGAAGTTCACTTCAGATGCTCTTTGTGAAGCATGTCAAAAAGGAAAGTTCTCAAAAATATCTTTTAAATCTAAGAATGTTGTTTCCACCTCTAGAACATTGGAGCTTCTACACATTGACTTATTTGGTCCTATGAAAACATCATCACTCAATGGTAAGAAGTATGGACTTGTCATTATTGATGATTACAGTCGTTGGACATGGGTTAAATTCCTAAGGCACAAGAATGAGTCGCATTCTGTGTTTACTAGTTTATGATATAAAGTGAAAAATGAATTTGACTCTAAGATCGTTCGAGCCTGAAGTGATCATGGTGGATAATTTGAGAATTAGTGGTTTGAAGAGTTATTTAACTCTAATGGCATATGCCATGATTTCTCATGCCCTAGAACTCCACAACAAATGGAGTTGTAGAGAGGAATAATATCACGTTACAAGAAATGGTCAGAACCATGATCAATGAAACAAATGTGGCTAAGCACTTTTTGGTAGAAGCTGTGAATACAACATGTTACATTCAAAGTAGGATCTCTATCAAATCTATCTTGGAGAAGACTCCTTATGAACTGTGTAAGGGAAGAAAATCCAACATTTCTTATTTCCATCCTTTTGGATGTTCTTGCTTTATTCTGAACACTAAAGAGAATCTAAACAAGATTGACTCTAAAGCACAAAAATGAATTATGTTAGGATACTTTAAACGCTCTAAGGGCTGCAAAGTATACAATACAGAAACACGTATTGTGGAAGAGTCAATTCATGTTAGATTTGATGATAAGCTTGACTTAGAAAAGTAAAAACTAGTTGAGGATTTTGCTGATCTAGAAATAACACTTGTCGGCTCTAGAGAAAGGGAAAAAGACTCTGAGTATAAAGATTCAAAGAACGCTGATGAAAATACATCTGAAGAAAATGAATGTCCTCAAACTCAAAAAAGGCAAAGGAATAGACAAACTGTTTATGAAGAATTGATTCTTGGAGACAAAGCTGAACTTGTCAGAACAAGATCCACTTTCAAACAGACTGAGGAAATGCTTACGGGATTGGTGTCTTTGATAAAACCAACTTCGTCTAATGAAGCACTTCAGAAAAATGAATGGATTCTGGCAATGCAAGAAGAACTGAATCAGTTCTCCAGAAATGATGTCTAGGATCTGGTACTCAAGCCAAAAGGAATTCATGTTATTGGAACCAAGTTGGTATTTAGAAACAAATTAAATGAGAAAGGAAAAATCGTCAAAAAAAATCACGCCTGGTTGCACAAGGTTATAGTCAACAAAAAGGTGTGGATTATAATGAAACCTTTGATCTAGTCTCCAGGTTAGAATTTATCCGTCTTTTAATTTCTTTATTGTTAATCATGGTATTATTTTATATCTAATGGATGTCAAAAGTGGGTTTCTAAATGGATACATTTTTGAAGAAGTGTATGTTCACCAACCTCCAGGTTTTAAAAACATCAAGTTTCCAGAACATGTTTTTAAACTTAAAAAGTCATTTTATGGTTTGAAACAAGCTCCTAGAGCTTGGTATGAAAGACTAAGTTCTTTTCTTCTAGAAAATGACTTTACCAGAGGTCAGGTGGACACTACTCTCTTCTGTAATAACTTTGGAAATGATCTGATGATTTTCCAAATTTATGTAGATGATATAATTTTTGGTTCTGCTAATCCATCTATGTGTCAAGAGTTTTCTAAGCTAATGTAGGCAGAGTTTGAAATGAGTCTGATGCAAGAGCTAAAGGACTTTCTAAGGATACAAATAAATCAAACTTCAGATGTCACGTACATTCATCAAAGCAAGTACAAAAAAGAGCTCTTGAGGAAATTCGACATGTCAGATAGAAAACCAGCAAAGACTCTCATGCATCCTACATGTATTCTGTAGAAAGACGAGGTAAGTAAAAGGTTTGTAAAAATATCTATCATGGTATGATAGGCTCTCTTCTCTATCTGACTGCTTCTCGTCCAGATATTTTATTCAGTGTATGTCTTTGTGCTCGATTTCAATTAGATCCAAAGGAAACTCATTTCACTTCTGTTAAAAGAATCCTAAGGTATCTGAAGGGAATATCTAACCTTGGATTGAAGTATGAGAAAACATAATGAATACAAGCTATCAGGTTTCTGTGATGCAGATTACATTAGAGATAGATTAGAACGTAAAAGCAATTTTGGAAACTGCCAATTTTTAGGAAACAATCTCGTCTCATGGGCCAGCTATCACGGTGAGGATCAGATATCAAGCTATTATTTTAACTTGAATCACAAAATATTTAATGTTCACCATTGAACTTTAATTTATCCAAAGTAAAAGGAAAAGATCGAATAAAACCCTAATTGTGCAATGTAACAACAATGCAAAGAGATCTAAAGGTTTGGGGGTTGGTTATACTAAGGGAAGGTACTAGCACCCTAAGTATCTAAAGTATCCTATAGGAGCCTCTTGAAATTATTTGTGTTATGGTACTTTGCTTGCTAATGTTTGGAAATGTTCTACTTTTGGGTTTTATGAGATAAGGAACCTAAGGAGGTTTATTGCTAGTGTTCTCGCCAAGACTTCGCAGTCTTATGCCTACTTATCCTAACAAGGACAGAATCAGAGTAATCGTAGTTCATCTAACTAAGGGTGAAGAACACTTGATAGTGATCAAGGTTCCAAAGGGAAAAGTAAGTGTTTATAACAATAACACTTACATGACTTAATGTTATACCCCAAATTTTGACCCTAGATTTCATCATCATTCTAGTAGCATCAAACATTGCATTGCTAACCCTAACCTTGTGCAAGTTTATTTTTGTTTTGTTTCATTTGAATTAGGGTTTTGAATTAAGAGAATCAAGATGATATTTATTTGATCAGTCAATGTCTTGGATTGGTCATCAACCTACCAAGTGTGCATACACTCAAGAGACCTCTCTCCATCAATAACCAAGTACAAATTGGTCTTGTTACAAGTCCATTGAAGCTTAATTTCATCTTACCTCAAATTAGGGTTTCATCAAGAAAAGTCAATTGTGCCTTTGACTTTTGATCAAAGCATGATATCAAGCCTTGGGACATGATTCAAGACACTCAAATACATACTTGGATTTCATCGATGATGTTTGAAAGGTTTAAGAATACAAGATCATTAAAGATCACACAGTTGAATTCATCAGATGCACGAGCTTTAAACTACAAAGTCAACTCTTTGTCTTTTAGGATTTTTGGTCAAAATTGAAGTCTTCAAGCCAAATTTCATGAAAAAATGTTTGATCCATGAGTCCGAGCATGAAAAATACAAAAATTGAGAGGTTTATTGTAAAATGGGTAAATGGAAGGAAGTTGTAAATTTTTCTAAGTATGGAAGAAAAACCCTAATTTGGTGCCAACTTTGAAAGGTCATAACTTTCAATATAGACCACCATATTTTGTGTTCCAAAGATCAAATTGAAGCCCTTGCAACATACTACAACTTTTTCAACGAGGGTTAATCTCCAAAAAATGCATAGCTTTTGAGTTAGGGAACCATCAAGTTTGTGAAAATCTTTCCACACTTAGAAAATTTTCAAGGCAGTTTTTGTTCACAAAAAATACCAATCTTTGGAGCCAATTTTCACTATGATTCATTGAGAATCAAGAAATTAATCAAACATTAAAGTTTTAGAGAATGTTTGGGACTTTTCAAAAAGCACAATAACTCCTCCATAGCATTCTTGAGCTGAGAGTTTCAAAGGGATGAAGTTGGTGTCACAAGGTTGATTTTCATGCCATTCCACAAGTTGTTCTTGACAAAATCTCTAAGCCATACCCTATGATCTGGTTTTAAAGTCCTTATTACTTCTAAATTAATCCATAATCAGAAGTTTACACAAAATAATGGAGCATTATCCAAATGGTTAAGTTATTGTTCAAGTGATCATGCCATTTTAGGAAGAAAGGCTTCACTTCCATTTTAGAAAAATGACTTTAATCATAAAGTCAACTTGCCTTGAGCCTATCACATGTTGCTTCTACAGAAACCACTTTCTTTTCATAGAAGCAAGGCCTCTAAATCACTCAACAACTCTAAGAGAGTTTGTACTATGCATTAGAAAATCAAAATTCATGAAACTATCCTTTGAATTTCAACCAAACCATGTGAACATCCAATTTACAATTCTGCCGAGCATTGAACCTCAATATTTCCCTATAAATAGACGCTCATTCCAAGCCTCTAACACACAAAAAAAACTCATCAAAACATCCCTCAAAACCTGCAACTTGCTCATTCTTCCTTTTGTGCCAAGAAAACTCCAACTTGCACAAACTCAACCAGTTTCAATTCCACACCTCAAACCACCAATCTAACCTTTCAAACACATCACAAATCATCCATTGAAGGTGTCCAAACCTTCATATCCATCCAAAATCTGCTAGAATAAAAAGTCAACCATCAAAACCTAGTTTTGTTGACTTTTTGTGTTTTCCAAGCCAAGTCTTGATTCTGACCATTTTCAAACATTCCAACACCTCTAAAACACTCCATAAAACATCCCTAAAATTTTCCAAAATTGGTTGTGCATCTGTAACCCCATTTCCTTGTTGTTTCATTTTGGTTATTTTTCCATATTTTGCAAAAAGGAAGCATATTATGTTCCAGCTATTTTCTTTTGGTTCTAAGCATCTTAAAGCTTCATAGGAGGTCCATTGAAGGTGTTCCAATCATAAAACCATCTCTATAAAATATTTGAAGGGTTTTAGCTTTTTGCTTCAAGAGGTAAGTCCACTTTGAACTTGAACTTATTAAACCATGCTATGCTTTGATGTACATTAACCACAAACATGTTTGTTATGTTGTATATGATGTGTTTGATCCATTAGTTGATGCTATTTATGATTGTGTAAGGTTGTAGCTAGAAAATGAAAATATGAAGCTTTTTGGGTTATGCTATCGTGTTTTTAAATAGAGGCATTTTAAGGGAAAAAACAATGGTACCACCGAAATCCTTGTGAAATGTTAGAGAAGTTTGTTTTTTTATTTCATCCATTTTCATGGAGTATTGAGGAAGTTATACTTGGTTTTGCAAAACTAATTCTGAAGGTGATGACCAGCCATGGTTATGGCACATTGGTCAGGTTTCAGGTCAATTTTAGGATTTCTTTTAATTTGTGGGGGGTGATACAATGGATGTATCACCACCCCAGTGGTTAAGACCTGCGCGCGTGTTTCCCTTTGACCTGGAGAATTGGGGTCCGAATCCCCCCTGCCTCAGTTCTTTTTATTTTCTGGATTTTCAATTGAATTTCATATATTATTGAATGTTTCCATCCATAGTCACAACGCGGCGCAGTAGCTGGACTGGTAGTTTTTTGATCCCTCAACCAACCCAGTGTGGGTTCTGATGCGTGCTATCCGCAAGTATACGGAGTACGTCAGAGTAATATAAAATATTATCAATCCCACAAAGACCAATGTCAATCTATCAATTACTATTATTACAATGTTTATCTAAAGCTAATGAAAACAAAGAGCAATACACACAGAGAAAATAAAAACTAAGGAATGAATTTAAATTCAGAATAAAGGCATACTGGAATGTAATTCTCATCGATCAAACAATACTCCTATTGTCTAAGTAGTAATACTTATGGTGCAGTGTTTTCTTTCTTGAAAAAGAGTTAATGAAAAAGGAACTGTCGCGTTAGCATAATCAGAACAAGACCTGACCTTTAATCTATACCAGCCGCTCACGCTGCACCATTCGCATCTTATGTTAAAGTGAAAAAGTCCTTTTATATAACTACCTCTAAGACCTAGTTAAAAAGTTTTTTTGATTGGAAACCTTAATATCAAAGGTTTTTCGACATATGCTCAGCCAACCGGATCCTAAATCTATGAACGTGTCGGGAAATAGTTTTAAAATCACTTTCTAATAATACCAGATTTTCCTAATTAATTAATAAAGCGCTCTCGCTATTTTTACCAATTAAAAACTAACCAACTCTTATCTAAAGTGTCGGACGGCTTTCGATCTTACCCAAGATAGTCACGGTCCCGTTCGCGTAATGGTCGATCAATTTAAGTTCAGAAAAGTTGCATTAAAATCCAAAATAACCCCTAAAGTGTTTCTACAAATACAACATATGGAGTACCGTCGAAATGACAATCTTCACATCCTAGCACAACAGATTTAGCTAGACATGACGGTGATAAACATAATAAAATATTTGTTCGTAGAATAAATCATTTAGGGAATGAAACATGCGTGATTGGTTTTTCAAATGAACGAAAGTGTCACTCTTATGTTCAATTCAGAAAATGAACCTTGGAAATAAAAGCGATATGTAAATTGTGAGGGAAAATGCGATTGGTTTTCAGAAGAACAAAAGTGTCACGCTTGAGTTCACTCTTAGAAAAACGAATCTTCGAAATAAAAGCGATATGTAAATCATGCGGAAAATAAATGCCTGATCGGTTTCCAAAGGTAAAAATTAAAGTGTCACTCTTAAGTTCACTCTTGGAAACATATCTTTGAAATAAAAAGCGATAAATAAATCGTGCGAAAATTAAACAAATTAAAGCAAGGCGGGAAGTAAATAATAAAAGTGCAATTAAAATAAAACCTACTCCAAATTGGAGAATTGAATCTGGTACAATGCTGGAAAGTAAATCTGACTTGAAAGTAAAATTAAGGCAAGCTTAAAGTTCCTATGCTATGATGCTCCAACCTCAATTACAACAATGGTGTGATAACCCTTCGATGTGACGATTTATCGCTTTAACAATTAAATATATGCCTATGCTGAGAACTAATACTAGATGCCTAAAACAAAAGATCTAGGTCCTATTTATAGTGTAACAATGGCTTGGAAGTTACGTAGCTCCTTCAGAAATCGCGTGGAGGAAATATCTCTGGTCATGGCATCATGCTCCAACCGTCCTTGACCGAGCCACCTAATACAAAGATGGCGCCCGCCATCTAGACATGGCATCTGCCATGTGTACAAAAGGTGGTATACATGGTCAAGTGACGGTTAAAATGTGGCAGAAACCCTACACGTCATGGCTACCTTCATGGTCAACGCCATGTGGAACGTCGTGTGTGTAATTTTCACCCAAAACTCCGTTTTACGCTCCTTCCGCTCCATTTCTTCATGTAAGGCTCTTATTAGGAAATGTACCTAAAAACAAGACAAAACACAAGCATAATGCAAGAAAATAACAATTAAACGACAATAACATGTGCAATCCGAGCCAAATACGCAATGTGTTTTAGTGTTATCAGGTTCAACACCCATGAGGGTCATTTCCTCCCTTTTATGACTTAATTTCTTTATTTTCTTTACAAATTCAAAACCTCATAACTTCTTCATCATAAATGATTTTTGACCCATTATTTTTGAAAAATGTTTATGTTCATGTCTAGTTTCTTTTTGTGAAAATAAAATTCCAAAAATAATTATTTTTATTACACTTATGTATGCTTAAAATGTGTGACTTTTTAGGGTTTTCTTAAGGTTCATTTTGATTCTTTCGTTGATTCCCTTGATTTTCTTTGTACATAAGGACTTGTATGAACCTTGTGCAACTTGCGTGAACCTTGTATAATTTTGTGGACTTGTGAATCCTTGTTTGAGTTTGACTTTGAGGCATTTTTATTTTTATGTTTACATGTAAATGTATGTTAAAACTTTGTTCATACCATGAGACATTTTTCTTGATATTTTGTCTTAACATGTGACTTCCTTCCATGTTTACATGACATCTTATTCAAGACCATGTTTAAACCCTAACATGTATGTTTGGTTGTTACTATTTGTATTAACATTTTCAACTTGTATCCATTAATTGTACGTTCAAGTAATGTCTTAACTTGTTCACATGATGTCTGAACTTTAACTTGTCATCTAAGCTTACTCTCATGTCATCCATTATATTATTTCATCTTTCATCCAGATGTTATTGTCATAAACATGTCTCTTTGTTCAAGTATGTCTTATTTGTTACCTTTACTTGTCCATGTTTAAATTGTGTTCATGATTAAGTGATGTTTTAACTTATGTATGTTTACCTTGAATCTTGATTGTTACCATGTTAAGTAATGCTTTGACTTATACATGCCTTATTTCATCTTTGAATCTTCTTCATGTTAAGTGATGTCTTGACTTATACATGTTAACCTTGAACTTTTTCCTCATCCATGTTTAAGTGTTGTCATAACTTTCGCATGTTAACTTGAACTTTGTTTTCATCCATGTTTAAGTGTTGTTATAACTTGTACATGTCATACTTGAACCTCAAATCTTACCATGCTTAAGTGTTGTGATGACTTATCCATGTTGAAATGTTTAAATTGTGTTCATGATTAAGTGTTGTTATAACTTATTATAACTTATTCATACTTTTCTTGTATTCATGATTAAGTGGTGTTAGTAAACCCCAATGCATGCTTGTCCTAATTATGTACTTGAGCTTGTCATCCATGATGCCTTAGTCTTGTTAGAACTATACTTCACGTGTGTTTAGATGTTGTAACATCTTTGCTTATATAAACTTACTTTGGTTGTCACCATGTTTGTTTGGAACTTCATTAAACTTTGAATGTGCTTAGTTGTTACCTTGTTCTTTCATGACTTTGTCAAGTCTTTGCTTTAGATGTTGTCACATTTACCCTTATGCTTTGGTTGTAACCATGTGCTTTAACTTTGTCATACCACAATTAGCATCATGCTTGAATGTTACTTTAAATATTTGCAATTGATATCATGTTTGAATATCATACTTGTTCATCTCATCCATATTATTCATACTTTATTTAAACTTTGTCAAGTTATCTCCCCAAGTGATGCTAGCTTGTTAGCTTCCATCCTTTCTTACCTTTTGCTTCCTAATCCAAGGGAAATAATACTTCATTGAATTAATGTCATAAGTAGTTTAGCAATACCCAATTCCCTTTTGACCTTGTTAGAGTCATTAAATCTTTCAACTTAGACTTAGAGTAGAATTTACAACTCTTTTGACTTTGTTAAGTCATGTAAGTGTTAAGGCTATACCACTTCCCCCCCCATTGAACCATGATCATAATCAAGTGTTCATTCATCCCTAGTAAGGTGAACTACAAATGCTCTGAATCTATCCTCGTAAGGATATGTAGGCACAAGACCACGAAGTTTTGGCGAGCATACTTAGTAATAAGCCCCATAGGTTCGTATCCTTACCAATAAAACCCAAACACAAGACATCTCAAAGAAAATAGCAAACAATAACACAAATACCAGCAAGAGGTTCCTATAGAGTACTATAGATGCTTAGGATGCTAAAACCTTCCCTAGGTATAACCAGCCCCCGAACCTTAGATCTCTTAGCATTGTTGTTACATTAAAAACTTAGGATTTTATACAATTTTTTCCCTTTCCCTTGGATAAAATAAATTTCGGTGGTGAATCTTAAAGATTTGTGATTCAAGTTAATCAATATCTTGATATCCAATTCTCACCACAACACTTAACAAAGTCTTAGAGTTAACAAACTCTTACCTAAGGCTATGTTGAAAGGTTAATGAATTAACAAAGTCAAAATGGGTAGTTGAGGGAATGCTATACTACCTATGACATAAAGACAACAAAAAAAATCTTTCCATTGGATTTAGGCAACAAAAGAAAAGAGAAGAAGGAAAGAGAAAAAGCTAACAACACTAGGGGATGAATTGACAAAGTCAAAATAAACATGAGTATGTGGGTGATAATGGAAGAGATGAACAAGAATGATATTCAAATATGATATCGAAGTAACCAAATACATGACAAAGGATGAAATTCAAACATGATATCAACTAAAAAGGATAAAGAGTGATAAAGATGATCTTCAAACATGACACCAATCAAGGTAAATAATAAGTGACAAAGAAGATATTCAAACATGATATCAATCAAAGACACATGAGATGAAATGAGATATAACAAAGTCAAATGAACATGGTAACAACCAACACATGAAAGTAGATGTGACAACATTTAAGATAATACTTAACAAAGTCATAAATAATCATGGTAACAACCAAGGATAAATATAGATGATGCATAGTCAAAGCATACATGAGACATGGTTCTAACAAGACAAAATAACAACACAAGTATGGCATATCATAGCATGTTCATAACAATAACATGTGAACATGGAATATAAACACATAAGTAACAACCTATGAGTGTTTCACCATAAAATTTGCCCACCCGTTTTCTAACTATTAACCGGCTTTTGCTTCACATTTCATCTAGGTCGATCATTTCTCGCATATTGTCCATGTTATCAGTCGGATTGAATTTATCGGGATTACAGCCGCTTTTGTTTGCATTTTAAACAATTAAAATGAGTTCTAATGTTGAGTTCTATGTCGAAATTGAGTGAAAGTTGCTCTCTTCCTAGTGGTTCAGCCCGTGCCGATTATTTTGGTGCATTTCGGTGTTCGCCCTTTTTCTGTTTTTATTTCACTGCATTTTTGTGATTTTATTTCTATTTTTGCTTTAATTCCTTTTTTATAATTTTAGATTTAATTAATTTTAATAGGACAGTTTTATTAGAATTTAGAATTTAAGTTCTATAGAATTAGATTTTAATATAGTTTTTCTAGAATATAGAAATAGATTTTTAATTTTAGAAAATAGTTTTTTAAAATAGATTTATTAGAAAATAAATTTTTTAATAGAATTAGATTACTTTTGTTAGAAATTAGAATTTTATTATTTTTGTTAGATTATTATTTAGAATATTAGAATTTAGATTTCTTTTAATAGAATTCAGAAATAGAATTTGTTTTAGAATAGAAATTATATTTTTATCAATTTAGGATTAGAATAGTTTTTGTATTATTATTTAGATTTAGAATTTAAGTTTTTAGAAAATCGTTTTCAATTTAGAAATTAAATTTAGAATTAAAAACTAGTTTTTTTTCTATAAATAGTTAGAAAGTTGGTTTTAGAATTAATTAATCAATTTTAGAATAGATTTTAATCTAGATTAGTTAATTAAGTTTTAGTTTAGAATATTATTTAGATTAGTTAGATTAATAGAGTTAGTTTATTAATAGTCAGTTAATTAGTTTTAGAATTAATTAGAAGTTAGTTTAAATTAGTTTGATTAGGATTAGATTTTAGAATAGTTAGATTATTAGGATTAGTATTTAATAGTCGTTATATTAGTGTTAGTACAGTTTAATCAATAATTAATCAAACAATTTGGGGACAGCCTCCGCCACGTGTCAAGTTCTGGGTGTATAAAGCCCTATTCATCTTCTCCTACCTCGGTCTGCAGAAACCCTACCGCCGCCAGTTCCTATTTATCATCCTCTTCAGAAACTAAAACGCCAACCTTTTCCTCTTCCTTTCCCGCCGTCGGGTTTCTCTTCCTCCATCAACCAAACAACCACCCTTCTCTGTTTCGAAACTTCGTCGTGAAACCCACCTTTAACTCACCTTTTCACAACCACAAACCTCCTTCCAGACCCATTTGTGAAACCTTCCAAACCCATTCGCGAAACCATCCAGACCCAGAATCTTCACCTCAACAATAACTCTTGAAACAAATCCAACTATAACTCTCCTTCTTTTCTCCGCCGAAACTCATTGTCTTCCTCTTCTTCTTCCCACCAACCTTCAAACACGAACCGCCCTTCCCTTAAACCTCACCTTCAGAAATTCATATTCAAACCTTCAACCCATTCTCAAACCATCTCAACCTCCTTAACCCATTTTCGAATTCCCAAAATCCCAAAACTACCACAACAGAACATAACCGTCTCCAAGTCCTTCTTCATCCACAACACCCTCTAACCCATTCCTCCATTGAAAACTCCAAATCACCTACAACAACACATCACAGACCAAAAACAAAAACCATAGAAAGAAAAGAGGGAGCTTGAGCGAGAGAGATCGAGATCTCCGCGAGAGGAGTTTTGAAACAGATACTGGACTTTGTTTCTTTTCATCTCTAAGGGCGGATGACTTTCTTTTTTTTTTTAAAATAATTATTTTTTTTTAGAGTTTTGGTAACTCACTTTTTTCTAAATAAATATATATAGTTTATAATGTTTTTTAATCTAAGTTTAGATTCTTAATATTTTAGTAAATTTATTTTTAATATAACACTTTTTTTAATAAGTTTGTTTTCTTGGAATTATTAATTCAACATGTTTTTTTAAGGTTTATTTCTTTTAGAATTAATATATTTTCTTAGACGCTAGATTTTGACTTTTTCTTATTTTATTCACCTTTGAGGACTTATTTCCTCTTTTTGGTCGATGAAGAGACCTCTTTTGTTTTTCTGTCAAATTATTGATGAGAAACAATAGATCCGAGACCAAACACTCTTTCGTTTTCATTTTTGACTTTATTTCATCTTCATTTCACTTCCGTCGCTTTTTGGGTCGATGACGAGACCTCCAAGTTGTTATACGTCAAATTATTGATGGAAACGACAAGTTCGAGACCAACTTTCTTTCTCCTTTTTATTTTCGACCTTTATTTCATCTTTGGTTATTTTCACTGCTCTTTGGTCGATGACGAGACTTCCGTAAACCGTTACCAGTCAAACTATTGATGAATAATGTTGGACCCGAGACCACCTCCTTTCTCTCCTCATTTCTTCTTCTTTTCGATTCTATTTTGACTTTCCTCGATCGATGAAGTCTTGTATCCGTAAGCGTCAGATTATCGAAGTCGATAACCTTCCCGATTTCAAATCTATGGAAAATGACCGTTTGGGTCATTTTCTCTACTTTGGGATCGCGATAGGCTACCTTCGATTAATCGACATTATGTTTGCGATTAAGACGAGATCCCACTGTTTTTGGTCTGTGCGACACGATTAAATAGGAGAATGATCCTCAATATCATTTCTCTATCTTGTCCTTAGCATGAATATCAATCACGCGACCTCTTATAGTTTGACTTCCCTCATAAGTCGAGCTACGACGGTTTAGGGTCACATTGGCCCCGATTCGATTCACTTACACTTTCGGACCTTTTTCAAACCCATAACCGCGATGAGTGTTGTGAGTCAAGCGTTAGACACGTAGAAAATGATAATTGGGAGCCTCTTCTCATATTGTCTAGAGTGTTTAGCATATGCTCTTTAGGCGATATGCGATGCACTCGCTCCTACGTCTTAGTATTTTGTATAGTGCGTGTCCCAATCCGACCCGGTTCCCTTCTGTTTAGGCATTCCAGACCTAGGAACCTTTTCTCTCGCATTCGTACGATCTAGATCATTTTTCTCTCGCATCCGTGCGATCGAGATCCCTTTTCTCTCGCCCCCGTGCGATCGAGACTGTTTTCCGTAGTTGGCCGAACTACAGCTGCTCTAATTCTTCATTCCCTAATGAAGATATGTAGGCACGAGGATCCCTATCCTTGACGAGCACACTAACAACTAAATTCCCCTTTCTCTTGCCCCAGTGCAATCGAGACCAACCTGTTATCCGAACCTTTTCTCTCGCCCCCGTGCGATCGAGACCATTTTCCCGTAGTTAGCCTGAACTACATTTTGCTCTGATTTCTCATACCAGATGAGGATACATAGGCACAAGATGGGGATGTCTTGGCAAGCAACCTCCCCCGTAGTTTCCCGAACTACGTTGACTCTGACTTTCCCATTGCACTAGGGAATACGTAGACATAGGGCGGCGATGTCCTATCGAGTCAGTTCTTTCTCTTCACCCCCGTTTAGCAGTAGCATTAGATAGTTTTCACCCATAGATAGAAAACAAGCATGGATCCCGTTGAGTACAACGGATGTGAGGGGTGCCCATACCTTCCCCTTGCGTAACCGACTCCCGAACCCAAGATTTGGTTGCGATGACCTTGTCTTTCCCTTTTTTTTCGTCAGATTTTCTTCGGTCGTTTCCTTTCCCTCTCTCTGGGATAAATAAAGAACGATGGCGACTCTTCTGTCAGTCAGCCAGCTCTTTTCGCAGTGATGCGACAGCTGGCGACTCTTCTAGGGACTTTTCCCATCCCCTATGCGAGCAAATCCTAGAACTTGTATGTTTTTGTGGGTTTGTATATTTGTGTGTTGTATTTTTTGTATATTGTTGTATTTACATTTTCCGCACCTTATTATCTGTTGTTGCTGTGCTGTTGGGTGGGATTGTTCCATTGAGAGATAAGCCCAATACCCAGGCTTGAGAATACACATAGCATTAGAGTGGAAAGTAGTGATGGACCTGTATGTTTTGGCATGCACTAGTCCTCAAAAAATCCGCGTTCAGATGAGGTTTTCTTTGAAGACATCTTATCCTGTACATTGGTCGCGAGGGAGATGTTGGATCTGAAAACTGTCGACTCTGGAGACCGATCATTTGGGAGTCAGCTAAGTGAGGCCGCTTCGTTTGACCATGATGCAAAACTAGAAATGGTGAATGTATCATCGTTTCTCGAAAGTCTGTGACGCTGACGATCGCATAGGATGTTGAACCTTATCAAATTAGGTCCATACCTGTGAATGGGAGGGTTATGCAGGAAAATTTTACCTCCAACCAACCCGGTATTCTGGTTTTCTCTTCAAAGCAGACTTATGAACTTCTTCAGTCAGTAGAGCAACAGTTATTCAAAGCTTTGTGGAAGCTTTGATCCCTTTGTTTGTTGCATTTTTGCATTTTGCATTGCATTTGCATCTCATGTTTGCATATCCATCCTCTTCCGGAGCAGAGAGCTTATCCATATTTTGTCCAACCCGCAGTTGATTTCTCGACACTCGCATTGGACTTGAATTAGCTTTTGGAGGGATCATGAACTCAGGAGAGCAGAATCTAGTTGTTACAAGGGCATAGCTTGAATTGATGAAGAACCAGCTAGATCAGCTCCTAGAAGCCATGATAGTTATGACTAGGGGAGAGGCTAATATGCATAGGACTCCAATGAACAATGTCGCTCAAGCTCAGCCTGTGCAGATTCCTGTTGAAATCAAGATTGGAAAGCCCAGTTCCCTGAAGTTGGCGGTCCTTTATATCATGTCATTTCTTTGCATTTGTGTTTTCTTTTTTGTTAAAGTGCAAACTTATTTGTAGAACTTATCTGTTTTCAATTAATAATGATAATGAAATGAATATGCAAGTTTCGATTAAATCCATTCATGTTCACTCAATACTTTTTATTGATGTCAAACGCTTGTTTAAGCGGAACCCGAGGGAGGATGACGAAGTTGAAAGACGCAAGCTTCCGATTGTATGCTTTTGAATAAAACCTCTGCTGATGATGTACAAGCATTGTTTCAAATTCCTAAACACCGAAGATATAAGGATGATAGTCCCTTGTCAACCCCTTTGAGCCTAGTAGTAGGAGTTTCTTTCTGAAAACAAAAAAAAAACCTGCAACCTTAACCTGGGGTAGGGTAGGTGTCAGTTAATTTGACCGAGCATCCAAATTGCAAAAGGAGTATTCTCGTTCGAGGATCAATCGCCACCTGTAGAGGTCGTACCTAAAAAACCACAATGGTTAAACCTCGCCGACCAAGGAGTAAGACAGTCACAATCCCTTCAACAAGTCAGACAAGCCGGTGTCACACGATTTGTTCCAGAAAAAAGACAGAAGAAAAAAGAGAAAAACCGAAGAATCTCGCTAAGTCGATAACTTGAAAAAAAGTGGCGTAGGCAAAAATTAGGGCATCCCACTGGACGTAGAAATCAAAGATATACTCAGAAGACTCAGTCCAGGAAAAAATAGGGAAATAAAAATGATGAAAAACAAGTCGTGTGACTCCAGACACCAAAGACGAAAAGCGAGTGACTGTCACTCCGAAAACTTGTGGTTTCCTTAACCATCACTCCTATCATTCAACCTTTGAGAGGTGAGCGCTTGTGTGAAATTAGCTGAATATAGGATTGGAGAACATCAAGAAGAATAGGTGGGTTAAAACAAACTTTGAGCCTTATATCCTTTCTTTCATAACCGTGAACCTAGCCACGTTACAACCTTCAAAAGACCTAATTGAAGTAGGTTTGTTTCGAAAGCATACTTCGCTAAAGATCGCATCAAAACTGACTCCTAAAAGGATTTTCTTACCCTATGGGTATTGACGTTGACATTCTGATTAGTGATTCGTTCACTATATGTCACAATTTTTTTCAGTGAACAGACTTGGATTTAAAAACTGTCATATGCATTGCATTAATATTATCCTTTGCAAAACGATTTGTTTTACTTGCGAGTAAGCACTTGACATCAGGAGAGTTTCCACAATGGAAAGTTTGATCGAGATAAGATGCAGAACGCCTGAGTACTCCGTTGAGAAAGGTCAAGTCATATCAAATGATCACATAAGGGGAGTCAGCCATCTAAGATTCAATTAATCTGGGGCAATCAGGTCGAGATTCAATAAATCTCTCGAAGATTAGTCAGAGGCATCTTCTGCACAGATCAGCCAATCAGGGGAAAAAGTCATTGCAAGGCTGGGGCAGGCCACCCCAAGAGCACAGAGGTTATCCTTATTCAGAAGGCAAGCACCTCTCCAAGGTTCAAAATGCGGAGGCAGTTCATCTTAAACCATCAGGGTGCGGAGATTCCAAGTTTCCTTTCGAGGAAGATTTTTATAGAGATCCCACAGGCTGGGGCAAAATTGGAAATAAAGGAACATTTTCCTCTCCGTATTTTTAGAGCTACTTAGAGCAATTCAAGCAGGTTCAGTCAACCTTCAAGTTCAAGATGAATGTTGGGAAGTCATGTTAACCATTCCCTTGACCCTTCAACCTTAAACCTTGTATCCAGACAAGTCATTCACAAACCTTGTATCCAGACAAGTCATTCACAAACCTTGTATTCAGACAAGTCATTTTCCAATCTTGTATCCAGATAAGTCATTTTCCAACCTTGTATCTAGACAAGACACTTTTCAACCCTGTATCCAGACAGGATATTTCCAGCGTCAGCCGTACCTGACCCCTCACAGATAATCCAAAGCCTAATCCCTATTGGCAACCACCAAAGTCCAATTCCTATTGGCAACCACCAGAAAGTCCAATCCTAATGGCGCCTCATTTCAAAATCCAATCCCCATTGGTACCCAGAAAATTTCATCTTTAAAAAACCAATTGCCATCAGGTTTCACCTATCTTCCCCAACAAAAGTCCAATCATACTTGGCACATCCAGTTATCCCCAGCGGAGTTGGCTTCATCTCTTCAGCATTTATTTTGCTGGAGTGGTTCTTTTGCATCTAGCTTTCCCCCGCAGCCCGAGCCTGCATCTGCATTTCTACATATAGTGATCATTTTTGCATTGCATCCTCAAATGCGTAGCATTTCCATTTCGTATGTGTCGCTACCGCGAAAATAAGGTGCCGGCAAAACAGAAGAGTCGCCACCTTTCGTTATTTATCCCTTGGAGCAGGAAAGGAAACGATCGGAAAAACCTGACGAAAAGGGTAAGACAAGGTCATCGCAACCATTGTCTGGGTTCGGGAGTCGGTTACGCAAGGGGAAGGTATTAGCACCCCTCACGTTCGTCGTACTCGACGGGATCCACACTTGTTATGTTTACTGGACGAGTTGGTTTATCTATCTACCTATCAAGGCTGGCTTAAACGGAAAAGAAAAAGACTCGGCAAAGCGTCGCACTTTATGCCTACGTATTCTCATCAGAGAATGAGAAATCAGAGTCAACGTAGTTCGACTAACTACGGGTTATGGGGAAGGTGGCTCGCCAATACGTCAGTATTGTGCCTACGTACTCTCAACAGGTATGAGAGATCAGAGCTTACGTAGTTCGGGATAATACGGATTACGGGGATTCAGATTCATCTGTTTTATCGAGTAGGGCTAAACAGCAGTTCCAGCAGTTAGGGACAAAGCCTGTTTACGTTGGCGCTGAAGTTTAACGACACTCTTTTCTTCAGAAAAGCTTTCCTTTGAATTATGGGCCCACGGGGCAAAAAGGTTTGAAGTTTGTTTTCTGTTTTTTACGAAAGAAGTGTTTTTTATTGTGTTTGCAATTTCAATCGCACTAGAGACTATGACCTAAGAGTGAATGCGTCGCATGTCACCCAAAGGGTACCATACTAAACATCCAGATTGTTGGAAAGAAGCTCTCCAACAATCCTTTCTCAGATAGCTTAAGGCTCGTAACGTACGATAGAAATCATTCATGATTACTGTATCTTAAGCTGTTTTGAGATGAGAAGAGAGCAGGCTCAACTACGGGGAGACTATCAAGTCCTACTGTTGTCATGCCAAGGATTCATCCTATGGTTGAGGTTTGAAACAGGGAACTCCTAGAAGTTATCATGCATAGGTTTCAACCTATGGTTCTATCATCCCTTCCTTATCAAAGGATGTGAGAGTCCTAAGGGATCATGTCAATGATAAACAGACACAGATAAAGCGTCAGCTTAAACAGTAAACAGTAATACAGTAAAATGCATGCAATGCCAGTGAGGGAGGAAATGTGTGTGGGGCAGCAGCCTCCACAAGCTCATCTCAACCTCAAGCCAGATATGAATAACTGCAATCATACAGAAAAGTAACAACATGCTATCAAGCAGAATATAAGAGACTGTAATCATACAGAAGAAATAAGATGCTATCAAGCAAAATAGAACACATGGGCAAGGGAGCTGGGCTCTACCGAATACCCGCAAGCAAAGCTACACAGTAACAATACAAGCAGAGGGAGCAACTCAACCTCTAGTGCAATCATGCTCCTAGATTGAAGTCAGTCTAGTCATGGACTTATTCTAATGCATCAAGCAAGTCAAACAAGGCACATCAGCACAGAAAAGAAAACAGTCAAGAAAGCAGCAGATCAACAACTCTCTCTCTCATCCAAGCCTCAGCTCTTCTAACAGCAATTCAGTCTTCAGACATCAATCACCCTTCAACATAAGTTTTAACTTAAACTTCACTTCTCCAAGCTTCCAGCTTTTCAGTCAGTTCCACCTTCAGGCTTTGCTCTTAACCACAAGCATCAATTTGATTCCTTCAGGCTCTCAAGTCTCAGTGTAAGTATCAACTCATCCTTTAGTCCTCAAGCCTCAGCTCCATTCTCAATCTCAACTGAATCCTCTTCATAAGTATTAACTCAGTCTTCAAGCTTCAGCTCTCTTACTTTACCAGTCTCAACTTGGTCTTCTCTTCCTACAAGCTTCAGCTTCTCAGAATACTCTTTAATCATTTAGAAGTGTCAACTTCATCCTTCAATTCTCTCTCAGGCCTCAGCTCTGCATTCAATCTCCTTTGGGTCTTCAAGTATCAACTTATTCTTCTTGCCTTTCAAGCTTCAGCTGCAATGGCAATGCTCAAGTAATCATCCTCTACCACACTTCTTCAATGAAGTCTTCATCTTCACACTCAAGCCCAACATCTTCAAGATACTCAAACCAGAAGAAATCACTTAAATGGATAAGCTAGGATATTAAACTGCTTATTGACCACCAAAGGAGGCCTATAAGGGTTTAACATCAGAAGAATGGTTCCCTCAAAAGTTCTACTTCCTAGGTACCATCACTTATCCCTCCAAAGGAGGGAGGTGAATACCATGGGAGGACTTTTAATCATTGGGAGGAATGGAAGCACAAGATGTTCTCCATGTTTGTGAAAGAAATCATTCTAACTACAAAGCTCTCCCTATGTCCTATCTCCTAATATTCATCAGATACCTTCAGGCTCAAGCAAATTTAAAGCTCCAAGCAACTTCAAGCCTCCTCACCTTGTCTTCAACTTGTCTTCAATCTCAATCCAAGGCAAATCAAGCACAAACCCTAATCTAAGGGAACTAAATGAGTTAAACTAGTTGAATTAGTAAATTAGGATCACCTAAACCTAGTACTAAAGTTAGTCCTAACTAAAATACTAAACTCAATTGTAAAATCCTACAAAAATTACTATGGGAAAATAGGTCAATCATGACTCTATCACATTAGTTTCAAAGATCAAATCATCAAATTGGACCTAGAACTAAAATCTACATTCTAAGGTATCAGCCTAAAACCCTAAAAAGGAAGTCTCTAAACATCAATCTAGAAAGCACTCCTATTTTCATCACAAAAATGTGAGAAAATTACTATGGGATCATACACATCTAAACTAATCACACACACAAAATTAGGCCAAGAATCATCACTATAAGATCAAACAAAATTCTACAAGAATATGCATCAAACATAAACATTTTAATATCAATTAAAATACAAAATTCCAATTAAATCAGAAATTACATGAAATGAAAATATTTTTTCTCTAAATAATAATAGACTCAATCATGAGTAATATGCAAAAAGAATGGATTGAATTGGATTAATATTCAATTAGTTATGAATTTTACAAAACTCATGAATTAAATGAAAAAATAATGAAATCCACCAAAAATGAATAAAGACACGGTGCAAATAGAAATCATTTTCAATTAAAACTCTGGATTGGGCTTGCTGGGGGGTGTGGATAACACTCAGATTACTAAGCCCAAAGCGCCAAATAAATGAAACACATCGTTTCATTTGAAACTCTTCACAAGCCAGAATTAAAACACATCCGTTGGATCAGCTTCTAGTCAATGGTCAGACCAAGATCCAATGGTGTAAACTTCATCTTCTCCATTTAAAAGCTCTGAGCTTCGCGCCCAGCTCCGGCCACCGCCGATGGAGCTCCGGTCGTCTTCCCCAACCCTAGTTCACTCTAGGAGCCTCTAATGCAAAAGGTCAAAACACGAAACACACTCCAAATCTTGCCACGAACTCAATCATGCCATTAGTTTCTTCTGAAACCCCAAGAATCAACATCTCCCAATCTCAACCGAAAATGGTGATCTTCCTATTTTGTCTCTAATTCAACAATTAACCATCTGAAAACCATCCTAGGCCATTCTACAACTAATCTAACACCCTAATTCAAACTAATTCTACCTAAATCAAGCTAGGGGAAGAAGGTTACAAACCTGGAAATTCTTGAATAACAGATGCACGAAATCTCCACTTCAAGCTCTCAAATCTTCTGGACACGATCACTGAACTTCCTCCTTGCTTCTGTATGCAAAAGATTCAATGGAGAGTGCTTCAATCTTGAAACACGATGAAGAGTTGCAGGTGCTGAAAATCACCTGCTCCCACACGATCTAGCCACCAATTCTCCTTGGAAATGATCTGGAATCAATCCTTGATACTCAAGGAAGAAGAACCAATCAAGAAAATGGAAGGAAATGGAGGAAATTGATGAAACCGATTTCAATTGCAATCTTATGAAAACTCAATTCCAAACTATGCTCAATCCTTCAATGATCACCAACCCTTGCCATGGATGCATTCTACTCAATATATAGGTGAAGTTTGGATGATCTAGAACCCTCTAGATCCTTCCAATGAGATTTTACACATCTCATGTCATGAGATTTTGGATCACTTATCATGCCATGCTCAATTCTGTTTGCAGCTTGAAATTCATCTCAATCTCCTTCAATTTCTCCCCTAGTGACATTTTGGAAGGGTTTAGCTTGCCAAGTTCCTTGCCCATGCCTCAATTCTAAGTTTTGCAAATGTTGCTTAATATGCAAGTAACCATTTTCCAAAGCAAGTCCATGATTTAGACCTCAAATCAAAAATGTGGCTAAACCATTGTCTTTAAAATGTTTTCTAGAGTCAAAATGATATATTACATGCCATGGTTTGGATGTGTATCTTGAAAATTTCAATTTCCAACTTTGACTTATTTAACTTATGCCTTCATTTTAGGTCATTTTTACCACTTTGAGCTACAAGCCTTTTCAACATCTCATGACCTCCTTACTAGCCTTAAAACATCATTTTAAGCAAGTTTGATGTTGAATATTTTTCCATTTGAAGCTTGGAAATAGGAGTTATGGCCTTATGCTTGAGATGACCTATAATCTCCAAATGACCAAAATGCCCTTGACTTGTCAAAGCCATAACTTGAGTTCCACAAATCCTATCAAGGACTTCTAGTACTCTCTAGAAAGCTAAAAAGATAAGGAACAACATTCATGTTGACCAAAAGTTCATAGGAATCATCCTTCTTGGGAAAAGGTGGGATGCAAGTTGGGCAACTTTCAAGGCCCCAGATTCACATACCTCAGATGACCTGTAACTTGTCAAAGTCATAACTTGAGCTCTACAAATCCTATCAAGGACTTCTAGTACTTAAATTAAAGCTAGGAACAAGCTCTACAACATTCACGTTGGGGTTAAGATGAGATTACAATCACATCTTAAGATAAATTGCCTTGAAGATAGGGGTCAAACTAGGGGATTTTACACTGTCAAGCCTTAGAAACCCTAGCTTGAAACTTCTCAAACTCTTCAATCATGATGAGTTGACCTTGGAATCATCCTTATAGAATCTCAATGAATCAATCCATGATCACATGGCTCTTGAATTAGGTCTCAACCTTGTTCAAATCATCAGTTAACCTAGGGTTGACCCAATCAAACCCTAATTACACCACTCATGGCTGAGTCTTCTTATCCTTGCACAATGACCTCTCTAGGCTTCATGATGGCTTTCAAGACATCTCCTAAGCTCTCTCAAGGCTTCAAGTCCACATTCTTGGCTTCAGAATCATCTGATGAGCTTCCCACAACTCTCAAGTTAGGAGGCACACAACCTTGGTTTCAACCAATCTCTCTGAGGATCTTTTAACTTCTCTGACAAGGATATCAACCCTTGAACACTTGAATAAGCTTCTTAGCTAGCTTCCTAGTCTCATATAGCTCTTGATTGGTAATCATACCTCTTGATCTCCTGCACACATGTCAATGAAATGCAAATGATAATGCTAATGTGAATGAAATGAAACATAAGCTAAGTAAAGAAATGTTGGTCAAATTTTAGGGTGCAACAGCTGTCCCTATTCAAACGGCTTGAACCTGACTGGGTGAGAAGCGAACGGCTCTCAACCAATCAAGGTGCGAGACGGTTGAATACCGACAAACCCGGAAATTTGCCAACTACACGAGTACACGATACTCTGACGGGAACAAATCTTCGAAAACTGAAATACTAGCTACACGACAACTAGCTGGGGAATTGGTCACACGGTAACCGGTGATACATGGTCGATCATGCCGTCAGGCATCAAGATTCCTTGGGACTCGTCAGGTCAACAATCAAGTTAATCATGCCATCGGGCATTCAAAGAACTTTCGGGCATCAGCCGGACTTCATCAGTAAGTCGGGAATAGAATTCTCGGTCAATCATGAACCAACTGGAGATATCCAAACTTCTGCCATCAGGCACTCCGCATCAGCTGGGAGAACTGCTTCGTTAATACGGTCGGACTTCAATCATCAAGTCTTCGAGGGAAGTTTCAACTTCGCTGCTCAGAAACCTGCTGGGGATGACATATCTCCGCTGGGGATTCTGGAGAACCATCAAGTCACTCTGCTTCGGGGTCCAGGAATCATTCTGGGTGAATCATCTTTGCTGAGGAAATCAAGAATCATCTTGAACAAATAACTCCATGGGGACTTCAAGAATCATCTTGAACCCATAACTCTACTGGAGATTTCGGGGACCCTACGCGTCGATTTGAGCAACCAACTCTTGCGACTTCACCGGGGATTTTAAGAATCATCTTAAACGAACACCTTCGCTGGAGAATTCAAGAATCATCTTGGGCCGAAGACTTTGCTGGGGATTTCAAGAATCATCTTGAGCAAGCGACTCCGTTGGGGAGAATTCAAGAATCATCTTGAGCAATCAATTCTGCGGGGGGACACCTGCAAACAAGAACGGTAACGACCTAGCTCATGTTTCATATGCATATGTTTGACCATGGCGCACTGCTCCACACGGTGGAAATGCTACGCGTTTATGATAAATGCTATGCAGTCATGCAAAATGCTGCGATCCCGTCGGCAAAATAAATGCTGAAGGGAGAATCCTCCTGTCAAGGAGAAAGAACCACTCTGATAGGGGAAGGAATCATCCTGCTGAGGAGAAAAAGGTCACGCTAATCTCAATCGGACTCTGCGGGAAAGTGAACTTCAGTTGACTGCTGCAGGGGATCGAAGCTCTACGAGAACCTGGTCCGGCTGAGGAAAATGATGTCAATCGCGGGAATAAACTGCACGACCTTCACGGCTACTTCCCTGGAGATAACGACTCCGGTGGGGAAACACAGCATCAGCTATTCCACACTCTACTGGGGGAAACCAGTCACGGCCCGAACTGCTTCCAAGGACTCGGCTCTGTTGGGGATCTGCAAACTCGGTTGGAGAAGAAGAAATCATTCTGCTTCGGGGGAGAGTACGACTCGACGGGGAATTTCAATTCTCCTGGAGACTTCAGTCTTGAACTATCAATTGCTGCACACTTCAGCGTATGACTCAACTGGGGAGATGTTGCTCCTTCAGGATACATCTGATTGGGGAGAGAATCTTCTCTGCCTGGGGACACATATCAATGCTTGACGATCTCCGGTTTGGACTTTGTGGGGAGAGGATGCTGAATTTTGCTGGAGAAGGAGGAATCATCCTGCTTGGGGACGTATACGGTGTACCGCCTGGAATATGCTACACCTGCAACAACACAAACAAACAGACAAGACACCCTTCTCAAAGGGACCTATCAAGGTTATCATCTTGTGACAATGTTTAAGTAATTCGTTGTTTCAACAATCAGTGGCCTAGGCCAGTAAGTTTATGTATGCGCATTTTGTCAAAAACATCGACGTTCTTTTTTGTAAAAAAAACAGATAAATGCTAAACAGACAAACAAAATTGCTGAATAGTATACATTTCATTGAAAACAAACCCCTGAATGGGTAAAAATTTTTTACAATGGATGCAAGCTCCTGGAATGAGGAAGCCGCGCAAAAATAAAACATAAATATACATCAGTATATACAAATGTCGGCAACAAGGCGTAGACGAACACCATGAGTTGATCCCTCTATGACCCACTCGACTTCGATACTTCTCCGACGCTTCAGCTTCAGAAGAGATTGATTCAGATAAACGGCCCTCAGGTCTTCCAAACCACTAAACAATGAAAGGCCACACGCGGAACGCAGTCATTTGCTTTTTTCAAATCCCTAACTTTTGCGTGAACCGCCGTTTGCGGGTTTTCAGTTCACCGGGATACCCTTTTTTGCCAAAGTCTCCCATCCGGGTTTTCGACTTTGCGGGTGTACATTTTTTCAATTTATATCCCTAATTTTTGCCCGAACCTTTTTCCTTTTTTATGGTTCTCCGGGATGCCCCATTTTTTCCTGGACTCTCTTTTTACTGTCCAGCGGGTCGCTTTCAAGCAAAGTATTTTTTAACTGCGTCCGCGTTCACCGGGGATGCAAAATCTTCACCATCCATTGTGGATAACAACAAAGCTCCTCCCGAGAAGACCTTGCTGACGACGTACGGACCTTCGTAATTGGGAGTCCACTTGCCCCAGTGATCGGAGTGTGGAGGAAGAATCTTCTTCAGGACGAGATCACCCGTCTGAAAGCTTCTAGGACGCACCTTCTTATCATAAGCTTTCTTCATTCGGCTTTGGTACAGACGACCATGCGCAATCGATGCTAACCTCTTCTCATCCATCAGGCTGAGTTGGTTCAGTCAATTCTTAATCCATTCTCCCTCGTCAAGTTTCACATCAACCAAAACTCGCAAAGAAGGGATCTCCACTTCTAACGGTAAGACAACCTCCATACCATACACTAAGGAGAAAGGAGTTGCCCCGGTTGATGTACGTACCGTCGTACGAAAACCGTGCAATGCAAATGGCAGCATCTCGTGCTAATCTTTGTAGGTCACAACCATCTTCTGAACAATCTTCTTTATGTTCTTATTGGCCGCTTCAACGGCGCCATTCATCTTTGGCCGGTAAGGAGATGAGTTGTGATGTTCAATCTTGAAACTCTGGCACAGCTCCTTCATCATCTTGTTATTCAGGTTCGAACCATTATCAGTAATGATCCGCTCGAGAATTCTGTAACAACAGATAATATCCCTCTTTATGAATTTAGCCACCACCTGCTTGGTCACATTAGCGTATGAGGCTGCCTCCACCCACTTGGTGAAGTAGTCGATAGCTACTAGAATGAAGCAATGACCGTTAGATGCAGTGGGCTCGATCTTGCCTATCATGTCGATGCCCCACATGGAGAACGGCCACGGGGAGGACATGACATTTAACGGGCACGGCGGCACATGAACTTTATCAGCATAAATCTGGCATTTATGACATCTCTTCGCGAATTTAAAGCAGTCTGTCTCCATCGTCAGCCAGTAGTATCCTGCTCTCAGGATCTTTCGCGTCATAGCATGCCCGCCGGCGTGCGTACCAAATGTGCCTTCATGGACTTCTTCCATGAGCATACTCGCCTCTTTCTCATCTACACATCTGAGTAGCACGAGATCGTGGTTTCTTTTATACAAAACTCCATCAGGATTGAGATATAAATTTCCAGAAAGTCTCCTCAGAGTCTTCTTATCCTGGGTTGACGCTCCCGCATGATACTCCTTAGTCATAAGGAAGGTCTGGATGTCATGGAACCATGGCTTGCCGTCGGCGGCTTCCTCGATCGCAAAGACAAATGCAGGTCTATCAAGACGGGAAAGGACAATTCTTGGAGCTTCATTCCAAAAATTGACTTTATACATCGAAGCCAACATGGCTAAGGCATCAGCCATCTGGTTCTCGGCCCTGGGCACATGATGGAGTTCCACTCGATCAAAGAACGGAAGCAGCCTTCTGGCATAATTCATGTACGGCACCAAATTCGATTGACGAGTCTCCCACTCCCCTTTAATCTGGTTGATCACAAGCGCTGAGTCACCGTATACGTCTAGGTTCTTGATTCTCAAATCAATTGCTTCTTCTAGACCTATGATGCATGCTTCGTACTCCGCTTCATTATTGGTGACCGGAAACGTCAGTCTCGCGGTAAACGGGATGTGGGACCCGTGGGGAGTCGTGATGATTGCCCCAATGCCACTTCCATAAGAATTAACTGCCCCGTCAAATATCAATTTCCACTGGGATTTCCTATCTGGCCTCTCGTCGGGCAACGGCTCATCGCAATCCTTCGCATTGAGAAACATGATATCCTCATCGGGGAATTCAAATTTCATTGGCTGGTAATCCTCGACCGGTTGTTCGGCAAGGTATTCAGATAACACGCTGTCCTTGATGGCCTTCTGGGAAACGTACCGAATGTCATATTCCGTCAACACCATTTGCCATCTGGCAATCCTGCCCGAAAATGCTTGTTTCTCGAAGACGTACTTGATCGGATCCATCTTTGAAATTAGCATGGTGGTGTGGTTGAGCATGTACTGTCGTAAACGTTTGGCATCCCAGGCTAGTGCACAACACGTCTTCTCCAGCATCGAGTAACGAGATTCACAATCTGTGAACTTTTTACTCAAGTAATAAATGGCATGCTCCTTTCTGCCCGTCTCGTCGTGCTGACCGAGAACACACCCCATACTATTCTCAAGAACTGTCAAGTACATGATTAATGGCCGTCCAGCCACTGGGGGTATCAAGATTGGAGGTTCCTGCAGATACTGCTTTATCTTGTCGAATGCCTTCTGGCAATCCTCATTCCAGATAATCGCCTGATCTTTCTTTAATAGCTTGAACATCGGTTCACACGTGGCCGTGAGCTGAGAAATAAACCTTGCAATGTAGTTTATTCGGCCCAGGAAACCACAAACTTCTTTTTCTGTTTTTGGCACTGACATTTCTTGTATCGCTTTTATTTTCGCAGGATCGACCTCGATGCCTCTTTCGCTCACGATAAACCCCAGTAACTTTCCGGACCGTACTCCGAAAGTACACTTGTTAGGATTCAGCCTCAACCTGAACTTCCTAAGCCTCTCAAAAAGCTTCAGCAAATTGACCAGATGTCCCTCCTCCGTTTGGGACTTCGCAATCATGTCATCAACATAGACTTCAATCTCATGATGAATCATATCATGAAACAAAGCAACCATTTCTCGTTGGTAAGTGGCCCCTGCGTTCTTCAGACCAAAAGGCATTACCTTGTAGCGAAATGTTCCCCAAGGAGTGATAAACGTAGTTTTCTCCATGTCCTCCGGCGCCATCTTGATATGATTGTAGCCGGAGAAGCCATCCATGAACGAAAACACGCAGAACTGGGCTGTATTGTCGACCAACACATCAATATGAGGGAGCGGGAAATCATCTTTAGGGATCGCCCTATTCAAATCCCGATAATCGACGCACATTCGTACCTTACCGTCCTTCTTCGGTACAGGCACTATGTTGGCGACCCACGGAGGGTAAGTAGTGACCGCTAAGAAGCCAGCATCAAGCTGCTTTTGCACTTCTTCTTTGATCTTAACGACCATATCTGGTCTTGTCCTCCTAAGCTTCTGCTTAACGGGAGGACAATCTTCTCGCAACGGCAAGTGGTGGACCATAATGTCAGTATCAAGTCCGGGCATATCTTCGTATGACCAAGCAAAGACGTCACTATACTCTCTCAGCATCTCGACCAGTCTCTGCTTGACATCACTCTGCAGTGCAACCCCTATCCTGACGCTTCTGACGAGTTCTTCAGAACCCAGATTCACGATCTCGATCTCCTCTTCATGAGGCAGAATAATTGTCTCCTCTTGTTTCAACAAGCGGGCCAACTCTTCAGGAAGGTCTTCGTCTTCATCAATCTCTTCTTCGGCTTGATAGATCGGGCAATCGAAGTCGAAGTGAGTCGTAGAAGGTCCAGAGTCGATGTCATCGGTCATGTGGATCCTGCAAGAATAAGGGTTAAGCTTAAAACAAGGATATGCAGGTTAGCACAAACCTCATTGCCATTTTATTGTTTTTCAAAACAAATATAAAACAGGAATAACAGAGATCACAATATTTGAATACGAAGAAAACGCCTTTGATTTATTAACAAAGTGCATGTACATAATCCAACAAGGCCCTGACAATAAAACCACTATGCCTTGGGTAGGACATAGGGTTGTACAATGATTGGAAAAAAGTAAATCATTACTCTTCGCTCGTCATCTGGATGATATCCTTGACGGACCAGTTGGTAAGGCCCTCGCCTGGCTTGCTTGGTTGGATCCAAGAGTCGAGGTCACAGTCGCTATCTCCGCTGTCTTCAGACACCGCGTTGACGCTTTCAAAAATCACCCCGCCACTGGTAAACTGGATCGGCCCTTTACCTCGAGACGCACTGCTAGAAGAGGAGGCTTCAGCTCCAGGAGAATATCCCAACCCAAACTTGTCTTGCTTGTTAGGTATCTCCAAAATTTGCCCCCAGCCTGGGGTAGATCTGGCTTGGACAACGGCCCGGGCTTCTTTGAATAAAGAGAGAGTCATCTCTGGCTTCTCAGTGACTACAGGAGCTACGTCCTTGACTTTAACAGCTTCGAACGCTTGGCATAGGGTTTTGTGGATTTCCCCATCCATCTCAACATACTTGAAGGACGACAAATGGCTCACCATTATGTCTTCCTCGCCACAAACGGTTACTATGCTACCTCCGACAGCATACTTGAGTTTCTGGTGCAGCGTGGAGGTCACGGCTCCAGCAGCATGGATCCACGGCCGGCCCAAGAGACAGCTGTAGGCAGGCATGATGTCCATAATGTAAAAGATTGCGTTGAACGTTTCCGGCCCGACTTGGATTGGCAGGGTCACCTCCCCGAAAACATGGCGTTTGGTTCCATCGAACGCTTTCACAACCAGATCACTGGGTGTGCAAATCACTCCGCGAGTATCTAACTTCATTAATGCCTTCTTCAAAAGAACATTAAGGGACGAACCCGTGTCTACCAGCACGTGCGACATGATCGTTCCCCTACACTCTATCGAGATGTGCAGGGCGCTATTGTGGTTCCTCCCCTTCGGCGTCAGCTCCAGGTCAGTGAAACCCAACCCATTTCCAGCATTTACGTGGGCTACGACCTCTTCTAGCTGATTTACCGATATTTCCTGTGGTACATATGCGGTGTTCAACACCTTCAGCAGCGCGTTGCGGTGTGCTTCAGAACACAGCAATAAGTTCAGGATGGAAATCTTTGAGGGTGTCTGATGGAGACGATCTACAATCTTGTAGTCACTCTTTTTAATCAACCGCATAAACTCCTCAGCGTCTTTAATAAGTAAGTCTTTTTCTACCCCACGAGGGATCTCTTTAACGACTTTACTTTTACCTTTATCAGCCGCATCAGCTCTGACTGCTCTATCCGCCACGACCTCTGGTGGTGCAAATACTCTTCCGCTGCGAGTAATACCACTGATTCCCGCAAGGTTCTCCACATTCGACCCAAACGGTTCTAGCTCCAACTTCTGTCCGTTGCAGTAGACTTCAGCCCCATAATGCCATAGGACAGCATTAGTGCTTTCGAAGGGTATCGGCCCAGCTTTGGTGATGGTAATTGTGGGCGGCCTGGGTGCAGCAATAGTTATCGTCTAGCGAGGGATGGTGATGGTGGCGACCTCATCATCTTGCTTCAGCACTACCTCTCCTGATCCACATTCGGCCCTCCGGCTAAACTGTAAAATCCCTTCAGTCATCAGACTTTGAATTCCTTCTACCAAGTGTTCACATCCATCAGAACGTGTGACACAGTCTATACACAACTCTCTGCAACCTGGAAAGAACCCTCTTTTCATCAACTTAGCTTTAACGAAGCTAATCGGCGTCTTCAGATCTCTGTCGTCAGTCAACAAATCCAAACTCTCGTCTTCGATAATGGCGTTTACCCCACCTCCCCTATGATTCGGCATAGGGTTCTTCGTGACATTTGGCACATTATCCGAGAAGTTGATGATCTTGGCATCCACCATGTCCTGCACCTTGTGCTTGAAGGCTTTGCAATTCTCTATTGTGTGGCCTGGTGCCCCTGAGTGAAACTCACAAGTTGCATTTGTGTCATAACCTGGCGGAGGTGCCCCTGTCAAGGGAGCCAGCATTCTCTTCTGGATCAACTGTAGCTGAAGCAAAGTCTGTAACAGTTGCGCGTACGACATGGGCGGTGTCTCGAGGTGACGGCTCGACAGAGGTGCCCGGTTCTGATACTTTCTGTACCCTTGTTGATTCGGCTGCTGCTGCTGCGGAACTGCCGGGATAGTTATACTGGCCACCTGTTGGTGAGGGCCTTTACCCTTCCTTCGAGCGTTGGTCACAGCGCTCGTTTCTCCTTCCCGTCTTTTGCCACTATAAGGTTTCTTTCCGCCTCCCCCAGCTGAGGATGACTCACCTTGAATTTTCCCAAGCTTGATCCCATTTTCGATGTGCTCACCCGTGATAATGAGATCTGAGAATGTTCCAGACATACCGCTGACCAACTTCTCATAGTAAACCCCTGGGAGGGTGGCTACGAACATCTGCACAAGCTCACGTTCAACCATCGGCGGCTGAACCCTGGCTGCCAACTCACGCCACCGCTGGGCGTATTCCTTAAACCCTTCGTTGTTCCTCTGTGACAGATTCTGCAGCTGGACTCAGTTCGGGGCCAAGTCGCTATTGTATTGGTAGTGGTGCACAAATGCTTCAGCGAGGTCCTTCCACGTGCGCACACTGGTAGGCTCCAGACTCATGTACCACTCGAGGGATGGCCCGAAAAGGTTGTCTTGAAAGAAGTGCATCAGTAACTTCTCGTCCTCGGAATGAGCGGACATTTTTCTGTAATACGATCTCAGGTGGACGCGAGGGCAAGTGGTGCCCTTATACTTTTCAAAGTCAGGTACCTTGAACTTGGGAGGCACCTTGAAATCAGCAATCAGTCCCAACTTGGACATATCAACTCCCAGTGTGTTCTGATTCTCGATATTTCTCATCTTATCCTCAAGTGCCTTGAACCTTAGATGTGCTTCAGCATTCAGCTCCCCTTCAGCACCTCTCTGAGAGAACACATCATCCTGACGATCTTCTAACCACGGCTGAGGCCCGAACAGATTCCCAACACCTGCATTGCTGTTGCCCAGCCCGATATTGACATTAGCTTCCAGACTCCCATTACCGACGCCCGTCGTATAGCCATTGAGTCCCATGTTAGTTATCACGTTGCCGTTGGCACTGCCATTTCCCCCGGTCACGGGAACACCATTCTGTGGAGTCTCAACCGGTGGAGGAGTAGGCACAGTCCCGCCATGGAGTACGCCATTGCTATCAACCCTTGAAATCAAAGGCTGAACCAAAGTTCTGAGCTGATCCTGGCCATTGGCGACCGCTTGCATGAGCTCCATGAAACGGTCCATTCTTTCGCGGAGTTCCTAAACATCAGTTTGCACTTGCTCCATGATCCTGGTTTGATTAGCTCTAGTCGGATAGCGGTGAATAGGTCTTTGATCAATCCTGGAACCACTTGAAACAACCTGGAAACACAAAAGGGTTAGGAAAAAACGACAAAGTGCTTGTTATGCAAATGCTTCATGCAAATGCAAACGTGTGTTTGTGCGTTAGGGAGATCTCCCCCGATCCTAGTGCCTGAGTGCCAGTGCTGATAATAAGAAGTCCGAGTCCAATCATGGAAATAACATCTCATATATAGAAAGAAAGCCCCTCAAGGCAGTACACAACATCAGTGAGTACAAGATGAATCAATAGCGTGACCTCAGCCAACAAGTCTGGTGATGGTCAGCATACAACAATGATCAAAACAAAAGGAATACAAACAGTCAAGCACGGCCACGGGCGCGAAACTCTTCTAGCAACCCCTTCGTTTCTGGATGATCAGGCCGAGTGAGCAACCCTTCGACGAGTAATTCCCCCTGCACAACGGTGTATTGAAGACCTTCGACCGACTCTTCCCATGCTCCTTCGCCGAAACAATCTTCTAGCTTCCGCTTCTTGGACTCAAACGTCAGTTTGCGCTCCTTCAGGTTAGCGAGAGCTCTGTTGAGCTGGCCTTCAGCGACATATCTGCGAGCGGTTTCTTCATCAAACCTCTTCTCACTAGCCTTCACCTGGGCTTTCAGCTTGGAGATCTGTTGCATCAGCTTATCCTCCCGCTCTTTCCTGGTGGCTAGGGAAGCCTTCCAGTGCTGGTTGAACTTGGATATCCTCCGATACGCTTCGTCCAAGTGTTGCTTCTTCGTAGCCAGTACGTCGTTGACAGCTTTGAAGTCTTGACCCATGCGCTCACGCTCAGCTATCTGCTTAGTCAAGTCTGTCCCCAGCTGGTTCACCAGCTCTGTTTGCCTCTTGAAGGAATGAACGGCTTCGTTTCTCTCGCTTCGGAGCTGAGCCAATTCTTTCTCCAATTCTTCATTTGCCCGCTTCAATTCGTCTCGCTCAGCTAACACCTGATCATGCTGCTGAATGGGCACGGTAGTAGGCTCTTCGATCATCGGAGGGTTTTCTGGCTCAGCAGGAGGAAACGGCATCCCTATAGCATCTGCTCTGGCTCTGATCCAAGTCACATACGGAGTGTAGGCTTGATTATTGCCTCTCCCCATCAATGGTTTTCCCCTCTTACTGATACCATTCCAAGCGCGCTGAAGCTTAGATAACAGATCCCCCTCTAGAAGACCAGTGAGGTACAGAGATTCCTGCACCTCTTCATCCTTCGGTGGAGCTCTCAAAGCATACGCGAACTGTCGGACCAGCAAAGACGAATTATAGTTTATACAGCCCTTCCTGCCTATCAAAGGCACGTTCGGAAACCCGCTGCAGCTGAAGATAATCTCGGTACCCAACCTATCTCTGTCAAACCAGTCAATATCCTCTGCAGATAGACTCATCAAACGCTCGGACCACTCAGCTGTGGCTGCAGACGAAGCAAAGGGACCCCTTTTGGGTAGGTGACTATCAAGTCATCTGTAGAGTAGGGGCACACAGCACGAGACATTCTTGCCCCTTCTGTTCTCGTTTTTGTAGTGGACGGAATGGTATACATCGCCTATCAAGGTAGGGACTGGATTCCCTGATACAAGGATGTGAAATGCGTCGAGGTCTACAAAATCGGGCATATTGGGGAACAGGATGATGCCATATATGCACAGAGCGAGGATGGCGTTGAACACGACCCAACATCTGTCTTTGGTGCACTGCTGAGCCTTTCCCACTAAGAACTGCAAGGAGAAGCCGGGAACCTTGTTCCAACTAGACAATACCAACTCGGAGGCATCCAGATGAAGTGAAGGAACTAAACTAGCCAGATCAGGCTCAACATCCATATGAACAAAAGGCATCTGCCTCTTGATAGGCACACCTAACAAATCAGCGTATTCCTCTAGCGTGGGTGAGAGAACAAAATCCTGAAAAGTAAAGCATCTCAATGGAGGATCGTAGAACTGCAGCAGAGCGTGCAACCCATTCAACTCGAACGCAGAAGGTTTACGAACCAAACTGAGCAATTTGCCGTAAGACTTTCTGAACTCATCTCTCACAGAATCATCTGCTAAAGCAATCAAACCAGTCAGCTGAACCACATCAGGGGCAGGGAGCTTGTAAGCCACGGTCTTCCTCAGAGAACCCATAACAATACAATAGGAGGCAAGAAATCCTGGATCGGGGAAAACGGTACCTGCAACACAGACACACGTTAATGAAATGCAAATGAGTATGCAAAGCAATGTAAAATGCAATCATGCAGCAGGAGATCAAGGCAACTGTGCTGTGGAGATTCTGTATCAACAAAACCACGATACTGCTCTGTCAAGAACACCCAATATATCTGATAAGCAGAAAACCCTGGTATCGGACCACAAATCTGCTCTGTCAAGAACACACATCTGATACAGGACCTCTGATACAGGACCAAAACTCTGCTCTGTCAAGAACAACCATCTGATAATAAGGACCTCTGATACAGGACCCTAACTCTGCTCTGTCAAGAACAAACATCTGATAATAAGGACCTCTGATCCCAATCAAAACCTGCTCTATCAAGAACAACCATACATCTGCTGATGAGATCTTCAGACCCCAATCATAAATATGCTCTGTCAAGAACACACATATATATATCTCTGAATATAAGGTCCTCTGATACAGGACCAAAGCTCTGCTTTGTCAAGAACAATCATATATCTGATGATGAGAACCTCCGGTATCAACAAAACTGATTCACTGTCAAGAAAACCAGGTAATCTGAAGGTCAAAGTTTCCTGCAACAAACCCAACCCTGCTCACAGGTATGGACCTAAACTGACTCAAGTTCGGCATCCTATGCGTTCATCAGCGTCACAGACATTCAAGAGGGGTGATACGATACCTAGAAGGTGTGGCATCACCAGCTCATGAAGCGGCCTCACTCGGCTGAATCACAAATGATCGGTCCCCAGAGTCGACAATCCTCCAAACCAACAACCCCCTCAACCCAAAGGGTTGAAAAAGAAGCCATTCGGGAGAACCTCGTCTGAGCGTAGATTTCATGAGACACTAGTGCCTGCCAAGCAAGCACGCGCCCACTAATTTCCACAACTAATGCTATGTTCACTCAAGCCTGGGTCTGGCTTCTCACTCATCAGAATGCCCCTCCCACAACAGCACAGATAATCATATCATACTGAAAATAAAATGCGGGAAATAAAATGCGATAAATGAACACAACCTAACAAGTAATCATACAAGCGCTAGGATTGACTCTCGCAGGGGACGTCGGATCCCCAAACTGACTCGCATACGGGACGTTGGAACCCAGGAAACTATCAAGTCCCCAGCTGTCGCTACCGCGAAAATAAGGTGTCGGCAAAACAGAAAAGTCGCCACCTTTCGTTATTTATCCCTCAGAGTGGGAAAGGAAACGATCGGAAAAACCTGACGAAAAGGGTAAGACAAGGTCATCGCAACCATTGTCTGGGTTCGGGAGTCGGTTACGCAAGGGGAAGGTATTAGCACCCCTCACGTCCGTCGTACTCGACGGGATCCATGCTTGTTGTGTTTACTGGACGAGTTGGTTTATCTACCTACCTATCAAGGCTGGCTTAAATGGAAAAGAAAAAGACTCGGCAAAGCGTCGTACTTTATGCCTACGTATTCTCATCAGAGAATGAGAAATCAGAGTCAACGTAGTTCGACTAACTACGGGTTATGGGGAAGGTGGCTCGCCAATACGTCAGTATTGTGCCTACGTACTCTCAACAGGTATGAAAGATCAGAGCTTACGTAATTCAGGATAATATGGATTACGGGGATTCAGATTCATCTGTTTTATCGAGTAGGGCTAAACAGCAGTTCCAGCAGTTAGGGACAAAGCCTGTTTGCGTTGGCGCTGAAGTTTAACGACACTCTTTTCTTCAGAAAATCTTTCCTTTGAATTATGGGCCCACAGGGCAAAAAGGTTTGAAGTTTGTTTTCTGTCTTTTACGAAAGAAGTGTTTTTTGATGTGTTTGCAATTTCAATCGCACTAGAGACTATGACCTGAGAGTGAATGCGTCGCATGTCACCCAAAGGGTACCATACTAAACATCCAGACTGTTGGAAAGAAGCTCTCCAACAATCCTTTCTCAGATAGCTTAAGGCTCGTAAGTATGATAGAAATCATTCATGTTTACTGTATCTTAAGCTGTTTTGAGATGAGAAGAGAGCAGGCTCAACTACGGGGAGACTATCAAGTCCTACTGTTGTCATGCCAAGGATTCATCCTATGGTTGAGGTTTGAAACAGGGAACTCCTAGAAGTTATCATGCATAGGTTTCAACCTATGGTTCTATCATCCCTTCCTTATCAAAGGATGTGAGAGTCCTAAGGGATCATGTCAATGATAAACAGACACAGATAAAGCGTCAGCTTAAACAGTAAACAGTAATACAGTAAAATGCATGCAATGCTAGTGAGGGAGGAAATGTGTGTGGGGCAGCAGCCTCCACAAGCTCATCTCAACCTCAAGCCAGATATGAATAACTGCAATCATACAGAAAAGTAACAACATGCTATCAAGCAGAATATAAGAGACTGTAATCATACAGAAGAAATAAGATGCTATCAAGCAAAATAGAACACATGGGCAAGGGAGCTGGGCTCTACCGAATACCCGCAAGCAAAGCCACACAGTAACAATACAAGCAGAGGGAGCAACTCAACCTCTAGTGCAATCATGCTCCTAGATTGAAGTCAGTCTAGTCATAGACTTATTCTAATGCATCAAGCAAGTCAAACAAGGCACATCAGCACAGAAAAGAAAACAGTCAAGAAAGCAGCAAATCAACAACTCTCTCTCTCTCATCCAAGCCTCATCTCTTCTAACAACAATTCAGTCTTCAGACATCAATCACCCTTCAAGGCTATCCTCTCTCATGACAAATATCAATTTGCTTTTCCAGGTTTCAAACCTTCAACATAAGTTTCAACTTAAACTTCACTTCTCCAAGCTTCCAGCTTTTCAGTCAGTTCCACCTTCGGGCTTTGCTCTTAACCACAAGCATCAATTTGATTCCTTTAGGCTCTCAAGTCTCAGTGTAAGTATCAACTCATCCTTTAGTCCTCAAGCCTCAGCTCCATTCTCAATCTCAACTGAATCCTCTTCATAAGTATCAACTCAGTCTTCAAGCTTCAGCTCTCTTACTTTACCAGTCTCAACTTGGTCTTCTCTTCCTACAAGCTTCAGCTTCTCAGAATACTCTTTAATCATTTAGAAGTGTCAACTTCATCCTTCAATTCTCTCTCAGGACTCAGCTCTGCATTCAATCTCCTTTGGGTCTTCAAGTATCAACTTATTCTTCTTGCCTTTCAAGCTTCAGCTGCAATGGCAATGCTCAAGTAATCATCCTCTACCACACTTCTTCAATGAAGTCTTCATCTTCACACTCAAGCCCAACATCTTCAAGATACTCAAACCAGAAGAAATCACTTAACTGGGTAAGCTAGGATATTAAACTGCTTATTGACCACCAAAGGAGGCCTATAAGGGTTTAACATCAGAAGAATGGTTCCCTCAAAAGTTCTACTTCCTAGGTACCATCACTTATCCCTCCAAAGGAGGGAGGTGAATACCATGGGAGGAATTTTAATCATTGGGAGGAATGGAAGCACAAGATGCTCTCCATGTTTGTGAAAGAAATCATTCTAACTACAAAGCTCTCCCTATGTCCTATCTCCTAATATTCATCAGATACCTTCAGGCTCAAGCAAATCCAAAGCTCCAAGCAACTTCAAGCAACTTCAAGCCTCCTCACCTTGTATTTAACTTGTCTTCAATCTCAATCCAAGGCAAACCAAGCACAAACCCTAATCTAAGGGAACTAAATGAGTTAAACTAGTTGAATTAGTAAATTAGGATCACCTAAACCTAGTACTAAAGTTAGTCCTAACTAAAATACTAAACTCAATTGTAAAATCCTACAAAAATTACTATGGGAACCTAGGTCAATCATGACTCTATCACATTAGTTTCAAAGATCAAATCATCAAATTGGACCTAGAACTAAAATCTACATTCTAAGGTATCAGCCTAAAACCCTAAAAAGGAAGTCTCTAAACATCAATCTAGAAAGCACTCCTATTTTCATCACAAAAATGTGAGAAAATTACTATGGGATCATACACATCTAAACTAATCACACACACAAAATTAGGCCAAGAATCATCACTATGAGATCAAACAAAATTCTACAAGAATATGCATCAAACATAAACATTTTAATATTAATTAAAATACAAAATTCCAATTAAATTAGAAATTACATGAAATGAAAATATTTTTTCTCTAAAAAATAATAGACTCAATCATGAGTAATATGCAAAAAGAATGGATTGAATTGGATTAATATTCAATTAGTTATGAATTTTACAAAACTCATGAATTAAATGAAATAATAATGAAATCCACCAAAAATGAATAAAGACACGGTGCAAATAGAAATCATTTTCAATTAAAACTCTGGATTGGGCTTGCTGGGGGGTGTGGATAACACTCAGATTACTAAGCCCAAAGCGCCAAATAAATGAAACGCATCGTTTCATTTGAAACTCTTCACAAGCCAGAATTAAAACACATTCGTTGGATCAGCTTCTAGTCAATGGTCAGACCAAGATCCAATGGTGTAAACTTCATCTTCTCCATTTCAAAGCTCTGAGCTTCGCGCCCAGCTCCGGCCACTGCCGATGGAGCTCCGGTCGTCTTCCCCAACCCTAGTTCACTCTAGGAGCCTCTAATGCAAAAGGTCAAAACACGAAACACACTCCAAATCTTGCCACGAACTCAATCATGCCATTAGTTTCTTCTGAAACCCCAAGAATCAACATCTCCCAATCTCAACCGAAAATGGTGATCTACCTATTTTGTCTCTAATTCAACAATTAACCATCTGAAAACCATCCTAGGCCATTCTACAACTAATCTAACACCCTAATTCAAACTAATTCTACCTAAATCAAGCTAGGGGAAGAAAGTTACAAACCTGGAAATTCTTGAATAACAGATGCACGAAATCTCCACTTCAAGCTCTCAAATCTTCTGGACACGATCACTGAACTTCCTCCTTGCTTCTGTATGCAAAAGATTCAATGGATAGTGCTTCAATCTTGAAACACGATGAAGAGTTGCAGGTGCTGAAAATCACTTGCTCCCACACGATCTAGCCACCAATTCTCCTTGGAAATGATCTGGAATCAATCCTTGATACTCAAGGAAAAGAACCAATCAAGAAAATGGAAGGAAATGGAGGAAATTGATGAAACCGATTTCAATTGCAATCTTATGAAAACTCAATTCCAAACTATGCTCAATCCTTCAATGATCACCAACCCTTGCCATGGATGCATTCTACTCAATATATAGGTGAAGTTTGGATGATCTAGAACCCTCTAGATCCTTCCAATGAGATTTTACACATCTCATGTCATGAGATTTTGGATCACTTATCATGCCATGCTCAATTCTATTTGCAGCTTGAAATTCATCTCAATCTCCTTCAATTTCTCCCCTAGTGACATTTTGGAAGGGTTTAGCTTGCCAAGTTCCTTGCCCATGCCTCAATTCTAAGTTTTGCAAATGTTGCTTAATATGCAAGTAACCATTTTCCAAAGCAAGTCCATGATTTAGACCTCAAATCAAAAATGTGGCTAAACCATTGTCTTTAAAATGTTTTCTAGAGTCAAAATGATATATTACATGCCATGGTTTGGATGTGTATCTTGAAAATTTCAATTTCCAACTTTGACTTATTTAACTTATGCCTTCATTTTAGGTCATTTTTACCACTTTGAGCTACAAGCCTTTTCAACATCTCATGACCTCCTTACTAGCCTTAAAACATCATTTTAAGCAAGTTTGATGTTGAAGATTTTTCCATTTGAAGCTTGGAAATAGGAGTTATGGCCTTATGCTTGAGATGACCTATAATCTCCAAATGACCAAAATGCCCTTGACTTGTCAAAGCCATAACTTGAGTTCCACAAATCCTATCAAGGACTTCTAGTACTCTCTAGAAAGCTAAGAAGATAAGTAACAACATTCATGTTGACCAAAAGTTCATAGGAATCATCCTTCTTGGGAAAAGGTGGGATGCAAGTTGGGCAACTTTCAAGGCCCCAGATTCACATACCTCAGATGACCTGTAACTTGTCAAAGTCATAACTTGAGCTCTACAAATCCTATCAAGGACTTCGAGTACTCAAATTAAAGCTAAGAACAAGCTCTACAACATTCACGTTGGGGGTAAGATGAGATTACAATCACATCTTAAGCTAAATTGCCTTGATGTTAGGGGTTAAACCAGGGGATTTGACACTGTCAAGCCTTAGAAACCCTAGCTTGAAACTTCTCAAACTCTTCAATCATGATGAGTTGACCTTGGAATCATCCTTATAGCATCTCAATGAATCAATCCATGATCACATGGCTCTTGAATTAGGTCTCAACCTTGTTCAAATCATCAGTTGACCTAGGGTTGACCCAGTCAAACCCTAATTACACCACTCATGGCTGAGTCTTCTTATCCTTGCACAATGACCTCTCTAGGCTTCATGATGGCTTTCAATACATCTCCTAAGCTCTCTCAAGGCTTCAAGTCCACATTCTTGGCTTCATAATCATTTGATGAGCTTCCCACAACTCTCAAGTTAGGAGGCACACAACCTTGGTTTCAACCAATCTCTCTGAGGATCTTTTAACTTCTCTGACAAGGATATCAACCCTTGAACACTTGAATAAGCTTCTTAGCTAGCTTCCTAGTCTCATATAGCTCTTGATTGGTAATCATACCTCTTGATCTCCTGCACACATGTCAATGGAATGCAAATGATAATGCTAATGTGAATGAAATGAAACATAAGCTAAGTAAAGAAATGTTGGTCAAATTTTAGGGTGCAACAGTATGGAGCGTCAAGCCATAGAAAAAAATTCAAACATATGCATGCGAAGCATAAGCCAGTTTTTGTTAGCCTTCTGTGGCAACCTGAATCACTCTTCAAGACAGTGGCATATCTTCAGCAGTTTTGTTCAGACAGTCCATCGACTTACTTTCTTCTGGGTTTCAGATCATACGACGGTCGTACTTGGTCCATCAACCCTCTGATGGTGACATCTCCGAGCAGATTTTCTTTCTGTCAATTCCTATCGAAGATGTGTTTCTACGAGTAGATTTTCTTTTCGTCAATTCCTATTAACGATGTGCATCCCCAGTAGGTTTTCTTTCCGTTGATTCCTATTGACGAAGTGGTTCTGAAGTTCGCCGAGGTGTTCTTTGGATATGTTCTCTTCCTGTCTACCATTAGACGATGTGATTCCGGATATGTTTTTCTATTGACAATGTGGATTCTTTGGATATGGTTATCTTTCTGTCGATTCCCATTGACGAAGTGGTTCTGAAGTTCGCCGAGGTGTTCTTTGGATATGTTTTCTTACCGTCTACCATTAGATGATGTGAGCTTTGGATATGGTTATTTTCTCGTCTACCATTAGACGATGTGAATTTTGGATATGTTTTCTTCCTGTCTATCATTAGACGATGTGAGTTTTGGATATGCTTCTTTCCATCTACCATTAGACGATGTGATTCTAGATATGGTGATGTTTCTTCCCGTCTACCATTAGACGATGTGACTTTCGGATATGATGTTTCTTTCCGTGTACCATTAGACGATGTGGTCCTTTGAAGATGGTTTTCTTTCTGTCTACCATTAGGAGATGTGGATATAGCATTTTCTCCCGCCTACCATTAGATGATGTGACTTTCGGATATGATGTTTTCTTCCCGTCTATCATTAGACGATGTGATCTTGGATATGATATTTCTTCCCGTCTACCATTAGACGATGTGGATCTTCGGATATGGCGTTTTTTCCCGTCAATTCCTATTGACGAGGTGGTTCTTTGGATATGTTTTCTTCCCGTCTACCATTAGACGATGTGACATGGTTTGCTTTTGGCTATGAGTTCTCTTTTAGATTGTGAATCGGTTGATTCCATTACTGACCGGATGCCGAGCCTGCTTGTTAGCATATGCTCTACCGACTTAGTGTCGATGCCTGCTTGTTAGCAGATGTTTCTTTTACCGACCGAGTGTTGATGCCTGCTTGTTAGCAGATGTTTGTTTCTTTCTAACGGATGTCGAGCCTGCTGGATAGCAGATGTTTCTTTTCAACTGCGTGTCGAAGCTTTCTAACTGGTGGTTAGTTAGCTGTTTTCTCATAACTTTCGGATGTTTTCCTTGGTGACTCCACTTTGGTGGACATATTCTACAGTTTTCTATCTTACGGTTGGCAAATTTATGGGTTCTTTTGTATTCAATCACCTTTTACCTTGAATGTCTGGAAGCGGTTGCTTTTCATCCCTTCAGGTCCAAGTCGATTGAATAGGGGCAACTGTTGCACCCTAAAATTTTCCCACCCGTTTTCTAACTATTGACTGGCTTTTGCTTTACATTTCATCTGCATTTCGTCTAGGTCGATCATTTCTCGCATACAGTCCATGTTATCAGTCAGATTGAATTAATCGGGATTACAGCCCCTTTCATTCGCATTTTAAAGAATTTAAACGAGTTCTAATGTTGAGTTCTATGTCGAAATCGAGCGAAAGTTGCTCTCTTCCTGGTGGTTCAGCCCGTGCCGATTATTTTGGTGCATTTCGGTGTTCGCCCTTTTTCCGTTATTATTTCACTGCATTTTTGTGATTTTATTTCTATTTTTGCTTTAATTCCTCTTTTATAGTTTTAGATTTAATTAATTTTAATAGGATAATTTTATTAGAATTTAGAATTTAATTTCTATAGAATTAGATTTTAATATAGTTTTTCTAGAATGTAGAAATAGATTTTAAATTTTAGAAAATAGTTTTTTAAAATAGATTTATTAGAAAATAGATTTTTTAATAGAATTAGATTAGTTTTGTTAGAAATAAGAATTTTATTATTTTGGTTAGATTATTATTTAGAATATTATAATTTAGATTTTTTTAATAGAATTTAGAAATAGAATTTGTTTTAGAATAGAAATTGTTTTAGAATAGAAATTAGATTTTTATCAATTTAGGATTAGAATAGTTTTTGTATTATAATTTAGATTTAGAATTAAAGTTTTTATAAAATAGTTTTCAATTTAGAAATTAAATTTTTTAGAATTAGAAACTAGTTTTTTTTATAGAAATAGTTAGAAAGTTGGTTTTAGAATTAATTAATCAATTTTAGAATAGATTTTAATCTAGATTAGTTAATTAAGTTTTAGTTTAGAGTATTATTTAGATTAGTTAGGTTAAGATAGTTAGTTTATTAATAGTCAGTTAAATAGTTTTAGAATTAATTAGAAGTTAATTTAGATTAGTTTGATTAGGATTAGATTTTAGATTAGTTAGATTATTAGGATTAGTATTTAATAGTCATTATATTAGTGTTAGTACAGTTTAATCATTAATTAATCAAACAATTTGGAGACAGCCTTCGCCACGTGTCAAGTTCTGGGAGTATAAAGCCCTATTCATCTTCTCCTACCTTGGTCCGCAGAAACCCTACCGCCACCAGTTCCTATTCATCATCCTCTTCAGAAACTAAAACGCCAACCTTTTCCTCTTCCTCTCTCGCCGCCGGTTTTCTCTTCCTCCATCGACCAAACAACCACCCTTCTCTGTTTCGAAACTCCGCCGTGAAACTCACCTTCAACTCACCTTTTCATAACCAAAAACCAACTTCCCGAACCATTTGCGAAACCTTACAAACCCATTCGTGAAACCATCCAGACCCAGAATATTCACCTCAACAACAACTCTTGAAATAAATCCAACCATAACTCTCCTTCTTTTCTCCTCCGAAACTCATCATCTTCCTCTTCTTCTTCCCACCAACCTTCAAACACGCATCGCCCTTCCCTCAAACCTCACCTTTAGAAATTTACATTCAAACCATCAACCCATTGTCGCTTCCGCAAAAATAAGGTGTCGGCAAAACAGAAGATTCGCCACCTTTCGTTATTTATCCCTCAGAACGGGAAAGGAAACGATCGGAAAAACCTGACGAAAAGGTATAAGACAAGGTCATCGCAACCGTTGTCTAGGTTCGGGAGTCGGTTACGCAAGGGGAAGGTATTAGCACCCCTCACGTCCGTCGTACTCGACGGGATCCACGCTTGTTGTGTTTACTGGACGGGTTAGTTTTATCTATCTACCTATCAAGGCTGGTCTAAAAAGAAAAGAAAATGACTCGGCAAAGTGTTGCACTTTATGCCTACGTATTCTCATCAGAGAATGAGAAATCAGAGTCAACGTAGTTCGACTAACTACGGGTTATGGGGAAGGTGGCTCGCCAATACATCAGTATTGTGCCTACGTACTCTCAAAAGATATGAGAGATCAGAGCTTACGTAGTTCGGGCTAATACGGATTACGGGGATTCAGATTCATCTGTTTTATCGAGTAGGGTTAACAAACAGTTCCAGCAGTTAGGGACAAAGCCTGTTTGCGGTAGAACTAGGAGTTAACAACACTCTTTTCTTCAGAAAAGCTTCCTTTGAATCATGGGCCCACGGGGCAAAAAGGTTTGAAGTTTGTTTTCTGTCTTTTACGGAAGAACTGTTTTTTATGGATGTTTGCAACCAATATCGCACCAGAGACTAGGACCTAAGAATGAATGCGTCGCATGTCACCCAAAGGGTGCCATACTAAACATCCAGACTGTTGAAAAGAAACTCTCCAACAATCCTTTCTCAGATAGCTTAAGGCTCGTAACGTACGACGTCAGTTAACCTTTATTACTGTATTTTAATTTGTTTCGAGATGAGAGGAGAGAATAGGCTCAACTAAAGGGGAGACTATCAAGTCCTACTGTTGTCAAGCCAAGGATTCATCCTATGGTTGAGGTTTGAAACAGGGAACTCCTAGAAGTTATCATGCATAGGTTTCAACCTAAAGTTCTAATCATCACTTCCTTATCAAAGGAAGTGAGATTCCTAGGGGATCATGTCAATGATAAGCAGAAACAGATAAGGCATCAGCTTAAACGGTAAACAGTAAACGACTGTAAAATGCATGCAATGCAAGTGAGGGAGGAAATGTGTGTGGGGCATCAGCCTCCACAAGCTCATCTCAACCTCAAGCCAAATATGAACAACTGTAATCATACAGAAGAAATCACATGCTATCAAGCAAAATAGAGTAACTGCAATCATACAGAAGAAAGAATGACATGCTATCAAGCAAACTCAAACCACATAGGCAAGGGAGCTGGGCTCTACCGAATACCCGCAAGCAAAGCCACACAATAAAAATACAAGCAGAGGGAGCAACTCAACCTCTAGTGCAATCATGCTCCTAGCTTAAATCAATCTAAACATGAACTTATTCTAATGCATCAAGCAAATCAAACCAGGTACATCAATACAGTTGCACAACAAGAAAATAAACAGGAAAGAAAGCAGATCAACCACTCCTACAGTTTCCAGCAAAACAACCTCCTGACAGCAGTCCAGTCTTCAGACTTCAACAGCTTTTCAGGGCTATCATCTTCAATAGAAAGTATCAACTTGCTTCTCCAAGTTTACTAAACACCAAACATAGGTATCAACTTATTCTTTCTTGTTCAAGCTTCAGCTCTCCAGTCCATTCCACCTTCAGGCTCCATTCCTAACTGCAAGTATCAACTTGTTTCTTCAGGCTCTCAATGCATCAACATAAATATCAGCTTATCCTTTATTCTTCAAGCCTCAGCTCTTCACTCATTCTTAATTTGATCTTCTTCATAAGTGTCAACTTGGTCTTCAAGCTTCAGCTCTCTCTTCCTTACAAGCATCAACTTGGTCCTCTTCATCTACAAGCCTCAGCTTCTCAGAGTAATCCTCAAACACAAAGAAGTATCAACTTCATCCTTCAATATTCTTCAAGAAGGGAACTCCATCCTCTAACAAGGGAGAAAAATTCATCTATCAAGAGTAAAGTTTGGATGATTGGTAGCAGAGTGAAGACCAAAGGTCACCACTAAGCATCCTATCATCAGAGAAAGAGACCCTCAAAAGTTCTACCAACTTGCAAAGGGCCACACATCCTACCAAAGGAGGGATGAGGCCTTTACAAGGGGACCTTGCATCATAGGGAAGAATGGAAGTGATCAACATCATCCATGTTTATGAAGGACAAGAATCTATCTAGAAGCTCTGCCTACAAAAACCCTAATCTTAACACCTAAACAAAACTACACCAAAAGAAGGGAAGATCTTCAAATCCAAGCCTCTTCAAGCAATCCAATGCATCTTCAACTTGTCTTCATCATCACCCAAGAGCAAGCAAAGCAAAACCCTAATCTAAGGGAACTAAAGAAGTCAATCTAGTTGAATTAGTGCCTCAGAATCATCTAAAACTAGCATCTAAACTAAAATCAAGCAAAAATAGTAAACTACCTTGAGAATCCTACAAAAATTCCTAAGGGACCCTAATTCAATCATGAATCTATCCTACAAGAATCAGAGGTTGAATCATCCACCTAGTTGCACAAATAAAATCTAAATTACAAGGCATCAACCATAAACCCTAAAAATGGAGCATCTAAAGGTTTCAACCTAAACTACCACCTATGTTCATCACAAAAATGTGATAAAAATCTATGGGGAGTATGCATACCTATGCTAACTACTCACAAAAAATCAAGATCAAAATCATCATCACATGATCACACAAAATTCCACAAAATCAAGTATCAAACATTACTATTTTAATATCAATTAAAATGTAAAAATTCCCATAAAATCAGAAAATGCATGAAACAATAATATTTTTTATCTAAAAAATACTAGACCCTATCATGAATCCAATGCAAAAAGAAGGAGATCAATTGAATTATTTTTCCATTTTTTATGATTTAATCAATAACCATGTATAAAAATGAAAAATTAAAGAAAATCAAAATAAAATGAACAAGCACACGGTGCGGGTAGTAAACAAAATCAATTCAATTCAGGGTTGGGCCCAAAAAGGGGGTGTGGTTAGCAGCTAATGCATTAAGCCCAAAACACAACTTAAGTGAAACGCCGCGTTTCACATTAGTTCAGAATCCTTCACAAAATGAGAAACAATTCGTGGCCATTGGATCATGCCCTCAGTCAAAGTTCAACCCCAATCTGATGGCTATCAAGTCATCTTCTTCATTTGAAATCCTGAAACACGTGCGCAGCCATGGCCGTCGCCGGTGGTGCTCCGGTCATCGTCCCCAACCCTAACTCTCTCCACAGGCCTCCATTCTAAGAGGTCTCTACATGAAACTCACTCCAATTTTCACAAGGAATCTTCCTATGCCATTTAATCATGCTAACAGTTCAAGAATCCAAGAATAACAATCTCAACCGAAAATTCCATGAACCCTAATTGGTCACTAATCTCCAAATTGATGATCCAGAAATCTTCCTACACCATTCTATTATGCATCTACCATAACAATTCATCTTAATTCTACCTTATTTAAGCCATAGCACAAGAGTTGCATACCTGGTAAACTTGAGCAAACAGAAGGGTTGAATCTTCAAATCAGCCTTCAAGAACTTGCAGAATCCTTCACTGAATCACAATCAATCTTCTGTATGCAAAGAAAAGAGTTGAATCTTCTTGAATTATCAAATCCGATTCTGAGTTGCAAGCTTCACTCTCCAATGGCTACTTCACGATTCTTCCACCACAGTGCCTTGAATTTGATCTGGAATTGATCACCAACCTCAAAGCAAGCTATTGAGATCAATTTCTTGGACTGAAATGGCCTCTAACCTTGTAACCGATTTTGATTTGCAATGATAAAGTTCAAAGTGCAAGCTCAGTTTTCTCTCTCAATCATCACCAAAAAAATGATCTGAACCACTTCTATTCAATATATAGAGTGTGTATGGATGATCTAGAAAGCTCTAGATCCTTCCAATGAGAAATTCAATTTCTCATGTCACTTGAATTCTTATGATATGCCATGGTATGCACAACTTCTGCTAATAGCTTGAAATCATTCTCAAATCCTTCCAATTTCTCCCCTCATGACATTTTGGAAGTGTTTGGCTTGCAAGGGACCTTGATCATGCCTTGAGTTTGGGTTTTGCAAATGTTACTTATGATGTAAGTAACTACTTTTCAAAGCAAGTCCACAAATTGAACTTTAATTCAAAAATGTGGCTAAACCAATGTTCTTAAAATGTTTTTAGAGTCAAAATGACCTATTACATGCCTTGGTTTGGATATGTAGATCAAAAGTATCAATTTCCAACTTTGGTTCATTTAACTTATACCCTCATTTTAGGTCATTTTTGCAACTTTGAGCTACAAGCAATTCCAACATCTCATGACCTCTTGACCAGCCTTAAAACATCATTTTGAACAAGTTTTATGTTGAACATTTTCCCATTTGAAGCTTGGAAATGGGAGTTATGGCCTTATGGTTGAAATGACCCATAATCTCCAAATGACCAAAATGCCCTTGACTTGTCAAAGCCATAACTTGAGTTCTACAAATCCTACCAAGGACTTCTAGTACTCTCTAGAAAGATAAGAGGATAAGGAACAACATTCATGTTGACCAATAGTTCATAGGAATCATCCTTCAAGGGTAAACGTTTCATGCAAGTTGGACAACTTTCAAGCTCCCAAATTCACATACCTCAGATGACCTGTAACTTGTCAAAGTCATAACTTGAGTTCTACAAATCCTATCAAGGACTTCTAGTACTCAAATTAAAGCTAAGATCATGCTCTACAACATTCATGTTGGGGGCAAGATGAGATGACAATCACATCTTGAGCTAAACTGCCTTGAAGATAGGGGTCAAACTAGGGGATTTTACACTGTCAAGCCTTAGAAACCCTAGCTTGAAACTTCTCAAACTCTTCAATCATGATGAGTTGACCTTGGAATCATCCTTATAACATCCCCATGTATCAATCCATAATCACATGGCCCTTGGATTAGGTATCAACCTTCTCCAAATCATCAGTTGACTTAGGGTTGACCCAGTCAAACCCTAATTGCACCACTCATGGCTGGGTCTTCTTAACCTTGCACAATGACCTGTCTAGGCCTCAAAGTGACCTTCAACACTTCTCATGAGCTCTTTCAAGGCTTCAAGTCCACATTCTTGGCTTCAGAATCATCTGAGGAGCTCCCACAACTCTCAAGTTAGGAGGCACACACTCTTGGTTTCAACCAGCCTCTCTAGGGATCTTTTAATTTCTATGACAAGGATATCCACTATTGAACACTTGAATAACCTTCTTAGCTAGCTTCACACTCTTGCGTAGCCCTTGATTGGCAATCATACCTCTTGATCTCCTGCATACATGTCAATGAAATGCAAATGATAATGCTAATGTGAATGAAATGAAACATAAGCTAGGTAAAGAAATGTTGGGGCAAATTTTGGGGTGCAACAGCTGCCCCTATCAAGCGGCTTGGACCTGACTGGGTGAGAAGCGAACGGCTCTCAAACAATTAAGGTACGAGACGGTTGAATACCAACAAACCCAAAAATTTGCCAACTGCCCAAGTACACGGTACTCTGATGGGGACAAATCTTCGGAAACTGAGATGATAGCTGCACGGTAACTAGCTGGGGAATCGGTCACACGGTAACCGGTGAAACGCGGTCGACCATGCCGTCAGGCATCAGGATTCCTCGGGACTCAACAGATCATTAGGAACTTTTTTTTTATTTTTAACAATCAAGTTAATCATGCCATCGGGCATTCAAAGAAATTTTCGGGCGTCAGCCGAACTTCGTCACTAAGTCGGGAATAGAATTCTCAGTCAATCATGAACCAATTGTGGATATCCAAACTTCTGCCACCAGGCACTCCGCATCAGCTGAGAGAACTGCTTCGTCAATACAGTTAGACTTCAATCATCAAGTCTTCAAGGGAAGTTTCAACTTCGCTGTTCGGAAACCTGCTGGGGATGACGCATCTCCGCTGGGGATTCTAGAGAACTATCAAGTAACTCTGCTTCAGGGCTTCAGAAATCATTCTGGATGAGTCAACTCTGCTGAGGACTTCAAGAATCATCTTGAACAAGTAACTCTGTCGGGGACTTCAAGAATCATCCTGACCAATAACTCTGCGGGAGGTTTCAGGAATCATCCTGAGCAAACTCTGTCGGGGATTTCAGGAATCATCCTGAGCGAATCTCTCTGGCGACTTCACTGAAGATTCTAAGATTCATCTTAAACGAGCGCCTTCGCTGGAGAATTCAAGAATCATCTTGGGCAAACGACTTTTGCTGGGGGGATTCAAGAATCATCTTGAGCAAGTGACTCTACGGAGGAACACCTGCAAAACAAGAACGGTAACGACCTAGATCATGTTTCATATGCATATGTTTGACAATGGCGCAATGCTCCACACGGTGGAAATGCTACGCGTTTAGGGTAAATGCTATGCAATCATGCAAAATGCTACAACCCCATCAGCAAAATAAATGCCGAAGGGAGAATTCTCCTGTCAAGGAGAAAGGACCACTCTGGTGGGGGAAGGCATCATCTTGCCGAGGAGAAACAATCACACCAATCTCAATTGGACTCCGCCTGGGGAAATGAACTTCAGTCGACTGCTGCAGGGGAATAAAGCTCTACGAGAGTCTGAACCTGCTCAACCAGGTATTCGAACCACAAATTGTCGAGGAAACGATATCAATCGCAGAAATGAACTGCACAGCCTCCGCGGCTAAATCTTTCCTGGAGATAACGACTCCGGTGGGGGAGATACAACATTAGCCATTCAACACTCTACTGGGGAAAACCAATCATGGCCCAAACGGCTTCCAAGGACTCGACTCTCTTGGGGATCTGCGTACTCGGCTGGGGAAGAAGGAATCAACCTGCTTGCTGGGGAGAGTACGACTCTGTGGGGAACTTCAATTCTCCTGAAGACTTCAGTCTGCACTATCACGGCTGAACACTTCAGTATATGACTCAGCTGGGAAGACGACGTCCTTCAGGGTACATCTGATTGGGGAGAGAATCTTCTCAACTTGGGGAAACATATCAATGCTTACAATCTCATGTTCAAACTCCACGGGGAGGTGCTGCTGAACCTTGCTGGAGGAGAAGGAATCATCCTGCTAGGGGACGCGTACGGCGTACTGCCTGGTACATGCTACACCTGCAACAACACAAACAAACAGACAAGATACCCTTCTCAACGGGACCTATCAAGGTTATCATCTTGTGACAATGTTCAAGTAATTCATTGTTTCAATAATCAGTGGCCTAGGCTAGTAAGTTTATGTACGCGCATTTTATCAAAAACATCGGCGTTCTTTTTCGCAAACAAAACAGGTAAATGCTAATCAAACAAACAGAATTGCTGAATAGTATACATTTTATTGATAATGAACCCCTGAATGGGTAAAGATGTTTTACAACAGATGCAAGCTCCTGGAATGAGGAAGCCGCGCAAAAATAAAACATAAATATACATCAGTATATACACAAATGTCGGCAATGTGGCATAGACGAACACCATGAGTTGATCCCTCTAGGACCCACTCGACTTCGATACTTCTCTGATGCTTCAGCTTCAGAAGAGATTGATTCAGATAAACGTCCTTCAGGTCTTCCAAACCACTAAACAATGAGAGTCCACACGCGGAACGCAGTCATTTGCTTTTTTCAAATCCCTAACTTTTGCCTGAATCGCCCTTTCGGGTTTTCGATTCAACGGGATACCCTTTTTTGCCAAAGTCGCCCTTCCAGGTTTTCGACTTTGCGGGTGTACATTCTTTTCTTTATATCCCTAATTTTTTCCCGAACCTTTTTCCTTTTTTATGGTTCGCCGGGATGCCCCATTTTTGCCTGGATATCCTTTTTCTTTCCAGCGGATCATTTTTTAAGCAAAGTATTTTTTAACTGCGTCCGCGTTCACCGGGGATGCAAAATCTTCGCCATCCATCGTGGATAACAATAAGGCTCCTCCCAAGAATACCTTGCTGACGATGTACGTACCTTCATAATTAGGAGTCCACTTGCCCCGGTGATCAGAGTGTGGAGGAAGAATCTTCTTCAGGACAAGATCACCCGTCTGAAAGCTTCTAGGACGCACCTTCTTATCATAAGCTTTCTTCATTCAGCTTTGGTACAGACGACCGTATGCAATCGATGCTAATCTCTTCTCGTCCATCGGGCTGAGTTGGTTTAGTCGGTTCTTAATCCATTCTGCCTCATCGAGTTTTACGTCAACCAAAACTCGTAAAGAAGGAATCTCCACTTCTAACGGTAGGACAACTTCCATACCGTACACTAGTGAGAAAGGAGTTGCCCCGGTTGATGTACGTACCGTCGTACGATAACCGTGAAGTGAAAATGGCAACATCTCGTGCCAATCCTTATAGGTCACAACCATCTTTTGGACAATCTTCTTAATGTTCTTATTGGCCGCTTCAACGACGCCATTCATCTTCGGCCGGTAAGGAGATGAGTTGTGGTGTTCAATCTTGAAACTCTGGCACAGCTCCTTCATCATCTTGTTATTCAAATTCAAACCATTATCAGTAATGATCCGCTCGGGAATTTCGTAACGACAGATGATGTCCCTCTTTATGAATTTAGCCACCACCTGCTTGGTCACATTAGCGTATGAGGCTGCCTCCACCCACTTGGTGAAGTAGTCGATAGCTACTAGAATGAAGCGATGACCATTAGATGCAGTTGGCTCGATCTTGCCTATCATATCGATGCCCCACATGGAGAACGGCCACGGGGAGGACATGAAATTCAACGGGCACGGCGACACATGAATCTTATCAGCATAAATTTGGCATTTATGACATCTCTTTGCGAATTTAAAACAATCCGATTCCATCGTTAGCCAGTAGTATCCTGCTCTCAGGATCTTTCTTGTCATATAATGCCTGCCGGCGTGCGTACCAAATGTGCCTTCATGGACTTCTTCCATGAGCATACTTGCTTCTTTCTTATCTACACATCTGAGTAGCACGAGATCGTGATTTCTTTTATACAAAACTCCATCAGGATTGAGATAAAAATTTCCAGATAGCCTCCTCAGAGTCTTCTTATCCTGGGTTGACGCTCCCGCAGGATACTCCTTAGTCATAAGGAAGGTCTGGATGTCATGGAACCATGGCTTGCCGTCGGAGGCTTCCTCGATCGCAAAGACGAATGCAGGTCTATCAAGACGAGAAAGGACAATTCTTGGAGCTTCATTCCAAAAATTGACTTTATACATCGAAGCCAACGTGGCTAAGGCATCAGCCATCTGGTTTTCGGCCCTGGGCACATGATGGAGCTCCACTCGATCAAAGAACGGAAGCAACCTTCTGGCATAGTTCATGTACGACACCAAATTCGATTGACGAGTCTCCTACTCCCCTTTAATCTGGTTAATCACAAGTGTCGAATCACCATATACATCTAGGTTCTTGATTCTCAAATCAATTGCCTCTTCTAGACCCGTGATGCATGCTTCGTACTCCGCTTCGTTATTGGTGACTGGAAACGTCAGTCTCGCAGTGAACGGGATATGGGATCCGTGGGGAGTCGTGATGATCGCCCCAATACCACTTCCATAAGAATTAACCGCCCCGTCAAATATCAATTTCCACTGGGATTTCCTATCTTGCCCCTCATCGGGCAATGGTTTGTCACAATCCTTTGCTTTGAGAAACATGATATCCTCATTAGGGAATTCAAATTTCATCGGCTGATAATCTTCGATTGGCTGTTCGGCAAGGTACTCAAACAATACGCTTCCCTTGATGGCCTTCTAGGAAACATACTGAATGTCATATTCCGTCAACACCATTTGCCATCTGGCAATCTTGCCCGAAAGCGCTTGCTTCTCGAAGACGTACTTGATCGGATCCATCTTCGAAATTAGCATGGTTGTGTTGTTGAGCATGTACTGTCGTAAACGTTTGACAGCCCAGGCTAGTGCACAACACGTCTTCTCCAGCATCGAGTAACGAGATTCACAATCTGTGAAATTTTTACTCAAATAGTAAATGGCATGCTCCTTTCTGCCCGTCTCGTCGTGCTGACCGAGAACACACCCCATACTATTCTCAAGAACTGTCAAGTACATGATTAGGGGTCGTCCGGCCACTGGGGGTATCGAGATCGGAGGTTCCTGCAGATACTGTTTTATCTTATCAAATGCCTTCTGGAAATCCTCGTTCCAGATAATCGCCTGATCTTTCTTCAGTAGTTTGAACATCGGTTCACACGTGGCCGTGAGCTGAGAGATAAACCTTGCAATGTAGTTTATTCTGCCCAGGAAACCACGAACTTCTTTTTCTGTTTTTGGCGCTGGCATTTCTTGTATGGCTTTTATTTTTGCAGGATCGACCTCAATGCCTCTTTCGCTCACGATAAACCCCAGTAGTTTTCCAGACCGTACTCCGAAAGTACACTTGCTAGGATTCAGCCTCAACCTGAACTTCCTAAGCCTCTCAAAAAGCTTCAGCAAATTGACCAGGCGTCCCTCCTTCGTTTTGGACTTCGCAATCATGTCATCAACATAGACTTCAATCTCATGGTGAATCATGTCATGAAACAAAGTAACCATTGCTCGTTGGTAAGTGGCCCCTGTGTTCTTCAGACCGAAAGGCATTACCTTATAGCAAAATGTTCCCCAAGGAGTGATAAACGTAGTTTTCTCCATGTCCTCCGGCGCCATCTTGATCTGATTGTAGCCGGAGAAGCCATCCATGAACGAAAACACAGAGAACTGGGCTGTATTGTCGACCAACACATCAATATGAGGGAGCGGGAAATCATCTTTAGGGCTCGCCCTATTCAAATCCCGATAATCGACGCACATTTGTACCTTACCGTCTTTCTTTGGTACAGGCACTATGTTGGCGACCCACGGAGGGTAATTAGTGACCGCTAAGAAGCTAGCATCAAGCTGCTTTTGCACTTCTTCTTTGATCTTAACGGCCATATCTGGTCGCGTCCTCCTAAGCTTCTGCTTAACGGGAGGACAATCTTCTCGCAGCGGCAAGTGGTGGACCATGATGTCAGTATCAAGTCCGGGCATATCCTCATATGACCAAGCAAAGACGTCACTATACTCTCTCAGCATCTCGACCAATCTCTGCTTGACATCACTCTGCAATGCAGCCCCTATCCTGACATTCCTGACAAGTTCTTCAGAACCCAGATTCACAATCTCAATTTCTTCTTCGTGAGGCAGAATAACTTTCTCTTCTTGTTTCAACAAGCGGGCCAACTCTTCGGGAAGGTCTTCGTCTTCATCAATCTCTTCTTCGGCTTGATGGATCGGGCAATCAAAGTCGAAGTGAGTCGTAGAAGGTCCAGAGTCGATGTCATCTGCTATGTGGATCCTGCAATAACAAGGGTTAAGCTTAAAATAAGGATATGCAGGTTAGCACAAACCCCATTGCCATTTTATTGTTTTTCAAAACAACTATAAAACAGGAATAACAGAGATCACAACATTTGAATACGAAGAAAAACGCCTTTTGATTTATTGATAAAATGCATGTACATAATCAAACAAGGCCCTAACAATAGAACCACTATGCCCCGGGTAGGACATACGGTTGTACAAGGATTGGAAAAAGTAAATCATTACTCTTTTCCTGCCACTTGGATGATATCCCTGACGGACCAGTTGTTGAGGCTCTCGCCTGGCTTGCTTGGCTGGATCCAAGAGTCTAAGTCACAGTCGCTGTCTCCGCTGTCTCCAGACACCGCGTTGACGCTTTCAAATATCACCCTACCACTAGTAAACTGGATCGGCCCTTTACCTCGTGACGCACTGCTAGACGAAGAGGAGGCTTCAGCCGTAGGAGAGTATCCCAACCCAAACTTGTCTTGCTTGTTAGGTATCTCTAAAATTAGCCCCCAACCTGGGGTAGATCCGGCTTGAACAACGGCCCGGGCTTCCTTGAATGAAGAGAGAGTCATCTCGGGATTTTCAGTGATCATGGAGCTACGTTCTTGACTTTAACAGCTTCGAACGCTTGACATAGGGTTTCGTGGATTTCCCCATCCATCTCGACATACTTGAAGGAGGACAAATGGCTCACCATTATATCTTCCTCGCCACATACAGTCACGATGCTACCTCCGACAGCATACTTGAGCTTCTGGTGCAACGTGGAGGTCACGGCGCCAGCAGAGTGGATCCATGGCCGGCCTAGGAGACAGCTGTAGGCAGGCATGATGTCCATAATATAAAAGACCGCGTCGAATGTTTCTGGCTCGACCTGGATTGGCAACGTCACCTCCCCGAAAACATGGCATTTGGTTCCATCGAATGCTTTCACAACCAGATCACTGGGTGTGCAAATCAATCCACGAGTATCTAACTTCATCAATGCTTTCTTCAGAAGAACATTGAGTGACGACCCCGTGTCCACCAACACGTGAGACATAATCGTTCCCCTACACTCTATCGAGATGTGTAGGGCGCTGTTGTGGTTCCTCCCTTTCGGCGCCAGCTCTAGGTCAGTGAACCCTAACCCATTTCCAGCATTCACGTGGGCTACGACCCCTTCCAACTGGTTTACCGATATTTCCTGCGGTACATACGTGGCATTCAACACCTTCAGCAGTGCGTTGCGGTGTGCCTCAGAACACAGCAACAGATTAAGGATGGAAATTTTCGAGGGTGTTTGATGGAGATGATCCACGATCTCGTAGTCACTCTTTTTAATCAACCTCATAAATTCTTCGGTGTCTTTAACAAGTAAGTCCTTCTCTACCCCACGAGGGGTCTCTTCAACGACTTTACTCTTCCCTTTGTCAGTTGCATCAGCTTTGTCTGTCTTGTCCGCCACGATCTCAGGTGGTGCAAACACTCTTCCGCTGCGAGTGATTCCGCTAACACCCGCTAGGTTCTCCGCACATGACCCTGATGGTTCCAATTCCAACTTCTGTCTGTTGCAGTAGACCTCTGCCCCATAATGCCATGGGACAGCATTAGTGCTTTCGAACGGTATCGGCCCAGCTTTGGTGATGGTAATCGTGGGCGGCCTGGGTGCAGAAATAGTTATCGTCCGGTGAGGGATGGTGATGGTGGCAACCTCATCATCTTGCTTCAGCATTACCTCTCCCGATCCGCTTTCGGCCCTTCGGCTAAACTGCAGGATTCCTTCGGTCATCAGACTCTGAATCCCTTCTATCAACTGTTCACATCCATCAGGAGTTGTCGCACAGCCCATACACAGCTCTCCGTAACCTGGAAAGAAACCCATTTTCATCAGCTTAGCTTTAACGAAGCTAAGCGGTGTCTTCAGATCTCCGACGTCAGTCAACAAATCCAAACTCTCGTCTTCAATAATGGCATTTACTCCACCTCCCCTATGATTCGGCATAGGGTTCTTCGTGACGTTTGGCACATTATCTGAGAAGTTGATGATCTTAGCGTCCACCATGTCCTGCACCTTATGCTTGAAGGCTTTGCAGTTTTCCATTGTGTGGCCCGGTGCCCCTGAGTGAAACTCACAAGTCGCATTCGCGTCATAACCTGGCGGAGGTGCCCCTGTCAAGGGAGCCAGGGTTCTCTTCTGGATCAACTGTAGCTGGAGCAGAGTCTGTAACAGCTGCGCATAAGACATGGGCGGTGTCTCGAGGTGACGACTCGATAGAGGTGCCCTGTTTTGATACTTTCTGTACCCTTGTTGATTCGGTTGCTGCTGCGGCTGCTGTGGCTGTTGAACTGCCGGGATAGTTATGCTGGCCACCTGTTGGTGAGGGTCTTTACCTTTCCTTGGAGTGTTGGACATGACGCTCGTCTCTCCTTCCCTCCTTTTGCCACCATAAGGTTTCTTTCCGCCTCCTCCAGCCGAGGATGAATCACCTTGAATTTTCCCCAGTTTGATCCCATTTTCAATGTGCTCACCCGTGATAATGAGATCTGAGAAGGTTCCGGACATACTGCTGACCAACTTCTCATAATAAACCCCTGAGAGGGTGGCTACGAACATTTCCACAAGCTCACGTTCAACCATCGGCGGCTGAACCCTGGCTGCCAATTCACGCCACCGCTGGGCGTATTCCTTGAACCCTTCGTTGTTCCTTTGTGACAGATTCTATAGTTGGACTCGGTTCGGAGCCAAGTCACTGTTATATTGGTAGTGGTGCACAAATGCTTCAGCAAATTCCTTCCACGTGCGCACACTGGTAGGTTCCAGACTCATGTACCATTCGAGGGATGGCCCGGACAGACTGTCTTGAAAGAAGTGCATCATCAACTTCTCATCCTTAGAATGAGCGGACATTTTCCGGTAGTATGATCTCAGGTGGACGCGAGGGCAAGTGGTGCCCTTGTACTTTTCTAAGTCAGGTACCTTGAACTTGGGAGGCACCTTGAAATCAACGATCAGTCCCAACTTAGACATATCAACACCCAGGGTGTTCTGGTTCTCGATATTCCTCATCTTGTCCTCGAGTGCCTTGAACCTTAGTCGTGCTTCAGTAGTCAGCTCCCCTTCAACACCTCTCTGAGAGAACACATCGTCTTGACGGTCTTCTAACCATGGCTGAGGCCCAAGCAGATTTCCAACACCAGCAGTACCGTTGCCCAGCCCAACATTGACGTTAGCTTCAAAATTCCCATTACCGACGCCCGTCGTATTACTGTTGGGTCCCATGTTAGCTATCACATTGTCGTTGGCTCTGCCATTCCCCCCGGTCACGGGGACGCCATTCTGAGGAGTTTCAACTGGTGGAGGGGTAGGCATGGTCCCACCGTGGAGTACGCCATTGCTATCGACCCTTGAAATCAGAGGCTGAACCAAGGTTCTAAGCTGATCCTGGCCATTGGCGACCGCTTGCACGAGCTCCATGAAACGGTCCATCCTTTCACGGAGTTCCTGAACATCAGTTTGCATTTGCTCCATAATTCTTGTTTGATTTGCTCTAGTCGGATAGCGGTGGATAGGTCTCTGATCAATCCTGGAACAACCTGAAACAACCTGTATACACAAGAGGGTTAGAAAAACAACAAAGTGCTCGTCATGCAAATGCTTCATGCAAAGTGCTCGTCATGCAAATGCTTCATGCAAATGCAAACGTGTGTCTGTGCGTTAGGGAGGTATCCCCCGATCCTAGTGCCTGAGTGCCAGTGCTGATAATAAGAAGTCCGAGTCCAGTCATGGAAATAACATCACATATATAAAGAAAGCCCATCAAGGCAGTACACAACGTCACTGAGTACAAACGGAATCAATAGCATGACCTCGACCAACAAGCCTGGTGATGGTCAGCATACAACAACGATCAAAACAAAAGGAATACAAATAGTCAAGCACGGCCACGGGCGCGAAACTCTTCTAACAACCCCTTCGTTTCTGGATGATCAGGACGAGTGAGCAACCCTTCGACGAGTAACTCCCTCTGCACAATGGTGTACTGAAGACCTTCGACCGAATCTTCCCATGCTCCTTCGCCGAAACAATCTTCTAGCTTCCGCTTCTTGGATCCAAACGTCAGTTTGCGCTCCTTCAGGTTAGCGAGAGCTTTGTTGAGCTGGCCTTCAGCGGCATATCTGCGAGCGGTTTCTTCATCAAACCTCTTCTCACTAGCCTTCACCTGGGCTTTCAACTTGGAGATTTGTTGCTTCAGCTTATCCTCCCGTTCTTTGCCGTTGGCTAGGGTGGCCTTCCAGTGCTGGTTGAACTTGGATATTCTCCGATACGCTTCATCCAAGTGCTGCTTCTTAGTGGCCAGTACATCGTTGACAGCTTTGAAGTCTCGACCCAAACGTTCACGCTCGGCTATCTGCTTAGTCAAATCTGTCCCTAGCTGGTTCACCAGCTCTGTCTGCCTCTTGAAAGAATGAACAGCTTCGTTTCTCTCGCTTCTGAGCTGAGCCAATTCTTTCTCCAGTTCTTCATTTGCCTTTTTCAGCTCATCCCTCTCAGCAAACACCTGATTATGCTGCTGGATAGGCACGGTGGTAGGCTCTTCAATCACTGGAGGGCTTTCTGGCTTGGCAGGAGGAAACGGCATCCCTATAGCATCTGCTCTGGCTCTAATCCAAGTCACATATGGAGCGTAGGCCTGACTATTACTCTTTCCCAGCAATGGTTTTCCCCGCTTACAGATACCATTCCAAGCGCGCTGGAGCTTAGATAACATATCCCCCTCTAGAAGACCAGTGAGGTACAGAGATTCCTGCACCTCTTCATCCTTCGGCGGAGCTCTCAAAGCATAAGCAAACTGTCGGACGAGCAGAGATGGATTATAGTTTATACAGCCCTTCCTGCCTATCAAAGGCACATTCGGAAATCCACTGCAGCTGAAGATGATCTCAGTACCCAACCTATCTCTCTCAAACCAGTCAATATCCTCCGCTGACAGACTCATCAAATGCTCGGACCACTCAGCTGTGGCTGCAGATGAAGCAAAGGGACCCATCTTGGGTAGATGACTATCAAGCCATCTATAAAGTAGGGGCATACAGCACGAGACATTCTTGCCCCTTCTGTTCTCGTTCTTGTAGTGGACAAAATGGTAGACATCTCCTATCAAGGTAGGGACTCGATTCCCTGATACAAAGATGTGGAAGGCGTCGAAGTCTACAAAGTCGGGCATGTTGGGGAACAGAATGATGCCATATATGCATAGAGCGAGGATGGCATTGAACACAACCCAGCATCCGTCTTTGGCGCACTGCTGAGCCTTTCCCACTAAGAACTGCAAGGAGAAACCGGGAACCTTATTCCAACTAGACAAGACCAACTCGGAGGCGTCCAGATGAAGTGAAGGAGCTAGACTAGCCAGATTAGGCTCTGCATCCATATGAACAAAGGGCATCTGACTCTTGATAGGCACACCTAACAAATCAACATACTCCTCTAGTGTGGGTGCGAGAACAAAATCCTGGAAAGTAAAGCATCTCAACGGAGGGTCGTAGAACTGTAGCAAGGCGTGCAACCCATTCAACTCAAACACAGAGGGTTTACGAACCAAACTGAGCAATTTACCGTAAGACTTTCTGAATTCCTCTCTCAAAGAATCATCTGCCAAAGCAATCAAACCAGTCAGTTGAACAACATCGGGAGTAGGGAGCTTGTAAGCCACTGTCTTCCTCATAGAACCCATGATAGCACAATAGAAGGCAAGGACACCTGAATCGGGGGAAACGGTACCTGCAACACAGACACACGTTAATGAAATGCAAATGAGTATGCAAAGCAATGTAAAATGCAGTCATGCAGCAGGAGATCAAGACAACTGTGCTGGTGAAGAGAGGAAGATTCTGTATCAACAAAATCACAATGCTGCTCTATCAAGAACAACAACTATCTCTAATAAGAAGAAAACCCTGGTATCGGACCACAAATCTGTTCTGTCAAGAACACCCATATCTGATAATAAGGACCTCTGATACAGGACCAAAACTCTGCTCTGTCAAGAACAAACATACATCTGCTGATGAGATCCTTTGATCCCAACCATAAACCTGCTCTGTCAAGAACAACATATACATCTGATGATGAGAACCTCTGACACCAACAAAACTGATTCACTATCAAGAAAACCAGGTAATCTGAAGGTTAAGGTTTCCTGCAACAAACCCAACCCTGCTCACAGGTATGGACCTAAACTGACACAAGTTCGGCATCCTATGCGGTCATCAGCGTCACAGACATTCCAGAGGGGTGATACGATACCCAGAAGGTGTGGCATCACCGACTCATGAAGCGGCCTCACTCGGCTGAATCCCAAATGATCGGTCCCCAGAGTCGACAATCCTCCAAACCAACAACCCCCTCAACCCAAAGGGTTGAAAAAGAAGTCAATCGAGAGAACCTCATCTGAGCGTGGATTTCATGACACTAGTGCCTGCAAAGCAAGCACGCGCCCACTAATTTCCACAACTAATGCTAGGTACACTCAAGCATGGGTCTGGCTTTTCACTCATCAGAATGCCCCTCCCACAACAGCACAGATAATCATATCATACTGAAAGTAAAATGCGGGTAATAAAGTGCGATAAATAAACACAACCCAACAAGTGATCATACAAGCGCTAGGATTGGCTCTCGCGGGGGACGTTGGATCCCCAAACTGACTCGCATAAGGGACGTTGGATCCCAGGAAACTATCAAGTCCTCAGCAGAGTCGCCAACTGTCGCTTCCGCGAAAATAAGGTGCCGGCAAAACAGAAGAGTCGCCACCTTTCGTTATTTATCCCTCAGAACGGGAAAGGAAACGATCGGAAAAACCTGACGAAAAGGTATAAGACAAGGTCATCGCAACCATTGTCTGGGTTCGGGAGTCGGTTACGCAAGGGGAAGGTATTAGCACCCCTCACGTTCGTCATACTCGACGGGATCCACGCTTGTTGTGTTCACTGGACGGGTTAGTTTTATCTATCTACCTATCAAGGCTGGTCTAAAAAGAAAATAAAATGACTCGGCAAAGCGTCGCATTTTATGCCTATGTATTCTCATCAGAGAATGAGAAATCAGAGTCAACGTAGTTCGACTAACTACGGGTTATGGGGAAGGTGACTCGCCAATACATCAGTATTGTGCCTACGTACTCTCAACAGATATGAGAGATCAGAGCTTATGTAGTTCGGGCTAATACGGATTACGGGGATTCAGATTCATCTGTTTTATCGAGTAGGGTTAACAAACAGTTTCAGCAGTTAGGGACAAAGCCTGTTTGCGGTAGAACTAGGAGTTAACAACACTCTTTTCTTCAGAAAAGCTTCCTTTGAATTATGGGCAAAAAGGTTTGAAGTTTGTTTTCTGTCTTTTACGGAAGAACTGTTTTTTATGGATGTTTGCAACCAATATCGCACCAGAGACTAGGACCTGAGAATGAATGCGTCGCATGTCACCCAAAGGGTGCCATACTAAACATCCAGACTGTTGAAAAGAAACTCTCCAACAATCCTTTCTCAGATAGCTTAAGGCTCGTAACGTACAACGTCAGTTAACCTTTATTACTGTATTTTAATTTGTTTCGAGATGAGAGGAGATAACATGCTCAACTAAAGGGGAGACTATCAAGTCCTACTGTTGTCATGCCAAGGATTCATCCTATGGTTGAGGTTTGAAACAGGGAACTCCTAGAAGTTATCATGCATAGGTTTCAACCTAAAGTTTTAATCATCACTTCCTTATCAAAGGAAGTGAGATTCCTAAGGGATCATGTCAATGATAAGCAGAAACAGATAAGGCATCAGCTTAAACGGTAAACAGTAAACGACTGTAAAATGCATGCAATGCAAGTGAAAGAGGAAATGTGTGTAGAGCATCAAGCCAAATATGAACAACTGTAATCATACAGAAGAAATCACATGCTATCAAGCAAAATAGAGTAACTGCAATCATACAGAAGAAAGAATGACATGCTATCAAGCAAACTCAAACGACATTGGCAAGGGAGCTGGGCTCTACCGAATACCCGCAAGCAAAGCCACACAATAAAAATACAAGCAGAGGGAGCAACTCAACCTCTAGTGCAATCATGCTCCTAGCTTAAATCAATCTAAACATGAACTTATTCTAATGCATCAAGAAAATCAAACCAGGCACATCAATACAGTTGCACAGCAAGAAGATAAACAGGAAAGAAAGCAGATCAACCACTCCTACAGTTTCCAGCAAAACAACCTCCTGACAGCAGTCCAGTCTTCAGACTTCAACAGCTTTTCAGGGCTATCATCTTCAATAGCAAGTATCAACTTGCTTCTCAAAGTTTACTAAACACCAAACATAGGTATCAACTTATTCTTTCTTCTTCAAGCTTCAGCTCTCCAGTCCATTCCACCTTCAGGCTCCATTCCTAACTGCAAGTATCAACTTGTTTCTTCAGGCTCTCAATGCATCAACATAAATATCAGCTTATCCTTTATTCTTCAAGCCTCAGCTCTTCACTCATTCTTAATTTGATCTTCTTCATAAGTGTCAACTTGGTCTTCAAGCTTCAGCTCTCTCTTCCTTACAAGCATCAACTTGGTCCTCTTCATCTACAAGCCTCAGCTTCTCAGAGTAATCCTCAAACACAAAGAAGTATCAACTTCATCCTTCAATATTCTTCAAGCAGGGAACTCCATCCTCTAACAAGGGAGAAAAATTCATCTATCAAGAGTAAAGTTTGGATGATTGGTAGCAGAGTGAAGACCAAAGGTCACCACTAAGCATCCTATCATCAGAGAAAGAGACCCTCAAAAGTTCTACCAACTTGCAAAGGGCCACACATCCTACCAAAGGAGGGATGAGGCCTTTACAAGGGGACCTTGCATCATAGGGAAGAATGGAAGTGATCAACATCATCCATGTTTATGAAGGACAAGAATCTATCTAGAAGCTCTGCCTACAAAAACCCTAATCTTAACACCTAAACAAAACTACACCAAAAGAAGGGAAGATCTTCAAATCCAAGCCTCTTCAAGCAATCCAATGCATCTTCAACTTGTCTTCATCATCACCCAAGAGCAAGCAAAGAAAAACCCTAATCTAAGGGAACTAAAGAAGTCAATCTAGTTGAATTAGTGCCTCAGAATCATCTAAAACTAGCATCTAAACTAAAATCAAGCAAAAATAGTAAACTACCTTGATAAATCCCACAAAAATTCTTAAGGGACCCTAATTCAATCATGAATCTATCCTACAGGAATCAGAGGTTGAATCATCCACCTAGTTGCACAAATAAAATCTAAATTACAAGGCATCAACCATAAACCCTAAAAATGGAGCATCTAAAGGTTTCAACCTAAACTACCACCTATGTTCATCAAAAAAATGTGAGAAAAATCTATGGGGAGTATGCATATCTATGCTAACTACTCACAAAAAATCAAGATCAAAATCATCATCACATGATCACACAAAATTCCACAAAATCAAGTATCAAACATGACTATTTTAATATCAATTAAAATGTAAAAACTCCCATAAAATCAGAAAATGCATGAAACAATAATATTTTTTATCTAAAAAATACTAAACCCTATCATGAATCCAATGCAAAAAGAAAGGGATCAATTGAATTATTTTTCCATTTTTTATGATTTAATCAATAACCATGTATAAAAATGAAAAATTAAAGAAAATCAAAATAAAATGAACAAGCACACGGTGCGGGTAGTAAACAAAATCAATTCAATTCAGGGTTGGGCCCAAAAAGGGGGTGTGGTTAGCAGCTACTGCATTAAGCCCAAAACACAACTTAAGTGAAACGCCGCGTTTCACATTAGTTCAGAATCCTTCACAAAATGAGAAACATTCGTGGCCATTGGATCATGCCCTCAGTCAAAGTTCAACCCCAATCTGATGGCTATCAAGTCATCTTCTTCATTTGAAATCCTGAAACACGCGCTCAGCCATGGCCGTCGCCGGTGGTGCTCCGGTCATCGTCCCCAACCCTAACTCTCTCCACAGGCCTCCATTCCAAGAGGTCTCTACATGAAACTCACTCCAATTTTCACAAGGAATCTTCCTATGCCATTTAATCATGCTAACAGTTCAAGAATCCAAGAATAAAAATCTCAACCGAAAATTCCATGAACCCTAATTGGTCACTAATCTCCAAATTGATGATCCAGAAATCTTCCTACACCATTCTATTATGCATCTACCATAACAATTCATCTTAATTCTACCTAATTTAAGCCATAGCACAAGAGTTGCATACCTGGTAAACTTGAGCAAACAGAAGGGTTGAATCTTCAAATCAGCCTTCAAGAACTTGCAGAATCCTTCACTGAATCACAATCAATCTTCTGTGTGCAAAGAAAAGAGTTGAATTTTCTTGAATTATCAAATCCGATTCTGAGTTGCAAGCTTCACTCTCCAATGGCTACTTCACGATTCTTCCACCACGGTGCCTTGAGTTTGATCTGGAATTGATCACCAACCTCAGAGCAAGCTATTGAGATCAATTTCTTGGACTGAAATGGCCTCTAACCTTGTAACCGATTTTGATTTGCAATGAGAAAGTTCAAAGTGCAAGCTCAGTTTTCTCTCTCAATCATCACCAAAAAAATGATCTGAACCACTTCTATTCAATATATAGAGTGTGTATGGATGATCTAGAAAGCTCTAGATCCTTCCAATGAGAAATTCAATTTCTCATGTCACTTGAATTCTCATGATATGCCATGGTATGCACAACTTCTGCTAACAGCTTGAAATCATTCTCAAATCCTTCCAATTTCCCCCCTCATGACATTTTGGAAGTGTTTGGCTTGCAAGGGACCTTGATCATGCCTTGAGTTTGGGTTTTGCAAATGTTACTTATGATGTAAGTAACTACTTTTCAAAGCAAGTCCACAAATTGAACTTCAATTCAAAAATGTGGCTAAACCAATGTTCTTAAAATGTGTTTTAGAGTCAAAATTACCTATTACATGCCTTGGTTTGGATATGTAGATCAAAAGTATCAATTTCCAACTTTGGTTCATTTAACTTATACCCTCATTTTAGGTCATTTTTGCAACTTTGAGCTACAAGCAATTCCAACATCTCATGACCTCTTTAATAACCTTAAAACATAATTTTGAACAAGTTTGATGTTGAACATTTTCCCATTTGAAGCTTGGAAATGGGAGTTATGGCCTTATGGTTGAAATGACCCATAATCTCCAAATGATCAAAATGCCCTTGACTTGTCAAAGCCATAACTTGAGTTCTACAAATCCTACCAAGGACTTCTAGTACTCTCTAGAAATCTAAGAGGATAAGGAACAAAATTCATGTGGACCAATAGTTCATAGAAATCATCCTTCTAGGGTAAAAGTTTCATGCAAGTTGGACAACTTTCAAGCTCCCAAATTCACATACCTCAGATGACCTGTAACTTGTCAAAGTCATAACTTGAGTTCTACAAATCATATCAAGGACTTCTAGTACTCAAATTAAACATAAGATCATGCTCTACAACATTCATGTTGGGGGCAAGATGAGATGACAATCACATCTTGAGCTAAACTGCCTTGAAGATAGGGGTCAAACTAGGGGATTTTACACTGTCAAGCCTTAGAAACCCTAGCTTGAAACTTCTCAAACTCTTCAATAATGATGATTTGACCTTGGAATCATCCTTATAACATCCCCATGTATCAATCCATAATCACATGGACCTTGGATTAGGTCTCAACCTTCTCCAAATCATCAGTTGACTTAGGGTTGACCCAGTCAAACCCTAATTGCACCACTCATGGCTGGGTCTTCTTAACCTTGCACAATGACCTGTCTAGGCCTTAAAGTGACCTTCAACACTTCTCATGAGCTCTTTCAAGGCTTCAAGTCCACATTCTTGGCTTTAGAATCATCTGAGGAGCTCCCACAACTCTCAAGTTAGGAGGCACACACTCTTGGTTTCAACCAGCCTCTCTGGGGATCTTTTAATTTCTCTGACAAGGATATCCACTCTTGAACACTTGAATAACCTTCTTAGCTAGCTTCACACTCTTTTGTAGCCCTTGATTGGCAATCATACCTCTTGATCTCCTGCATACATGTCAATGAAATGCAAATGATAATGCTAATGTGAATGAAATGAAACATAAGCTAGGTAAAGAAATGTTGGGCAAATTTTGGGGTGCAACACCCATTCCCAAACCATCTCAACCTCCTTAACCCATTTTCGAATACCCAAAATCCCAAAACCACCACAACAGAACATAACCGTCTCTGAGTCCTTCTTCATGCGCAACACCCTCTAACCTATTCTTCCATTAACAACTCCAAATCACCTACAACAACACATCACATACCAAAAACAAAAACCATAGAAAGAAAAGAGGGAGCTTAAGCGAGAGAGATCGATATCTCCGCGAGAGGAGTTTGGAAACGAATATTAGACTTTGTTTCTTTTCATCTCTAAGGGCGGATGACTTTCTTTTTAAAAAAAATTAATTAGTTTTTTTAGAGTTTTGGTAACTTACTTTTTTCTAAATAAATGTATATAGTTTATAATGTTTTTCAATCTAAATTTAGATTCTTAATACTTTAGTAAGTTTATTTTTAAGACTTATAACACTTTTTTTTTCATAAGTTTGTTTTCTTGGAATTATTAATTCAACATGTTTTTTTTAAGGTTTATTTCTTTTAGAATTAATATATTTTGTTAGAAGCTAGATTTTGACTTTTTCTTATTTTATTCACCTTTGAGGACTTATTTCCTCTTTTTGGTCGATGAAGAGACCTCTCTTGTTTTTCTATCAAATTATTGTTGAGAAACGATAGATCCGAGACCAAACTCTCTTTCGTTTTCATTTTTGACTTCATTTCATCTTCATTTCATTTCCGTCGCTTTTTGGGTCGATGACGAGACCTCCAAGTATACTCGCCAAGACATCGCATCTCGTGCCTACGTATCCTGACGGGAATGGAATCAGAGCATTTGTAGTTCCTCTAAAGGGATTGAGGAACTATTGACTGTGGCCAAGGTTATAGGAGGGAAGTTTGTTGATTGATTCTAGGAGAAGAGACACGTTGTCGTCTTAGGGAGAAAACTCGACTTAAACCACCACAAACGTATGGAAGACAGTCTTTGCATCATATTGAAAGAAGGGCTCCAACTCGGATTAGATCGACGAGTATGCCACGTACCTCTCTCAAGCGGAAAAGATCCTACATCTTTCTCGACTATGTTATGCGGTAGGAGAATCATATCTCGACTACATAGATGAATCATGTCTAATTCTCTTGTTAGAGATTATGTTTTAATTGTAAGTTGTCTAAGTTGAAATCTTAAGGGAATCTTATCTTAAGAAAGGGGCCTAACCTAGAGTAATTAGTCTAAAGTAAATAATCAAAGTATATACAACCTAAGGTAGTTAACCTAAAGGGGAAACAAAGGTCATATAAAGGGTTAAAAATGAAAAAGAGAAATGCGATGCACATGACAATGAAGTCAACTACAAACCCTTCCCTTGGATTTAAAAAGCTATAAACAAGTAATCGAGACATAGTTCAAAAGTCATTATGAATTAACAAGATATCCAAGCCTAAAATATGGAAGTAAAAAATATAGGATGAAGTCAAACAAAAATAGAAATAACATGACAAAACGAATGCATGAGTTAGATGAATAGAGATGAGATCCCACTGTTTTTGGTCTGTGCGACAAGATTAAATCGGAGAATGATCCTCAATATCATTTCTCTATCTTGTCCTTAGCACGGATATAAATCACGCGACCTCCTATAGTTTTACTTCCCTCATAAGTCGAGCTACGACGGTTTAGCGTCACATTGGCCCCGATTCGATTCACTTACACTTTCGGACCTTTTTCAAACCCGTAACCGCGATGAGCGTTAGACACGTAGGAAATGATAAGTGGGGAGCCTCTTCTCACATTGTGTAGAGTGTTTAGCGTATGCCTTATGGGCGATATGTGATGCACTCGCTCCTACGTCTTAGGATTTTGCATAGTGATTGTCCCAATCCAATCCGGTTCCCTTCCGTTTAGGCGTTCCAGGCCTAGGACCCTTTTCTCTCGCATCCGTGCGATCGAGACCCTCTTTTCTCTCGCATCCGTGCGATCGAGACCCTCTTTTCTCTCGCACCCGTGCGATCGAGACCCCTTTTCTCTCGCATTCGTGCGATCGAGATCCTTTTTCTCTCGCCCCCGTGCAATCGAGGCCGTTTTCCATAGTTGGGTAAACTACGACTACTTTGATTCTTCATTCCCTAATGAAGATTCGTAGGCCCGAGGATCCCTATCCTTGACGAGCACACTAACAACTAACTTCCCCTTTCTCTTGCCCCAGTACAATCGAGACCAACTTATTATCCGAACCTTTTCTCTCGCCCCCGTGCGATCGAGACCGTTTTCCCGTAGTTAGCCTGAACTACGTTTTGCTCTGATTTCTCATACCAGATGAGGATACGTAGGCACAAGACGGCAATGTCTTGGCGAGCAACCTCCTCCGTAGTTTCCCGAACTACGTTGACTCTGACTTTCCCATTGCACGAGGGAATACGTAAGCATAGGGCGACAATGTCCTATCGAGTCAGTTCTTTCTCTTCACCCCCGTTTAGCAGTAGCATTAGATAGCTTTCACCCATAGATAGACAACAAGCATGGATCCTGTTGAGTACAACGGACGTGAGGGGTGCTCATACCTTTCCCTTGCGTAACCGACTCCCGAACCCAAGATTTGGTTGCGATGACCTTGTCTTTCCCTTTTTTTTCGTCAGGTTTTCTTTGATCGTTTCCTTTCCCTCTCTTTGGGACAAATAACGAACGATGGCGAATCTTCTATCAGTCAGCCGACTCTTTTTTTTGCAGCAATGTGACAATGAGCATGGACATAAATGTAACAAAACCAAAAACATCATCATGGACATGAAGGATATAAAAATATCATTCATAAAGAGAGGATATAACAATATCATAGTGATGGAAACATATGAATCATAAATATAACAATATCAAACATATAGGTCATGGATATAACAATATCAAACATGCATGAATAAAGTCAAAAAGTACCAATCATCATATGTACAAAGAATATGGATGAAAAGTCTAAGTATGAACAATTAGGGTAAACATGAACTAAGGTCAAGATTGTGACATGGTTTAGGGTTGATACTAACACCACGTAATCATGAATACAAGTCAAGATACCACCTAATAATGAAAATAAGTTAAGCATAACTTGATAATGAAAACAAGCTAGACATGGTTCAAGACATAAGGGTAACAACCAAAGGTTCATGTCAAGGATTAATTGATAACAACAAGTCTAAGCACTTCAAAAGGTTTTGAATATAATGAACATAAAATCCAACAAAGGCATAATATTAAAGCTTTAAATAATATGTATATATTATCAAAGATGTATCAAATGTTCATCAAAGGTTCAATGTGATAGGAAAAAGCAAGCAAGTGTATTTACATCACACATCAAAGGTAAAGCAAATGTTCATGGTTAAACATTAAAATTTCAAGGCATACACACATAAAAATAAAGTATTAAAGTGTGCCAAACTTGGGTAAAAACCAATTGAAAAATATTAACAACATCAAACAAGGTGTATCATATTCACAACAATCATCAAGATCAAGTGGAACCAAGAAATAAGCCAAAGAAAATCAATTAAAGGCCCAAACACACATTAAAAAGTCACCCACTTTGGCTAAATAAAAAAGATTGAAAATAAAATACTTTTGGGAATTTTTTTCACATACTCATAAAATAGGCATCACAAATAAGGTGTGTGTAAAAAACCAGCTTGAAAAGATAAATGGTTTGAGAGATATGATCAAAACAAAATGAAGAAAAATATTAAAATGACAAGTGCTAAAAAATAAGGAAATGTCACATATGAGGGTTGAACTCACACCCTCTTGGTTCAGAGCCTAAAACCTAGTCACTAGGCCAACTGACTTGGGCTTGAAAGAACACACGTGCAACACATAATATATTAAGCCAGCATACAAAATATGAAAAAAAAAAACCAAAATGTATGGGGCGAGGGGGATTCGAACCCCAGACCTAAGCCTCACACATAAACACACTTACCACCATGGTGCAATGATCAAGTCAACAATACTATGGCAAATAAAAGTAAAATATTAAAACAAATCCAATGACCAGAAAATGCATGCCATAGCCATCATCTTTAACCTCCACCTTTTTTGAAAACCTTGAACATGCTATCTCACTCAATACTCAATAAAATGCTAAGGTGTAATCATGAAAGTTGATTGATTTTTCAGAAGGAAACTGATGATATTATTTGATTTTGTTAATTTTCAACACATATCAAGTAATTATGCACGAATCAGAATGAACCCTAATATGGAAATTTAAAATGAAATTATGTATTGTGATGATCAGGACCAATTGATACGGGGTTTATGATATCTACATGATGGAAAACAAGCTGGCAATTCAAATGAATGCAAATGGTTTTAGTATTACATAATTCCAAATGAGGATGCACTTACCTATTGGAGCAAGGTCTAATGCCTCTTCAAGTAGTTACCGAAGCAAGATAATGATCCTATGAGACCCCTTTATCCTCCAGAAAGATAATGATGTCTTTAGTTTGCCTTAAAACACTCTGAAGCTTCCTATCCAATTCAACTTGCAGGTTGATCAAATGAGATTGTGATTTCTAGTTAGAGGTTTTACAGTAGTAAAATATTATTCTGGACAGTTTGTGCAAGGTATATGGATGATGTTTGAAGGTTGGAATGGATTGAAACATGTTTGGATGAAGATTAGTGAGGTTTTGTACAGAAAGTCAACAAAATGATGTTTTGAGGGTTGACTTTTTGAAACTGAGTGTTTTTTATGAAAGTAATGGTTGGAACAAATTTGTTAGGTGTTTTTGACGTGTTTGGATGGGTGGCTTGATGATTTTGTATGTAGAGAAGGTTTTGGACAAGTTTGTGAAATATGGAAGTTTTTGGCACAAAGTGGAGGTTGGAGGCAAGTTCTGGTGTATAGGTATTTTTCTGTGTTTTCTTGAGTGTTTATCATGTGTTTTGGACTGAGGAAGTGTACTCTATTTATAAGGAAAGGTTGAGGGGTTGAGGGAGAAACAGAATGCAAGCTTGGTGCAAATGACTTGGTTGGATTCCAAGTGGTAGTTTTAAGGATTTTCATGGTTTCAAGGCATAATACAAAGCTTTTCTAAAGGGGTTGAAATCTTCAGAGATCTTGCTTCTGTGCCAAGAACAGTTTGTGAAGAAAGAAACAAAGTATGAGCTCAAGAAAAGTTGACTTCTTGATTAAAGTCACTTTATGCAAATGGCAATGTGATCTTTCTTGTAAAACAATCCATAAATGGCATTACAACTTGGTTAATGGCTCAAATATTTGGGTAATGCATCACAAACTTATGTAAACTTCTGATTAGAGAGAGATTTATAAGTAATGTGACCAGCAAAGCAAGATTGCATAACTTTGGCTAGGATATGCAACAAGAATTTGCCAAGAACATGAACCAAAATTTAGGCTTTGAAGGCTATCTTCATCTCTTCAAACCTCCTAGCTCAAATATGATAAAATTGTGTTCTTGGACTTGTTGGAAAGCTTGAAACATCCTCTAAAACTTTCATGTTAATAAAGTTTCTTGAATCAAAAGAGATCATGGTTAAAAATGGCCAACAAGTGAGCTACATGACAAGGAAGATTTTGTTGGAAATTTTTCTAAGTGTTTCTATTCAAAAAGTAATGAACCCTCCACTTCATGGCCTCATATCTCTTAATCCATGCATATTTTGAAATTAATTCTATAAGAGAAAGTTATAGTATGTATCGAGCTCTTAAATTTAGTCTTTGGAGCAAAGAAAATTGTTGCTTGGATTGGAAGTTACAAGCTTGGGAAGTTAGGCAAAAATCATAAATTTTTATAACTTAGAAAAAATTTCAATTTCTTCATTGTTGCCCTTTTTGCAAGTAACTTCACATTTTTTTTATTTCTCTTGATAAAATTCACTCGTCAAACATATTTTTATGAAATTCACCATGAGGAGGCCATGTTGGACCAAAAAAGTCAAAAGTCAAACATGACTTTGATTAGTGGTTGACTTTTGTATTAGATGAAATCCAAATTGCATACTTCAATGAAATCAAACTCTTAAGCTTTTTGAACATTATGGATGGACTCTAAAGGTTTCTTTGAGTGTCTTGAATCATTCCCCAAGGCTTGAGATCATGCCTTGGTCAAAAGTCAAAGGTTGTCATACCATAATTTTTGACCCTAAGATTCTATTTTGCATCATTTGCATAGCATATCACGCACTTCATCTTGCATAGTGTCTGAAATGTCAGCTAGAATAAATTTGTTGGATTTACAGACAAACCAATCTAAATTTATTTCAAAGTCTGACCAAACGATGTATTTTTTTTTTTCAATATGTTTATTCCGCGCTGATTATTTTGGTGTGTTCATCTTATTTTTTCGAGCACTTTTTTGTCTGACTTTTTATTTCGTTTTTAATCATTTTTATTTAAATAATCATTTGATTTATTTAGATTTAATTAGATATTTAATTTAAATTTTTATTAATTAATTTTATTTTAAATTTATCTATTAACATTATCTTTTTAAATAAAAAACACAAAAACATGGTTTTTAATACTTTTTATTCTTGTCTTACTATAAAAAACACAAAAACATAATCTTTAATTCTTTAATTCTTGTCTTATTATAAAAAACAAAAAAAAACATAATTTTTAATTTTTTTTATTCTTGTCTTATCATAAAAAACACAAAAACATAATTTTTAATTCTTTTTATTCTTGCCTTATTATAAAAAACAAAACAAAAAACATTGTGTTAATTGCTATTATCATTCTTGTCTTTTTTTTAGTCCTATATATATGAATTAGAAAAAAACAAAGCAATCACAAAAAAACAAAAATTAAAAACACAAGAGAATCACTCACACACATAATTTTTTCATACATTACAAAAGGTGAGTGCATACATTGCAAAAGCAGAGACAACAACAACAACTACCACATGCTCACAAAAGAAATTGTTGCATAAATACGAAGGGTATTTGAGTCATACCTATATGGAAGCCAGGTTTCACCTTATTTGCATTACCGTCGAAGAGGCGTCGGACGAGCTCCGACAAGTAAGTTTCTTTACCTTCGTGCGTTGCTCAGTTGTTGTTTCTTCTTTGCGAATTTCTCAAATTCCTCTTTAACTTGTGTTATTCACTCCAATTTGATTGGTATTGTGTAAATATTATGAAAGTATTTGTACAAATATTTTGAATGTATTTATTTTGTATTACATGGTGTGGTTGCTCAAACATTGATTCTTTTTTAATAATATTTTATTTTCCTTCTTTTCTTTTTTTAATTGATTTTTCATAATCTAGAAAATAAAAAATATTTGTCTTGGCTATTTGTTAATTGTTGCATTTTTAAATTATTTTCTCTAATTAGTTTCTCTTTCATTTCATTCATATAATATTTCAAAAGTACCAAAAATATTTTAATTATTTATTTTTGTTTTCTAGTTATTTATTTATTTGTTGAATATTAAAAAATGTATAAAAATATGTTGTAATTATTAGTTAATATAAATATTAATATTTAAATTAATAATTTCTTGTTACATGTCCAAGGGAAGAACTTGTGTTATGACTTCATAAGTCATACGCACTGCATTATTCATCTGCATCATTTCCCCTGCTTGATCCCTAATTCCTTTCAGGTTGATCAACTTAGAATGTGTGTCTATCTTTAGGATGGATTCCCTTAAGTTTTCAACTCTTAGATAACTTACAGATTAAGTTCTCATTCTCCCACAAGAGAATTAAACACTAGTCACCTATGTAGTCGAGATATAACTTTCCTACCCCATAACATAGTTTAGAAATATGTTGATTCTTTTCTGCTTGAAAGAGGTATGTGACATACTCATCAATTCTATATCTGAGGTGGGGCACTTCTCTCAATGTGAAGCAAAGATCCATCTTCCACATATTTGTGGTGGTTTAAGTCGAATATTCTCCATAAGATGACAACTTTTCTCTTCTCCTAAAACCAACCAATAAACATTGTTTACCCTTATTGAGGGGAACTACGAATACTCTGATTCCACTCACGTCAGGATACGTAGGCACAAGATGCGATTTCTTGGCGAGTATACTTAGAAATAAATCCATAGGTCTTTTACCCTTAGCATACAAAATAACAAATAACACAATAAAATAAGAGGTTCTTGTAGAGTACTACAAATACTTAGGATGCTAGCACCTTCCCTAGGTATAACCAACCCCTAAACCTTAGATTCTCTTTTGCTTTGTTTTTGCATTGCATACTTTGCGTTATTCACTCTTTTTCCCTTCCCTCAGATAAATTAAAGATCGGTGGTGAATAATTATTTGTGATTCAAGTTAATCAATAGCTTGATATCCAATTCTCACCGCGACAAAAATGTCGACTTCACTGGGGACTTGCTTCTTTAGGGTTCCCCCTAACTTGTTTATTTGTGTTTATTGTTGTATATATGTTTATCTTTATATTTGCTTTAGGTTGTTATGTTTGTGTGGTGAGATAAGTCCTACACCCGGACTTGAGTGTACTTATGATAGGAAGGTGATATATTTGAGAAGGCTTATAGGGAGTGATTCTTGACCAAGCTAACTTTAGAATCACCGCTCAATTGAGGCCCTCTTGGGAATAGTATTGTTGAACGAGTATTCGTGAAAATAATTACTATTTTTAACCTAGGAGCTTGTGATACTAGGGACCTTTAGTTACCTTTAAACCCACTTGGCCTTTCTTAGGACGTAGTGCAATGACTATGAGGGAGTATTCCTAAAATAGTTGATATGTGATGCTACACTCAAAAGAGATTCTCTTGAGAATATTATTAACTACCGAGTATTTGGTCAATTGATAATATCCGAAAGATGGACTAATTATTTTGGGAACTTTTAGAACCTTGTTCTGCAGGTACAATAACCCTTAGTCCACACCATTTGGGATGGATAGACCATTACTCCAGGCTCTTTGATTTTCAAACCTAAGTCTTTGTCTGTTTGAATGTATATGTGTATATGGGGTCTGTGTATACCTGTGTTTGAGCATACATCATGTTAATAAAAGTTTCATGGAAATCAGAGCTTTTGTTTTACCATTGGATTTTGAAATTATACTTTATTTTCAATAAAGTGAGATTTTCAGTTAAAAAAATGTGTCCACTTTTGAATTCTTTGAAACTCATTTGCATTACGCATTTGCATATATCATTAACATCACGTCACTCTTGTTTCTTCCTTCGGTATACAAGGTATCACATCACTACGGGACTCGAGCCAATCCAAACAAAGAAGATAGATAACATTGAGCAAGAAAATCATGAAGTCTGTAAGGAAGTGACTGCTTTGAGGGCTAGTATGGAAAAGCTCTATGTTTTAGTTGAAACTCTGATTGCTACTCAAAATCGACCTTCTCATCATATTTCTCAAACTCTGCTTCACAAGACCCTGATTTCTAAAACCATGTCAATGCCCATTCCTATAACTCCTCATGGATGCTCTAATGCTAAAGGAAATCTCCAAGATATGTTGGATCAGAAACTTCTTCATATTACTAGGGAAAGGACAAATGTCATAATTTCGCATTTTTATTCCAGAGCCAGTGGTGATTACTTGCAACAGTAAAAAGTCTTCTCCCGTGCCTTGTGGATATGATGCTACCATGCTGGAAGGTGGTAGGAAAGTTCCTGTTAAAGTTACTCCTGCCGCTCGGGTAATTCTGAATTGTCGATCACAGTTTCATCAGAGAACATATCAGAGTCATGCTTAAAAGAAGTTTTGACCCAATCCCAATGACTTACAGTCAATTGTGGTCCTATTTTACCCGAAATTCAGTAATGGCACCCAGAAAGACCAAAGACATGAAGTCCCTCCCTCTTTGGTTCAATCCAGATACCGGTTGTGAATTTCATGATAAAGCAATGGGGCATTCGATTTGAGTGTAAGGTTTTCCAAGAAAAAGTCCAAGAGATGATTGACGATAAGGTGTTGACCTTCATAGGAGGAAGCCCAGTTGTGAACATCTTTATGCTGATGGAAATGAAGACTCAAGAAAGTCCTTTCCAAGCCGGTGAAATTAAGAGCAGAGCTCATCAGGCTATTTGTTTGTTTTCTTGCATTTGTTATTATTTCTTTGATTATAAAAGCATGATTTACATGTAAGAACTTGTTTGTTTTGAATGATTAATGCAATAAATATGTTTGCCTTGAAGAAATCCATTTGTATTCACTCATAAAATGCTTTTTCATGTTTTATAATGCCAACTTCACCTAATCTCTTGCTCTGATAGAGAATTGGAGGGAGGATTACACAAGTGAAAACATAAGAGCTCTTGTTATATGCTTTTGAATAAACCCTTGCTAATGATGTAAGGCATTGTTTCAAATCCTCAAACACTGGAGATATAAGGGAGATAGACCCTCTTTAACCCCTTTTGAGCCTTGAAGTAGAAGTTTTATTTTTTCCAAATAAAAAACCCCTCAATTTTAACCTAGGGAAGGGTAGTTTTCAGTTAAGCTGATCGAGCGCCCAGACTTTCAAAAGAGGGGAGTGAACATACGAGAATTTAGTTTATCTATCCCTCACACATTAGGAGGCTAGAAGTAAAATCTACAATAATTACCCCTCGACTATCTAAAGAGCGAGGTTGTCACAATCCTTTCAAAAAGGTCAAAATGACTTAGAGTCACACGACTTGTTCGTAAATAAAAAATAAATCACAAAAGAATGAATGAAAAAGAAAAGCTCGCTAAGTCAAAACCTATGAAAGAGACTTAGGCAAAATAAAATTCAGGCATCCCGCTGGACTACAAGGTCAAATCCAAAGGACTCAGTTCGGGCAAAAGTTAGGGAATGTAACGCAAAAAGAAAAATCAAAGTATTATAAGGAAATATCCCTGATAAAGAACAAAGTCGTGTGATCAAACACCAAAAGAAAAAAGGGTGAGTGACTGCCATGTCCAAAGCCTCGGCGTTTTCTCAACCATATCAAAAACAAAACTCCTCTTAAGAGATGAGTGCTCGTGTCAGTTTAACGGAATGTAGGATTGAAGAATATCACGAAGAAGGGGTGGGTACAACTAAACTTTGAGCCTTATACCCTTGTTTCATAAACTGTGAACCAAGCCACGTTATAACCCTCAAAAGACCTAACTAAAGCAGGGTTTTGTTTCGAAAGCATACTTGATGAGATAACGTTTCCAGACTCCTATGAGTTATGCTCAAAATTTATGTTGGCTTTATAAACTTAATTCATATCCTAACTAGTGATTCAGTCACAGGTTATTGGATATCTTTCCAATAAATAAATAAAAAAAACTTCAAGACTAACATGTGTGTTGCATTAGCAGTTTCAGAATTAATATTTTTTCTACTTGCTAACATTGCTTGACATCATAGAAACTTGCATATAAACATCAGTGATGAGCTCAATCTTTTGAGGCTTAAAACTGTAATAAATAAATGGTGAATCATTACAAAATATAATCATATCCAGGGGGCTTGTCACTTGAAAACTTTGTTGAATAGGGGCAAGTTGTTTCCCCGATGTTGTTTTCACAGTATGACCATTTCTAAGGAGCAAGTTTGAAGACTCAATTATACGTAATACAGTCGATCCGGGTCAGTTACGCTGAGATTCGGCAAATCTCTAAGAGTTTGAATACATTGGAACACTTCGGGTGCCAAGTTTATGTAAAATCCTCTTGAGATGATTTCTTCTCATAATCCATGTGACCTGGGACATTTAAGAATCAAAGATTAATTCATCCGTTCACAACAACTGTAGTTTGAAATGGAGACCACCACACAGTTCACCAATGCAGAACTACTTTGTTCTCACAACATTATTCACCCATGTCCCCAGTAAGTCTCTACTTCAGGTGGTCATGACAATTCCTGGATAAATCTCTACTTCGAGAAGTTATAGTAGGATTGATGCAAGAATTCCTCCAGCTGGTGACATAAGAATTCTCCAGTGAATTTCCTTGGCTTCAACATTCCCAAGTGAAGTAAATGTTATTTTTCTCCTTAGTGGGCCTCTTACAACTCAATCTTCCCCAGTGTATCGGATGTTTATTTCATCCCTATGAAGTTTCGACTTTGACATCTTCAGCACCTATGTTGGTCTAGGCTTACCCAATAAAGTGGATGCTTATTTTATTCCTTGTGAGGCCTCAACTTTGTCATCTCCAATTACAACTTCCTTTCAGATCACTCCAGTTCATCGTGATCTTGACAACGAATCTTTCTCATCCCTAACAGAGTAGCAGGGTCCATCTTGACAGTCCCCTAAGTGAAGTCATGATTTTCCTCCTCAAGTGTATTGCTCTCTTTTCCTCAGAGAAGTTTGAAGCTTTAAAGCAAGGTTGTGATTCCACATGTGGATTTCCATTCACCCTAGTGATGCTTCTATCTTGTGAAGATTGGCTGAGTATCCGTGTCGAGATGTTTACTTCATCTCCGATTTACTTCTCCTTGGTTATTTTGTCAGCATAAGCCTAACATAACATACATTCATTCATATGGATACGTGGCACCTGTGCATTTTGTATTTTTGTGTTTGATTAATTCACTTTGGATGCGTTTATTCCCAAGTGACTGATTTTCTCTTCTGCCTCCAAGTAGAGTTGTCAACCCTAAGCAGAAAGAACACATCCTTTCTAATTTCCCACTGAGTTTGATTCTCATGGAATATGGTTACTTTAGTTTTCTTTTCCATTTTTGGATAAAGATAAACCCCAGTTAAGTTCATTGCTAATTGGGTAGAGTCTTGCTTGACAGTTTCTCTTCAGTTACTTCTTGAATTGAACTTTGGTCCCCGACAATCACAATTTTGGATATCTCTAGGCTTTTGAATTTGGATTGGGCGTGCATTTATTTTGCACTTATACTCCCCAGGAAGAATCTATTTGAAGATCACCATTGAGGACAAAGTATTTCTCCAGCAGTGTTACAACATTTTCTCAATAATTTATACCCAGACAACAAGTGGCAGCTCTTTATTTGAGCAGCTTATTTCGTTCTCAGGTTTTCTATTTGAATGATAAATGGAAGTCTCCTCAAGACAATTTTTCTATCCCCAATGAGTTTATCAAGAGTATTAACTTATCTTCCATCAAATGGCATCTCTTCGGAAATCCATCAGAGAAGTTTGGTGAAGAATTGATAAGTGTTTCTCTTTATTTGATAACTCCTTATACAAGGACTCCATTTACTCCAATGCAACTTCAAAATACATCAATGCTGCTCCTCAGGGATGTATTCCCCAAGGAGTCCATTACACAAGTTTAATTCAATCAAATGGCATCTCTTCGAGAAGTTTGGTGAAGATTATTAGAGTTGATCTTTCTCTTTATTTAAGAAGACATATTTTGCAAATCAACTGGCTTGCATTTCTTTTGAAGATCCTCGATGATATTTCCTAATCTCCAATAAGTTATAGATTCCCGCTGAAGTTATAAATCTCCAGTAAAATGCCAATCCCCTGTGAAGATACTCTCTCATAAGTATTCACCTTTCTAGGAAGAAACTGAGACCCGTTCATGGAATACAACCTTGAGGCAAGGGGAGGTTTATTTTACCCTTTTCAAGTGAAGACTTGATCAAAGAAGAAACTGAGACCCGCTCATGGCATAGAACCTTGAAGCGTGGGGAGGTTTATTTTACCCTTTTCAAGTGAAGACTTGATCAAAGAAGAAACTGAGATGCATTTATGGCATACAACATTGAAGCGTGGGGAGGTTTATTTTACTCTTTTCAAGTAGAATACTTGATTAAAGAAGAAACCGAGACCCGTTCATGGCATACAACCTTGAAGCGTGGGGAGGTTTATTTCACCCTTTTCAAGTGAAGACTTGATCAAAGAAGAAACTGAGACCCGCTCATGGCATACAACCTTGAAGCGTGGGGAGGTTTATTTTACCCTTTTCAAGTGAAGACTTGATCAAAGAAGAAACTGAGACCTGTTCATGGCATACAACCTTGAAGTGTGGGGAGGTTTATTTTACCCTTTTTCAAGTGAAGACTTGATCAAAGAAGAAACTGAGACCCGTTTATGGCATACAACCTTGAGGAGGGGGAGGTTTATTTTACCATTTTCAAGTGAAGACTTGATCAAAGAAGAAATTGAGACTCGTTCATGGCATACAACCTTGAAGCGTGGGGAGGTTTATTTTACCTTTTTCAAGTAGAATACTTGATTAAAGAAGAAACTGAGATGCGTTCATGGCATACAACCTTGAAGCGTAGGGAGGTTTATTTTACCCTTTTTAAGTAGAATACTTGATTAAAGAAGAAAATAAGACCCGTTCATGGCATACAACCTTGAAGCGTGGGGAGGTTTACTTTACCCTTTTCAAGTGAAGACTTGATCAAAGGAGAAACTGAGGCCCGTTCATGGCATACAACCTTGAAGCGTGGGGAGGTTTATTTTACCCTTTTCAAGTGAAGACTTGATTAAAGAAGAAACTGAGACCCGTTCATGGCATACAACCTTGAAGTGTGGGGAGGTTTATTTTACCCTTTTTCAAGTGAAGACTTGACCAAAGAAGAAAATGAGACTCGTTCATAGCATACAACCTTGAGGCAAAGGGAGGTTTATTTTACCCTTTTTAAGTGATGACTTGATCAAAGAAGAAACTGAGGCCCGTTCATGGCATACAACCTTGAAGCGTGGGGAGGTTTATTTTACCCTTTTCAAGTAGAATACTTCATTAAAGAAGAAACTGAGACCCGTTCATGGTATACAACCTTGAAGCGTGGGGAGGTTTATTTTACCCTTTTCAAGTGAAGACTTGATCAAAGAAGAAACTGAGACCCGTTCATGGCATACAACCTTGAGGCGAGGGGAGGTTTATTTACTCTTTCTAGATGAATCATTTAGTTAAGTAATATTTTGATGAGGGAGGCTTATTTTGGTCATTACCTATGCTTGGGCTATCATATGTTTGGTAGTAGGTAATATACCATATCCTTTTGGTCAAATACGTTTTCTTAGGCTACCGTGTTTGGTATTAGGTGATCTCTCCTTTCAAGTCTATTGCCTTTTCTTAGGCTATCATGTACTTGATAGTAGGTAATGTACGTCCTCTCATTTCAACTGGATACCTTTGCTTAGGCTACCGTCTGTTGGTAGTAGGTTATCCTTTCTTTCAAGTTTCCTACCTGTTGTTTTGGATGCCCTATTCTTGGTAGTAAGCAATACATACCTTTGTTCTATTTTGAGATACCTTGTGTTTGTCAGTTGGTAGTCTCATCCCTAGTGGAGTTGGATCTTTACCTGTGAAGTCTTGTTTTGCCTGCTAAGTCATCCTCATCGGGTCTTTCATTCTTTAGCTGTGCTTTCAGCAACATTTCCATATACAGTTATCCCTTGTGGCATCATTCCCCATAGGATCCATATCTTGCATTCATATCATGAGCATTTTGTGGCATCTTAGGGCCAATAATTGTGCATGTTTGTATTTAAGTCTTTCCTATCACGTCGAGACGAAGATTTCAATCTCCATATCTTTGGATAGAAGAAACTTAAATAGGGGCATCTGTCATACCCTAATTTTTGACCCTAAGATTCTATTTTGCATCATTTGCATAACATATCATGCACTTCATCTTGCATAGTGTCTGAAATGTCAGTCAGAATAAATTTGTTGGATTTACAAACAAACCGATCTAAATTTATTTCAAAATCTGCCCAAACGATGTATTTTTTTTCAATATGTTTATTCCGCGCTGATTATTTTGGTGTGTTCGTCTTATTTTTTTAGCACTTTTCTGTCTGACTTTTTATTTCATTTTAAATCATTTTTATTTAAATAATCATTTGATTTATTTAGATTTAATTAGATATTTAATTTAAATTTTTAATAATTAATTTTATTTTTAATTTATCTATTAACATTATCTTTTTAAATAAAAAACACAAAAACATGGTTGTTAATACTTTTGATTCTTGTCTTATTATAAAAAACACAAAAACATGATCTGTAATTCTTTTGGTCTTGTCTTATTATAAAAAACACAAAAACATAATTTTTAATTCTTTTTGTTCTTGTCTTATCATAAAAAATACAAAAACATAATTTTTAATTCTTTTTATTCTTGTCTTATTATAAAAAAATAAAAAAAAACATTGTGTTAATTGTTATTATCATTCTTGTCTATTTTTTAGTCCTATATATATGCATTAGAAAAAAACAAAGCAAAACAAAAAAAAAAATTCAAAACACAAGATAATCACTCCTACACATAATTTTTTCATACATTACAAATGGTGAGTGCATACATTGCAAAAGCAGAGACAACAACAACAACTCACACACGCTCACAAAAGAAATTGATGCATAAAGAGGAAGGGTATTTGAGTCATACCTATATGGAAGCCAGGTTTCACCTTATTTTCATTACTACCAAAGACGCGTCGGACGAGCTCCGATAGGTAAGTTTCTTTTACCTTCGTGCGTTGCTCAGTTGTTGTTTCTTCTTTGTGAATTACTCAAATTCCTCTTTAACTTGTGTTATTTGCTCCAGTTTGATTGGTATTGTGTAAATATTATAAAAGTATTTATACAAATATTTTGAACGTATTTATTTTGTATTATATGGTGTGGTTGCTCAACCATCGATTCTTTTTTAATAATATTTTATTTTCCTTCTTTTCTTTTTTTAATTGATTTTTCATAATCTAGAAAATTAAAAATATTTTTCTTGGCTATTGTTTAATTGTTACATTTTTAAATTATTTTCTCTACTTAGTTTCTCTTTAATTTAATTCATATAATATTTCAAAAGTACCAAAAATATTTTAATTATTTATTTTCTTTTTCTAATTATTTATTTATTTTTTGAATATTAAAAAAATATATAAAAATATATTGTAATTATTGAAGGTAGGAAAACACTTAGAAGGGGGGGGGGGGTTAAATAAGGGGTTTTCAAAAACAATTATGACAATAGAAAATAACAAGTTATTTTTATCCTAGTTCGTTTGAACTCAAACTACTCCAGTCCACCCCGCCAAGGTGATTTCGCCTCTCTCAAACGAGGACTTAATCCACTAAATCAAAACTTGATTACAGTGATTTCCACTAAGACAACTGTCTTAGTCTTCTCAAGAATCCTGACCACAACTTGGTCTCTCAAGGAACTTTTACAAGAGTAAAATACAAATGTGTTTAAGTTGCTTCTAAAAAGCTATTATCACAACTGTGATTTTTACACACAATGAAGAACAAATAAAACTTAGTGTTTTATGTAGAAAGTTGTTTGAATGTTTTCTTTGATTGCTTCTTTGAATTCTTTTCAAAATATTGTATCAAAATGTTGTAGTTGAAGTGTTGATGAAGACTTCTTTATATAAACCACTTTCTCAATAGTGTGTAGAAGAAAGTATTGTAGGATGTAGACATAAAGGACAAATACTTTTCGTCTTGATTTGACATTCCCTTTTTTTTTCTTCCTGAACTCCTGTGTCATGCACGAATGAGAAATAGTACCGTTGGTAGACCTTGGGTTTAGCAACATCTCTTTCTTGAACACTTCTTTTTCAAATGAACATATATGAAAATAATCTTTCATCAGATCCTCTGAGGTTATTCTTTGTTCTTCTTATCAGAGTCACTCTATCCAGAATTTTGCAGCAAAGTGCTTACAATGAATGATCCGAGTTGACTTGATTCTCAGAGCCTATGTACTTGAAGCGTTTAGTTCTCAGAGCCTTCTGAATACTGAATCTTTATACTCTGCGCTCAGAGTCTTCTGTAGGTAGCGCTCCAGAGTCTTCTGTGTTGCTGGCGCTTCAGAGTCTTCTGCAGCTTGCGCTTCAAAGTCTTCTGCTAGCGTTTCAGAGTCTTCTGCAGTTGCACTTCCTACGCTCAGAGCCTTGCGTTATAATGTTCAGAGCTTTGCTTTAAATAAAGTTCAGAGGAATTCTTTGTCTTCAGATCAATATTTATTTGATATCTGAAACAAAAACACTTGAACAAAATTAGAGTATATATTTTCTTATACAAAATTTCATTAATGTTATCATCAAAACATTGAGATATATTAAGAACCAATATGTGTTCTAATAATCTCCCCCTTTTTGATGATGACAAAAACTATACGAAATTTTGTTCAAAATAAGAAAAAAATATATCTCCCCCTGAGATTGTGAATCTCCCCCTGAAATGAATACTGCTAGAAAAATATAAATACTTCCCTTTTAGCACTAGTATTCTTTCTAGAGTCAGAGTTTGCGTTGTAGACTTTCTCAGAGTTTAGCTTTGTATACTTTCTCAGACCTTGTTTAGAGTTAATTTTAAGGATATTATCAGATGAGAAGTTTTTAGCTCTGAAACACTTAATTCAACATTAGTTATATTTTATCATGTATGAGTTACCATTTTGTATCTGTTTATGTGAATAATCAAAATAATTTCCATTTTCTCCCCCTTTTTGTCATATTAAAAAGTGATTTCAGAAAAAAAATCATTTAGACAAAAAAATATCAGAGCAAGAAAATAATTAACAGATAATCAGAAGAAAAACAGTCAGATGCATTCATTTAAAGTACCCAGAAGATAACAACAAACAAGCAAAAAACATAGATGTGCACAGACAAGAAAAACAACTAAGAAGGACGAGAGGCTATAATCTTCAGAAGCTCAGTTATCTCAGAAGTTTGTGCTTCTTGCTTTGCCATCCAAGTCTTTATCTCAAAAGTAGATTCATCTTGCTTAGCCATCCAAGACTTGATCTCTTCTATTGTCTTCTCTTGCTTAACCATCCAGGTTTTAATCTCAGAAGTGGCAGCCTCTTGCTGAGCAATCTTTTCCTTCACGTCTTCAGAAACTTTAACTTCTTTAGAGTCTGTCTTCAAAACTTTTGATTCTGGAATGACCACTGAAGCAGATGCTGGCTCTAAATCCATATCAGAAGGCTCATGAGATACAGGAGTCTCTTCAGAGATAGCAGCCTCTGTGAAAGTTTCTTCAGGCTGAGGAATTAGACTAATTTGAAGCGCAATAGTTTCTTCAGATACTGAACACACAGCCTCTGCAGGTGTGTTTTCCAGAAACTGAGTAGGAGTTCTGCGTACACCCAGAAGAGCAAATTTTATAGCTTCAGAAAAATTCTCTTGAGCATCTACAGAACAAGCAGCTTGAAGGTTCTCAGCCACAGAGTTGAACCTTCTTTTGAAAGTAGTCCAAAATACTTCAGAATTACGAGGATTCACTCTATTCAGGCATCTCTCCCTAGAAACAGATAACCACATCTGCATTTCTGTCTCAAAACCATATAACAGAGTCCCAACATCTAACCTGGGTGTGGGTTTAAGGAGAGCCTCTAAGAAGGTTTCCTTAGGGTTAACAGAAGGTGTAGGTTCAGAAGATGAGGGTTGTTCTGAGGAAAGAGGAGGTATGGAGTAAGAATGGTAAGGGAAGTAGGAATGGGAATTGGAGTAGGAGAGGGAATTTAAGTAGGAGTGGGAATGGGAGAAGGAATATCATCAGGATGGTTTGGGGTGTTATGTGTAGGTGAGGTAACATCTGAAAGGTCAGAGTCAGATGAATCAAAGGAATCTGACGAGTCAGATGATCCAGATGATATAGGGTGTACTATCATGAGAGGTTGGATATCAAGTATGTCATGATCAGGGTCAGAGGGGTTAGGATCAGAATGGTTTGGTTCAGAGGGTTGAGGTTCAGAGGGAAGTGATGTTTGTGGTTCAGAGGGAACAGAGTCATGAACATTTTCAGATGAAAAATGTTCAGAAGTGGTGTGAGGAGGAGAAGGAGTGGGAATTGGGTCATAGGGAGGAGGAGAAGGTTCAAATGCAGGAATTTCTGTTATAGTTTCTAGAACAGGAATAGCAGAAGTGTTACCTGAAGGTTTGGAACGCTTAGCCTTCACAGAAGAACCATCTTCAGAGGCTTTCCTTTTGAGGCGTGCAAAATCTTCTTCTGAAACCTTTCTCTTTTTCCTTCTCTTCTTCTCAATTATTTCTGGAGCAGGTTCAGATGCTCTCTTTATCAAATATGCTGGTATGGGAGTTCCATCTGCCAGACATGATTCAATATAGTATAGTAGAGCTTCTCTGGGCTCCTCTGCAGTAAACAGTGGAAAGTCTTCCACTGGGCTCTTCTTCTGTGCACAGCAGCAGACTCAATCTTGACTGGTTCAGATTGAAGTTCCTCCACCAGCCTCATCCTTTGCAAACTTTTCCCATCCAGAGGCTTTCCCAGAGTGGTTTGCAATTCTTCTGTCTGACCTGCCTCTATCAGATGTGCAACTAATCCATTTTCTCTTAGTACATCAGAAATCAGTCTTCCCATTGGGATCCAATTTCTGATATTTTGATGTTTTGTTCTACTCTCTTCTCTGGACATTCCACATATGAGAAAATAACAAATAATGCAAATCCACCTTAATATTGTTTCCCAAACAATATAGAAAGTACAGTTGTTCTGCGTTGATGTAATCTGGAGAGTTGGTTGATTTTCTGTGGTGAATACATCCCAGACAGATTTTTGCCCAAAAGTTTATAGTGAGTCTTCAAATCCTTGATCTTGCTAGAAGACAACCCATAAGTGAAGACTTCTCTGTAGACTTCATCCATGTCTACCCGTCCTGCAGAAAGATTAGAAACACCATCCACTTCTTCATACCCTATCAGCTTTCGAATCAAATCCTCAGTGATGACGATTTCCTTACCCAAAACATATGAAATTATGAACTTGGGTAAAACCTTTGGGTGAATCTAGAATTCTTTAACCAAGTGAGGATAAACAGGACCAAACAGCCTATCAAAATACTTTACCCAACCTTGAGATGATACAGTTGAACGAAGATCAAAACCATTATTCGCCATGCATTAAAAGTTCACGATGAACTCACAAAGAACTTCTAGATCATCCACTAGTGTTAGAAGAGTTCGTTCTGGTGTTTTGTAGGTTTCATTGACGAACTTTTGAGAATAACTGATCTTCTTTTAGATTTAGCAGAGAAGAGAAAACAATGGAGAAGGCCAAAATGCATAAAAGGTGTGAGAGAGTGAAGGTGTGAAATCGTGAGATTGTGGAATATATAGAGAAAATTAGGGCACAAAAAAACACAACCAACACTTAGTAGTTAATCACATTAATTAAGAAATAAGAAAATGATTTCAGCATTTAATGAGATTTGACAAAAGTGGGGGGGGGGGGGGGGGAAACGAGAATTGCAATAATTCAAAACAGTACCTCAAACAGCGTCTCACTTTGTACACTCCACCTTTTCAGATTTCATGTGATACGTGTTTGATGTTGTTTTGCCTCTGAAGCTCTTTAGAATATGAAACGTTAAACAATGCTCAGAACCTCTGAAGCTTGTTAGTTCAGAGTTTCACAAAAAAAAATAATGTAACAAATGAAATTACAGATGTAACACTTCAGAATATAGACATTAATCATTTTTCATCTGAATAAATTTGCTTCTGAATAATACTTTTTATTCTGGACAAAAATCCATACTAATATTCTTCAGAATAAATTTAAATCTATCTTCAGCAAGGGTTTTTGTAAAGATATCAGCCCATTGATGGTTTGTATCAACAAAATTTAAGCTTAAAATTCCCTTCTGAATATAGTCTCTGATGAAATGATGTTTAATTTCTATATGCTTTGCCTTAGAATGTAAAATAGGGTTTTTAGAGAGGCAAATAGTAGAAGTGCTATCACAGAAGATAGAAATGTTACTCTCATATATCTGATAATCTTCTAGCTGACGCTTCATCTAGAGCATCTGTGTACTACAACCAGCAGCAGCAATATATTATGCTTTTGTAGTTGAGAGTGCTATTGTGGGTTGCTTCTTGCTGTACTGTTGCGGTGAAAATTGGATATCAAGCTATTAAATTAACTTGAATCTTTAATTCTTTTTACAACCAAACTTTCTTTTATCCAAAGGAAAGGTCTAAAGAAAGAAAAACCTTTTTCGGGATGTAACGACAACGCTTAAGAGATTCGGGGATCGGGGGTTGGTTATACCTAGGGAAGGTGTTAGCACCCTAAGCATCTGCAGTACTCTACAGGAACCTTTTGTTTGATTGCTTGCTAAGTTTGAAATATGTACTATGGATTGGAATAAGTAAAGTTGAGACCTAAGGTTATATACACTAAGCTTGCTCGCAAAGACGTCGCATCTTCTGCCTACGTATCCTAACTAGGATAGAATCAGAGCAATCATAGTTCACCTCACAAGGGATAAAGAACACTTGATTATGATCAAGGTTCAAGGGGGAACAAACATGACAACGTTTGTGTGGAGTTTGAAAAAACTCCCTATTCTAAGTTGTAATATTCAAAAGGGGAAGTAAGAAATCATGACGATGATTCTTACATAGAGTTGACAAACTCTATCCTAGGGTTCTAGTTGAAGAACACTCCTAGTACAGGTGGGTTTGTTAGACTTGATGCAAAGTCTAATGGCTTCTAATCTAGGGTTAAAGTGACTTAACAAAGTCAAGAGAGGGATAAGAGATGTATCCATGACATGAGGGTCAAATGGACAGACTTTTCCTTTTAAGGTATACAGGGGAGGCAACAGGATGAGAGCTAACAAGCTTCATCACTCGGGGAAAGAAAACAACAAGAAAATTAACAACATGATAAAATCATATTCATGGTGACAACCATTTTGATAAACATGTAGGATGAAGGTACATTTGATGACAATCAAAGCAGATGAATTATCAGGAACTGTGACGATAGATCGAGTTCAATTACATTCAACAGAGGGAACAAAATAAACATGGTGACAACCAAAAAATAAAATCCTAGCATGTTAACTAACATATAAGGATATAAATACAAGCAAGTATCACAAACAAATTCAAGTGTAACCAAAGAAAAATTCATCTGTACATGCGTAAACGAACGTAAAAATGCACTTAACTTGCACGAAGTCAAAAGAGATGAAAAATTTGTCAAACATGAAAATAAAAACTATGGCATGGAAGTACACATCAAGATGAACACAATGAAAAAAGAACGGGTGAAAAATGATTAAAATTGAGAGAGATACGAATTTTTGAAAATGGAGTGAAAAATGACAAAAAATAATAAAAGAGTTGCCCTCCTCAGGGGTCGAACTTAGGTACAAGGCGTGCAAGGCGTTTTTGGCATAATGGTCTTACCACTGGGGTGGCTATACATCCGTTTGTATATGCCACCCCATAAATATATATGGGCGAAAATCAAAGCAAGCTGGGCAAGAATAACACTCACAAATGTGATTTACGTTTTCACTCGTAACTTTCCCGATTCTTAACCAAACGCGATGAAATTTATATGCATCTTGACCAGAAAAATATGAGGATCATGATGGTGATGTTATTATTCTGATATTCTTCTTCTATTTGAAAATTCTAATGCACATGCTCTTTGACACTTTGTTATGCATTTTGATGTTCACAACTTGTTTCAAACATTTTTGATCCAAACCAAAGATACACACATCTCAGATATATGGTGATGAAGGATTCAAGCACTTAAATCAAACTCAATGCCAACAATTTATGGAAATGACATGTTAAGTTGCAATTTTTACTAAAAGATGCATTTTGAAATCCAAAACATAAACCAACTGTTGTAATAATTAAATGAGGGTTTGAACATTTTAAGAATGATGTATTTGAGGTATTCCAACAGTAGATTTGGATCAAAACACAACAGAGCAAATACTAGTATGATCATGCAAGTATGAGGTTTTAAAAATGCATTTTGAAGTATGGATCATGCACCAATCAGTTTCCAAACATTGTGAATATGTACACTCAATGCAAACATGATAGTGAATGTGTTCAGTCCATTATTTTAGCTTAAAACAGTCTGTAATGAGAAATGAGGTGTGAGTTGCAAAATGATGTTTTGAAGCATTTTGAAATGATCAACTCAATACAGTCAGTTTTGAATTAAGGTAATCATCTATACATGATTCAAATAAGCCATGGAGTGAGTGGAAATGCATAGCAAAGATGAAAACCAACTGTGATGACAAGTGCTGTGTGAATTGCAAAAGCAACAAGTGTAATGTGCAGGCTGTGAAGTATTTTAAATTCCAGGCTCCTATAGATCAAACCAATCATTCATACACTGTAAATATGTGCTAAAGACTGTGTTCATGTTCAGAAATAGACTCATAAATGTCTGTGGTCACACCTATCTTTCAAAATGCATTTTGGTCATTTGTCAAAGCAAGAGAAAACCTAAATCATGATTCTAAGCATTTCTGACTAACTCAACCATATGCACACTTCACATACATGTTATAGAGTGAGAATCAATGTCCAAAAGCTTCCAAAAATTGTCCAATATGAAAAGAGTTATGCAACCTGTTTCTTGATGGTTTGGCAGGGCAGTAGGGGGGTCAAAACCAGTTTCAAGCATATTTTGACTGTATGAGTCACATACACAACCTATGTTTATGATTTTAAAGGAATACCAACAAGAATTAGGGGTCAAAACAGCCTGTGTTTAAAACTAGCATGCTGGCTGCAAGTTTGATATTGTAAAATGCCTCAAAGTATCCAAAACATGATTAAAGCACAATGTCATCAAAAGGATCATACACACACACCAATTACCTATAACCAAAGATGTTTAAGCAGGAAAATGGACCTCTAAACAGGCTGTGACACAAAAGGTAATTTCAGGCTGTTATTGGTGTTTTTGACAAAAGCATGAAAAATCTCCAAATCATTTCCAGGCATGTTCAAGTTAAACCAACTATGCACATAGCTTCTACACATGATAATGAGTAAGTTCAATCACATAATTGACCTAAAAGAAAGCTTGTATGAAACAGGGCATGTATTATGCATTTTGGCCTTTTTGATGAAACACACAAAGCTCAAAATTAGTTTAAGGCAGGTTTAGCTTAAAAGAAACATGTACACATATTATGTTTATGATTTTGGAGATGATTCAATTCAAACAAAATGTTACAGCTCTGTCATGGCACGATTTGCATAAAGGACATACATATCATACATTTCACATGATGAACTCTAAGTGTCAAATCAAAGAATTATGATGCAAAGTGAGAAAGGACTGTTTACATACCTCTAATAGACTTTGTGGAACAAGCTAGAATAATCAAGAAACCCAGAGAACTTCAATCTACCCTTTTGCCTTGAGTCCTTTCTTTTTTTTGAAGCAATTTGCAAATACAAGGACAGTTGGAGAAATAGGTCTCACCAATGAATTCTAACACTTTGGACAGTTGAAAAACAATATATAAGAGGTGTTAGGATGATTAAAACACAAAGAAAATGCTTAGAATAAGATTTGGTAGAATTTGTAGCTTTGGTCAAAGTAACTTGGTGATGAAGTTGACTTTTTGATTGGTGAAGTTTTTGGATGGTTTAATGGTTTATACACCTTCTATACCATATTTGGGGATTGTATGGATGATTGTTGGGGTGTTTTAGTGTAGAGAAATGGTTTTGGCAGCCCTAGTAGCAAGGCAGATTTTTTGTGTTTTTGGTGGAAATGGTGATTTTGTGATTTTTAAGTTTCTGAGGCAAAGTGCAACGGAAAAGGTTTCTTCTGGTTTTTAGAAGATTGTTGATGATGAAAATGAAGTGAGGGAGAGTCCTATTTATAGGCAAATGAAGTGGCTTGGGCAGATTTGAAGTTTCTTCACTTTGAAGAAAGGTTTTGAACTTCCAAAATCAAACCCCCTCAAGTGGGTTTCCTTGATCTGCAAGGCCAGCCTCAATAGTCAAAAAACATGATGAATTTGAAGTGTCTAAATGCAGGCTAGAGTGTAGCATCATGGTTGTTTCAGAACTTGGCTTTACACCTCATGCTTACTTTTCACCTTTGAAGGCAAGATGCAAGGCAACTTGCAAGCTACTTGCAAAGCTTGTCTTTTTCCATATTTCTGCATTTCCTTGGTCCTCTTGGATTACAAACTTTCTACATATCAGATACAATAGGATTCACAAGTTAGAATTGATCAATTTTGATGAAGGAAGTGATTTTTGAAATTGGGCAATGTGGGACTAAAGTGAAAAACCACCAACTTGCCATGACCATAACTTTCAGCTCACAAATCCTTTTGAGATGTGCTAGTACTTTTTAGAAATCCCTCAAATAGCTCTAAAACATTCATGTTTTCATGAGTTTCAATTTCCCAAAGGAACTTTGCCAAAAAGCCCTCCAAAGTTGCCAAAAAATGAACTTAAAAGTGAAATTTCTCTAAATCTTTTTCCCCTCTAGAAATGAATTTGATCATAACTCCAAATCTATGCATTTTCTGATCATAATTCCTTATCAAGGGCTTCCAAATGAGCTTTGAACCAACTCAATTGGATGTGTGGTTAAGGAGTTATGGTTTAGCCCCTTTCAAAACCCTAATTTCCTGATTTTTCGATTACTCCTTCATCCTTGATCCAATGGTCATAAAAATTGATATGCAAGTCCAATATGAAATAAGGAACAATTTTGTTTCACAACTTGAAGTCCAATTCCTAAAATTTGGAGAGTTGACTTTTCGGTCAACCGTACGACCGATCGGTGACTACCGAGTCGCCTGTTGACATTCTGGGCCTCCTGAGACTTTGAAACTTCTTGGATGAACCTTATTAAGCTATATGAACTTCATGAATCATAATACCACCATTTAAACATCTTCCAACATCAAAGTCAAACTATGGTTGACTTTTACTGGTCCAAAACCCTAATCGGGTGCTCTGAAATGCACTGCTCTGAATTCTAGGGTAACAACCTCAAATTGGCTTCTCAATTGACATTATATGATACCCTTGACCTTGTTTCCTAATTGAATGAGCCCAAAACATTGACTAATCACAAACCCTGAAGCTTCGATTTTGATTGCACGAAATCCTGATTCACCTACAACTTGACAAAGACAAACTTGCACTGGGTTAAGGTTAGATAATTCATGAGTATGCTCCTAAAATGATGATGAGAATCTAAGGGGTCAAAATTTGGGGTGCAACATGTACCATGAGATCAGATTGCCTCCCAGAATTTGACAGCTTCCAGAAGTACTTTTACGTTCAACTCTGTCTCCAGCATAATCAGCATCACAGAATCCAACTAATTTAAAATCACCAGATCTTCTGTAACACAACCCCACATTAGTAGTACCTTTGAGATACCTCAGAATTCTCTTAACAGCTGTTAAGTGAGATTCTCTAAGATCTGATTGGAATCTAGCACACAGACAAACACTAAAGAGAATATCAGGTCTAGAAGCAGTCAAGTACATAAGAGAACCAATCATACCTCTGTAGAGCTTCTGATCTACCTTTTTACTTACCTCTTCTTTTCCCAGAGTGCTTGTTGGATGCATTGGAGTCTTTGCTGACTTGCTCTCTGTCATGTTGAACTTCTTCAGAAGCTCCTTCACATACTTTGTTTGATGTATGTAAGTGCCTTCTGAAGTTTGGTTGACTTGAATTCCCCGAAAGAATCTGAGTTCTCCCATCATGCTCATTTCAAATTCTGCCTGCATAGATTGAGCAAACTCCTTTCCAAGAGTAATATTTGTTGTTCCAAAAATAATGTCATCTACATAAATCTGACAGATTAAAGTGTCTTTCTTAATTGATTTATGAAAGAGAGTTGTATCAACCTTTCCTCTGATAAAATTATTTTCCAGAAGGAAATTACTCAGCCTCTCATACCAAGCTCTGGGAGCTTAGTGATTTCTTTAATTTAAGAACATGTTCTGGAAAATTTTCATTTTTCAAAACTAGGAGGTTGATGAACATAAACTTCTTCTTCAATTAAGCCATTTAAGAAAGCACTTTTAACATCCATCTGATACAGAGTGATGTTATTCTGTGCAGCAAAAGAAATAAGTAGACGAATAGATTCTAACCTTGCCACAAGAGCATATGTCTTTGTGTAATCTATACCTTCTTGCTGACTATAGCCTTGAGCAACCAGTCTAGCTTTGTTTCTGGTGACTTCTCCTTGTTTATTCAACTTGTTTCTGTAAACCCATTTCATTCCAATGATATTAAATCCTTTTGGTCTTGGAACCAGATCCCAAACATCATTCCTTGTGAATTGATTTAGCTCCTCTTGCATAACAAGTATCCAATGATTGTCTTTCAGAGCTTCATCCATAGAGGTAGGTTCAATAAGTGATACTAAACCAAACAGTGACGTTCCAGATGATTTGAGAGAGGATCTTGTTCTGATGGGATCATCCTTCTTTCCAATAATCATTTCCTCTGGGTGAGAAGCTTTGATTCTGGAGGATCCTTTCAGAGGGGTTTCTTCAGAAATGGTTAAATTATCTAGCTGAGTAGCTAAGGGAGTAGCATCTGAAGTAGCTTCTGGTTCTTTTGCTTTAACTCTATCTGCCTCTGATTCTTTAGAGTCTGTGAGAAGGACTTCTCTATCTGCAAAAATTTCAAACTGCTTTGGCTTTTGATTGCCAAGCTTATCATCAAATCTGACATGAATTGATTCCTCCACAATCTGTGTCTCAGTATTGTATAATCTGTAGCCTTTTGAGCGTTCAGAATATCCAATCATAAAACACTTTTGTGCTTTAGAGTCAAACTTGTTCAGATTATCTTTAGTATTCAAAATGAAACAAACACATCCAAAAGGATGGAAATAAGAAATGTTAGGCTTTCTATTCCTCCACAATTCATAAGAAGTCTTCTCCATAAGAGGTCTTACAGACACTCTGTTCTGAATATAACATGTTGTATTAATTGCTTCTGCCCAAAAATGTTTTGCCATATTATTCTCATTGATAATGGTTCTGGCCATTTCTTGCAATGTTCTATTCTTTCGTTCTACAACTCCATTCTGTTGAGGAGTTCTAGGACAAGAGAAATCATGTGCAATGCCATTTTCTTTAAAATATTTTTCAAAATATTTATTTTCAAATTCACCACCATGATCACTTCTGATTTTAATAATATTAAAATTCTTTTCAGTTTGGACTTGATTGCAAAAGTCAAAGAATACAGAATGAGACTCATCCTTGTGTTTCAGAAATTTTACCCATGTCCATCTGTTGTAGTCATCAACAATGACTAATCCACACTTCTTGCCTCTTATGGATGCAGTTTTCACTGGTCCAAACAGATCAATATGAAGTAGCTCTAATGGTCTAGAGGTAGAAACAACATTTTTAGATTTGAAAGAAGATTTTGAAAATTTTCCTTTCTGACATGCTTCACAAAGAGCATTTGAGTTGAACTTCAACTTAGGAAGTCCTCTGACCAGATTGAGCTTGTTAATCTGAGATATACGTCTCATGCTAACATGACCCAATCTTCTATGCCAGACCCATTGCTCATCATTAACAGACATAAGGCATTTTACATTTTCATTTTTCAATTCTGAATGATTTATCTTATAAATGTTGTTCTTCCTTTTCCCATTGAAGAGGATTGAACCATCTTTTTGACTAACAGCTTTACAACATTTTTGATTAAAGATTATATCATAACCATTGTCACTTAATTGACTTATGGACAATAGATTATGTGTTAATCCTTCAACAAGCAGAACATTAGAGATAAAAGGGAGGTTACCATTACCAATTATTCTAGAGCCAATGATTTTTCCCTTTTGGTTTCCTCCAAACTTCACGTCTCCTCCAGATCTAAGTTCCAAGCTTTGGAACATAGACCTTCTTCTCGTCATGTGTCGTGAGCAGCCAGAGTCCAGGTACCATGACTGGTGCCTTAACTTTGCTGCTAAGGACATCTGCAACATAGATTATTTTATCCTTAGGTACCCATATCTTTTTGGGTCCTCTGGGGTTAGTTGGTTTGAAGTTCTTCCTGAACTTCTTTTCCTTAAAAAATTTTCTGTTCTGATGAGGTTTTGGTTTAATAAAGCTTTTAGTGATCTGATATGTACGTGTGTGCTCTATGTCATTTAGGTGACCATATTTAAAATGAGTGTACAAAGGAGTATAGTTGATGATCAGCTTATCAACAGGTTTTGGATTTAAATCCTTCCTAGAGGGTGATTCATATCCAACTCCTTTTCTGTTATTCCTACTAACACCATAGATCATGGAAGCCATTTTGCTTCTATCTAGGCCTCTGGACAGGAACTTCTGAAAACTATAGTCATACTCTTCTAAAATATTTTTGGAACAAGACGTAATATCTGAATCAGATTTTTGTTGAGCTTTTTCTAAATTAGTTTTTATTTGAAAATTATTTGCTTTAAGCTCAGCAATTTCTGATTTCATCTGATCAGTCTCAGATGCAAGATAGCTCTTAAGCTTCTTGTATTTGAGTCTGATTTTACTATAGTTTTCAACCATCTCAGATAAGCTTTCAACTAGCTCAGTTCTGGTAAGTTCAGAAAATACCTCTTCTGGATCTGATTCTGATCCAGATTCAGATGTTTCTTGACGGTCTTCTGTGTCAGCCATCAGTGCAACATTAGCACATTCGTCCTCTGACTCTGATCAGGCTTCAAAGTCATCTGAGTCATCCCACGTGGCCATCAGAACTTTCTTCTTTTTCTCAAACTTCTTTCTGGGTTTCTCCTTCTGAAGTTTGGGACATTCACTTTTGTAGTATCCTGGCTCCTTGCACTCAAAGCATATGACTTCCTTCTTGCCAGATCTTTTGTGCCCAGAAGATTCTCCACATTGCTCTGGTTTTTTGAAGTTTCTAAACTTCTTTTGCTTATGCTTCCAAAGTTGATTTATCCTTCTGGATAGCAAAGACAATTCATCTTCATCTGAGGAAGATTCTCCAGAGCTTTCCTCAAGTACCTGAAAAGCTTTCGTGTCAGATTTTTTATTAGATTCTAAAGCAATAGACTTACCTTTCTTCTGAGGCTCGTCTTCTTCCAGCTCTATCTCATGACTCCTTAAAGAACTAATGAGTTCCTCCAGAGTGATCTTGTTGAGGTCCTTTGATAGCTTCAACGATGTGACCATGGGTCTCCACTTCTTTGGCAGACTTCTGATGATCTTCTTCACATGATCATAAGTGGAGTATCCTTTGTCAAGGACCTTTAAACCAGCTGTCAGAATCTGGAATCTTGAAAACATGGTTTCCACAGATTCTTCATCCTCCATCTTGAAGGCTTCATACTTCTGAATAAGCGCAAAAGCCTTTGTCTCCTTCACTTGAGAGTTTCCTTCATGTGTCATCTTTAATGACTCAAACATGTCAAACTTTGTTTCTCTATTTGTGATTTTCTCATACTCAGTATGAGATATAGCGTTTAACAGAATGCTTCTAGCTTTGTGATGATTTCTGAAGTCTCTCTTCTGTTGATCAGTCACTGACTTTCTGTCAACCTTTTTGCCCTCATCATTAGTGGGGTGAATGTATCCATCAATGACCAAATCCCATAGATCAGCATCATAGCCTAGAAAGAAACTTTCTATTCTATCCTTCCAATAATCAAAATTTTCTCCATCAAACATTGGAGGCTTTGTGCTGATTCTATCTTTATCATCATATTTGTTGTATGAGGTTGAAGTTTCAGCCATTTTATCAAGAGTAATAAATCAAGAGTTTTCCCAACTGGATCTTTCTCTGTCACTGTTAAGTGTTCAGAGCCGGAGCTCTGATACCAACTGAAGGTAGGAAAACACTTAGAAGGGGGGTTGAATAAGGGGTTTTCAAAAACAATTATGACAATAGAAAATACCAAGTTATTTTTATCCTGGTTCGTTTGAACTCAAACTACTCCAGTCCACCCCGCCAAGGTGATTTCGCCTCTCTCAAACGAGGACTTAATCCACTAAATCAAAACTTAATTACAGTGATTTCCACTAAGACAACTGTCTTAGTCTTCTCAAGAATCCTGACCACAACTTGGTCTCTCAAGGAACTTTTACAAGAGTAAAATACAAATGTGTTTAAGTTGCTTCTAAAAAGCTATTATCACAACTGTGATTTTTACGCACAATAAAGAACAAATAAAACTTAGTGTTTTATGTAGAAAGTTGTTTGAATGTTTTCTTTGATTGCTTCTTTGAATTCTTTTCAAAATCTTGTATCAAAATGTTGTAGTTGAAGTGTTGATAAAGACTTCTTTATATACACCACTTTCTCAATAATGTGTAGAAGAAAGTACTGTAGGATGTAGACATAAAGGACAAATACTTTTCGTCTTGATTTGACATTCCCTTTTCTTTTCCTGAACTCCTGTGTCATGCACGAATGAGAAATAGTACCGTTGGTAGACCTTGGGTTTAGCAACATCTCTTTCTTGAACACTTCTTTTTCAAATGAACATATATGAAAATAATATTTCATCAGATCCTCTGATGTTGTTCTTTGTTCTTCTTATCAGAGTCACTCTATCCAAAATTTTGCAGCAAAGTTCTTAGCGTGAATGATCCGAGTTGACTTGATTCTCAGAGCCTCTGTACTTGCAGCGTTTAGTTCTCAGAGCCTTCTGAATACTGAATCTTTATACTCTGCGCTCAGAGTCTTCTGTAGGTAGCGCTCCAGAGTCTTCTGTGTTGCTGGCGCTTCAGAGTGTTCTGCAACTTGCGCTTCAGAGTCTTCTGCAGCTTGCGCTTCAAAGTCTTCTGCTAGCATTTCAGAGTCTTCTGCAGTTGCACTTCCTACGCTCAGAGCCTTGCGTTATAATTTTCAGAGCTTTGCTTTAAATAAGGTTCAGAGGAATTCTTTGTCTTCAGATCAATATTTATTTGATATCTGAAACAAAAACACTTGAACAAAATTAGAGTATATATTTTCTTATACAAAATTTCATTAATGTTATCATCAAAACATTGAGATATATTAAGAACCAATATGTGTTCTAACAATTATTAGCTAATATAAATATTAATATTTAAATTAATAATTTGTTGTTACATGTTCAAGGGAAGAACTTGTGTTATGACTTCATAAGTCATACGCACTGCATTATTCATCTGCATCATTTCCCCTGCTTGATCCCTGATTCTTTGCAGGTTGATCAACTTAGAATGTGTGCCTATCTTTAGGATGGATTCCCTTATGTTTTCAACTCTTAGATAACTTACAGATTAAGTTCCCATTTTCCCACAAGAGAATTAGACACTAGTCACCTATGTAGTCGAGATATAATTCTCCTACCCCATAACATAGTTGAGAAAGATGTTGATTCTTTTGCGCTTGAGAGAGGTATGTGGCATACTCGTCGATTCTATATCTGAGTTGGGGCCCTTCTCTCAATGTGAAGCAAAGATCCATCTTCCACATATTTGTGGTAGTTTAAGTCGAATATTCTCCATAAGATGACAACCTGTCTCTTCTCCTAAAACACACAAACAAACATTTTTACCCTTATTGAGGGGAACTACGAATACTCTGATTCCGCTCTCGTCAGGATACGTAGGCACAAGATACGATTTCTTGGAGAGTATACTTATAAATAAACCCCTAGGTATTTTACCCTTAGCATAAAAAATAACAAACACAATAAAATAAGAGGTTCCTGTAGAGTACTACAGATACTTAGGATGCTAGCACCTTCCCTAGGTATAACCAACCCCGAACCTTAGATTCTCTTCTGCTTTATTTTTGCATTGCATATTTTGGGTTATTCGCTCTATTTCCCTTCCTCAAATAAGTTAAAGATCGATGGTGAATAATGATTTATGATTCAAGTTAATCAATAGCTTGATATCCAATTCTCATCGCGACAAAGGTGAAATTGACTTTGGCTCAGAAACCATAATTTATGGACCAGATGAATTTGAAACTTGGTAATATTGTAATGAGGCCACAATATACTTGACAGAAAACTGGTTTTAATGGACGAACTGTGATGAAACAAAGTGTTGCACCCCAAAATTTGCTCAACCTTTTCTTGCCTGATTTATGTTTCATTACATTTCATTTGCATAGTTACATCATGTACATAGTTCAATCATTATCATAGCATAGCATACATCCAACGAGGGATCAAGGATTCTTATCAGAAAGAGCCTAGCAAGAGGTCTTATCCAAGTTTGAGAGATCATCCCAGCCATCAAGAAGTAATTTGAAGTCTTGAGAAGTTTGAGTGCCTACATGTGAGTTTTGCTCCTATCTTGAGGAATATTGAGAATCATCAGTGGGATGTGAAACATGGAAGGTGAATTTGAGGCGTGTATGGATCTCATGGAGTGCCTAGAGGGCCATATTGAAGCTGAGACAAGTCATTGGTTCAAGTATGAGAGCCACAGTTGAGGTGCAGTCAACTAGGGTTTCATCTGGGTCAATCCTAGGTCAATGGAGTAATTGGAGAGCATCAAAGCCTACTTTGAGGTCATGGGATTCATGGATTGGTATGTTGATACATGTATGGTGTTGTGCCACGATTAAGCAAAGAAGGATCAAGAATGTGGGAAGTTGCTAAATTAGGGTTTCAGTGTAAAATCCCTTGTTTAGTGCCTAACTTCAAAGCCACATAAGTCAAAATACAAGTTTAAAATGGATCTTTGGCCAACACGAAACTTGTATAGCATCTCAATACCTTTAATTTGAGTACTAGAAGTCCTCAAGAGGATTTATAGAACTCAAGTTATGGTCCTTGCAAATTACAGGTCATTAGATGACTATGAAATTTATCTGTGAAAGTCACTTGACTTCCAAGCAACTTTTTCCCTTCAAGGATTTTTCAAATGGAGTTTTGGCCAACATGAGAGTTGTAGATCTTGATCTTAGCTTTCCATATAGTACTAGAAGTCCTTGATAGGATTTGTATAACTCAAGTTATGATCTTTGCAAGCCAGGGGTATTTTGGGTATTGGTGATTATAGGTCATTTGTGATCATAGGTCCATAACTCCAACTTGCAAGCTTCAAATGGAAAATTGTCCAACATGAATCTTGTTCAAAATGGTGTTTTGAGTTCAACCAAGTGGTTATGAGATCTTGGATTGGCTTGTAACAAGAAGTTGCTTGAAATGGCTTAAAAAGGAAGAAAAATAAGTCATTTAAAGGCCAAAAAATGGACTTCTTGGTTTTATGGTCAAACAAGGTCATGTTGCATATCATTTTGATCAGAAATGACATTCTAAGAGTGATGGCAACATTACATTTGGCATTTGAGGTCATTTACATGTGGTTCCCTTTTGTAACTTAAGGATGAAGCAACACTTCAATTCACATCCATGGGATCAAAAACAAGGAAGATACACATCCCTTTCAATTCAAAATGTCATAAGGGAAGAAATTCAAGCAAGATCAGGCTGAGAACAGAGAAAAAACACCAACTGTGCACATGAGATTTTGAAGGAAAATGAGAAATTGAAATTCTCATTTGGATGATTACAGAAAGTTCTAGAGGTTTCCAACACACTCTATATATTCATTGTAACTGATTCAGATCAATTTTTGGCAAGGATTGAGCAAGGAATCAGAGAGAGCAATTGAAATTTTCTCAACTGCATCAAGAATCGTGTTTTGCAATTTGTGAAGATTCAAGGCAAATCATTTGTTTCAGAAGCTTTAGAAGGGGCTCTTGAGTGATTCTGGAAAGAATTGGAGGTTGATTCAAGCCATAACCTCATCTGTTCATCCATTTTTTCTAGGTTTGTAACTTTCTTCTTTTAGCTTAATTTACAGGGAGATGCATAGAATTTGTTATGTGGTTAGATTAGGGATGAGGCTATGATGGATTTCAGTCCAAAATTGGGGCAATTAGAGACCAAACTAGGTGTGGCACCATTTCTGTTGAAGCTCATATCTCTTGATCCTTGAGGTTGTAATGATGTTTAGATGGTTAGAATTGATCAGTGAAAGGTGTAGATGAGTTTAGGGTCCTTAATTTCAAGAATCGTGACAATTGAGACTTGGTGAATTTTCTGAACATTGGATCGGTTTTGGATTTTGAGTGGGAATCAATAAATTCTGAGGGCATATTCGTGATCAGGAGAGAATTTTGAGTAGGATAGGATGTTAAGCTGTTGAGTTTGATGCACTTTTAGATATGCCACGCCGGAGAAGACGGTGCCGCAAAGCTCAGGCCACCGTCTGAGTTTTCCCTCCAATATTCAAAATCATTTGGGGACGATGAGCCAGGATCGTTAGATCTAGGTTTGACCTTGACTCAGACTAGCATCCAAGGGCCACGTTTTGTTTGAAAATCTGAAGAGAGATTGAGTTTTATCAAAACTCTGCGTTTCATTAAACGCTATTGGGTGGGCTTAATGGATTATTTGCTAACCACACCCCAGATTTAGGCCCATTGGTGATTTGCACGTGAATCTATTGCTATTCAGCACGCATATTTTTCAATTTCTATTTTATTTTCTGTTTTGTTTTAATGTTGGTTTGGGCTTAGTCAGGTTTGATACTCACACCCCCTCCTTGGGCCCAGCTGGTATTATAACATGATATAATTGCTATTTGCAACGCAGGTTTATCCATTTTCTTATTATTTTCTTTTATTTTCATGTTTCATATAGGTTAGAAATAAAATCACAATAAATAGAAAAATTAATCTTTTTAATCCAGGTCTTTTTCCCCTGACTCCTTAGAGAGTCTAGAATTTTAGGAATTTAATAAATTCGTTTTTCATGCATTTTATATTTTTATTGCATTTTTGGCATTTTAATTGGTTTTATTTTGAATATGTTTGGTTGCCATCTTGTTGATTTTGGTATGGGTGTTTGGTGTATGATTTTGAGGTGATTCTTTTTGTACTAGATAGCTTAGAGATGCATGTACCCATAGTAATTTTCTCATATTTTTGTGAGATAAATTTAGACAAGTTTGAACATTGAACATTAGGTGTTGTAGTTTTAGGGTTTTAGGATAGTACCCTTAGGTTTAGGGCATAGTTTTAGGCCTAAATGAATGGTTAACCCCCTGGTTTTTGTATGGCATATTCTTAAGAGGTTTAGGAACCCTTAGAGTTTTTTATAGGATTTTACAATCAATTTTGGTATTTTAATTAGATTTAGTTTTAAGACTAACTTCTAGGTGTTTCTGATGAACTAACTTGGCTAGTTTAATTCAATAGTTCCCCTTAGATTAGGGTGGTGTTGCTCTTGTGATTGGATGAAGATGAAGACCAATGGAAGATGCTTTGGAGAGCTTGAAGGAGCTTGGAGTTGAAGTCTTGTCCTCTTGTGGAGTGCTTGTCAGGAGCTTGGGGAAACTAGGGTTTTAAGAAGAGCATTAGATTAGTTTTGCTTGTTTCTTCCAACATGGAGTATATTGTTCAGCTCCATTCAATCTAATGACATAAAGTGCTCTTAAAGAAGTAACATCCCTCCTTTGGAGGGATGAATGACATGCTTTAAGAGTAGAACTTTGAGGATGCCATTCTCTGACAGTGTTAAGATCTTAATGGCTTCCCTTGGTTGTCATTGAGTTTCTTAACACTTCAATTTGATCTTGTTGGATGATTCTCCCTTTGGGGTGCTTGTTGAAGCTTGGTAAAGAGAAAGTTTAGTGCTTGTTGAAGCTTGTTGGAAATTGAAGGTTGCTTGTTGACGCTAGGGTTTTGCTGCTTGTTGAAGTTGTCTGCTTGTTGAAGCTGGTTGCTTGTTGAAGCTAGGAGTTTGTGCTTGTTGAAGCTGGTTGCTTGTTGAAGCTGGGGTTTTACTTCCTGTTGAAGATGAAGTCAAGAGCTTGTTGAAGTTGTTTACTGGCTAGGGAGCTTGTTGAAGCCTGTTGCTTGTTGAAGCTAGGAGCTTGTTGAAGCTAGGAGCTTGTTGAAGCTTGGTGCTTGTTGAAGTTTGTCTGTTGAAGCTATTCATGAAGATAAAGGTTGTGGCTGTCAACTTTTTGCTGTTTAATCAACTTATTGTTGTCAGAGCTGTTGTTTGTTGTAGGAGTTTGGTGCTGCTGCTTGGGCTGCCTCCTCTGCTTTGGGTTTTGTTTTTTGTTTTGTTTGTTGGCTTGTGCTGCTTGCCCCCTAGGTTTGAAGTGAATGTTGATTCACTTTGCCTGTTGTTTTCCCAGGTTCGAGGTTGAGCAGGACTCCCTTGCCTCGCTTGTATTGCTGCATTGCATGCATTTTACTGTATTTGCTTGCTTTCTTTTCTGTTTATCCCATAGGATCTCTGATTTCCTCTGTGCAGGAGGGAATTATGACAGATATTAGGATTCTCATCCATGCATGACAACATTAGGTTAGTTTTTATTCCCTTTTCAACCCTAGGCTTTTTAGAGCTTCTTTCTTTTCTTACCTCAAAACAACTCAAAAATACAGTAATAAGGTTAATTGATGTCGTATGTTACGAGCCTTAAGCTGTTTGAGAAAGGGTTGCTGGAGAGCTTCTTTCCACTAGTCTGGTTGCTTAGTGTGGCACCCTTTGGGTGACACGCGACGTAGTCACTCTCAAATCATAGTCTCTAGTGCGTCAGAGATTGCAAACAGACTAAAAAACACTTCTTTCGTAAAAGATTCAAAACAAACATCAAAGTGTCATTTTTGTCCGCTTGGACTCTTAATCAAGAAAAACCCTTTCATAAGGTAATAAAAACAGTCAGACAAGCTTATGTCTTCCGTAGCCCGAACTACGTTTGCTCTGATCTTTCATGTTGTATGAAAGTACGTAGGCATATGATGTTGTATCCTAGCGAGCAACCTTCCCCTCATCCGTAGTTAGCCGAACTACGTAGACTCTGACTTTCCCATTGCACGAGGGAATACGTAGGCATAGAGCGGCGAAGCTCTATCGAGTCTCTTTTCTCATTTTCTTTTCTTTTTAACCCAAACCTTTAGAGTAGATAGAATAACAATCCGTACTAGAAAAAAAGCATGGATCCCGTCGACTACGGCAGACGTGAGGGGTGCTAATACCTTCCCCTTGCGTAATCGACTCCCGAATCCAGGGATTTGGTTGCGACGACCATTCCTTTCCCGTTTTGCGTTAGGTTTACTCTAAGCGTTTCCTTTCCCTCCGTTGGGATAAATAACACACGGTGGCGAATTTTCTGTCATAGCCGGTGCCGATTTTCGCAGTAGCGACACAAAGAACGGGTGATTAACTTAGAACAGTGATTAACCCAAAGAAAACTCAGTGTTAATAGGCAGAATGTGATTAACTGAGGAAAGGCAAATGGTGTTTAACTGACAGGCAATGATTAACCAAAGAGGAAGGAAAGAGAACCAAAAGAAGGTTGTAAACTTTGGTGGGGATTGGGTTTTAACAGAAAGACTGTGTTAAACTGATGAGAAAAGGTCAACTTCGTTGGGGAAGAAGAGAAATAGATTTTAACCAAAGGATGAATAATAAAACAAACAAGGGTTTTGAATATAAATCGCACGGGAAACCAAGGATGGCTAGTTCCAAAGAGGATGTAAGGGTGCAAGTGATCAAGGATTGACTCGACTGGAGGAACAACGAAACCACAGTAAGGAGATAGAGGCAACTATTCCAGGCACATGATCACTCGTCCCCTACCCAAAATAGTCAGAATGAAAGTACGAATTCTCCACTCTCATTCCTTCTCTAAAACCAAAGTGTGGTGCATGAAACGAAACAGAGAGCATAACTGCGCAAAATTTGTACGGTGCTCCAAGGCAATGCAAATCTTCAACTCCATGGGGGAAAATAGAGGGTAAAGCTCAAGAAGATTCAAAGGAGGAGAAAAAGGAAGATTGACTAATCGAAACGAAGTTTTGATTAATTAATCAAAGGGAAAAGATGTGTTAACAATTTTCCAAAGGAATGAAAAATCGTTAAAGCAAAAAGGGAAATAATTGATTAAACAAGATTAAGTTCATTCCAAAGAGTAACAAATCTTAATGCAAGCAAGAATGGAAGTGTAAAATAGTACCAAAGTCAATTAACATGCATCACAAACCAAGTAATCATGTGATCAAAGATTAGACAAAAATGAAAATGTTCATACAATGTCAAAAATGAAAATAAATGCGAAATCAATAAAATCGGGCATTGGAAAATGCACAAAGATGATTCAAACAAAGGTTAAAACATCCATAAACATCTAGCATATAAATTCTTGAGAGTTGAAAGAGGAAGAAAGGCTAAACATACATGAAAAATGCACAAAAATGGCCTTCTGGACCAGTGTTAATCGATTAACACTTTGCCTGTGCGAAAGTGTTAATCAATTAACCCCTTTAAAACAGGCAATTTTTCTAAAAAATACATGGTTAATCGATTAACACTTTGCCTGTGCAACAATGTTAATTGATTAACACTGAAGCAGATCCTGAAAAATGAGTTTTCAAAAGCACTTTTGTCCAATTTTGATTTGTGCAATCCCTCAAATGTTACGACAAACAATCATGCACGAAAATCAAGTTCGAAAACAGCAAATAAGCACTTACGTGATCAATTAACACATCAAGATTGAAGATCAAATCAAGGCATAATCAATTCACAAACGAGGAAAACGTCAGAACTACATCGCAAATGATACGGTAATGATCAAAATAATGAAAATAGTGAGAATTAACCAAACTACAAGGCTGAGATTTGCCTTGGATGTTGTTGCAAACAGAATGTGATGAAGCTACTCAAAGAAATCCAGAGAAAACAGAATTTGAAATCGAACTGTAGCGAAACTGAGCAAATTCCAACGAGAACTCCAAATTTGAAATTATACTAAATAAGCTTGAAGTAATCACATGAGATGAATTCGAATGCAATATAACTCCAAAAAAGCAACAAGAATTTGCAAGATGATGATGGCTAAGCTCAAGAGAAAGCAATTCCAATGAAGAAGTTGCTACTCCTTAATGGAGGTTTTGAGCTCTAGTATGGTTTGGGATGAAAGTGAAGAAGATTATGAGTAGAAGTTGCAGAAAATTCAGAGAAAATGCAAGAGAATTCAGAGCGATCAAGTGTGAGAATTTGGGAGAATGATTGGATACTTTGTGAAATGGTGATGATTTTCTTATATAGAGTTTTGCTTCGGAGTTTCTAGGTTTGTAATGAGCTTTGGATGTAGCCTTGGGACTAGCCTTGGAGTTAATTAGCCTCAACTCACTGAGTTGGAGGTTAACTCGGTTAGTTAGGTAGTTGAATCGATAACCATCCCAATGCAGACTTGAATTTAAGGGCTCACAAGCTTGGAAATGAAGCAACATGGTGGTCTCAATCCTAATTAATGTATTGGAGCAAACGCTTTGAAGTGTTTAGAAATGTCTTGAAGTGTCTAGAGCTGTCTAGAATGTTCCACACAATGCTAGAACAATGTAGACCCCAAAAATGAGAAGTAAAAGTTGATGTCCTAAAAATGCAGCAGATTCTGCAAATTTTGCAAGGGTTAATCGATTAACCAAGCTAAAACTTGCCCAAAATTTCCTGAAAATGATGTTGTGGTCACGACTCTGATTTTCGACCTCTTACTCTGATGAATAGGTGTAGAAACCTTAATTTTGTGCTTGTTTTGATGATGTGATATATTTGAGAGGATGTGATTAATCGGGCTCGAAGAACCTGAAAATTCGTGCAACAAAGATTACAGAGAAAAGATGCGAATGTGTATGCCAGCGAAGCGAATGCACATGTTTATGCAAAAGGCAAAAAGGGAGGTCAAATTTCAGGTTACGACAACACTAGCAAAAGGCAATCAACTATTGATGTATCAACTGCTGAATGAGAATTTATTTCAGCATCACTTTACAACACTCAGATGCTCTAGATGAAAAACCAACTTGAAGACTTCTAGATATATGAGAGTAACATCCCTATCTTCTGTGATAACACGACTGCTATTTTCCTGAGTAAGAATCCCATTTTGCACTCCAGAGCTAAACACATAGAAATCAAACACCATTTTATTAGAGTCTATGTTCAGAAAGGGGTTATTGTTTTAGAATTTATAGATACAAACAATCAGTGGGCTGATATCTTCACAAAACCCGCCGAAGATAGGTTTCTATTTATTTTGAAGTATTTAAAAATGGAACTCTGTCAAGAATGAACTTTTCCTTCTAATATGTTCAACTCTTCTGTAAAATTATGATTCTGACTTGTGCAAATATTTTTCCTTTATCTTTTCATTTTCAATGATTCTTCTACAAGTTAGAAGTTGTCCTTGTTAGAAATATCTCTAGTTAGAAACATTTTTGGTATTCGTGACTCTGAGAACATCTAAACCGTGTATTTTTGAACGTGTGGCTAAGATTTTTTTTGGACACCTGTCTATATAAAAATTATATGTTACCAGTTGAAACGACACCTCGAGCGTTGGGATGTTTTGAGAACAGTTGTTAAAATCATTATTGTTATTTATTACTCTCCTCATTGTTCATTTTCAATGCATTTGTAATCATTTCATTCTTCTATATATATATATATATACATATATATATATATATATATATATATATATATATATATATATATATATATATATATATATATATATATATATATCTATATATATATATACATATATATATATATATATATATATATATACATATATATATATACACATATATATATATATATATACACATATATATATATATATATATATATATATATATATATATATATATATATATATATATATATATATATATATATATATATATATATATATATATATATTCACTATTCTAACTCTCTCACAGTACGCTACTCTTTACTCACACTTCATCTTATTTAACCCTTAAAAACCTTTCTTCTCTGTTATCTACCTTCACCCATGTGTCATACCCTAAACTTTGACCACCAGACTTCACATCATTGTGCAAATCATCACCATAATATGGATGTATTTTCATACCTCACCAATATTTTCAAAAATTGTTGAGTAGTCACCTTAACCAAGGATTAGGGTTTTGAGCCCTCTCAGAGTATTAAGGCAAGGGATCAATAAAGAATTTATGATTTTAAACTTGTCAATCCTCTCAAACATCCATGAAGGGTCAAGAGATCCTCAACATCAAGAATCAAGCACAAGATTGCATCATTTCAAGTTGATCAAGCCTCAAGATCACCTTTGTCACTAAATTAGGGTTTTGGTCGACCAAGGCCTCTAGAGAGAAATTTTCATCTGGGCATGAGCCAATACTCCAATATATGATTTAAGAAACTCAAAAGGACCTCGTGAGTCCATTCATAAGTTCAAAATGATAGATCTTCTTACATACAACAAGATTGCAAAGCTGAAGTACCCCCAAAAAATGCCTAGATTTTGAGATATGAAGCATTAAAGTTAGGGTTTCATGAGATTTTGAACTTTGACACTTAGAAATTTTTAGGCATAATCTGTCTCATGTTTTTCCCAACTTTGGAGGCATTTTTCATTATGATCCAAGATAAATCAAGACCAAATGTAAACATCAAAGTTGAAGAATGATATACAAGCTTTCTAAAGAGTACAAAAATATCCATTGATTCAACTTGAGCAAGAAGTTATGAACCTCACAACATGCCTTAATACAAGTTGGTTTTTGACAACATTTGCACATAACTTGTATCCCACGATTTTAAAGCCAATTTTGGACACTTGCATCATTGGATTTATGTCCAATATCAACACAAATGATGAAGGAATCTGAACCATGACACATGGAGTCAAGCATCTAGCCTAGCATGTGCAAATCCATCTTGACATGAACCTTGAATTTCAACTTTGGCATAAAGCATTAATGTGATGCATTGAGGTGGCATGGATCAAGCATAAATCAACCAAGACTCAGTCCAAAGCCATGAGTGTTCAAACCTACAAAATTAAATTAGAGTCAATGCCTAGCAACGATAGGAGGAGACTTTGACTACATGACAAAATCCATTGGGTAATAGCATTCTCCCTCATCCATTCACTATTCCTCCCAAAACAAACTTGTTCTCCTATAAATGGAGCTCATTTACGATCATTTGAAACACACCAAAACTATACCAAAGGCTTGTTTTCTTACTTCTTGCTCTTTCTTCAAGTTTTAAGGTTCTAAGAGGAAAACTTGGAATTCTCAAAACCAAAGCCTAAACCACTCAAATAAGCATCTAAACACATCAAAAATCATCCATTGGAGGTGTCCAAACCTTCACCTTCATCTCAAATCACCAAAATCAGAAAGTTAACCATCAAAACCTCATATTTTGACTTTTCTGCATTTTTCAAGCCATGCCTTGATCCAGTCACTTTCAAAACAAAAAAAAACCTCAAACACACTCTAATATACATCCCTAAGTTGTCCCAACAAGGGTTCCTCAATTGTAACACCATTTGAGGGAGTTTCTATTTTGACCACTTTTGCAAGAAAGGTGCCATATCTTGTTCCAACTATTTTGCTTTGTTTCTAAGCATTCAAGAGGATCATTTGAGGCATATTAAAGGTGTCTAAAGCATCAAGACACATCTGTAACAACCATATTGAAAGATCCAAGTTTGCTTCAAGAGGTAAGTTTCCTCAAAACTTGAACTTGCCAAAATATGTATTGCTTTGATGTACATTGATCATGAACATGTCATACATATCATTTTTGTTGTGTTTGAACTATTTTGCCATGCTATTATTGATTGTATAGAGTTGTTAGATAGAACTTGCAAAACTTGACCTATTTTGAAACCACTATCGGGTTTTAAAATGTAGGCATTTTTAGAAAATTCTAAAACCACCATTGAATTCCTCATGAAATTTTAGGCACGTTTCATTTTTATTTCACTTAATTTCATTAAGAAATTAGGAAGTTACACTAGGTTTTGCAAATGGTGGCAAACCTGATTTCCTTGGGCAAACCAGCCATGGGCGCTCTTTGTTCTGGCCAGACCTAGAACTTTCACCCTTATGTATTTATGGGGGTGGTTTGATACACGAATGTATCACCACCTCAGTGGTTGCAGCGTGCGTTTTCAAGTGTGTTTGTGTGCTAGGGCGTGGGTTTAAACTCCACCCATGTCATTTTTACCACTTTTTCCCCCATTTTTCATATTTTTCATGTTTTTCTTATTAATTTTCAAATATTTGTTTTAATATCTAAAATTAATTATTTTCAAATGAATTTTTTCACATATATCACTCACATATTTAAATATTTTATTTACCCAAAAAATCACAAAAATAAATTTTATTTAATATATTTTTAATATATATTAAATATTATTTTTAAATTGTTTTAAAATAATTTCTTTTTCTTGATATTTTTAAATCAAAATGATTTTAAATATTCATGTGGATAAAATACTTTTTCATAAACCCTAATCCTTGTTTTTAACATGATTAATGCTTTTATTTGATAAATTATACATATTTTATTTGATTGTTTCAATAACTCTGGGCCTCTGATAGAGTGTAAGACTCAACACCTTTTGTAAATAGAAAACCTTTTAGCATCATTCATCCTGAGTTTTGTACATGATATAAATAACACTCATGGGTCTCTATCTAGAGTGTAAGACCCGACACCTTTGTTTACTTAAAGATCAAGCCATCTTCAAAGTCAAAACTTTCTTCAATTTCTCAAAACCCTAACTCAGTCTTGAAGAAAACATCTAATCAATCACAATACACTTGGACCTCTACCTAGAATGTAAGACCCCACCACCTTTTTTCAATACAATTCATACTGATTTATATGCTTGTTCATATCTCTGTATATATACTTGTACATATCTTCTTAAGTTTCTCTTAACATTTGAATCATCCTTAGTTTAGACTAGTTCAAACCACAGGATCTCTGCCAATCAGTATAACTTAGTTCAAACAACTAGTTCCCCCCTGTATAGAGGAATTCTTCTTTCCAATATAGTTAGCCTCCTCTTGGGCTTTGTTCAATTGATTCAACCTGAAAAACTTCAGTAAAGAGAGGATTATTTCCCGATGAAACCTCTTCTTTAACCTTTTTAATCTTGGAACAGTTCAACAAAGAAATGATTATTTCTCGGTGAAACCTTCTTAAACTCTTCTTAAGACTTGGACAGTCTAAATCCCCTAGCCTCCTCATGGGCTTCATACAAGGACCCACAAGCTTCCTAGAAGTATCCCTAGCCTCCTCTTGGGGTTCACACAAGGACCCTCAGGCTTCCTAAAAGCACAGGATAAACCCTAGTCATCCCTATCCCTACACCAATCCTTAGGAAAGTCAAAACCTTTAAGTCATTCAAACTCATCCTTTAAGTCTCCTATAATCCTCAACAAAGCTTGACTCCCACCTTAAAGTCCCCGGCAAAGGTCAGGTTACAATAAACAAATCCCCAAAAGAATCAAAGCCTTTATAGAAGCTCAATAAATCCAACTCTCCTCTAATATCTAGCAAGAGTCAGTTTCTCTTTTGATTCCTCAAAGTAGTTAGATCCTGCTCTTGGATTTAATTTTCCTTAACAATTCATTCTCCATTTAAATTCCCTCAGCCTCCTCTTAAGCTTCATATAAGTATTTTCCCCAGTCATCCTCAATCTTGGACTTTGTACAAGACAGATATAATATTCCTCTAATTAAGCCAATTTTTAATCCCTTCTTTAGCTTCAACCTAGGGCTTTGATCAAGGCACAAAATGCAACACCCTCACAAATGAGACATTGAGTCCTATCTATAGGAGGATATTTCCTATATACATCATATTTCAAAACAAACAACTAAACTCTTTTCCAGATAATTGATGCAAGTGGCACACTTGTTGATTCAAAACCCAAGCTGGAGTCCCTCCTTTATCATGGCCAAAGTTCTCTTTCATCTAAGTGATGTAAGTGGCAAGCCTCTAGAACACATCCAAGCCAATGTCCCTCTCTTAGCATGCAAAGACTCATAAAGGAAAAAGTGGCATTACTCTACAATGAGTTAAAGCTTCTTCCTTCATGACACTTCAACTCTCTTAGAAAGGAAGATGTGGCATTAATGGATTCCACACATCCCAGTTAAAGCAACTTCCTTTATAATCGATCCCTCAATGATTGTGATGAGTAGGTGAGATATCTCCCTTTAGAGATGACAAATTCTCTCTCAAATACTTTTTTAGCTTCAATCTTGGGCTTTAAACAAGACACAATACTCTTTTAGCTTCAATCTTAGGCTTTGAACAAGGCACAAACTCTTTTAGCTTCAATCTTGGGCTTCGAACAAGACACAAACACTTTTTAGATTCAATATTGGGCTTTGAACAAGACACCAAAACTTTTTTTTCTTCCATAGAATAGGAGGAACTACGAACGCTCTGGTTTCTCAGTTTCCTTTTTGAGAATACGTAGGCATAAGATTGCAAAATCTTAGAGAGCGAACTAATAAAAAAATTAGGTTCAGATACCTTTCCAAAAAAATAGAAAATCTAAAAATAACCAAAACATTTCCTTAACCTTCAAAAGGAGAAACTCTCCCCACCTAACAGCAAATAGACTCAAGAAAGCAATTCAAACAGTAAAAGGTAAATGCAATCAAGGTTCCTATAGATACTCTGGGTGTTAATAGCTTCCCTTTGTATAACCAACCCCCGATTCTAGATCTCTTCGCATTTGTAGGGAAAACACTTGCGTGTAAGGTTAGTTTAAGATATCTTCCCTTTCCTTTTAAGCTTCATAGGATAAATATAGAAATCAGAAAGTAGCACTAGGAGCGGTAGTGGTCGCGCCACAAAAACCGACGCTACAAAAAAATGGCGACTTCACTGGGGAATTTCCCATCCCCTAAGAGGGTTAAGTCTTACATTACATTTTTATTTTTGCTATTTTATTTTTCTCTCTTATTTTTGATATCATTCGTTGTCATACTATCTGATTATCTGCTATATTTGTTTAAATTACTATTATTTAGGAATGCAATTGATAGTATGTGGTGAGTCAGAGAGCACATTTTAAGATAGGAGGTGGCAGACTCGGGAAGGCTTATAGGGAGTTATTCCCGACCAAGCTGACTTGAAAGTCCACCGAATCAGTGGAGGCACCCTTTTGGAATTACTGATGTTAAACGAGAAAGTCGTGAAAACATTACGTTTTCTACTTGGCACCCTTGAAACTGAGGATTAATAAGCATTTAACCACTTGACCATTAGGTAGTGTGGTGACTATCAAGAATAGTTGATACGCGATACTACACTCAAATGAGATTCTTCCTTGGGATATTACAGCTCTCATGAGTCATTCGGTTTGCTGGTAATATTCTTAAGAAGGGTCAGTGGATTAGGAAACCTTGTTAGAACCTGTTCTACAACTATAAAAATTAAACCCTAGTACACACCTTAGGGATGGGTAGATCCATGGCTCCATGCTCGTGACGATGAACCCTTAAAACCCATGTTTTCAAATGTTTTTATTTTTTGCATTCATGCATCTCATTCATTCCTAAAAAATATAAACTAAAAAAAAATTCTTTAAAAAAACTAAAACAATCATTCCAAATATCAGAAGTTGTGTTATGGATTTCGGTAGAAGAAAAACACACAAGTACACCTTCAAAATTCCAAAACTAGAAGACCTGAGGAAATTGGGAAGATTGATTACTAATCTGGAGGTTTTCAGAGCTAAGCACGAAGGAATGTTGTCTCTTTTGAAGGTCAATATGGTGGAGGGAATTCTGTCTATATTGATTCAGTTCTATGATCTAGTATACCAATGCTTTACATTTCCAGATTATCAGCTCACACCAACATTGGAAGAGTACTCTCATCTGATTGATCTACCTATCACTGATCAAGATCCATTTTCTTGACTGGAAGAAATTCCCAAAGATCAAACAATCGGGTCTATGACGAAATAAAAATCATTGACAAAGGTGGAAGTTTCCCCAATGTGCCTCTAATTGGTACCAAAGGAGGGATCAATTATCATCCGATGTTCGCTCGCCGTCAGCTCGGATACCCGATGAAGGACATATCATATAAAATTCATCTAGAAGGTCTTTTATTCAAGGAAGGAGAAAATGGCAGAGCACTTAAGAAGGAAATTGTGCATGCCTGGCAACATGTTCATAGGCAAGGAAAAGAGTCTTTGGGAAGGCCAAACTACGTCTCTGCAGAGCCTTATCTCCGATGGGTGCAAACAAGAGCCATCAAATTGAGGATGCCTTACTCTCGTCAGGAATTTTTCCCTTGAAAGAGTCTATTCTTTAATTTATGAATAACACAGAAAAACTTCAGGTCACTTTCAACAAGGTCCAATGCGATAAAAACTCTTGGAAGAACAAGTATCATATCGTCATCTTGGAATGCACAAAGATCCAAGAACTACTAAGAAAGAAGGATTCTCTAATTGAGATATTAAAGCACCATGCTATAGAAAGTCAAGAGGAACAAAGGATTTTACTCTCTCCTTTCACTTGGCAAAGGATCATCAACCCGACAACGGATGAAAGGTCCCGACCAAAAAAGATAAAAGGGAGTCTGCAACCAGCATCTAGACCTTCGTCAGGAAATCCCTAGAATTCATAGGCCTAATTTTCTTCCCTGCACTTTGTAAAATAATGTATTTTTCCCTGTAAAATATTGTAACCCTTTGAATTCATTAAAAGGTTTCCATCGATGTATGATATTTACAACATAATTGTTAAAAGTTCTTTTGAAAACAAAAAAAAATTCATTCTCATTTCTTTGCATATCATTCATCATTCTTGCATTACACATCTTTGTCATAGAGTCTCACACATGTGTCACACTTTGGAGTCAAATTGTCTCATTCGTATAATAATCGGGCCAATTGCCAGAAGAAAATGGACGATCTTGAGGAAGAGAATAGAGAGTTGAGAGAGGAGGTCACTATTCTAAAAGAGTCATGGAGATACTCACAGGCATGTTTGAATCCCTGGCAGCGGCTCAGGTTCAACCAGATCAAAGGACGGTAATCTTAGAAATTGTGTCTACACCAACATTTGAGATACCTACCAGTCTTCCTTAGTATAATATGCCTAATGGTTTTCCCTGGGGCATGCCTTTCAATTTTATACCTGAAGGATACATACCACCAGTCACTGAAGACCTAGAAGCCATATCCAGAACCTCCAAACCTGAAGGCTACAAACTTCAGGTGAACAAAGATGCAAGGGCTACAACAGAGACTCCCGTACCTGAAGGTTACAAACTCTAGGTCACCAAAGCACCAAGAGTTACTGCAGTGATGTCTATACCACAATCTATGATACATACTATCCTAGTGGAACAGATTCTTCAGACCACTTTCGACAAGCATAAAGAAGTATACGAAAGAATGAACGATTTCCAAGAACATTTCATGAAAATGCAGAAAGAACTGCATGCCATTCGCAGACATGACTTGTTTTGCATAAATGTCGTTGACCTCTGTCTGGTCCCTAATGTAAAAATACCGCACAAATTCAAGGTGTCTGACTTTGAAAAATACAATGGCAACTCTTGCCCTCAGAGTCATCTGATAATATACGCTCGAAAGATGTCTACCCAAATAGAAAACCAACAGCTACTAATCCACTACTTCCAAGATAGTTTAACTGGTATTGCGCTTAAATGGTACATGGGATTAAACCATGCAAAGATGAGTACTTTCAAAGATCTTGAGGCAGCTTTTATTCAAAAGTACAAGTACAATTTGGATATGGCACCCGATAGGGACCATCTCAGAGCAATGTCCCAGAAAGATAAGGAAACCTTTAAGAAGTATGCTTAAAGATGGCGTGAAATTGCTACCCAGATTTTTTCTCCCCTTGAAGAGAAAGAAATGACAAAAATCTTCTTGAAATCCTCGAGCTCATTTTGTTATGATCGAATGGTCGCCAGTGGACCTAGTGACTTTACCGAGATGGTAAACATGGGGTACACCTTGAGGAAGCAGTTCGAGAAGGTTGACTGATCAAAGATGAAGAGCCATCCAGTAGTACTAAAAGATACAGAAGTACTTTCCAAAAGAAGAAAGGGCAAGATATTAGTAATATCTCTTAGAGTAAACAAAGGCGTAGGTATCAACCTCGGCAGGTGGCAGCAGTAACTCCTGTTATCAACCCAGCGCTGGCTCTGACCCATCAACCACAAGTTGCTCAGAGCCAGCCGAATCAACAATCGTATCAGCAAAGGTAGCAAAAACTCTTTAGTAGGCTCGCCCGCAATACTAATAACAATCATTTGCCACGATCACCAGGGTTTGACCCCATAACAATGTTATATGCAGAACTGTTTCCAGTACGGCTGGAAAATGGGCACATTCAAACCAAGACTCCTCTCAGAGTGCCGAATAATCTTCCTTATTGGATCAAAGCTGACCAATCTTGCCCTTATCATAAAGGACGACCGGGGCATAACATTGAGAACTTCCCCAACTTTAAATATGACGTATAGAGGCTCATCAAAAACAGAGTTTTATCTTTCAAAGATACGAATCCAAATGTCCAGACAAACCCGTTGCCAAAACATGAAAAAGCTTCAGTGAACTTGATAAATGAAGGATCAGATAACATTTATCAAATTCATGATGTACGCCTAATGGGAACAAATTTGGTAAAAATGCATTCCCGGCAAAGCGGATATGGCCATGTGCCATCTCACTGTAGCACCCTTGCCTTTTCATTTTAGCAGCAACCTGGTTTTGTTTCTTTGCATTTTTGCATTTCTACATTTGCATAGCATTCGTTCTTGAGACAGGGGATCAAGGTTTTCCCGTGGCTCAGTTTTCGTCCCAGTGCATGGACCGATCAACAAGCATCAGAGTCCCTGGCATTTATTTTGCCTAGCGGTCGGGCGACCAATTTTATTTTATTTTGCAGGGCATTTTTCAGCTTAGAAAATAGCATTCAGGCTATATCAAGCATTCTCACAATGACAATATTCAAGAGCAAGATTCGGAAGCTTAACAGAGCTCAAAACGACAAGAAACGGGCGAACGGGCAGATTTCCCTCCAAAAGGCACCAAATTCAAAATTTTGAAGGTGTTAATCGGTTAACACATTTGGTTAATCGATTAACCAAGTCAAAATTAGGGAAGATTGGGATTTTTAAAGATGTTAATCGATTAACACATATGGTTAATCGATTAACCAGTGCAATTTTTGCCTTTGTACGTGAATTGTGAAGAAAAACCACTTTGGGGTCCAATTTTGATCACTTGGAAGTTCAATTTTACACTTGGGAAGGATCTAGAACAATCTTTAATTTTGGTTAATCTCATTTTCCCTCCAAACTTCCATTCCTCATTCCAAACCAAATTTCACAAACCACATTCCAAACCTCTCTTTTGGATCCAAACCTAAGGGGTAATTAATTGGTTTACTCCAAACCTCACACATCTAATCTTCATAATTTCATCTCAATTTTAGAATTCATCTCAATTCTCAAGTTTTCTCTCAACTTCCAAAACCCTCACCAAAGCTCTTCATCCATTGAATTCTTTGATTCTCCATTGGAATCATTGAGTTCTATAGCTCAAACCTTCATCCATCATCTTCATTGAATTGATTTCTCCATCCAATTTTCGTGCAAACTTGGATCTGAATTTTGAAGTGGATTTAGAAGTGATTATTTGGATCATTTTGTCTTAATCTTGGTGGATCTCCGTTGCTACTACAAGAATTGATTTGGATCTTGAAGGAATTCCAGATTTCTTGCTTGGATCTATACATTTGAAGTAAATCAACATTAACCGAAGCAATTCTCCGCTTCGTAGGTTGGAAATTCTAGATCTGATTCTGTTTTTTTCAACTTTTTTGCATAATCATGTTGATTTTCATTTTTGATTGATTTGGTCGATTCTTGATCCATGTGAATCATGATCTTGATGTTTAAATGTGTTTGCATATTGACTGAATCATTGATTTCTGGTTTAATTTCGTGCACAATTGATTACAAGATCATGTGGATGATTGCTTAAGTGATAAGTTGCTGAAAAGTGCTTTTTGACTGTTGTTTTATGCTGTTGGAACAGTGTTAATCGGTTAACCAATTGGTTAATCGACTAACCAACTCAAATATTCAAATTTTCAAGCATTTTTCAATGGTTAATCGATTAACCCCTGGTGTTAATCGATTAACATTGTGCCAGCAGACCTGTTTTGCTGTTTTTCATGCTTGTTTCGGTACCGTTTCACTTTGAATCATCATGAATCCATATGATGCATTAGGAGTGAAGTGTTTTGGATATATGCTACTATTCTCGATTGTTTAGTCATGATTGCATCGACGCGCATGTTTGGTTTCCATTTGAGGGCATACTTTCGTAGTTGTCGTTCAAAGTAATGATGTGCTTGCATGTTCATGTTTGCTTGCTTTCTTGCATTTCTTTGCTTTGCGTACATTCTTTGTGCAGCTCCTTTCTTGCATTAATAAAGTTTGATATGTGCTTGTGGAGGTTTTCACCCCACACATTTTCCTCCCTTTGCTTGTGTGTTGCATTGCATATGCATTCTATCTTCTTTCATGTTATCTTATGCTTTCTTCTGTTGCTTTCTTTATTTGCCATGTTCCCTTAGGACCTCTAATCTCTTGAGATTATGATAGACCTTAAGACTTAAACCATCCATGATAACATTAGGTAGTATCCCCCTAACCTCAATCATAGGACCATTTTGCATGACAACTACTAGGTTTGAGTTAGTCTCACTTTAGTTTGCCCTCTCTCCTTCTCATCTTCAAATCATGTCAAAACACTTAATAAAGGTTAACGAATGTTGTGTGTTACGAGCCTTACGTACTTGGGAAATTATTATTGGGTGGTTGCCTCTCAATTGTCTAGAATGTTAGCGTATGTCCTTTGGACGATAGCGACGCATTCGCTCCTAGGTCATAGTCTTTAGTGCAACATGAGTTACAAACAATAATCAATGCACTTCTTCTCTAAAAGACACAAAAACACTTTCAAACATTTTTATCCTTCGGGATCCTAATGATGGAAAACCTTTTTCATAAGGAGAGTTTTGTTAACTCTTGGTTCTACCACAAACAGGTAATGCCTAAGTCTCCAATGGTCGAGCTGCATACACCTAACTGCTAGAACTAAGTTTTAACCCTACTCGGGCCTAAAACATTTTGAACCAACCGGTGTTCTTGTTAGCCCGAACTACGTTTTCTCTGATTTCTCATACCAGATGAGGATACATAGGCACAAGACGCGATGTCTTGGCGAGCAACCTTCCCCCACCTTTCGCCCGTAGTTAGCCGAACTACGTTGACTCTGACTTTCCCATTGCACGAGGGAATACGTAGGCACAGAGCGACGATGCTCTGCCGAGTCATTTTTCTTTTCTTTTTGTCCTGTGTGCCTATAGCGTAGATAGATTAAACACACCCTTAGATAGACAACAAGTGTGGATCCTGTCGAGTACAACGGACATGAGGGGTGCTCATACCTTCCCCATGCGTAACCGACTCCCGAACCCAGGACTTGGTTGCGATGACCTTGTCTTTTCCTTTTTCGTTAGGTTTTTCTTATCGTTTCCTTTCCCTCTCACTGGGATAAATAATGAAAGGTGGTGACTCTTCTGTCATTGACGACACCTTTTTTCGCAGTAGCGACAGTTGGCGACTCTGTTGGGGACAGGAACATCCCCTATGCAAGTCAATCCTAGCGCTTGTTTATTTATCTTTGGGTGTTGTATATATGTACTTTATTTTTAGCATTGTATATATATCATTATTGCTGTGTTGTGGGGGGGGGGAATTGATTCATTGAGTGATAAGCCAGACCCAGGCTTGAGTACAAACATAACATTAGAAGTGGAAAGTAGTGGTGAACCTGTATGTTAGGCATGCACTAGTTCCCACGAAATTTGCGCTCAAACGAGATTCTCTTTGATGACTTTCTTTCCAGCCCAGTGGGCCGTTGAGAGGATTTAAGATCTGAGGGTTGTCGATTCTGGGGACCGATCATTTGTGATTCAGCTAAGTGAGGCCTCTTCGGGAGATTATGATGCCAAACTAGAAATGGTGAACGTATCATCGTTTCTTGAAAGTCTGTGACGCTGATGAACGCATAGAATGTCTAACTTTATCAGTGGATTGGTCCATACCTGTGGGAGGGATTGGGTTGTGCAGGAAACCTTGACTTTCAGACTACCCGGTTTTCTTTGCAGTGTGAATCTGTGTTCCCGATACCAGAGGTTCCTATTATCAGAGTTATGCTATGTTCTTGCCAAAGCGAAACGCTGGTTCTTCTCAATCAACAGTACAACAGCCTTGATCCCTTATTTTTGCATCTGCATCATCATAGCATGTTTGCATTTTGACATACATGTTCTTGTATTTTCAAAGATCTTAACTTTGAAACTTGCTATTGAGCATTAAATCTTTTTCTGGTGGTTCGTCTATGTAAAAATATGAATCAGAGCAGACAAATTCCTTGGAAAATCTTGAACATGACATTTGCATTTCATTTGCATAGCAGGTGCTCGAGGCTGGGTTTCGTGATCTTGATCTGTTTTTCTTCAGAATTTCAAACTTCAACTTATAGAGAAGACAGAAGATGGCTATGGAACAGATGCAAGCGGAGTTAAGGGAAGTCCGAAGCCAGATGGAACAATTCATGATGGGCATGCAAGCCTTGCGCCTGGATCAGAAGGCGTTTAAGGAGGAGGTTCATCAACTGAAGACTTAGATGGGCCTGATTACAGAAGTGATGAGGAATGTGCTAAGAAAGGAGGGTGATCAGGTGCCTAAAGTTGCAGCAGAAATGCTTATTCCACCTTTGTCTGTGGAACCTCTCCCAAGGCGTGATGTGCCTCAAAGATCTGCTGCACAACCTGAGATCCTAGATTTGCCACGTCAGCAGCTACCTTCTGTTTCCCAAGACAATCTTAAGATTAGGAGGTATGCTCAGAGGCCGAAGCAGCCCGACAGAATCTTCGACCAGATCCCTATGACTTATGCTCAGTTGCTGCAACTCCTGCTTCAACTTCGATTGGTTGAACTTCGGACTCTGGCTCCATTTACTGGCAAGCCATCACCAGGCTATGATGCAAGTGCCCGTTGTGATTTCCATTCTGGGCCACCAGGGCATAATGTCGAGAACTACAAAGCTTTTAAGCACAAAGTTCAGGACTTAATTGATTCAGAGGCAGTTGAGTTCACGTCGGACGGTGTAAGCGTACCAGGTGGTCCTATCCCATTCGTTGCAAAAAGAACAATCAAGGGTGCATCATCATACAAATAGCTCTTCAAGAACAGATGGATCTAGGCTGGATCCAATATCACCGAATTTGTGAAGTAAATATGTCCCACGAATATCTAGGCATTGTTCAAAATCATAACATACGCATGATGAATGTAAATCTAGTGGCAATGCACTTAAGATAAAGTCAGTATCACAATCTTCTGCGGCACGACTATAACGCTTGCTCGATTTGCTCAAGATAAAATCAAGGATGCTCTTTTGTGCAAGAAGCCCTCTAGCGTCAAAGGGATCTAGGATGGATCCAAGACTACCATAGAAGGAATGATCATCAGGTCAACATGGTTCAGATTTTTGACATTCACTTAACGAATACCAACTTGGTAGAATTACATGCCAAGCAAGTCAGACTTGGTTTTCTATCCTTGCATAATTATCAAGACTACAAGGATTGCTCCAAAAATGATCAAGGTTGTACACTTGTACAAAGAACTCTTCAACATCTGTTGGACCATTGGTGGCATCCAATCTACCAAGATGAAAGCACATAAGTCAGCATAACCAATGGAAATCCAGACAGACACCAAGGTTGTGACATCCGCTTGCTGGAAACAAATTTGGTCAAGATGCACTGTATACAGAGCGGGTAGGGCCGTATACCACCTCACAATTATGAATGCTGCCGAGTATGCTCAGAAAATAGCCAAGGATGCTACCTCGTTCGAGAAGTTCTCCAGGATCAAGTGGACCAAGGGGAAACCCAATTATGCTTGAATTCTCACTCAATCAATATGGTGCAGGATTTCCCCGGACAATATGCAGTTTATAACATCAAAAACATTGAAACATCATTGGTAAAATTTCACAAATGCTTGTGCGAACTTGATTATTTTGATCCAAATCACCATGATCACTCAGCTTGCAAGGAATGTCGCAGAAGCCGGCAAGGTTGTCTCCTTATCCAGAATGAGATTCAAGAACTGTTGGATAAAAGAACCATCACAGTTCTCAATGAAAGAGAGCCTGTTAATTATGGAATTAACGAGGATGTTTTCATTGTAATTCCTCTACTCAATGAGCCAAAACGCTTGGAAATCTCGTTTGACAGTGGGAAAATTTCTAATATTCCCAAGCTGGAACAAATTGATGTTACTTATGATAGTTGAAAGACTGATATAACCCCTTTGGTCTTCTACTTTCCAGGCCTAATTCCATACGAGTCAAAGAAAGCTATTCCGTACAAATATGGTGCAACCATAATAGAAGATGGAAAAAAAGTTCCACTACCTTCCGTTGTCAACATTGCTGATATCAGTCGAGTCACCGGAAGTGGTCGAATCTTCAACAGAGAGGTTGAAGAACCTTTAAAAGAAAAGGGACCTCAAGCTGAAGTTCCTAATCAAAAAATTGGTCAATCCAGCAGCACGGAGCCTGTGAAAATTAACGATGAAATGTTAAAACTCGTCCAGAAAAGTGAATACAATATTATGGATCAACTATTACAAACTCCTTCTTGGATATCCGTTTTATCTCTCCTGCTCAGTTCAGAAGCTCATAGAGAAACCCTACAGAAAGTCTTGGAACAAGCCTTTGTAGAACAAAATGTGACAGTAGGTCAGTTTGACAACATTATTCCCATCATCACTTCCTACAACAATTTGGGTTTTGGTGATGAAGAACTTCCAGAGGAAGGCAAGAATCATAACATGGCACTCAATTTCACAATTAATTTCCAAGACGATGCTTTAGCCAGCGTACTCGTAGAAACAGGTTCATCCTTGAACGTCATGCCAAAATCAACTCTGGCACGATTATCTTTTCAAGGCGCCCCCATGAGAGATTGTAAGATCATATTCAATGCTTTTGACGGATCTAGGAAGACAATTATTAGCGAAGTCGACCTCCCATAACCATTGGTCCCCACACTTTCTAAGTCACCTTCCAATTCATGGACATCCGAGCGGAATACAGCTGTTTATTGGGACGACCTTGGATACATGAAGCAGAGGCAGTCACTTCAACACTTCACCAAAAGCTGAAGTTTATCAAGAATGACAAGTTGATCATAGTATATGGATAACAAGCTCTAATCGTGAGGAACCTATCATCATTCTCATATTTAGAACTAGAGGAGGTCATTAGAACTCAATTTCAAGCTCTCTCTGTGAGAAATGAGAATCATCAAGAAGAAAGAACATCAATTTCCGCGTATCAAGATGCTCTCCAAGTATTAAGAAACAGTAACATAAAAGGATGGGGGAAAGTTGTGATTTATGTTGATAACAAGACAAGAAAAGGTCTCGGTTTTTCTCCAGCACTTACCAAAGTTACAAAGAAGGATGAAGGCATTCGTCCTATTTAAGATTTCTTCCACAATAGAGGCTTCCTCCATCCAATATCTCAAGAAGTCCACACCATCGAGGAAAATGATCCCTATGATACAGACGAAGAATGGAAATCCTATTTCAACAACGAAGGATATATATCTCAGGATGAAACATACATGTCATTTTGCTCTACGAATCAAAGTCCCAGATATATACCAAGATCATATATTAGGATGATCTACAAAGATTGTGATCCTGAAGGATGTCGTGATCCCATGGATGATTTTCCCATTTGGGAACCTTAGATGGAAAATCCAGGGTATAAGAGTCAGCCAGAGAAATCATATCTGCTGAAGGACCTTTAGGAAAGTCCACCTGCTCTCCCAGAATCATGGAATCCTAACCCAGAAATTTCTGAAAATGTCAAGCATCATGTTGATGAAGTTTCAAGAATCGTTGGACAAGAATTCATCAACTTTGCATTTCTTAAAGTCAATGTCATCGAAGAATATGATTCATCTACCCCTTCTGAAAATTGGGATACTTTGGGAGAACCAAGCAGTAAATACGACTTTCTAGTTAAGTACACTGCTCCTGAAAGTTCTCGTATCAGAATTGAAGACATCCAGCCTACTGGATGGGGAGATTCCCCTAAAAATGAAAATATTGTTGAAGATACCATATAAGAGTCCTATTATGATAACTCTTCATGGGAAGAAGACTCTAGTGATTCAACTCCACCAAAAATCAGTGTCATTACTGAAGACAATCCTGGAAGAAAAATATCGGATTTTGTGATCCACAGAGGAGTTCATCGCAATTGGGTCATGGTTGATGTCCCGAATATCATTCATAAATTAAAGTAATTGCCTCGTCTTTATTTTGACCTTTCACTTTGCCCAGGTGAAAAGGATGTTTTATAGGGTTTGCTTTTCTGTAAATATCCCTCTTCACCCAGAGCGAAAGCGTTTTGTTTTATAGGGTTTTTGTTTCAAGAATCGACAAATCATAAATAAGAATGTCATTCTGAATTCCTGTATTCATTGCTATTTTCACTTTTTGCTTTTTCAGAAAATGGCAATCCTAAAAAACAACTCAAAATAAAAATAAGCATTTTTTAAAATACCACTGCACACACTTTTGCATTCTCTCTGTCTTTTCTAAAAAAAGAATCATCACGCTAGGCTGATTATTTGTTTTAAACCCCATTGAAATGTATGATCCAATGCCTTCTCCTAACTTTGAGTTCCCGGTATTCGAAGCCGAAGAAGAAGAGGACGAAGAAATTTCAGATGAGATCTCTCGATTACTCAAATATGAGGAAGAGTCCATTAAACCTTACAAAGAATCGTTGGAAACGATCAAGTTGGATTCAGAAGAGGAGAGAAAAGAAGTTAAAATTAGAGCACTACTCAGTCCAACTGTTAAAGAAGGCCTGATAGAATTGCTCAAAGAATTTCCAAATGTGTTTGCTTGGTCCTACCATGACATACCAGGGTTGGATACCAACATCGTGGAACATCACTTACCACTGAAGCCAGAGTGTCCTCCGGTCAAACAAAAACTGAGAAGGACTCATCCAGATATGGCCATCAAAATTAAGGAAGAGGTACATAAATGGATCGTCGCAGGTTTCCTTACCACCTCAGAATATCCTTAATGGCTAGCTAATATAGTTCCATTTCCCAAGAAAGACAAAAAAGTCAGAATGTGTGTAGACTACAGAGATTTAAACAAAGTAAGCCCAAAGGATGACTTCCTTCTACCGCACATTGATATGCTAGTTGACAACACAACAAAATTCATGGTACTCTCCTTAATGAATGGGTTCTCGGGCTATAACCAAATCAAAATGGCACCGAAAGATATGGAGAAAACTTCATTCGTCACCCCATGGGGCACCTTTTGGTACAAAATAATGTCGTTCAGTCTAAAGAACATAGGAGCCACTTATCAAAGAGTTATGGCAACTCTGTTTCACGACATGATGCACAAAGAAATTGAAGTCTCCCTCGATGACATGATTTCCAAATCTAAAAAAAAGAAGAGCATGTGGAATACCTATCAGAGTTATTTCAACATCTGAGAAAATACAAACTCCGCTGGAATCCCAACAAATGTACATTCGGTGTTCGTTCAGGAAAGCTCTTGGGATTCATCGTCAGCCAAAAAGGAATTGAGGTTTATCCTGACAAGGTCAAGGCCATTCAAGAAATGCCTTCGCCCAAAACTGAAAATCAAGTAAGAGGATTTTTGGGACGTTTGAATTACATCTCAAGATTCATATTCCTCATGATCATGACATGCGCACCGATCTTTAAACTACTCATAAAGAACCAAAGCTGTGTATGGACAGAGGATTGACAAAAAGGTCTTGACAACATCAAAAAATATCTGTTAAATCCACCTATCTGTGAAACTCAATACACTATGCTCGAGAAAACTTTTTGCGCTCTAGCTTGGGCAGCTAAACGTCTTCTCCAGTACATCATCTGTCACACTACTTGGTTAATATCCGAAATGGATTCGATCAAGTATGTCTTTGAAAAGCATGCGTTAACAGGAAGGAATACCCATTGACAGATGTTGTTATCAGAATACGACATCGAGTATCATGCTCAGAAAGTCGTCAAAGGAAGTATTCTAGCCGATCATTTGGCTCATCAACTAATTGATGATCAAGAATCAGTCAAATTTGACTTCCCAGACGAAGATGTAATGTACCTAAAGATGAAGGATTGTGATGAACCGCTACTAAGCGAAGGGCCAGATCCAGGATCCCAATGGGGATTGATATTCGACAGAGCTATCAACTCTTATGGAAATGGAATTGGGGAAATCATTGTTACACCTCATGGAACCCATATTCCTTTCATAGCTAGATTGGAATTCAAATGTGTATGAAGCTTGTATCATGGGTCTCGAAGAAGCTATTGACTTAAGGATAAAGAACTTGTATGTGTATGGAGACTTAACTCTGGTTATAAATCAGATCAAAGGAGAGTGGGACACACGTCAACTTGGACTAATTCCTTACAAAGAGAAGGTTGTTACCTTTCTTCAACAAGATTGAGTTTCATCACATACTCCGTGAAGAAAACCACATGGCTAATGCACTGGCTACTCTATCCTCCATGATTAATTTGAATCAATGGAACGATGTACCCAAAATTGATTTAATGTGCCTTATATGCCCACTTACATATTTGCAGTGGAAGCTGTCATCAATGACAACCCATGGTACCATGATATCAAGTGTTTCCTTCAAAAACAAAAGTACCCACAGGGCATCAAGAAAAGATAGGAAGACTCTCAGAAGACCGGCTGGAAATTTCTTCCTGAACAATGATGTACTCTACAAAAGAAACTTCGACATGGTTTTGCTAAGATGCATGGATAAACGCAAAGTATACATGTTAGCAAAAGAGGTTCACGAAGGGTCCTTCGATACTCATGCCAATGGACATACAATGGCATACAAAATTTTAAGAGCTGGATATTATTGGCTGACAATGGAATCTGATTGTTACAAGTACATGAGGAAGTGTCACAAGTGTCATATATATGCCGACAAAATTCTTGTACCGCCAACGCGTCTCAAAGATCTCTCTTATCCATGGCCTTTTTCCATGTGGGGAATCGATATGATTGGCATGATTGAACCCAGAGCCTCAAACAGACATTGGTTCATCCTTGTAGCCATGGATTAATTCACCAAATGGGTCGAAGCAGCATTATATACCAATGTGACGCGACAAGTGGTTGTCCGATTTATCAAAAACAATCTCATATGTCGTTATGATGTTCCAAGCCAGATCATTACTGATAATGGGTCTAACCTAAACAACAAGATGATGAAAGAATTATGTGCCGAGTTCAAAATTAAACACCATAACTCGTCTCCCTACCAACCTAAGATGAATGGAGCTGTGGAGGCAGCCAACAAAAATATCAAGAAGATCATTCAGAAGATGGTTGTAACCTACAAAGATTGGCACGAGATGTTACCATTTTCTCTTCACGGTTATCGCACATCCGTCCGCACTTAAACTAGGGCAACCCTTTTCTTTTTAGTATATGGAATGGAATATGTACTCCCCATAAAAGTTGAGATCCCATCAATGAGAGTATTGATGGAAGTCAAGCTAACAGAAGCTGAATGGTGTCAAAGCAGACACGATGAACTGAATTTGATTGAAGAAAAAAGAATGATGACTTTGTGCCATGGTTAGTTATATCAACAAAGAATGAAGAAAGCTTTTGACAAAAAGGTTTGAATTCGGGTATTCAGAGAAGGCGACCTTGTGCTAAAAAAGATCCAATTATTTCTCACTGATTCCAGGGGAAAATTGACCCCAAATTATGACGTCCCCTATGTGGTTAGGAAAGCATTCTCAGGTGGTGCCTTAATACTTACAACCATGGATGGAAAAGAGTTTACTTATCCCACAAATGTTGATGCAATCAAGAAATACTTTGCCTAAATAAAAAATATATATAGCTTGTTAAGTTTAAAACTCAAAAGGGCGAATTAGGCAAAAAGAGAGCGTCTCGGTGGGTTGAAAACCCGGAAGGGCGATCCAAGCAAAAATTAGAGACATAAATAGAAAATAACCATCCCGATAGATTGAAAACCTGAAAAGGAGATCTAGGAAAAAGTTAGGGATTTATGGCAAGTAACTGCGTCCAAAAAGATTTGGACCTTCGAAACTAACAACATCTATTAAGGAATCCTCAATCAAGGTCATCTTCAACAAAAGCTCAAGAATGTCTAGAATTCAAAGTTGGTAAAAGGATAGTGGTCATTATGTTTCAATGTAGCCCTTTTCCCTTTATATTATCATTTTCTAAACTTTGTAATACTCCATGGAATCACGCATTAGGCTGATTACCATTCTATTAATGAAAACTTGAGCCCTCGTGCCTTTTGTTTGCAATTATCGTTTATTATGCTTTGTAAAATGATATGTTTTATTCAATTAACATTCTTGAAACACAAAAATGAATTTACCTTTTGTTTTCAAAGCAGAAATTCTAAATTTTTACTTCTGATTTTAAAATAATAATGACAATTCCCTTTTGATTAATGAACATAAGAAGGAACATCAACAACTTCTATGAAAGCATTCAAAATTCAAAATGCAGAATCAAAATGTTTCTTATAATCAGTATATCCCTAGTGGAAGGTCGGTTACTTCAGATTGATAAGATAAAGTATCCCATTTATCAAGGATCAAGTTTCGTATCCCTTCAACTGAACGTTTCTATCCCCAGTAGAGTTTTATCTCTAGGAATAAAGATAAGAAACGGGAATCTCTTCCTCCAACAGGCTGCTACCTTCAGAAAAACCACACCGGTAAAAGTTTCCACACCTCAAGAGTCGCATCTTGTTACTGCCAAGAGTAGGTGAAGCTCAGCCACATGACTTTATTTCCCTCAACAATACTCATCACCAATGATACTTTTTATCCCCCACAGTGGAAAAGTATCTAGTTGTGTTTGTAACACCCCAAAATTTGGCCATCCATTTTCTTATATCTTGGCTTATGTTTCATATCATTTTGCATTGGCATTTATGCATAGCATTAGTTTTAGATAGGGGATCAAGGTATCTTATCCAATACTCAAGATAAGAGTTTCTTCTTTAAAGCTCAATCAAGGGTTCATGCTCAACTTTGTGGCAATCTCAAGTCACAAGGTCTTCATCATCATCAAGACATGTCACTCAACCACTTGAATCAAGAATTTAAGCATTGATCACCTCCTCCTATCTTGTGGACAATTGGACTAGGGTTTTGGTTCAGAGGAGATTTGTGGCTAGTTCCTTGGGAAAGACATGATCCTAAAGCTTAACACACACCTTGAGGGTCCTCTGTATGGATTATGTGTTTTCAAAAACCATCACAAGAACTTCAATCAGTGGAAATGATCCTAGGGTTTCATCTGGTCAACAAAAGTCAACTGTGATCCAATGGGGTCAAAACCTTGGATTTTAAGGCCAATCAAGGGGATGCTAGGTGTTTTCAAGTGATTTCATGTGTTTGGTACAAGTAAAGTCAAGAGGAAACATAAAATCAGGAGATTGGTTGAATTAGTGTTTTAGTGAAATTTTTCTAAGTGTGGAAAACCCTAACTTCCATAACTTTCTCATCCTTGATCCAATGGAATAAAACTAGGTATCAAGTTAAAGAGGGCATCATGAATTACAAATTTGTGGAAGGAAGCAAGTCCAAAAAGATCTATAGTTTGGGAGATATGATGAGCTAAAGTTGAGAAAATCAAGATTTTGTCATTTCAACACATAGAAATTTTTCTAAGTATAGAAATTCAGCTTGAAATACCTACTTTCAAGCCTATCTTAAATGATGATACAACCTTCAAATGAAATTTTCTTGAACATGAAAGTTGTAGAGCATCCTCCAAGCTTTCTTTTGAGTACTAGATCATCTCCATTGGATTTGTAGAGCTCAAGTTATGATCTCTCCAAGTTAGGGCTTCAAAGTTGTCAAGAGAGGACACGTTTTAGGCAGAATTTTGAGGCTACTTTCCAAGGGACTTTTCACCATGTTATTGACCTTCAGTCAATTTCACTTGAACATGAAACTTGAAGATTATTATTCAAGATTTCTATCAATTACTAGAATATCTCCATTGGATCAAAACTCCTCAAGTTATGTGGATTCAAAGATGAGGCTTCAATTATGTCAAAGTTCTTAACTTTGAATTTTTCTAAGTTATCCTAGGCAGATTTTGAAACATGGTTTTAAACCACCTTTTTCATGACTTTCCAAGGTTTATCTCAAATTTCCTACAACATGAAGGTTGTAGACCATTGTCCAAGCTTTCCAACCATACAAAGTTCATCATCATTGGCTTCTTATTCATCAAGTTAGGATGGTGTAAAGTGAGTGACATGGAAGTTGGTCGAAGGCTTGGTTCATGAAGGATTGTGCCATTTTTCTCATTTTGATCTTGCAGCATGGTTGCCTCACTCATTTCACACAAATGTTTTCATTACTTTGAGTCATTAAACTTTGCCCTAATAAACCAAGCAAGCTATGTACCATTTGCAACCTTCATGGGCAAGTTTTGCCAAAAGAAGAAAAAGTGAAAACTGGTACAATTTGCACCAACAGATCGTGCCTACCCTCACACATCTGATGCTCTCACTTTTCCTCTCTTTTCCACTCATAAAAACCATAGCAAATCCACCATTCATCTTGAAATTATTAACCTTCAGTTTTAACCACAGTGAAAGTTTTTAACCTCACTCAAGCCGCCTACAAAAGCTAAAAACCCTAGAGAGAGCAGCCAGATGTTGTTCATTCTGCTCAGAGAAAGAAACCCTAAGCTTTCACTCTATCATTTTTCTCTGCCTTTGAAGCTTACTTCTCAAGAGGATTCCTTGCATTTCCAAGTCAGATTTATCATCCTCAAAGTGTATCAAGTCATTTGGTGAAGTTTCCTTCAAGTTTCTGCAAAGGTTGGAAGTTGCAGTGGACATACTCCACTAGGAAACTTTCATGACTTGTTTCCTCTCATTCACGAGAAAGAAAAAGAGGTGAAAATGAATGGGCTGAGTTATAATAACATGATTTGGACTTGTCTGCACAGAGAGGGAGTTCTTGATTACGCTTAGTAAGTTCGTGTCGTTACGGTATCCTTAGTATTTTTACCAGTACCTACCTTTCGTGCGAAAGTCTTACAACAATGTATTATCTGAGTTCAGTCGTGTTAGATTCCATGCATATGTTTTATTTGCTTGAGGACAAGCAAAGGTTCAAGTGTAGGAGAGTTTGATAGCACAAAATTATATCGAATATTTGACTTGACTCGCATGAATATCTGTCTCTTTTACTATTTTATTTGATTTATCTTCGATTACGCTTTTGTTTTCTTCTGTTTTGTAGGTTACCATAAATTTGGAATAAGAGTATAAAAGGAGAAATAAATAAAGGAAATGGAAAGAAAATAAGAAGAAAGAAAGAGAAAGGAAAGAAAAGGTGTGGGGGCCACCACATACCAAGTGGCACTTGCCACTTTGATGTGGCGCCTGCCACATAGAAGAGAGGTGGCGCCTGCTACCTATATATTGAGGGAAGGTGGAGGTTGCCACATAGAAGGGGGTGGCGAGTGCCACTCCTAGCTATTAGGAGAAGTGGTAGCTCCCACCCCTATTTGAACGGGAAGTGGCGCCTGCCACTTCCTCCCCTAAATTTCCTGCACGAAGCTTCCTGATTTTTCTCAACTCCTCACTGCATTTTCTCCGGAATTCTCTCCTCATTTGAAGCCTCAAAGTCATCCCACTAACAGTATAAAAAGGAAGCAGTTTGAGAAGAAACGCACGCATTATTTTCTAGTTTTAGTTTTTAGTCTTTTTCTGCTTTCTGCTTTTATTTTTTTCTGCATTATTTTAAAGGTTTTGTAAGGAAAATTGTTATGCCATTAGTTTAGGATTGATTCGACGAGGTTGTAAACATTGTATCGACAATACAAGCCGGCCTTCAAAAATCAAATCCAAGTTCTACTAATTTCCAGGTTTTTTATTTTATCTGCTATAATTTTACCGCTTTATTGTTATGCATTTCTTCTATTTTCTGGTTAATATTAGGATTGAAATTAGTGAAAATGTGAAAGCCATGTCTATCTAAAACCCATAGTATATGTTGAAGGTGAGAAAATACTTAGAAGGGGGGGGGGGGGTTGAATAAGTATAGAGAAAATATTATGGCAATAATAACTCAAAGATTTTTATCCTGGTTCGTTGAACTCAACTACTCCAGTCCACCCTATCAAGAGTGATTTGCCTTTCTCCACAAGGACTTAATCCACTATTAATCAAACTGATTACAATAGCAAGCACTAAGAGCAATTGTTCTTAGTCTTCTCAAGAACTATTGACCACAACTGGGTCTTCTCAAGGAACTCTTACAATCAAAAGTAAACTAAAACAAGTGTTTGAATGCTTCTAAGTAAGCTATATCACAACTGTGATTTACACTTAAGTTTTAAGAACGTATGAAATAAATTCAGCAAAGAGAATAAATTGTATGAGAGCTTTTCAATGAATTTCTTTCAATAATCGTCAACTTAAGAAGAGTGTTGGAGACTTGCTTTTATAGGCACAAAAGTCCAAGACATTTGTTCTTTAAAGACCGTGTACTGAAAAGAGCTGTAACCTTTTTGTATTCACATCACTTGACCTTTCCTAGAAATAGGACATTCAGAGAAATCCTTTTTGCCTGAGTTCTTGTATCTAGCATAAATGAGGAAAGAGTCGTTTGGCCTAACCAACGGACATAACTTTGAATTCTTCTTCAACAAGTTTCTAATTCTCAGCAAATAACATCAGAGCCTTGAGTGATCAGAGTCTTTGATGTTCATCAGAGTTTGCTGAATCAGAGTGTTGCAGCAAGTGTGCTTTAGCGTGTGATAATTCAGAGCAGAGTTTGGAATCAGATCCTTAGTACTTGCAGTGTAGTACTATCAGAGTCTTCTGAAAAACTGTGCTTGAAACTCTTAATACAAGGTCTTCATACTATGCTTCAGATGGTTCGGTAGCTTCTACTTTAGATCCTTCTGTAGGCAGCGCTCAGAGTTTTCTGTAGGCAGCGTTCAGACTCTTCTAATAGATGCTTCTGACGCTTCAGAGCCTTGCATAAATCAACGTTCAGATCTAATTTGCTTTCAGAATAATATTCACTTTAATATCTGCAGCAAAAATACTTGAACAAATTTTAGAGTATATAATTTCTTAATACAAAATTTCGTAAGAGTTATCATCAAAACATAGAGATATAATTAAGAACCAATATGTGTTCTAACAATCTCCCCATTTTTGATGATGACAAAAACATAAGAAATTTTGTTCAATAAAGAGATAATTATAACTCCTCCTGAGATTATTAATCTCCCCCTGAATTGAATACTTAGAAAGAATAGAAACTTCCCTTTTTGCATGAGTATTCTTTTCAGAATCAGAGCCTGATTGTTCCAAAAAAAAAGCTTGACTTGGATGAATGTTTCAGAATCAGAGCCTGATTGTTCCAAAAAAAAGCTTGACTTGGATGAATGTTTCAGAATCAGAGCCTGATAGGTTAAAACTTGATCTGGGGATCTCAGAGTTACTCTAAAAAGTTTTTTCAGATTTTTCATAAGTTCTGAAATACTAAGAGTTCACGTTAGTTATAATTAGATATGTCTTAATTTCATTTAGGTAAAGTTTATTTGAACAGTCAGAATTTCATTTTCTCCCCCTTTTTGTCATAATCAAAAAGTAAAACTTTTAAAGACAAAATAAAAGGAAACACAGAAAAGATACATTCATGTAGAGAAAACATCAGAGTCATTCATTCATTCAAATAAGAAACAGACAAATCATCAGATAAGAAATTCAAGTACAGGTGCACAAACACCAGATGCAGAAAACATAAAACTAGGTTTGCTTGGAAAGAATCATCTTCGGAAGTTAAGTGATCTCAGATGAAGATTCTTCTTGCTTTGACATCCATTTTTCCATGTGCTCATTCTTCTGATCTTGCTTAGCCATCCATGACTTGATCTCAGATTGCCCAGCTTCCAATACTGCAATCTTATCTTCTAAATCTGGGTTCTCTTTCTTGATCTCAGAAGAAGTAGATGGAGCAGATTCTGATGCAGGAATAGAAGCAGAGTCAATTTTTATTGGGGATGCAAAGTCTGGAGCCACAGATGCAGAGGGTTTGTTTACAATTGTCAGAGCCAATTGATTTTCTTCAGAAGCAGATTCTGCACAAACTTCTGTAGCAGATACTCCAGAAGATGAAGGTACATCCTCAAGAAGCAAAGGTGCAGATCTTTTCATGTTCCATACCATGGTTCTTACAGTCTCAGCAAATCTGATCTTTGCATCATCAGAACAGACATTCTTCAGATTTGAAGCAACTGTATTGAATCTGGAAATGAAGCTATTCCAGATAGCATCAGATTCTTCTGCATTCATGGTTGACAAGCATCTCTTCTATACAGAGCCTAAATTCATCTTTATTTCTTTCAGAAAATTAGCAAATAGAATATCAACGTTTAGCCTAGGTTTTGGTTTGAGAAGGGCTTCAAGAGTTGATTGTTTGGGTGGTTTTGGTATGGTGAAATATGGGATGATGAACAGAGGACGAGGGTAGGTAGGAAAAGATGGATGGTCAGATGATGAAGTAACAGTTTTGGATCTGGATAAGGTATGAATTAGAAATGGTTTTACATGTGATGCAGAGGGAGCGACATCAAATGTATTGGAAGAGTAGGGAAAGAAAACAGATTTATCAGACAACAGAGGTTCTGATGAAATGATATATGGCAGTTCTTTTAAGTAGGTTTGAAGTACAAATGGTAAAATAGTTGAAGACTTAGGTTTATATGGAGTGGTAGAGTCAGATGGTTCTATTCTGGTATAAAATTTTTTAATCTTTAGACCAGAAGGAAGGGGATCAGAGGGATGTGGTTTAAAGGATGCAACTGAAACAAACTCAGATGTCCTGGGTTTAGGTTTTGGAGAGGGCTCAGGAATGATAGCATCAGATGAAATGGATGGATCTGGTTGGTTAGATTCATATTCTCTGAGAGAGGGAGGTGAAATGACATCTGGATGAACATCAGATTTAGAGGAATCAGGTGAGGTGGTTGGGGTACAAGATGTAGAAGATACATCAAACACAGTCTTGAGAGGTTGGACATCCAGAATTTCAGAATCAGGTATGTTTGATTCAGTAGGATTGGATAGTTCTGGTTGAGGATTAGAAGGTTTGGATGTTGGTGGTTCAGATACAATTGGTTCAGATACTACTAGTTCAGATGCAACTGGTTCAGATGCAGAAGTTTGTTGAATTTCAGGTTGTTGTTGTGTTGGAATTGGTTCTGCTAGTTTTGTTGTTTATGGTTCAGATTGAGGAATGTCAGATGATTTAAGTGGTGTTGTGGGAATAGGATCAGATGGAATTTGTGAAGTAGGAATAGTGGGTGGTTCAGATGTTTGAGATGGAGCAGGAATTGTTTGATTTTGAGTGGGAGGAGGTTCAGGTATAGAGCTAATTGTTGATACATCTACAGCAATTTTAGAAATAGAAGGTAAAGATGTTTTAGTACCTTTTGTCTTGATGCGTTTGGTAGGAACGGAGGGAACTTCTCCAGAAGCTTTTCTCTTTATCTGCTTCTGTGGTTTTTCAGCAACTCTCTGTTTCTTCTGAGCAGCAGCTTCTTCTGCCTCTAACTGTCTTCTTTTTCTCATGTTCTCCTCATAAACATCTGGAATAGGTTCTCTTGCTCGTATCAGAATATCAGCAGGAACAGGTGTTCCATCTGCCTTGCATAATTCAATGTACCTAAGAATAATATCTCTAGGTTCTTCAGCACCAAAGATTGGAAAGTCTTGAACTGGAATCCTTCTCTGACTTACTTCAGCAACATTCAGCTTCTTAGGAGCAGTTGTGAGTTCATCCATAACTTTTAGTCTTTGAAGACTCTTTTCATTCAGAGGTTTTCCAACTATTGAATCAAGCTCTTTCTTCACTCCAGCTTCATGTAGAGCAGCTACCAGACCATTCTCTGTCAGAATGTCTGAGATCAATCTTCCAAAAGGAATCCACGTCCTGATCTTCTGTCCCTTAGTCTTAATAGATTCTCTGGATGCATTAATGTGATTCCACAGATGCATGAAGAGAATGTATGGCAAATCCACTTTGGTACTCTGACTTAAACAGTACATGAAATAAAGTTGTTCATTATTCACATAATCTGGAGAATTTCTGGATTTTCTGTGGTTGATGCAGCCCAGAAAAATCTTTGCCCAGATTTTGTAATCAGGTTTCAGATCCTTGAACTTATTTGAAGCTTGTCCTGATGAAATCACTTTATCATAAACTTCTTCCATATCAACACGCCCAGCTGGCAGATGACAAACTCCATCAATTTCCTCAGACCCAATGAGTTTTTTGATGAGATCTTCAGTGATTCTGATCTCTTTTCCCAGAACAGAAGAGAGGATGAACTTTGGGTAAACAGATGCATGAATCTAAAATTCCTTCACTAAGTGTGCATACACTGGTCCAAATAATCTATCAAAATACTTAACCCAACCTTTTGCATCAATAATAGAACGCAAATCAAATCCATTGTCAGCCAAAGAATCAAATTCCACCATGGATTCGCAAAGAACTTCAAGTTTATCAACAGGAGTTAACAAGGTTCTCTCAGGTTCCTTAAACGGAGTAACACCCATGTTTGATGATGCAACTGCAGCCATTGATGATTGAAACTGAGCTGAGGTTGAAGATGATGTTGCCATTGTTGAAGATGAAGAAGATTTGGATGAAGGTTTAGGGTTTTGATGAAGGCCAAATAGCAAACAGAAATGCATATACTTGTTTGTGAAGTGAAAAGTGTGAAATGGTGTGATTTGTGGTATTTATAGCGAGAAGTTAGGGCACACAAACAAACACATTCAGCACATTCTCAATTAGCAATTAATGGCATTTAATGAAAATAATAATAATCATTTCAAAGCATTAATTGATTCTGATAATTTGGGGGGAAAACCAAGATTTTAACTATTCAAACAATACCTCAAATGTCTCTTCAGTAATGTGCACGCCATCTTTTCAGATTCAGAGTGACACGTGTTTGCTTGCATGTGCGTCTGAATTCTCTTTGAGAAATGAAACGTTAGCCAACGTTCAGATCCTCTGAGATTGGTTAGTTCAGATTCACACACATAATAATAACTCAAGAAATCAAATAAATGACAGATGAAATACTTCAGAGTTTTAAACATTTTGTATCTGAGAAGTTTGCTTCTGATAAATATCATTCTGGACAAAAATCCATACCAATATTTTTCAGAATAAACTTGAACCTATCTTCAGCAAGGGGTTTTGTGAAAATATCAGCCCACTGATGATCTGTATCAACAAAGGCTAAGTTTATGATACCCTTCTGAACATAGTCTCTGATGAAGTGATGTTTAATTTCTATATGTTTTGCCTTAGAGTGTAAAATGGGGTTTTTAGACAAACATATAGCAGAAGTATTATCACAGAATATAGAGACATTACTCTCAAAGATCTGATAGTCTTCTAGCTGACTTTTCATCCAGAGCATCTGCGTGCTACATCCAGCAGCAGCAATATATTCTGCCTCTGTAGTTGATAGCGCAATTGTAGGTTGTTTCTTGCTGTACCAGGAGATTAAATTTCTTCCTAGAAATTGACAACTTCCAGAAGTACTTTTTCTTTCCATTCTGTCTCCAGCGTAATTAGCATCACAGAATCCAACTAGTTTAAATTCATTAGATCTTCTGTAACACAAACCCACATTAGAAGTACCTTTCAGATACCTTAGAATCCTCTTAACAGCTGTTAGGTGTGATTCTCTAGGATCTGATTGGAATCTTGCACACAAGCATACACTGAATAAAATGTCAGGTCTAGAAGCAGTTAAGTAGAGAAGAGATCCTATCATACCTCTGTAGAGTTTCTGATCTACTTTCTTACTTACCTCTTCCTTACCAAGAGTACTTGTTGGATGCATATGGGTCTTTTCCATCTTACTATCAGTCATGTTAAACTTCTCCAGAAGCTTTTTAACATATTTGGTCTGATGAATGTAAGTGCAATTTGGAGTTTGGTTGACTTGAATTCCAAGAAAGAATCGCAATTCTCCCATCATGCTCATCTCAAATTCAGCCTGCATACATTGAGCAAACTCCTTTCCCAGCATAATATTGGTAGAACCAAATATAATACCATCCACATATATTTGACAAATTAACAGATCTTTCTTAAATGTTTTACAAAAGAGTGTTGTGTCCACTTTGCCTCTGATAAAATTTTTCTCCAGAAGAAAATTGCTTAATCTCTCATACCAAGCTCTGGGAGCTTGTTTTAAACCATAAAGAGATATCTTTAGTTTAAAAACATGTTCTGGAAATTTTTCACTTTCAAAACCAGGAGGTTGGTAAACATAGACTTCTTCTTCTATAATTCCATTTAGAAAGGCACTCTTAACATCCATCTGATATAGAGTGATGTTATTCTGAGCAGTAAAAGAAATGAGTAAACGAATAGACTCTAACCTGGCTACAGGAGCATAAGTCTCTGTATAATCAATTCCTTCTTGCTGGCTATAACCTTGAGCAACAAGCCTTGCTTTGTTTCTTTAAACTTCTCCTTTTTCATTCAAGTTGTTTCTGAAGACCCATTTAGTTCCAATTATGTTGAATCCTTTTGGTCTTGGAACCAAATCCCAAACGTCATTTCTTGTGAACTGATTGAGCTCTTCTAGCATGGAAATTATCCAGTCATTGTCTTGCAGAGCTTCATCCACAGAAGTTGGTTCAATAACTGACACCAACCCAAATAATGACGCTTCAGATGATCTGAGGAAGGATCTTGTTCTTATGGGGTTATCCTTCTTTCCAATGATCACATCCTCTGGGTGAGAGGCCTTGATTTTGGAAGATGATCCGCTAAAATTTGATTCTTCAGAAATATTCAAGTTGTTCATTTGAGAAGCTAAAGGAATTGCATCTGGCATTGCTTCTGGTTCCTTCACTTGAGCTTTTTCTGCCTCTGAGCCTTCAGAGTCTGTGAGAATTACTTCTCTATCTGCAGAACTTTCAAACTGCTTTGGCTTTTCAATGTCAAGCTTATCATCAAATCTAACATGTATAGATTCTTCCACAATCTATGTTTCAGTATTATATACTCTGTAGCCTTTAGAGCGTTCAGAATAGCCAAGCATGAAACACTTCTGTGCTTTAGAATCAAACTTGTTAAGATTCTCTTTAGTGTTCAACATATAACATATACATCCAAAAGGATGAAAGTAAGAAATGTTGGGCTTTCTGTTCCTCCACAATTCATAGGGAGTCATTTCAAGAAGAGGTCTTACAGGCACTCTGTTCTGAATATAACAAGCTGTGTTTATTGCTTCTGCCCAAAAATGTTTTGCCAGATTAGTCTCATTGATCATGGTTCTGGCCATTTCTTGCAAAGTTCTATTTTTCCTCTCTACAACTCCATTCTGTTGTGGAGTTCTAGGGCAGGAGAAATCATGAGCAATGTCATTTTCATTAAAATATTTTTCAAAAAAATTGTTTTCAAATTCGCCACCATGATCACTTCTGACTTTAACAATTTTAAAATCTTTTTCATTCTGGACTTGTTTGCAGAAGTCAAAGAACATAGAATGTGACTCATCCTTGTGTTTTAGGAATTTCACCCATGTCCATCTACTATAGTCATCAACAATGACTAATCCATACTTCTTGCCTCTGATGGATGCAGTTTTCACTGGTCCAAACGGTCGCTACCGCGAAAATAAGGTGTCGGCAAAACAGAAGAGTCACCACCTTTCGTTATTTATCCCTCGGAACGGGAAAGGAAACGATCGAAAAAACCTGACGAAAAGGTATAAGACAAGGTCATCGCAACCATTGTCTGGGTTCGGGAGTCGGTTACGCAAGGGGAAGGTATTAGCACCCCTCACGTCCATCGTACTCGATGGGATCCACGCTTGTTGTGTTTATCTGACGGGTTGATTTTATCTATCTACCTATCAAGGCTGGCTTAAAAAGAAAAGAAAATGACTCGGCAAAGCGTCGCACTTTATGCCTACGTATTCTCATCAGAGAATGAGAAATCAGAGTCAACGTAGTTCGGCTAACTACGGGTTACGGGGAAGGTGGCTCGCCAATACATCAGTATTGTGCCTACGTACTCTTAACAGGTATGAGAGATTAGAGCTTACGTAGTTTGGGATAATACGGATTACGGGAATTCAGATTCATCTGTTTTTATCGAGTAGGGTTAACAAACAGTTCCAGCAGTTTGGTGTACGCAGCTCGACCCTTGGAGACTCATGCGTTACCGTTTGCGGTAGAACTAGGAGTTAACGACACTCTTTTCTTCAGAAAAGCTTCCTTTGAATTATGGGCCCACGAGGCAAAAAGGTTTGAAGTTTGTTTTCTGTCTTTTACGGAAGAACTGTTTTTTATGGATGTTTGCAACTAATATCGCACTAGATACTATGACCTGAGAGTGAATGTGTCGCATGTCACCCAAAGGGTGCCATACTAAACATCCAGACTGTTGAAAAGAAACTCTCCAACAATCCTTTCTCAGATAGCTTAAGGCTCATAACGTACGACGTCAGTTAACCTTTATTACTGTATTTTAATTTGTTTTGAGATGAGAAGAGAGAACGAACAAGTTCAACTAAGGGGAGACTATCAAGTCCGAATGTTGTCATGCCAAGGATTCATCCTATGGTTGAGGTTTGAAACAGGGAACTCCTAGAAGTTATCATGCATAGGTTTCAACCTAAATTTCTAATCATCACTTCCTTATCAAAGGAAGTGAGAGTCCTAGGGGATCATGTCAATGGTAAACAGAAACAGATAAAGCATCAGCTTAAACAGTAAACAGTAAACGACTGTAAAATGCATGCAATGCAAGTGAGGGAGGAAATGTGTGTGGGACATCAGCCTCCACAAGCTCATCTCAACCTCAAGCCAGATATGAATAACTGCAATCATACAGAGGAAATGAAAATTCCATCAAGCAAACACACCAGACCACATAGGCAAGGGAGCTGGGCTCTACCAAATACCAGCAAGCAAAGCCATACAGTAAAAATACAAGCAGAGGGAGCAACTCAACCCCTAGTGCAATCATGCTCCCAGCTTAAATCAGTCTAAACATGAACTTATTCTAATGCATCAAGCAAATCAAACAAGTCACAACAATACAGTTACACAGAAAGACAACAGACAGGAAAGAAAGCAGATCAACAGCTCCTCACAGCTAAGCTCTCCTCTGACATCAGTCCAGTCCTCAGTCTTCAACAGCTCTTCAGGGCTTTCATCCTCAATAGCAAGTGTCAACTTGCTTCTTCAGGCTTCTAATACATCAAACATAAGTATCAACTTATTCTTCTTCCCCAAGCTTCAGGTCTAGGTAGACTCCACCTCTAAGCTTCAACCCCAATAGCAAGTATCAACTTGTTCCTTCAGGCTCTCAATGCATCAAGCACACAAGTATCAACTTGTTTCTCAAGCTTAAGCTTTCTTCCCTCTCACAAGTATCAACCTGTTCTTCATCTTTTTCAAGCTTCAGCTCTTTCCTCTTCACAAGTATCAACTTGCTCTTCATGATCTTCAAGCTTCAGCTTCAATGGCAGTCTTCAAATACAGAGGGAAGTATCAACCTCTAGCCTCTTCAATCTTCTGACAAGGGACTCTATCCTCTAACAAAGGAGAAAGATTCATTTAACAAGAGCAAAGTTTGGATGATTGGTAGCAGAGTGAAGACCAAAGGTCACCACTAAGCATCCTATCATCAGAGAAAGGGACCCTCAAAGGTTCTACCAGCTTGTAAAGAGCCACACATCCTACCAAAGGAGGGATGAGGCCTTCACAAGGGGACCTTACATCATAGGGAAGAATGGAAGTGATCAACACCTTCCATGTTTATGAAGGAAGAGAATCTATCTAGAAGCTCTGCCTACAAACCCTAATCTTAACACCTAATCAACACTACACCAAAAGAAGGGAAGATCTTCACATCCAAGCTTCTTCAAGCACTCCATTGAATCTTCAACTTGCTTTCCTCATCCACCAAGGGCAAGAGAGACAAAACCCTAATCTAAGGGAACTAAAGAAGTCATTCTAGTTGAATTAGTGCATTAGAATCATCCAAAGTTAGCACTTAAACTAAAATCAAACAAAAATAGTAAACTTCCTTGTAAATTTCTACAAAAATTCCTAAAGGACCCTAATTCAATCATGAATCTACCATACAAAATTCAGAGGTTGAATCATCCACCAAGTTCTAGATATAAAACCTAAATCATAAGGTATTAACCATAAACCCTAAAAATGGAGCTCCTAAAGTTCCAACTTAAAACTACCACTTACATTCATCACAAAAATGTGGGAAACATATAGGGGGGACATGCATATCTATGCTAGCTACACACAAAAAACCAAGGCAAGAATCATCATCAAATGATCAAACCAAATTCAACAAAATAAAGTATCAACCATGGTCATTTTAATATCAATTAAAATTCAACAAATGCTAATAAAATCAAAAATGCATGAAATATTAATATTTTTTATCTAAAAAAAACTAGATTCAATCATGAATCCATGGAAAAAAGAATGGAATTATTTGAGTCATTTTTCAATTTTTTATGGATTATTTACTAAACTATGCAAAATGAAGAAAATAAAATGGAAAATATGGAAATTGGTAAAACAAGCGTGGCAAATAGCACATATTTCCAGTTCATTTCAGTGTTGGGCCCAAAAGGGGGGTGTGGACATCAAAGTTGCACTAAGCCCACCCAGATTACTTTAATGAAACGCAGCGTTGAAGCTGCTCAGAATCCTTCACAAAGTTAAATCAATTTGTGGCCCTTGGATCATCACCTGGTCAAAGTCTCACCCCAGATCTAATGGCTACCAACTCATCTTCTTCCTTTTGAATTTATGAAACTTCCTCCACCTGCACGCACGAAGGTCACCGCCGGTGACTTTTCCGGTCAGCCTCATCCAACCCTAATTCTCTCTACAGGCCTCCATTCCACATGGTTTCTACACGAATCTTGTCCCAAATTTCCCAATGAATCCACCTATACTACTCAATCATTCTAAAAACTCAAAAATCCAAGAATAGCAATCTCAACCGAAAATTGCATAAACCCTAAATTGTCACTAATCTCCAAATTAATGATCCAGAAAGCCTCCTACACTAATCTACAATGCTTCTAACCTAACAAATCCTATTGATTATGCTTGAATTAATCCAGGGATTGAAGTTTACATACCTGTAATTTCTTGATGAACAGAGTGGTCAAAGCTTCAAATCAACCTTCAATAAGCTCCAGATTCCTTCAATGGAGTATGACCTAGCTTCTGTATGCAACAAACTTGATTGAAATGCCTTGAATTCTTGAACCCGATTCTGAGTTGTAGATGAAGAATTCCAAGTGCCAATTCCCAATTCTTCCACGATCTTGCCTTGGATTCAATCTGGGATCAATCACTAACACTAGAGCAAGCTATTGGGAGCAAAAGAATGAATTGAAACTGATCCAAACCTTGTAACAGAATTGGATTTGCAAGAAGAAATTTCAAAGTTCAATCTCACTATTCTCCCTCAATTCTCACCAACCAGTGCTCTGAATCACTTCATATGCTTATATAGGACATGAATGAATGATCTAGAGAATTCTGGATCAATCTAATGAGAATTTCAATATCTCATGTCATGGAAAATGTCATCTCATGCCATCCTCATACCAGTTCATGTTATAGCTTGCATTTGCCCTTCAACCTTTTTCAATTTCTCTCCACATGAGATTCTGAGTGTGTTTGAATGTGTTAGCACCTTGGTTTTGCACTTGTGTGTAGTTTGGCATATGTAACTTATGTCTTAAGCAAGCAAATGCAACTCCATGATTTTGACCTCAAATGAGAAAAGTGATATTGCCATTGTCTTTAAAATGCATTTTACAATCAAAATGACCTATAAGTTTGTCGCATTTGGTCACCAAATGAATTATTTGAATTTTTGACCATTAAATCCTTTTAATTCTTCCTTTTTTCAAAATTTCTTGAACCACGTCTCTCCTTGAGCCATTTCAATGCCTTCTTAATGCATGTTCAAGGTTAAAACCCCATTTTGAGAAACTTTCTAGTTGAACAAAACTTCATTTGAGGCCTCTAAGTTGGTGAAAATGGCCTATGATCACAAATGACCTATAATCACCAAATGTCCGAAATACCCTTGACTTGTCAAAGCCATAACTTGAGTTCTACAAATCCTATCAAGGACTTCTAGTACTCTCTAGAAAGCTAAGAGGATAAGGAACAACATTCATGTTTACCAAAAGTTCATAGGGATCATCCTTCTCGGGCAAAAGTTTCATGCAAGTTGGGTAACTTTCAAGCTCCAAATTCACATTCCTCAGATGACTTGTAACTTGTCAAAGCCATAACTTGAGTTCTACAAATCCTATCAAGGAGTTCTAGCACTAAAATTAAAGCTAAGACCATGCTCTACAACAATCATGTTGGGGGTAAGATGATATGACAATCACATCTTGAGCTAAATTGCCTTGAAGTCAGGGGCCAAACTAGGGGATTTTACACTGTCAAGCCTTAGAAACCTTAGCTTAAAACTTCTCAAACTCTTCAATCATGATGAGTTAACCTTGGAATCATCCTTATAACATCTTGATGTATCAATCCATGATCACATGGCTCTTGAATTAGGTTTCAACCTCCTCCAAATCATCAGTTGACTTAGGGTTGACCCAGTTAAACCCTAATTGCACCACTCATGGCTGAGTCTTCTTAATCTTGCACAATGACCTGTCTAGGCCTCAAAGTGATCCTCAACACTTCTCATGAGCTCTCTCAAGACCTCAAGTCCAACTTCATGGCTTCAGAATCATCTGATGGCTTTCCACAACTTTCATGTTAGGAGGCCTACACACTTGGCTTCAATCACTCTCTCTGAGGATCTTTTAACTTCTCTGACAAGGATATCAACCCTTGAACACCTGAATAAGCCTCCCATCTAGCTTCAAAGTCTTGTGTAGCCCTTGATTGGTAATCATACCTCTTGATCTCCTGTATACATGTCAATGAAATGCAAATGATAATGCTAATGTGAATGAAATGAAACATAAGCTAGGTAAAGAAAAGTTGGGCAATTTTGGGGTGCAACAGCTGCCCCTATTCAAACGGCTTGGACCTGACTGGGTGAGAAGCGAACGACTCTCACACAATCAAGGTAGAAGAAGGTTGAATACCAACAAACCCGGAAATTTGCCAACTGCACAAGTACACGGTACTCTGATGGGGACAAATCTTCGGAAACTGAAATGATAGCTGCACGACAACTAGCTGGAGAAATACTAATCTGAATCTCCGCCAGGATGATTCTCTGATTTATCTGATATCATTGCGTCCTCAAATCATCGAGGGAACACTAGTTACACGGTAACGGGTGATTTGCCAACCGTACCGGTAAACGGTACTTTGATTGGTACGCACATCTTCAAAAACTGAGCATGGCAATTTTGCTGGGGAATTGGTCACACGGTAACCGGTGAAAGGTCTAGTCTCAAATCTCCATCAGGATGATCATCTGATTTTGCTATAGATCTTCATCCTCAAGTCATCAAGGGGTCACCGGTCACACGGTAACTGGCGACACATAGCTGATATTGCCATCAGGCATTTTGCGGCACTGCAGCAGAAGAATTCCTCGGGACTCATCAGGTCATTAGGAACTTATTAACAATCAAGTTAATTATGCCGTCGGGCATTCAAAGAAATTTCCGGGCGTCAGCCGGACTTCGTCCGTAAGTCAGGAATATAATCCTCGGTCAATCGTGCACCAAAAGGGATATCCGAATTTCTGCCATCAGGCACTCCGCATCAGCTGAGAGAGCTGCTTCGTTAATACAGTTGGACTTCGTCAGTAAGTCTTCCAATGGAATCCTTAATCAATTAGGAACCACTAAGGATATACAATCTTTTGCCTTCAGGCACCCTGCGTCAGCTAGGCAAACTGCTTCGACATCGCAGCTGGACTTCATCAGTAAGTCAGGGGTTTCGGCACCGTTGCCGGACTTCAATCATCAAGTCTTCAAGGGAAATTTCAACTTCTCTGTTCAAACCTGCTAGGGATGACACATCTCCGCTGGGGATTCTGGAGAGCTATCAAGTAACTCTACTTCGGGGATCCAGAAATCATTCTGGATGAATCAACTCAGCTGAGGAAATCAAGAATCATCTTGGACAAATACATCCATCGGGAACTTCAAGAATCATCTTGAACCAATAGCTCTGCTGGCGATTTCAGGAATCGTCCTGAGCAAACACTCTGTCGGGGACTCTAAGCATCAACTTGAGCAGCCCTCTCTGGTGACTTCACTGGGGCTTTTAAGAATCATCTTTAAGCAATCAACTTCTTTGGGGAATTCAAGAATCATCTTGAGAAAGCGACTTTGCTGGGGAACTCAAGAATCATCTTGAGCAAACCATTATGCGGAGGAACGCCTGCAAAACAAGAACGGTAACGACCTAGCTCATGTTTCATATGCATATGATCGTCAATGGCGTAATGCTCCACACGGTGGAAATGCTACGTGTTTTTTAGGGTAAATGCTATGCAATCATGCAAGATGCTACGACCCCATCAGCAAAATAAATGCTGAAGGGAGAATCCTCCTGTCAAGGAGAAAGAACCACTCTGGTGGAGGAAGGAATCATCCCGCCGAGGAGAAGAAGTCACACAAATCTCAATTGGATAAAACCTGGGGAAACGAACTTCAGTCGACTGCTGCAGGGGAATAAAGCTCGACGAGAACCTGGACCTGCTCATCTAGGTATTCAAACCATAACTACTGAGGAAAACGATGTCAATCGCAGAGATAAACGACACGACAAGAACGGTAGCAACCTTCTTGGAGATAACGACTCCGGTGGGGAAATACAACATCAGCTATTCAACACTCTACTGGAGAAAACCAATCATGGTCTGAACGGCTTCCAAGGACTCGGCTCTCTTGGGGATTTGCAGACTCGGCTGCTGCCGGGGAGAATATAACTCTGTGGGGAATTTCAGTTCCGCTGAAGACTTCAGTCTGAACTATCAAGTGCTGCACACTTCAGTGTATGACTCAGTTGGGGAGATGACGTTCCTTCAGGATGCATCTGGCTGGGGAGAGAATTTTCTCTGGTTGGGGAGATATATCAATGCTCTGCTTGGGGGGACATATCAATGCTCTTGGTCTTATGTTCAGACTCCACGGGGAGATGCTGCTACATTTGCTGGAGAAGAAGGAATCATCCTGCTTGGGGAAACGTACGACATACTGTCTGGACCATGCTATACCTGCAACAACACAAACAAACAGACAAGATACCCTTCTCAAAGGGACCTATCAAGGTTATCATCTCGTGACAATGTTCAAGTAATTCATTGTTTCAACAATCATTGGCCTAGGCCAGTAAGTTTATGTATGCGCATTTTATCAAAAACATCGGCGTTCTTTTTCGCAAACAAAATAGATAAATGCTAAACAGGCAAACAGAATTGCTGAATATCATGCATTTTACTGATAACGAACCCCTGAATGGGTAAAAATGTTTTACAACAGATGCAAGCTCCTGGAATGAGGAAGCTGCACAAATATAAAACATAAATATACATCAGTATATACACAAATGTCGGCAACGAGGCGTAGACAAACACCATGAGTTGATCCCTCTATGACCCACTCGACTTCGATACTTCTCCGACGCTTCAGCTTCAGAAGAGATTGATTCAGATAAACGGCCCTCAGGTCTTCCAAACCACTAAACAATAAGAGTCCATACGTGGAACGCAGTCATTTCCTTTTTCAAATCCCTAACTTTTTCCTGAATCGCCCTTTCGGGTTTTCGATTCACCGGGATACCCTTTTTGCCAAAGCCGCCCTTCCAGGTTTTCGACTTTGCAGGTGTACATTCTTTTCTTTTATATCCCTAATTTTTGCCTGAACCTTTTTCCTTTTTTATGGTTCGCCGGGATGCCCCATTTTTGCCTGGATATTCTTTTTATTTCCAGCGGGTCATTCTTTAAGCAAAGTATTTTTTAACTGCGTCCGCGTTCACCGGGGATGCAAAATCTTCACCATCCATCGTGGATAATAACAAGGCCCCTCCCGAGAAGACCTTGCTGACGACGTACGGACCTTCGTAATTAGGAGTCCACTTGCCCCGGTGATCGGAGTGTGGAGGAAGAATCTTCTTCAGGACGAGATCACCTGTCTGAAAGCTTCTAGGACGCACCTTCTTATCATAAGCTTTCTTCATTCGGCTTTAGTACAGACGACCATATGCAATCGATGCCAATCTCTTCTCGTCCATCAGGCTGAGTTGGTTTAGTCGGTTCTTAATCCATTCAGCCTCATCGAGTTTCACGTCAACCAAAACTCGTAAAGAAGGAATCTCAACTACTAACGGTAGGACAGCTTCCATACCGTACACCAGTGAGAACGGAGTTGCCCCAGTTGATGTACGTACCGTTGTACGATAACCGTGCAGTGCAAATGGCAACATCTCATGCCAATCCTTGTAGGTCACAACCATCTTCTGTACAATCTTCTTGATGTTCTTATTGGCCGCTTCAACGGCGCCATTCATCTTCGCCTGGTAAGGAGATGAGTTGTGGTGTTCAATCTTGAAACTCTGGCACAGCTTCTTCATCATCTTGTTATTCAGATTCGAACCATTATCAGTAATGATCCGTTCAGGAACTCTGTATCGACAGATGATGTCCCTCTTTATGAATTTAGCCACCACCTGCTTGGTCACATTAGCATACGAGGCTGCCTCCACCCACTTGGTGAAGTAGTCGATGGCTACTAAAATGAAGCGGTGACCGTTGGATGCGGTGGGCTCGATCTTGCCTATCATGTCGATGCCCCACATGGAGAACGGCCACGGGGAGGACATGACATTTAACGGGCACGGCGACACCTGAATCTTATCAGCATAAATCTGGCATTTATGACATCTCTTCGCGAATTTAAAGCAATCCGATTCCATCGTCAGCCAGTAATATCCTGCTCTCAGGATTTTTCTTATCATAGCATGCCCGCCGGCGTGCGTACCAAATGTGCATTCATGGACTTCTTCCATGAGCATACTCGCTTCCTTCTCATCTACACATCTGAGCAGCACGAGATCGTGATTTCTTTTATACAAAACTCCATCAGGATTGAGATAAAAATTTCCAGACAGCTTCCTCAGAGTCTTCTTATCCTGTGTTGACGCTCCCGCAGGATACTCCTTAGTCATAAGGAAGGTCTGGATGTCATGGAACCATGGCTTGCCATCGGAGGCTTCCTCGATCGCAAAGACGAATGCAGGTCTATCAAGACGAGAAAGGACAATTCTTGGAGCTTCATTCCAAAAATTGACTTTATACATTGAAGCCAACGTGGCTAAGACATCAGCCATCTGGTTTTCTGCTTTGGGCACATGATAGAGTTCCACTCAATCAAAGAACGGAAGCAGCCTTCTGGCAGAATTCATGTAGGGCACCAAATTCAATTGACGAGTCTCCCACTCCCCTTTAATCTGGTTGATCACAAGTGTCGAGTCACCATATACATCTAGGTTCTTGATTCTCAAATCAATCGCCTCTTCTAGACCCATGATGCATGCTTCGTACTCCGCTTCGTTATTGGTGACTGGAAACGTCAGTCTCGCAGTGAACGGGATATGGGATCCGTGGGGAGTCGTGATGATCGCCCCAATGCCACTTCCGTAAGAATTAACCGCCCCGTCAAATATCAATTTCCACTGGGATTCCCTGTCTGGACCCTCGTCGGGCAACGATTCGTCACAGTCTTTCGCTTTAAGAAACATGATATCCTCATCAGGGAATTCAAATTTCATCGGCTGATAATCTTCGATTGGCTGTTCGGCAAGGTATTCAAACAATACGCTTCCCTTGATGGCCTTCTGGGAAACGTACTGAATGTCATATTCCGTCAACACCATTTGCCATCTGGAAATCCTGCCCGAAAGCGCTTGCTTCTCGAAGACGTACTTGATCAGATCCATCTTCGAAATTAGCATGGTCGTGTGATTGAGCATGTACTGTCGTAAACGTTTGGCAGCCCAGGCTAATGCACAACATGTTTTCTCCAGCATCGAGTAACGAGATTCACATTCTGTGAACTTCTTACTCAAATAGTAAATGGCATGCTCCTTTCTGCCCGTCTCGTCGTGCTGACCGAGAACACACCCCATACTATTCTCAAGAACTGTCAAGTACATGATTAAGGGTCGTCCAGCCACTGGGGGTATCAAGATCGGAGGTTCCTGTAGATACTGTTTTATCTTATCAAATGCCTTCTGGAAATCCTCGTTCCAGATAATCGCCTGATCTTTCTTTAACAGTTTGAACATTGGTTCACACGTGGCCGTGAGCTGAGAGATAAACCTTGCAATGTAGTTTATTCTGCCCAGGAAACCACGAACTTCTTTTTCTGTTCTTGGCGCTGGCATTTCTTGTATTGCTTTTATCTTCGCAGGATCAACCTCGATGCCTCTTTCACTCACGATAAACCCCAGTAGCTTTCCAGACCGTACTCCGAAAGTACACTTGTTAGGATTCAGCCTCAACCTGAACTTCCTAAGCCTCTCAAAAAGTTTCAGCAAATTGACCAAATGTCCTTCCTCCGTTTGGGACTTTGCAATCATGTCATCAACATAGACTTCAATCTCATGATGAATCATATCATGAAACAAAGTGACCATTGCTCGTTGGTAAGTGGCCCCTGCGTTCGTCAGACCGAAAGGCATTACCTTATAGCAAAATGTTCCCCAAGGTGTGATAAACGTAGTTTTCTCCATGTCCTCCGGCGCCATCTTGATCTGATTGTAACCGGAGAAGCCATCCATGAACAAAAATACGGAGAACTGAGCTGTATTATCGACTAACACATCAATATGGGGGAGCGGGAAATCATCTTTAGGGCTCGCCTTATTCAAATCCCGATAATCGACGCACATTCATACCTTACCGCCTTTCTTCGGTACAGGCACTATGTTGGCGACCCACGGAGGGTAAGTAGTAACCACGAAGAAGCCAGCATCAAGTTGCTTTTGCACTTCTTCTTTGATCTTAACGGCCATATCTGGTCGTGTCCTCCGAAGCTTCTGCTTGACGGGAGGACAATCTTCTCGCAGCGGCAAGTGGTGGACCACAATGTCAGTATCAAGCCCGGGCATATCCTCGTATGACCAAGCAAAGACGTCATTATACTCTCTCAGCATCTCGACCAATCTCTGCTTGACATCACTCTGCAATGCGGCCCCTATCTTGGCGTTCCTGACAAGTTCTTCAGAACCCAGATTCACAATCTCGATCTCTTCTTCGTGAGGCAGAATAACTTTCTCTTCTTGTTTCAACAAGCGGGCCAACTCTTCGGGAAGGTCTTCGTCTTCATCAATCTCTTCTTCGGCTTGATAGATCGGGAAATCGAAGTCGAAGTGAGTCGTAGAAGGTCCAGAGTCGATGTCATCTGTTATGTGGATCCTGCAATAACAAGGGTTAAGCTTAAAACAAGGATATGCAGGTTAGCACAAACCTCATTGCCATTTTATTGTTTTTCGAAACAAATATAAAACAGGAATAACAGAGATCACAACATTTGAATACGAAGAAAAACGCCTTTTGATTTATTGGTAAAATGCATGTACATAATCAAACAAGGCCCTGGCAATAAAAACGCTATGCCCCGGGTAGGACATAGGGTTGTACAATGATTGGAGAAAGTAAATCATTACTCTTTGCCTGTCACTTGGATGATATCCCTGATGGACCAGTTGTTGAGGCTCTCGCCTGGCTTGCTTGGCTGGATCCAGGAATCCAGGTCGCAATCGCTGTCTTCGCCGTCTTCAGACACCGCGTTGATACTTTCGAATATTACCCCGCCACTGGTAAACTGGATTGGCCCTTTACCTTGCGACGCACTGTGAGAAGAGGAGGCTTCAGCCGCAGGAGAGTATCCCAACCCAAACTTGTCTTGCTTGTTAGGTATCTCTAGAATTCGCCCCCAGCCTGGGGTAGCTCCGGCTTGAACAGCGGCCCGGGCTTCCTTGAAGGAAGTGAGAGTCATCTCTGGTTTCTCAGTGATTACAGGCGCTACGTTCTTGACTTTAACAGCTTCGAACGCCTGACATAGGGTTTCATGGATTTCCCCATCCATCTCAACATATTTGAAGGATGCCAGATGGCTCACCATTATATCTTCCTCGCCACAAACAGTCACGATGCTACCTCTGACAACATACTTGAGCTTCTGGTGCAATGTGGAGGTCACGGCGCCAGTAGAATGGATCTATGGCCGGCCTAAGAGACAGCTGTAGGCAGGCATGATGTCCATGATATAGAAGACTGCGTCGAAAGTTTCCGGCCCGACTTGGATTGGTAACGTCACCTCCCCGAAAACATGACGTTTGGTTCCATCGAACGCTTTCACCACCAGATCACTGGGTGTGCAAATCAATCCTCGAGTATCTAACTTCATCAATGCTTTCTTCGGAAGAACATTGAGTGATGACCCTGTGTCCACCAACACGTGAGACATAATCGTCCCCCTACACTCTATCGAGATGTGCAGGGCGCTGTTGTGGTTTCTTCCCTTCGGCGTCAGCTCTAGGTCAGTGAACCCTAACCCGTTTCCAACATTCACGTGGGCTACGACCCCTTCCAACTGGTTGACCGATATTTCCTGCGGTACATACGTTGCATTCAAAACCTTTAGCAGCGCGTTGCGATGTGCCTCAGAACACAGCAACAAATTCAGGATGGAAATTTTCGAGGGCGTTTGATGGAGGTGATCCACGATCTTGTAGTCACTCTTCTTAATCAACCTCATAAACTCTTCAGCGTCCTTAACAAGTAAGTCCTTCTCTACCCCACGAGGGGTTTCCTCAATGACTTTACTCTTTCCCTTATCGGTTACTTCAGTTTTGTCCGCTTTGTCCGCCACAATCTCAGGTGGAGCAAATACTCTTCCGCTGCGAGTGATTCCGCCAATGCCCACTAGGTCATCCACAGCCGACCCAGATGGTTCCAATTCTAACTTCTGTCCATTACAGTAGACGTCTGCCCCATAATGCCACGGGACAGCGTTGGTGCTTTCAAAAGGTATCGGCCCAGCCTTGGTGATGGTGATGGTGGGCGGTCTAGGTACAAAAATAGTGATCGTCCGGCGAGGGATGGTGATGGTGGCAACCTCATCATCTTGCTTCAGCATTACCTCTCCCGATCCGCTTTCGGCCCTTCGGCTAAACTGCAAGATTCCTTCGGTCATCAGACTCTGAATCCCCTCTATCAACTATTCATATCCATCAGGACGAGTCACACAGCCCATACACAATTCTCCATAGCCTGGGAAGAAACCTCTCTTCATCAGCTTGGCTTTAACGAAGCTAAGCGGTGTCTTCAGATCTTTGACGTCAGTCAACACATCTAAATCCTCTTCCTCAATAATGGCATTCACCTCGCCTCCCCTATGATTCGGCATAGGGTTCTTCGTGACATTTGGCACATTATCTGAGAAATTGATGATCTTAGCGTCCACCATATCCTGCACCTTGTGCTTGAAGGCTTTGCAATTTTCTATCGTGTGGCCTGGTGCCCCTGAGTGAAACTCACAAGTTGCATTCGCATCATAACCTGGCGGAGGTGCCCCTGTCAAGGGAGCCAGGGTTCTCTTCTGGATTAGTTGTAACTGAAGTAGAGTCTGTAACAGCTAAGCATAAGACATGGGCGGTGTCTCGAGGTGACGACTTGACAGAGGTTCCCTGTTCTGATACTTCCTGTACCCTTGCTGATTCGGCTGCTGCTGCGGCTGCTGCTGTGGCTGGGGTTGTTGGACTGCGGGGATGGTTATGCTAGCCACCTGCTGGTGCTGGCGCTTGCCTTTCCTTCGAGCGTTGGACACAGCGCTCGTCTCTCCTTCCCGCCTTTTGCCACCATACGGTTTCTTTCCTCCTCCAGCCGAGGACAGATCACCTTGAATTTTCCCCAGTTTGATCCCATTTTCAACGTGCTCACCCGTGATAATGAGATCTGAGAAGCTTCCAGACATACCGCTGACCAATTTCTCGTAATAAACCCCTGGGAGGGTGGCTACAAACATTTCAACAAGCTCTCGTTCAACCATCGGCGGCTGAACCCTAGCTGCCAATTCACGCCACCGCTGGGCGTATTCTTTGAACCCTTCGTTGTTCCTCTGTGACAGATTCTTCAGTTGGACCCAGTTCGGAGCCAATTCACTATTATATTGGTAATGGTGCACGAATGCTTCAGCAAGTTCCTTCCATGTGCGCACACTGGTAGGCTCCAGACTCATGAACCATTCCAGGGATGGCCCGGACAAGCTATCCTAAAAGAAGTGCATCAGCAGCTTCTCATCTTCAGAGTGAGCGGACATTTTCCGGTAGTATGATCTCAGGTGGACGCGAGGGCAAGTGGTGCCCTTGTACTTTTCAAAGTCGGGTACCTTGAACTTGGGAGGCACCTTGATATCAGCAATCAGTCCTAACTTGGACATGTCAACACCCATAGTGTTCAGGTTCTCGAAATTCCTCATCTTGTCCTCGAGTGCCTTAAACCTCAGACGTGCTTCAGCAGTCAGCTCTCCTTCAGCACCTTTCTGCGAGAACAAATCGTCTTGACGGTCTTCTAACCATGGCTGAGGCCCATACAGATTCCCAACACATGTGTTGCCGTTGCCCAGCCCAACATTGACATTAGCTTCGAAATTCCCATTACCGACGCCAGTCATATTACCATTGAGCCCCATGTTAGCGATCACATTACCGTTGCCACTACCATTCCCCCCGGTCACGGGGATGCCGTTCTGAGGAGTTTCAACAGGAGTCATGTTGGAACAGTCCCACCATGGAGTACACCATTGCTGTCAACCCTTGAAATCAGAGGCTGGACCAAAGTTCTGAGCTGGTCCTGGCCGTTGGCAACCACTTGCATGAGCTCCATGAAGTGGTCCATCCTCTCTCGGAGTTCTTAAACGTCGGTCTGCACTTGCTCCATAGCTCTAGCTTGATTTGCTCTGGTCGGATAGTGGTGGATTAGTCTTTGATCAATCCTGGAACAACCTGAAACAACCTGTATACACGAAAGGGTTAGAAAAAACGACAACGTGCTCGTTATGCGGATGCTTCATGCAAATGCAAACGTGTGTCTGTGCATTAGGGAGATTTCCCCCCGATCCTAGTGCCTGAGTGTCAGTGCTGATAATAAGAAGTCTGAGTCCAGTCATGGAAATAACATCTCATATATATAAAGAAAGCCCATCAAGGCGGTACACAACGTCACTGAGTAACCCCTCGACGAGTAGCTCCCTCTGCCTAATAGTGTATTGAAGACCTTCGACTGAGTCTTCCCATGCTCCTTCGCCGAAACAAACTTCTAACTTCTGCTTCTTGGACTCAAACATCAGCTTGCGCTCCTTCAGGTTAGCAAGAGCTTTGTTGAGCAGGCCTTCAGCGGCATATCTGCGAGCGGTTTCTTCATTAAACCTTTTCCCACTAGCCTTCACCTGGGCTTTCAACTTGGAGGTCTGCTGCTTCAGCTTATCCTCCCGTTCTTTGTCGTTGGCTAGGGTGGCCTTCCAATGCTGATTAAACTTGGATATTCTCCGGTACGCTTCATCCAAGTGCTGCTTCTTAGTAGCCAGTACGTCATTGACAACTTTGAAGTCTCGACCCAAGCGCTCACGCTCAGCCATCTGCTTAGTCAAATCCGTCCCCTAACTGGTTCACCAGCTCTGTCTGCCTCTTAAAGGAATGAACGGCTTCGCTTTTCTCGCTTCTGAGTTGAGCCAATTCTTTCTCCAGTTCTTCATTTGCCTTTTTCAGCTCATCTCTCTCAGCTAACACCTGATTATGCTGCTGAATAGGCACGGTGGTAGGCTCCTCAATCACTGGAGGGCTTTCTGGCTTGGCAGGAGGAAACGACATCCCTATGACATCTGCTCTGGCTCTGATCCAAGTCACATATGGAGCGTAGGCCTGGCTATTACTTTTCCCCAGCAACGGCTTTCCCCGCTTACAGATACCATTCCAAGCGTGCTGAAGCTTAGATAACATATCCCCCTCTAGAAGACCAGTGAGGTACAGAGATTCCTGCACCTCTTCATCCTTCGGCGGAGCTCTCAAAGCATAAGCAAACTGTCGGACCAGCAGAGATGGATTATAGTTGATACAGCCCTTCCTGCCTATCGCAGGCACATTCAGAAACCCACTGCAGTTGAAGATAATCTCGGTACCCAACCTATCTATATCAAACCAGGCAATATCCTCCGCTTCCAGACTCATCAGGCGCTCAGACCACTCAGTTGTGGCTGCAGACGAAGCAAAGGGACCCTTCGTAGGTAGATGACTATCAAGCCATCTATAGAGTAGGGGCACGCAGCACAAGGCGATCTTACCTCTTCTGTTCTCGTTCTTGTAGTGGACGGAATGGTAGACATCTCCTATCAAGGTAGGGACTGGATTCCCTGATGCAAAGATGTGAAAGGCGTCGAAGTCTACAAAGTCGGGCATATTGGGGAACAGAATGATGCCATATATGCACAGAGCAAGGATGGCGTTGAACACGATCCAACATCCGTCTTTGGCACACTGCTGGGCCTTTCCCACTAAGAACTGCAAGGAGAAACCGGGGACCCTGTTCCAACTAGACAAGACCAACTCGGAGGCATCCAGATGAAGTGAAGGAGCTAGACTAGCCAGATTAGGCTCAGCATCCATATGAACAAAGGGCATCTGACTTTTGATAGGCACACCTAACAAATCAACATACTCCTCTAGTGTGGGTGCGAGAATAAAATCCTGGAAAGTAAAGCATCTCAAAGGAGGATCGTAGAACTGCAGCAGGGCGTGTAACCCATTCAACTCAAACACGGAAGGTTTATGAACCAAGCTGAGCCGTTTCCCATAAGACTTTCTGAATTCATCTCTCACAGAATCATCTGCCAAAGCAATCAAACCAGTCAGCTGAACAACATCAGGGGTGGGGAGCTTGTAAGCCACAGTCTTCCTCAGAGAACCCATAATAGCACAACAAAAGGCAAGGAAACCTGAATTGGGGGAAACGATACCTGCAACACAGACACACGTTAATGAAATGCAAATGAGTATGCAAAGCAATGTAAAATGCAATCATCCAGCAGGAGATCAAGACAACTGTGTTGTTGAAGTGATGAAGGTGAAGATTCTGTATCAACAAAACCATAATACTGCTCTATCAAGAACAACCATATCTCTGATGAGAAGAAAACCCTGATATCGGACCATAAATCTGCTTTGTCAAGAATAAACACACATCTGATAATAAGGACCTCTGATAAAGGACCATAAATCTGCTCTATCAAGAACACATACATCTCTGAAGATAAGGACCTCTGATACAGGACCATAAATCTGCTCTGTCAAGAACACATATACATCTGATGATGAGAACCTCTGATACCAACAAAACTGATTCCCTATCAAGAACACCAGGTAGTCTAAAGGTTAAGGTTTCCTACAACAAACCCAACCCTGCTCACAGGTATGGACCTAAACTGACACAGGTTCGGCATCCTATGCGGTCATCAGCGTCACAGACATTCAAGAGGGGTGATACGATACCCAGAAGGTGTGGCATCACCATCTCCTGAAGCAGCCTCACTCAGCTGAATCCCAAATGATCGGTCCCCAGAGTCGACAATCCTCCAAACCAACAACCCCTCAGGCCCAAAGGGCCGGAAAAGAAGTCAATCGGGAAAACCTCGTCTGAGTGTGGATTTCATGAGACACTAATGCCTGCAAAGCAAGCACGCGCCCACTAATTTCCACAACTAATGCTAAGTACACTCAAGCCTGGGTCTGGCTTCTCACTCATCAGAATGCCCCTCCCACAACAGCATAGATAATCATATCATACTGAAAATAAAATGCGGGAAATAAATGCGATAAATAAACACGACCCAACAAGTAATCATACAAACGCTAGGATTGACTCTCGCAGGGGACGTTGGATCCCCAAACTGACTCGCATAAGGGACGTTGGATCCCTAGGAAACTATCAAGTCCCCAGCAGAGTCGCCAGCTGTCGCTACCGCGAAAATAAGGTGCCGGCAAAACAGAAGAGTCACCACCTTTCGTTATTTATCCCTCGGAACGGGAAAGGAAACGATCAGAAAAACCTGACGAAAAGGTATAAGACAAGGTCATCGCAACCATTGTCTGGGTTCGGGAGTCGGTTACGCAAGGGGAAGGTATTAGCACCCCTCACGTCCATCGTACTCGATGGGATCCACGCTTGTTGTGTTTATCTGACGGGTTGATTTTATCTATCTACCTATCAAGGATGGCTTAAAAAGAAAAGAAAATGACTCGGCAAAGCGTCACAATTTATGCCTACGTATTCTCATCAGAGAATGAGAAATCAGAGTCAACGTAGTTCGGCTAACTACGGGTTACGGGGAAGGTGGCTCGCCAATACATCAGTATTGTGCCTACGTACTCTCAACAGGTATAAGAGATCAGAGCTTACGTAGTTCAGGATAATACGGATTACGGGAATTCAGATTCATCTGTTTTTATCGAGTAGGGTTAACAAACCGTTCCAGCAGTTTGGTGTACGCAGCTCGACCCTTGGAGACTCATGCGTTACCGTTTGCGGTAGAACTAGGAGTTAACGACACTCTTTTCTTCAGAAAAGCTTCCTTTGAATGATGGACCCACGGGGCAAAAAGGTTTGAAGTTTGTTTTCTGTCTTTTACGGAAGAACTGTTTTTTATGGATGTTTGCAACTAATATCGCACTACAGACTATGACCTGAGAGTGAATGTGTCGCATGTCACCCAAAGGGTGCCATACTAAACATCCAGACTGTTGAAAAGAAACTCTCCAACAATCCTTTCTCAGATATCTTAAGGCTCATAACGTACGACGTCAGTTAACCTTTATTACTGTATTTTAATTTGTTTTGAGATGAGAAGAGAGAACGAACAAGTTCAACTAAGGGGAGACTATCAAGTCCGAATGTTGTCATGCCAAGGATTCATCCTATGGTTGAGGTTTGAAACAGGGAACTCCTAGAAGTTATCATGCATTGGTAGCAGAGTGAAGACCAAAGGTCACCACTAAGCATCCTATCATCAGAGAAAGGGACCCTCAAAGGTTCTACCAGCTTGTAAAGAGCCACACATCCTACCAAATGAGGGATGAGGCCTTCACAAGGGGACCTTACATCATAGGGAAGAATGGAAGTGATCAACACCTTTCATTTTATGAAGGAAGAGAATCTATCTAGAAGCTCTGCCTACAAACCCTAATCTTAACACCTAATCAACACTACACCAAAAGAAGGGAAGATCTTCACATCCAAGCTTCTTCAAGCACTCCATTGAATCTTCAACTTGCTTTCATCATCCACCAAGGGCAAGAGAGACAAAACCCTAATCTAAGGGAACTAAAGAAGTCATTCTAGTTGAATTAGTGCATTAGAATCATCCAAAGTTAGCACTTAAACTAAAATCAAACAAAAATAGTAAACTTCCTTGTAAATTTCTACAAAAATTCCTAAGGGACCCTAATTCAATCATGAATCTACCATACAAAATTCAGAGGTTGAATCATCCACCAAGTTCTAGATATAAAACCTAAATCATAAGGTATTAACCATAAACCCTAAAAATGGAGCTCCTAAAGTTCCAACTTAAAACTACCACTTACATTCATCACAAAAATGTGAGAAAAATCTAGGGGGGACATGCATATCTATGCTAGCTACACACAAAAAACCAAGGCAAGAATCATCATCAAATGATCAAACCAAATTCAACAAAATAAAGTATCAACCATGGTCATTTTAATATCAATTAAAATTCAACAAATGCTAATAAAATCAAAAATGCATGAAATATTAATATTTTTTATCTAAAAAAAACTAGATTCAATCATGAATCCATGGAAAAAAGAATGGAATTATTTGAGTCATTTTTCAATTTTTTATGGATTATTTACTAAACTATGCAAAATGAAGAAAATAAAATGGAAAATATGGAAATTGGTAAAACAAGCGTGGCAAATAGCACATATTTCCAGTTAATTTCAGTGTTGGGCCCAAAAGGGGGGTGTGGACATCAAATTTGCACTAAGCCCACCCAGATTACTTTAATGAAACGCAGCGTTGAAGCTGCTCAGAATCCTTCACAAAGTTAAATCAATTCGTGGCCCTTGGATCAACACCTGGTCAAAGTCTCACCCCAGATCTAATGGCTACCAACTCATCTTCTTCCTTTTGAATTTCTGAAACTTCCTCCACCTGCACGCACGAAGGTCACCGCCGGTGACTTTTCGGATCAGCCTCATCCAACCCTAATTCTCTCTACAGGCCTCCATTCCACATGGTTTCTACACGAATCTTGTCCCAAATTTCCCAAGGAATCCACCTATACTACTCAATCATTCTAAAAACAAATCCAAGAATAGGAATCTCAACCGAAAATTGCATAAACCCTAAATTGTCACTAATCTCCAAATTAATGATCCAGAAAGCCTCCTACACTAATCTACAATGCATCTAACCTAACAAATCCTATTGATTATGCTTGAATTAAGCCAGGGATTGAAGTTTACATACCTGTAATTTCTTGATGAACAGAGTGGTCAAAGCTTCAAATCAACCTTCAATAAGCTCCAGATTCCTTCAATGGAGTATGACCTAGCTTCTGTATGCAACAAACTTGATTGAAATGCCTTGAATTCTTGAACCCGATTCTGAGTTGTAGATGAAGAATTCCAAGTGCCAATTCCCAATTCTTCCACGATCTTGCCTTGGATTCAATCTGGGATCAATCACTAACACTAGCGCAAGCTATTGGGAGCAAAAGAATGAATTGAAACTGATCCAAACCTTGTAACAGAATTGGATTTGCAAGAAGAAATTTCAAAGTTCAATCTCACTATTCTCCCTCAATTCTCACCAACCAGTGCTCTGAATCACTTCATATGCTTATATAGGACATGAATGAATGATCTAGAGAGTTCTGGATCAATCTAATGAGAATTTCAATATCTCATGTCATGGAAAATGTCATCTCATGCCATCCTCATACCAGTTCAGGTTATAGCTTGCATTTGCCCTTCAACCTTTTTCAATTTCTCTCCACATGAGATTCTGAGTGTGTTTGAATGTGTTAGCACCTTGGTTTTGCACTTGTGTGTAGTTTGGCATATGTAACTTATGTCTTAAGCAAGCAAATGCAACTCCATGATTTTGACCTCAAATGAGAAAAGTGGTATTGCCATTGTCTTTAAAATGCATTTTACAATCAAAATGACCTATAAGTTTGTCTCATTTGGTCACCAAATGAATTATTTGAATTTTTGACCATTAAATCCTTTTAATTCTTCCTTTTTTCAAAATTTCTTGAACCACGTCTCTCCTTGAGCCATTTCAATGCCTCATTAATGCATGTTCAAGGTTAAAACCCCATTTTGAGAAACTTTCTAGTTGAACAAAACTTCATTTGAGGCCTCTAAGTTGGTGAAAATGGCCTATGATCACAAATGACCTATAATCACCAAATGTCCAAAATACCCTTGACTTGTCAAAGCCATAACTTGAGTTCTACAAATCCTATCAAGGACTTATAGTACTCTCTAGAAAGCTAATAGGATAAGGAACAACATTCATGTTTACCAAAAGTTCATAGGGATCATCCTTCTCGGGCAAAAGTTTCATGCAAGTTGGGTAACTTTCAAGCTCCAAATTCACATTCCTCAGATGACTTGTAACTTGTCAAAGCCATAACTTGAGTTCTACAAATCCTATCAAGGAGTTCTAGCACTCAAATTAAAGCTAAGATCATGCTCTACAACAATCATGTTGGGGGTAAGATGATATGACAATCACATCTTGAGCTAAATTGCCTTGAAGTCAGGGGCCAAACTAGGGGATTTTACACTGTCAAGCCTTAGAAACCTTAACTTGAAACTTCTCAAACTCTTCAATCATGATGAGTTAACCTTGGAATCATCCTTAGAACATCTTGATGTATCAATCCATGATCACATGGCTCTTGAATTAGGTTTCAACCTCCTCCAAATCATCAGTTGACTTAGGGTTGACCCAGTCAAACCCTAATTGCACCACTCATGGTTGAGTCTTCTTAATCTTGCACAATGACCTGTCTAGGCCTCAAAGTGATCCTCAACACTTCTCATGAGCTCTCTCAAGACCTCAAGTCCAACTTCATGGCTTCAGAATCATCTGATGGCTTTCCACAACTTTCAAGTTAGGAGGCCTACACACTTGGCTTCAATCACTCTCTCTGAGGATCTTTTAACTTCTCTGACAAGGATATCAACCCTTGAACACCTGAATAAGCCTCCCAGCTAGCTTCAAAGTCTTGTGTAGCCCTTGATTGGTAATCATACCTCTTGATCTCCTGCATACATGTCAATGAAATGCAAATGATAATGCTAATGTGAATGAAATGAAACATAAGCTAGGTAAAGAAAAGTTGGGCAAATTTTGGGGTGCAACAGCTGCCCCTATTCAAACGGCTTGGACCTAACTGGGTGAGAAGCGAACGACTCTCACACAATCAAGGTAGAAGAAGGTTGAATACCAACAAACCCGAAAATTTGCCAACTGCACAAGTACAGGGTACTCTGATGGGGACAAATCTTCGGAAACTGAAATGATAGCTGCACGACAACTAGCTGGAGAAATACTAATCTGAATCTCCGTCAGGATGATTCTCTGATTTATCTGATATCATTGCGTCCTCAAATCATCTAGGGAACACTGGTTACATGGTAACGGGTGATTTGCCAACCGTACCGGTAAACGGTACTTTGATTGGTACGCACATCTTCAAAAACTGAGCATGGCAATTTTGCTGGGGAATTGGTCACATGGTAACCGGTGAAAGGTCTAGTCTCAAATCTCCATCAGGATGATCATCTGATTTTTCTATAGATCTTCATCCTCAAGTCATCAAGGGGTCACCGGTCACACGGTAACTGGCGACATATAGCTGATATTGCCATCAGGCATTCTGCGGCACTGCAGCAGAAGAATTCCTCGGGACTCATCAGGTCATTAGGAACTTATTAACAATCAAGTTAATTATGCCGTCGGGCATTCAAAGAAATTTTCGGGCGTCAGCCGGACTTCGTCCGTAAGTCAGGAATATAATCCTCGGTCAATCGTGCACCAAAAGGGATATCCGAATTTCTGCCATCAGGCACTCCGCATCAGCTAAGAGAGCTGCTTCGTTAATACAGTTGGACTTCGTCAGTAAGTCTTCCAATGGAATCCTTAATCAATTAGGAACCACTAAGGATATACAATCTTTTGCCGTCAGGCACCCTGCGTCAGCTAGGCAAACTGCTTCGACATCGCAGCTGGACTTCATCAGTAAGTTAGGGGTTTCAGCACCGTTGCCGGACTTCAATCATCAAGTCTTCAAGGGAAATTTCAACTTCTCTGTTCAAACCTGCTAGGGATGACACATCTCTGCTGGGGATTCTGGAGAGCTATCAAGTAACTCTACTTCGGGGATCCAGAAATCATTCTGGATGAATCAACTCAGCTGAGGAAATCAAGAATCATCTTGGACAAATACATCCATCGGGAACTTCAAGAATCATCTTGAACCAATAGCTCTGCTGGCGATTTCAGGAATCGTCCTGAGCAAACACTCTGTCGGGGACTCTAAGCATCAACTTGAGCAGCCCTCTCTGGTGACTTCACTGGGGCTTTTAAGAATCATCTTTAAGCAATCAACTTCGTTGGGGAATTCAAGAATCATCTTGAGAAAGCGACTTTGCTGGGGAACTCAAGAATCATCTTGAGCAAACCATTATGCGGAGGAACGCCTGCAAAACAAGAACGGTAACGACCTAGCTCATGTTTCATATGCATATGATCGTCAATGGCATAATGCTCCACACGGTGGAAATGCTACGTGTTTTTTAGGGTAAATGCTATGCAATCATGCAAGATGCTACGACCCCATCAGCAAAATAAATGCTGAAGGGAGAATCCTCCTGTCAAGGAGAAAGAACCACTCTGGTGGAGGAAGGAATCATCCCACCGAGGAGAAGAAGTCACACAAATCTCAATTGGATAAAACCTGGGGAAACGAACTTCAGTCGACTGCTGTAGGGGAATAAAGCTCGACGAGAACCTGGACCTGCTCATCTAGGTATTCAAACCATAACTGCTGAGGAAAACGATGTCAATCGCACAAATAAACGACACGACAAGAACGGTAGCAACCTTCTTGGAGATAACGACTCCGGTGGGGAAATACAACATCAGCTATTCAACACTCTACTGGGGAAAACCAATCATGGTCTGAACGGCTTCCAAGGACTCGGCTCTCTTGGGGATTTGCAGACTCGGCTGCTGCCGGGGAGAATACAACTCTGTGGGGAATTTCAGTTCCGCTGAAGACTTCAGTCTGAACTATCAAGTGCTGCACACTTCAGTGTATGACTCAGCTGGGGAGATGACGTTCCTTCAGGATGCATCTGGATAGGGAGAGAATCTTCTCTGGTTGGGGAGATATATCAATGCTCTGCTTGGGGGGACATATCAATGCTCTTGGTCTTATGTTCAGACTTCACGGGGAGATGCTGCTACATTTGCTGGAGAAGAAGGAATCGTCCTGCTTGGGGAAACGTACGACATACTGTCTGGACCATGCTATACCTGCAACAACACAAACAAACAGACAAGATACCCTTCTCAAAGGGACCTATCAAGGTTATCATCTCGTGACAATGTTCAAGTAATTCATTGTTTCAACAATCATTGGCCTAGGCCAGTAAGTTTATGTATGCGCATTTTATCAAAAACATCGGCGTTCTTTTTCGCAAACAAAATAGATAAATGCTAAACAGGCAAACAAAATTGTTGAATATCATGCATTTTATTGATAACGAACCCCTGAATGGGTAAAAATGTTTTACAACAGATGCAAGCTCCTGGAATGAGGAAGCTGCGCAAATATAAAACATAAATATACATCAGTATATACACAAATGTCGGTAACGAGGCGTAGACAAACACCATGAGTTGATCCCTCTATGACCCACTCGACTTCGATACTTCTCCGACGCTTCAGCTTCAGAAGAGATTGATTCAGATAAACGGCCCTCAGGTCTTCCAAACCACTAAACAACAAGAGTCCATACGTGGAATGCAGTCATTTGCTTTTTCAAATCCCTAACTTTTTCCTGAATCGCCCTTTCGGGTTTTCGATTCACCGGGATACCCTTTTTTGCCAAAGCCACCCTTCCAGGTTTTCGACTTTGCGGGTGTACATTCTTTTCTTTTATATCCCTAATTTTTGCCCGAACCTTTTTCCTTTTTTATGGTTCGCCGGGATGCCCCATTTTTGCCTGGATATTCTTTTTATTTCCAGCGGGTCATTCTTTAAGCAAAGTATTTTTTAACTGCGTCCGCGTTCACCGGGGATGCAAAATCTTCACCATCCATCGTGGATAATAACAAGGCCCCTCCCAAGAAGACCTTGCTGACGACGTACGGACCTTCGTAATTAGGAGTCCACTTGCCCCGGTGATCGGAGTGTGGAGGAAGAATCTTCTTCAGGACGAGATCACCCGTCTGAAAGCTTCTAGGACGCACCTTCTTATCATAAGCTTTCTTCATTCGGCTTTAGTACAGACGACCATATGCAATCGATGCCAATCTCTTCTTGTCCATCAGGTTGAGTTGGTTTAGTCGGTTCTTAATCCATTCAGCCTCATCGAGTTTCACGTCAACCAAAACTCATAAAGAACGAATCTCAACTACTAACGGTAGGACAGCTTCCATACCGTACACCAGTGAGAACGGAGTTGCCCCAGTTGATGTACGTACCGTTGTACGATAACCGTGCAGTGCAAATGGCAACATCTCATGCCAATCCTTGTAGGTCACAACCATCTTCTGTACAATCTTCTTGATGTTCTTATTGGCCGCTTCAACGGCGCCATTCATCTTCGGCCGGTAAGGAGATGAGTTATGGTGTTCAATCTTGAAACTCTGGCACAGCTTCTTCATCATCTTGTTATTCAGATTCGAACCATTATCAGTAATGATCCGTTCAGGAACTCTGTATCGACAGATGATGTCCCTCTTTATGAATTTAGCCACCACCTGCTTGGTCACATTAGCATACGAGGCTGCCTCCACCCACTTGGTGAAGTAGTCGATGGCTACTAAAATGAAGCGGTGACCGTTGGATGCAGTGGGCTCGATCTTGCCTATCATATCGATGCCCCACATGGAGAACGGCCACGGGGAGGACATGACATTTAACGGGCACGACGGCACCTGAATCTTATCAGCATAAATCTGACATTTATGACATCTCTTCGCGAATTTAAAGCAATCCGATTCCATCGTCAGCCAGTAATATCCTGCTCTCAGGATTTTTCTTATCATAGCATGCCCGCCGGCGTGCGTACCAAATGTGCCTTCATGGACTTCTTCCATGAGCATACTCGCTTCCTTCACATCTACACATCTGAGCAGCACGAGATCGTGATTTCTTTTATACAAAACTCCATCAGGATTGAGATAAAAATTTCCAGATAGTCTCCTCAGAGTCTTCTTATCCTGTGTTGACGCTCCCGCAGGATACTCCTTAGTCATAAGGAAGGTCTGGATGTCATGGAACCATGGCTTGCCATCGGAGGCTTCCTCGATCGCAAAGACGAATGCAGGTCTATCAAGACAAGAAAGGACAATTCTCTGAGCTTCATTCCAAAAATTGACTTTATACATTGAAGCCAACGTGGCTAAGACATCAGCCATCTGGTTTTCTGCTCTGGGCACGTGATAGAGTTCCACTCAATCAAAGAACGAAAGCAGCCTTCTGGCATAATTCATGTAGGGCACCAAATTCGATTGACGAGTCTCCCACTCCCCTTTAATCTGGTTGATCACAAGTGTCGAGTCACCATATACATCTAGGTTCTTGATTCTCAAATCAATTGCCTCTTCTAGACCCATGATGCATGCTTCGTACTCCGCTTCGTTATTGGTGACTGGAAACGTCAGTCTCGCAGTGAACGGGATATGGGATCCGTGGGGAGTCGTGATGATCTCCCCAATGCCACTTCCATAAGAATTAACCGCCCCGTCAAATATCAATTTCCACTGGGATTCCCTGTCTGGACCCTCGTCGGGCAACAGTTCGTCACAGTCTTTCACTTTAAGAAACATGATATCCTCATCAGGGAATTCAAATTTCATCGACTGATAATCTTCGATTGGCTGTTCGGCAAGGTATTCAAACAATACGCTTCCCTTGATGGCCTTCTGGGAAACGTACTGAATGTCATATTCCGTCAACACCATTTGCCATCTGGAAATCCTGCCCGAAAGCGCTTGCTTCTCGAAGACGTACTTGATCAGATCCATCTTCGAAATTAGCATGGTCGTGTGATTGAGCATGTACTGTCGTAAACGTTTGGCAGCCCAGGCTAATGCACAACACGTTTTCTCCAGCATCGAGTAACGAGATTCACATTCTGTGAACTTCTTACTCAAATAGTAAATGGCATGCTCCTTTCTGCCCGTCTCGTCGTGCTGACCGAGAACACACCCCATACTATTCTCAAGAACTGTCAAGTACATGATTAAGGGTCGTCCAGCCACTGGGGGTATCAAGATCGGAGGTTCCTGTAGATACTGTTTTATCTTATCAAATGCCTTCTGGAAATCCTCGTTCCAGATAATCGTCTGATATTTCTTTAACAGTTTGAACATCGGTTCACACGTGGCCGTGAGCTGAGAGATAAACCTTGCAATGTAGTTTATTCTGCCCAGGAAACCACGAACTTCTTTTTCTGTTCTTGGTGCTGGCATTTCTTGTATTGCTTTTATCTTCGCAGGATCAACCTCGATGCCTCTTTCACTCACGATAAACCCCAGTAGCTTTCCAGACCGTACTCCGAAAGTACACTTGTTAGGATTCAGCCTCAACCTGAACTTCCTAAGCCTCTCAAAAAGTTTCAGCAAATTGACCAAATGTCCTTCCTCCGTTTGGGACTTTGCAATCATGTCATCAACATAGACTTCAATCTCATGATGAATCATATCATGAAACAAAGTGACCATTGCTCGTTGGTAAGTGGCCCCTGCGTTCGTCAGACCGAAAGGCATTACCTTATAGCAAAATGTTCCCCAAGGTGTGATAAACGTAGTTTTCTCCATGTCCTCCGGCGCCATCTTGATCTGATTGTAACCGGAGAAGCCATCCATGAACAAAAATACGGAGAACTGAGATGTATTATCGACTAACACATCAATATGGGGGAGCGGGAAATCATCTTTAGGGCTCGCCTTATTCAAATCCCGATAATCGACGCACATTCGTACCTTACCGCCTTTCTTCGGTACAGGCACTATGTTGGCGACCCACGGAGGGTAAGTAGTAACCGCTAAGAAGCCAGCATCAAGTTGCTTTTGCACTTCTTCTTTGATCTTAACGGCCATATCTGGTCGTGTCCTCCGAAGCTTCTGCTTAACGGGAGGACAATCTTCTCGCAGCGGCAAGTGGTGGACCACAATGTCAGTATCAAGCCCGGGCATATCCTCGTATGACCAAGCAAAGACGTCATTATACTCTCTCAGCATCTCGACCAATCTCTGCTTGACATCACTCTGCAATGCGGCCCCTATCCTGGCGTTCCTGACAAGTTCTTCAGAACCCAGATTCACAATCTCGATCTCTTCTTCGTGAGGCAGAATAACTTTCTCTTCTTGTTTCAACAAGCGGGCCAACTCTTCGGGAAGATCTTCGTCTTCATCAATCTCTTCTTCGGCTTGATAGATCGGGAAATCGAAGTCGAAGTGAGTCGTAGAAGGTCCAGAGTCGATATCATCTGTTATGTGGATCCTGCAATAACAAGGGTTAAGCTTAAAACAAGGATATGCAGGTTAGCACAAACCTCATTGCCATTTTATTGTTTTTCGAAACAAATATAAAACAGGAATAACAGAGATCACAACATTTGAATACGAAGAAAAACGCCTTTTGATTTATTGGTAAAATGCATGTACATAATCAAACAAGGCCCTGACAATAAAAACGCTATGCCCCGGGTAGGACATAGGGTTGTACAATGATTGGAGAAAGTAAATCATTACTCTTTGCCTGTCACTTGGATGATATCCCTGATGGACCAGTTGTTGAGGCTCTCGCCTGGCTTGCTTGGCTGGATCCAGGAATCCAGGTCGCAATCGCTGTCTTCGCCGTCTTCAGACACCGCGTTGATACTTTCGAATATTACCCCGCCACTGGTAAACTGGATCGGCCCTTTACCTCGCGACGCACTGTGAGAAGAGGAGGCTTCAGCCGCAGGAGAGTATCCCAACCCAAACTTGTCTTGCTTGTTAGGTATCTCTAGAATTCGCCCCCAGCCTAGGGTAGCTCCGACTTGAACAGCGGCCCGGGCTTCCTTGAAGGAAGTGAGAGTCATCTCTAGTTTCTCAGTGATTACAGGCGCTACGTTCTTGACTTTAACAGCTTCGAACGCCTGACATAGGGTTTCATGGATTTCCCCATCCATCTCAACATATTTAAAGGATGACAGATGGCTCACCATTATATCTTCCTCGCCACAAACAGTCACGATGCTGCCTCCGACAACATACTTGAGCTTCTGGTGCAATGTGGAGGTCACGGCGCCAACAGAATGGATCTATGGCCGGCCTAAGAGACAACTGTAGGCAGGCATGATGTCCATGATATAGAAGACTGCGTCGAAAGTTTCCGGCCCGACTTGGATTGGTAACGTCACCTCCCCGAAAACATGACGTTTGGTTCCATCGAACGCTTTCACCACCAGATCACTGGGTGTGCAAATCAATCCTCGAGTATCTAACTTCATCAATGCTTTCTTCGGAAGAACATTGAGTGATAACCCTGTGTCCACCAACACGTGAGACATAATCGTCCCCCTACACTCTATCGAGATGTGCAGGGCGCTGTTGTGGTTTCTTCCCTTCGGCGTCAGCTCCAGGTCAGTGAACCCTAACCCGTTTCCAACATTCACGTGGGCTACGACCCCTTCCAACTGGTTGACCGATATTTCCTGCGGTACATACGTGGCATTCAAAACCTTTAGCAGCGCGTTGCGATGTGCCTCAGAACACAGCAACAAATTCAGGATGGAAATTTTCGAGGGCGTTTGATGGAGGTGATCCACGATCTTATAGTCACTCTTCTTAATCAACCTCATAAACTCTTCAGCGTCCTTAACAAGTAAGTCCTTCTCTACCCCACGAGGGGTTTCCTCAACGACTTTACTCTTTCCCTTATCGGTTACTTCAGTTTTGTCCGCTTTGTCCGCCACAATCTCAGGTGGAGCAAATACTCTTCCGCTGCGAGTGATTCCGCCAATGCCCACTAGGTCATCCACAGCCGACCCAGATGGTTCCAATTCTAACTTCTGTCCAATACAGTAGACGTCTGCCCCATAATGCCACGGGACAGCGTTGGTGCTTTCAAAAGGTATCGGCCCAGCCTTGGTGATGGTGATGGTGGGCGGTCTAGGTACAGAAATAGTGATCGTCCGGTGAGGGATGGTGATGGTGGCAACCTCATCATCTTGCTTCAGCATTACCTCTCCCGATCCGCTTTCGGCCCTTCGGCTAAACTGCAAGATTCCTTCGGTCATCAGACTCTGAATCCCCTCTATCAACTATTCACATCCATCAGGACGAGTCACACAGCCCATACACAATTCTCCATAGCCTGGGAAGAAACCTCTCTTCATCAGCTTGGCTTTAACGAAGCTAAGCGGTGTCTTCAGATCTTTGACGTCAGTCAACACATCTAAATCCTCTTCCTCAATAATGGCATTCACCTCGCCTCCCCTATGATTCGGCATAGGGTTCTTCGTGACATTTGGCACATTATCTGAGAAATTGATGATCTTAGCGTCCACCATATCCTGCACCTTGTGCTTGAAGGCTTTGCAATTTTCTATCGTGTGGCCTGTTGCCCCTGAGTGAAACTCACAAGTTGCATTCGCATCATAACCTGGCGGAGGTGCCCCTGTCAAGGGAGCCAGGGTTCTCTTCTGGATTAGCTGTAACTGAAGTAGAGTCTGTAACAGCTAAGCATAAGACATGGGCGGTGTCTCGAGGTGACGACTTGACAGAGGTTCCCTGTTCTGATACTTCCCGTACCCTTGCTGATTCGGCTGTTGCTACTGCTGCTGCTGTGGATGGGGTTGTTGGACTGCGGGGATGGTTATGCTAGCCACCTGCTGGTGCTGGCCCTTGCCTTTCCTTCGAGCGTTGGACACAGCGCTCGTCTCTCCTTCCCGCCTTTTGCCACCATACGGTTTCTTTCCTCCTCCAGCCGAGGACAGATCACCTTGAATTTTCCCCAGTTTGATCCCATTTTCAACGTGCTCACCCGTGATAATGAGATCTGAGAAGCTTCCAGACATACCGCTGACCAATTTCTCGTAATAAACCCCTGGGAGGGTGGCTACAAACATTTCAACAAGCTCTCGTTCAACCATCGGCGGCTGAACCCTAGCTGCCAATTCACGCCACCGCTGGGCGTATTCTTTGAACCCTTCGTTGTTCCTCTGTGACAGATTCTGCAGTTGGACCCAGTTCGGAGCCAATTCACTATTATATTGGTAATGGTGCACGAATGCTTCAGCAAGTTCCTTCCATGTGCGCACACTGGTAGGCTCCAGACTCATGTTCCATTCCAGGGATGGCCCGGACAAGCTATCCTAAAAGAAGTGCATCAGCAGCTTCTCATCTTCAGAGTGAGCAGACATTTTCCGGTAGTATGATCTCAGGTGGACGCGAGGGCAAGTGGTGCCCTTGTACTTTTCAAAGTCGGGTACCTTGAACTTGGGAGGCACCTTGAAATCAGCAATCAGTCCTAACTTGGACATGTCAACACCCATAGTGTTCAGGTTCTCGAAATTCCTCATCTTGTCCTCGAGTGCCTTAAACCTCAGACGTGCTTCAGCAGACAGCTCTCCTTCAGCACCTTTCTGCGAGAACAAATCGTCTTGACGGTCTTCTAACCATGGCTGAGGCCCATACAGATTCCCAACACATGTGTTGCCGTTGCCCAACCCAACATTGACATTAGCTTCGAAATTCCCATTACCGACGCCAGTCGTATTACCATTGAGCCCCATGTTAGCGATCACATTACCGTTGCCACTACCATTCCCCCCGGTCACGGGGATGCCGTTCTGAGGAGTTTTAACAGGAGTCATGTTGGAACAGTCCCACCATGGAGTACACCATTGCTGTCAACCCTTGAAATCAGAGGCTGGACCAAAGTTCTGAGCTGGTCCTGGCCGTTGGCAACCACTTGAATGAGCTCCATGAAGTGGTCCATCCTCTCTCGGAGTTCTTAAACGTCGGTCTGCACTTGCTCCATAGCTCTAGCTTGATTTGCTCTGGTCGGATAGTGGTGGATTAGTCTTTGATCAATCCTGGAACAACCTGAAACAACCTGTATACACGAAAGGGTTAGAAAAAACGACAACGTGCTCGTTATGCGGATGCTTCATGCAAATGCAAACGTGTGTCTGTGCGTTAGGGAGATTTCCCCCCGATCCTAGTGCCTGAGTGCCAGTGCTGATAATAAGAAGTCCGAGTCCAGTCATGGAAATAACATCTCATATATATAAAGAAAGCCCATCAAGGCGGTACACAACGTCACTGAGTACAAGCTGAATCAATAGCATGACCTCAACCAACAAGCCTGGTGATAGTCAACATACAACAATGATCAACACAAAAGGATTACAAATAGTCAAGCACGGCCACGGGCTCGAAACTCTTCTAACAGATTCCTTGTTTCTGGATGATTAGGCCAAGTGAGTAACCCCTCGACGAGTAGCTCCCTCTGCCTAATAGTGTATTGAAGACCTTCGACTGAGTCTTCCCATGCTCCTTCGCCGAAACAAACTTCTAACTTCTGCTTCTTGGACTCAAACATCAGCTTGCGCTCCTTCAGGTTAGCAAGAGCTTTGTTGAGCAGGCCTTCAGCGGCATATCTGCGAGCGGTTTCTTCATCAAACCTTTTCTCACTAGCCTTCACCTGGGCTTTCAACTTGGAGATCTACTGCTTCAGCTTATCCTCCCGTTCTTTGCCGTTGGCTAGGGTGGCCTTCCAATGCTGATTAAACTTGGATATTCTCCGGTACGCTTCATCCAAGTGCTGCTTCTTAGTAGCCAGTACGTCATTGACAACTTTGAAGTCTCGACCCAAGCGCTCACGCTCAGCCATCTGCTTAGTCAAATCCATCCCTAACTGGTTCACCAGCTCTGTCTGCCTCTTAAAGGAATGAACGGCTTTGCTTTTCTCGCTTCTGAGTTGAGCCAATTCTTTCTCCAGTTCTTCATTTGCCTTTTTCAGCTCATCTCTCTCAGCTAACACCTGATTATGCTGCTGAATAGGCACGGTGGTAGGCTCTTCAATCACTGGAGGGCTTTCTGGCTTGGCAGGAGGAAACGGCATCCCTATGACATCTGCTCTGGCTCTGATCCAAGTCACATATGGAGCGTAGGCCTGGCTATTACTTTTCCCCAGCAACGGCTTTCCCCGCTTACAGATACCATTCCAAGCGTGCTGAAGCTTAGATAACATATCCCCCTCTAGAAGACCAGTGAGGTAAAGAGATTCCTGCACCTCTTCATCCTTCGGCGGAGCTCTCAAAGCATAAGCAAACTGTCGGACCAGCAGAGATGGATTATAGTTGATACAGCCCTTCCTGCCTATCGCAGGCACATTCAGAAACCCACTGCAGCTGAAGATAATCTCGGTACCCAACCTATCTCTATCAAACCAGGCAATATCCTCCGCTTCCAGACTCATCAGGCGCTCAGACCACTCAGTTGTGGCTGCAGACGAAGCAAAGGGACCCTTCGTAGGTAGATGACTATCAAGCCATCTATAGAGTAGGGGCACGCAGCACAAGACGATCTTACCTCTTCTGTTCTCGTTCTTGTAGTGGACGGAATGGTAGACATCTCCTATCAAGGTAGGGAGTGGATTCCCCGATGCAAAGATGTGAAAGGCGTCGAAGTCTACAAAGTCGGGCATATTGGGGAACAGAATGATGCCATATATGCACAGAGCAAGGATGGCGTTGAACACGATCCAACATCCGTCTTTGGCACACTGCTGGACCTTTCCCACTATGAACTGCAAGGAGAAACCGGGGACCCTGTTCCAACTAGACAAGACCAACTCGGAGGCATCCAGATGAAGTGAAGGAGCTAGACTAGCCAGATTAGGCTCAGCATCCATATGAACAAAGGGCATCTGACTTTTGATAGGCACACCTAACAAATCAACATACTCCTCTAGTGTGGGTGCGAGAATAAAATCCTGGAAAGTAAAGCATCTCAAAGGAGGATCGTAGAACTGCAGCAGGGCGTGCAACCCATTCAACTCAAACACGGAAGGTTTACGAACCAAGCTGAGCAGTTTCCCATAAGACTTTCTGAATTCATCTCTCACAGAATCATCTGCCAAAGCAATCAAACCAGTCAGCTGAACAACATCAGGGGTGGGGAGCTTGTAAGCCACAGTCTTCCTCAGAGAACCCATAATAGCACAACAAAAGGCAAGGAAACCTGAATCGGGGGAAACGGTACCTGCAACACAGACACACGTTAATGAAATGCAAATGAGTATGCAAAGCAATGTAAAATGCAATCATGCAGCAGGAGATCAAGACAACTGTGTTGTTAAAGTGATGAAGGTGAAGATTCTGTATCAACAAAACCATAATATTGTTCTATCAAGAACAACCATATCTCTGATGAGAAGAAAACCCTGATATCGGACCATAAATCTGCTCTGTCAAGAACAAACACACATCTGATAATAAGGACCTCTGATAAAGGACCATAAATCTGCTCTATCAAGAACACATACATCTCTGAAGATAAGGACCTCTGATACAGGACCATAAATATGCTCTGTCAAGAACACATATACATCTGATGATGAGAACCTCTGATACCAACAAAACTGATTCCCTATTAAGAAAACCAGGTAGTCTGAAGGTTAAGGTTTCCTACAACAAACCCAACCCTGTTCACAGGTATGGACCTAAACTGACACAGGTTCGGCATCCTATGCGGTCATCAGCGTCACAGACATTCAAGAGGGGTGATACGATACCTAGAAGGTGTGGCATCACCATCTCCTGAAGCAGCCTCACTCAGCTGAATCCCAAATGATCGGTCCCCAGAGTCAACAATCCTCCAAACCAACAACCCCTCAGGCCCAAAGGGCCGGAAAAGAAGTCAATCGGGAAAACCTCGTCTGAGCGTGGATTTCATGAGACACTAATGCCTGCAAAGCAAGCACGCGCCCACTAATTTCCACAACTAATGCTAAGTACACTCAAGCCTGGGTCTGGCTTCTCACTCATCAGAATGCCCCTCCCACAACAGCATAGATAATCATATCATACTGAAAATAAAATGCGGGAAATAAATGCGATAAATAAACACGACCCAACAAGTAATCATACAAACGCTAGGATTGACTCTCGCAGGGGACGTTGGATCCCCAAACTGACTCGCATAATGGACGTTGGATCCCTAGGAAACTATCAAGTCCCCAGCAGAGTCGCCAGCTGTCGCTACCGCGAAAATAAGGTGCCGGCAAAACAGAAGAGTCACCATCTTTAGTTATTTATCCCTCGGAACGGGAAAGGAAACGATCGGAAAAACCTGACGAAAAGGTATAAGACAAGGTCATCGCAACCATTGTCTGGGTTCGGTAGTCGGTTACGCAAGGGGAAGGTATTATCACCCATCACGTCCATCGTACTCGATGGGATCCACACTTGTTGTGTTTATCTGACGGGTTGATTTTATCTATCTACCTATCAAGGCTGGCTTAAAAAGAAAAGAAAATGACTCGGCAAAGCGTCGCACTTTATGCCTACGTATTCTCATCAGAGAATGAGAAATCAGAGTCAACGTAGTTCGGCTAACTACGGGTTACAGGGAAGGTGGCTCGCCAATACATCAGTATTGTGCCTACGTACTCTCAACAGGTATGAGAGATCAGAGCTTACGGAGTTCGGGATAATACGGATTATGGGAATTCAGATTCATCTGTTTTTATCGAGTAGGGTTAACAAATAGTTCCAGCAGTTTGGTGTACGCAGCTCGACCCTTGGAGACTCATGCGTTACCGTTTGCGGTAGAACTAGGAGTTAACGACACTCTTTACTTCAGAAAAGCTTCCTTTGAATTATGGACCCACGGGGCAAAAAGGTTTGAAGTTTGTTTTCTGTGTTTTACGGAAGAACTGTTTTTTATGGATGTTTGCAACTAATATCGCACTACAGACTATGACCTGAGAGTGAATGTGTCGCATGTCACCCAAAGGGTGCCATACTAAACATCCAGACTGTTGAAAAGAAACTCTCCAACAATCCTTTCTCAGATAGCTTAAGGTGTTGCACCCTAATTTTTGACTTTAAGATCCCACATCTTTTTGCATCATCGGTATAGTTTATCATCTCTTACATTTTTCATAATATCCAATTTATCAGCTGAAATAAACTTTTTGGGCAGTTTAAGCCGTTTTAGCGGGTAAAATTTATTTTAAAATTTGACAAAACGCTGTATTTTTCCGAATCGTATATTTTTTGCTGATCACTTTGGTGTATTCATTTTATTTTTTCGAGTACTTCGATACCGACCCAATTATTCGTTTTTTTACTGTCTTTATTTCTACATTTAATTAATATATTCTTTTAATTTATCAAATCTTTATTTAAATTTTATTGTAAATATTTTATTCTTTTTATGTTTATCTTTTCCTTATTTTGTGGAACTTTTGAAAAAGTTTTTTGATTTTGTAATAATAATTGAGATTTTGTCCATTTTTTGAGTACTAATACTCCCACAAGCTACTACCTCTAGCATCCAAAATCCCACAAAATCTGAAAAAAAAGGCTAGAAGGACTACTCCATGTACTACCATCATCATTTTCTCTTAAACAACACACTTCATCATAATATCCTACCTAATCTACACACTTTCATCACCACAAAAATACATAACTCATAAGCCATAAATCACATCTACATCACATATCTCATTTCCCTTCACATATATTTTACTGCAAGAAAAACCATTAACATCCACCATAAACTACCTCTTTCATCATCACACATGACATAAGACCCTCCTATAACCATTCTCATAATCCCTTTCACAACCAAGCTCAACTCCTCAAACATTTTCGCTCAACACTGTTTCGCTTACGATTCCGACTGGTAACAACAGTAGCAATATCAACTTTGGGTAACATTTTTCGCCATTTTCAAGCTCTTTCTTCCATTAATTTATTTTGCTCCATGTCTACATCGTAATCCATTGATTTGAGTTGTTAACTTCACTGAAACTCTTTGAACTGGTTGATTTTTAGTTCTAAATTTTTTTCCTAGATGTGTTGTTATTGTTTGTGTGTTGGTATTGTGTGTAACTGAAATTTGTGGAAGATTAACTTGGATTACATGTTGCTTTGATGTCGTTTGATCAGTGTGAAAGTGAAACGCAAACTGGAGAGCGAGACTTGTGTTTGTTTTGCTGGAAATTAATGTAAATAGAGAGAGAAAGCTTATTTCTCATTTTTAGCATATATCAACTTTCAAATGCTATGTTATTTAACATTTTTTTTCTTCTTTTAATAATCATATGTGGTATGTGTAGTATGAGAAGACCATTTGTATGATAAGTGATTTTTATCTTGTTAATTACTATTTAATTCTATTCATTGCTAAGTATAAATTTTAGATGGGTGTGTTTGAAAATTAATTTTTGGTCAAACTTTCTCAATGCATGTGTGATGCAGAACCCCGAGAATGAGTGGAGCGGTGCTTATATCCTCCCTCTTGTTTTATTTTATTTTATTTTTCATTTTTATTTATTTCATTTTTATATTGCTATTTTTAATATCTTTTATTTTACATTTCTAGAGTATTTTTTTAAAAAAAGAAACTAAAACCAAAAATATTTCTAATTATTTACTTCTTGTTATATGAGTTGTCATTTTTCTTTTATCAATTTGTCAACTATATTTTAAAATGTAAAGAGATTTTTTTTTGTTTCTAATTGTTTTTTATTTTTATAATAAAATAAAAAAATATGTTGTATTTATTAGTTAATATAAATATTCTTATTTAATTTTATTAATTAAATTATTAGTTAGTCTTATCAAATATTAATATTTAAATTAATTAATAATTCTCTTGTTAGAGTCAGTTAACATTTACAACTTAGGCTTAGAGTCGTCGTTGCTCTATTTAGTCGTCCCGCCGTGGATATTCCCCTATTTGCTAACATAACTTTAGTTTAGAGTCTTCGTACTCTATGTAGGTGTCTCTTAGCAGACATTTACTTTCCCTTTAGAACATTGACCACAGTCAAGAGTTCTTCACCCCTAGTAGGGGAACTACGAACGCTCTGATTTCTCAAAGTTCCTTTTGAGAATACGTAGGCACAAGGCCCCGATCCTTGGCGAGCAACCTTTTTCTTTTTTCTTTGTTTCCAACCTTTTCATTTTTTCCTTCGTTTCAACCTTTATATCTTTACCCCTAACACATTTTCTTTAGCAAGCAAACTTTAGCAAACACAAATATTAACAAGAGGTTCCTGTAGAATACTACAGATGTTTAGGATGTGAAATAACTACCCTACGCATAACCAACTCCCGAACCTTTAGATCTCTCTTTGCTCAGCTTTAGGCCTTGCCTTTTGCTTTGCGTTTTTATAGGTCTTTCTTTCTTTAAACCTTTCCTTTTGGATAAATTAAAGTTCGGTTGTGAATTTAAGAATTAAGATTCAAGTTAATCAATAGCTTGGTATCACGATTCTCACCGCAACAGAAATGGCGACTTCACTGGGGATTCCCCCTAAGAGGGTTAAGCCCACCTTGTTTATATTTGTGTTTGCTATATGTTTGCTTGTTTTTATATTTGTATATTTGTACATATATCTGTCTGTGCTTGGGTTTTCTGTATGCAGGGTTGTTACTTTGAGTGGTGAGGATAAGTCCTATACCCGGACTTGAGTGCACTTATGATAGGATGGTGGTATATTCAAGAAGGCTTATAGGGAGTTGATTCCCGACCAAGCTAACTTGAGAAACCACCGCTCAGTGGAGGCCCTCTTGAGAGTTAGTTTTGTTGAACGAGTATTCGTGAAAACATTACTACTTTCGATTTAGGAGCCTTTGACACTGAGGACCTTTAGTTACCTTTTATCCCCACTTGGCCTTTTAGGACGTAGTGCGATGACTATAAGGGGGTATTCCCGAAGTAGTTGATACGCGATACTACACTTGGACGAGACTCTCTTGAGAATATTATCGACTACCGAGTGATTTGGGAAATTGATAATATTTGAAAGATGGGTTGTTGACTCTGGGAACTTTGTTAGAACCCGTTGTGCAGGTACTTTACCCCTAATACATACCTTGTGGTTGGTTCTTTACCCAAACCTCATGCTGTGATCTCGAACCTTTGATCCTGTTATGTGTGTTTTGCATCCCATCTCGCATAGCATCGTATTGCATTGCATTTGCATCTTTGCATGGTTCGTTGCATACCTCTGTTTGTCCAGTCGCTCATCTCCAGTTGTCTTCATCGTCCAGTGTGCCTTTGAGTCGTCAAGCTGATTCCTCGACACCGATATCGGACTAGAGCTAACTATAGACGCAAGATGTCAGAACAGGAAGTACACAATGCAGAAGTCCGAATGGAGATCGATGAGTTGAAGTCGGGCATGACTAAACTTACTGAGATGCTTCAAGTATTAATTGCCAGAGGAGAGCCATCTCAAAGGACTATCATTCAAGAAGTTTCAAATGCTGACCCTCCTCCTGTTCAAATGCCACCATCTACTTGGCCAGAGTTTGGTTTACCTCCTAACTACTCTCCACTTCTTGCATCTACTGCTATGATTGGTCCGACTATCAGACCAGTTTTTCAAGCTCCCATCTTTACAGAGCCCAGACCTGTGGTCCATGCTGTTGCTTAGAACGGCCAAGCTCCCTTTGAGACTCCTTTCTTTGATTACAATGCTGCTAGTGCTCAAGGTGAGGACCGTGAAGATTTTGTTGAGCCTGAGATTGTCCGTGAACAGTTTCATAATATAGACAAGAGACTCAAAGCTGTTGAGGGAACTGACTTCTTCAACATTGATGCAGACAATATGTGCTTAGTCTCTGGTCTGGTTATTCCTACAAAGTTCAAGACTCCAGAGTTTGTGAAATATAAGGGGCACTCATGTCCAAGAGCCCATTTGGTCATGTACTACCGAAGGATGGCAGCCTACACCAACAACCAGAAGCTGCTCATCCACTGCTTTCAAGACAGTTTGAGTGGTGCCTCTCTAAAGTGGTATATGAATTTAGAACATAACAGCGTCCACTGCTTCCAAGATCTCGCCAATGCCTTCATGAGACAATACAAATATAATCTAGATATGGCTCCTGACCGTCGTCAACTTCAAAACATGTCTCAAAATGAGAAAGAATCATTTAAAGAATACGCTCAACGTTGGAGAGAGTTGGCTTCCCAAGTTGAACCCCCTCTAGCAGAGAAAGAGCTAACTGGAATGTTCATGGATACTTTGTCTCCTTTCTATTGGGAAAAGATGATTGGGAGCGTCTCTTCGAGCTTTACAGATCTGGTAACCATCGGCCAAAGGTTAGAAGAAGGGATAAAAAATGGTAAAGTGTCCAAAGTTGCTGAATCTTCTAACGGTGCAAAGAAATCCTTTGGGACTTTCCATAAGAAGAAGGAAGAGCAAACTAACGCTGTCATGGTTGAAGTGAGAAATCCTCGTCCTCAGCCAAGGTATAACCACCCTGCTATTGCTGCCGTTACTGCTGCTGCTGCTCCACGACCAGCTCAGATTCCTCAACGTCTAACTGTTGGACAAAACCAATATCGAAATAGGAATCAATTTGATCCTATTCCCATGACATATACAGAACTTTATCCTGATCTGGTTCGACAAGGGTTGATTACTACAAAGGCTTTGCAAACTCCTAATCCTCCTCCAGCTGGATTTAGAGCTGACCTCCATTGTGCTTTTCATGAGGGTGCCCCAGGCCACGACTTGGAACATTGTTATGCACTGAAAGCCAGAGTGCGTGAGCTGATTAAAACCGGAATCCTTGGTTTTAAGGATAATCATCCGAATGTCCAGAATAATCCATTGCCATAACATCAAAAGTGAAGTTTTGGTCGACTCCAGCGGACTATCCTTTTTTTGAGCGCCAGTGTTTCAGACAGGACAAATTTAGTCACTAGGCCTTTTGTTTCTCATTGTTTGCATTTTCCTTCATTTTGTTTAAGCTTGTTTGCTTTTATTTAGTGTTTGTACTTTCATCTTAATGAATGAGCATCACAACTTTTGATTTCAAATCATTTTGCCTATTGTTTGCACTTTTATGCTTTATCTTTCAAATATTTACTCCTTGTCCAAATTTTTGATTATGCAAATATTTGAGGGAGGATGATGAAAACGCTATACCCATAACTGTTGTCAGTATGCTTTCAATCAAACTTTGTTGATGATGTAAGGCATTGTTTCAACTCCCAAACACTGGAGAAATAAGGAAGTTAATCCCTTGTCAACCCCTTTCGAGCCTAGAAGTTGGAGTTTCTTTCTTTACAAAAACCCGCAGTTTTAACCTTGGGGTGGGTAGTTCTCAGTTAACTTGGTTGTGTGTTCACGTAAGACACCTTTTATATAAAGGTTGCAACCACAATTTATATTCCTTCGCACACAACAAACAAGTGTCAAAGATGTTTTTCAAGTCAAAATGTCGATGATGGTTTACCGTGATCATTAAGCTAGGCAGTCACTCTCTTTCAAAAAAAAAACAAAAGAAAAGCCCGCTAAGTCAAAACCTATGAAGGAGACTTAGGAAAAGCTGGGGCATCCCGCTGACTGTAAGCTTCAAAAGAAACAGTTCAGGCAAAAATTAGGGACAATAAAAGGGAGGAGATCTTTAAACCCTTCATCATGAAAATCCTTTAATTTCAAAACAACCAAATGTTGTAAAGAAGCGGTGACTGCCTTTTCAAAAAGTCTGTTAACTTCTGAACCATCATCATTACTATCATCAGTGCAATTCCTAATCTATGGGAACCTGAGCACATAGTCTGATTTAACTGAGCATAGGACTGGAGATTATCACGTAGATTGGGTGGGTACAAATAAAATTTGAGCCTTTATCCTTTGTTTCTTAAACCGTGAACCAGACCACATTACAACCCTCAAAAGACCTAACTGAAGCAAGGTTATTTTGAAAGCATACTACAACAAGGTTACGTACACTGACTCCAAAATATTTTTGCAAATCAATTAGTTTAGCAGTACACCTTTGTTTTAAACTTTGAGTGTCTTGAACCGCTGTGTTCCGATCAATGACTCTTTTACTTTGCATCTTTCAAAAATGATTTTGATTTCAAAAGTTGCATGAACTTTACATTACCATGTTTGTATGAACACTTTTGTTTGCAAGCTGGCTTTCCTCTCAAGGAATTTTCAAACATTGAGAAACTTGGTCAAATGATCCTATCAGGGGCAAGTTCCTTTTACATCCTGTCTAAGAATCAATTCAATATTTGTTCAAGGCATGGTATTCTCAGATTTGGCTTATCCAGAATATATTTCAAGACTCAGACTGGGGCAAGCTCTCCAAGCACCCAATCGATCAGTCATCTTCAACATCAAGACAAGCTGAAGTAATTATCAGTTCATCTACAACAGACAGCTAAATTGGGGCAATTTACTTGAAGAAACCCCAAGCATCTCTTTATCCATCCTACAAGGATCGTCTATTTTGATACAATTTATCAGTGTGGCAGAGATGTGTTCAGCAGTAGCATATTTAGTCCCCAAGCAGTATGACAGTGATCTCCGTGTTGAGGAATCAGTCTTCCAGTCTTGTCTTCTCACCAAAAGAGTCGAGCCTTGTCGTTGACATTTGCATTTGCATTTGATCATATGTCATCTGCATAATTTATGCATGCGTATATCATAAGCATAATTCATATACATGTGCACATCATGGGTGTTTTATTCCCCATTTGCTTTTCCTCCCGAGGTCGTGTATTACTCGCGTCTTACCTTGTGGACGAATTTATTTTACTTGGGTGTTTTATTCCCCATTTACCTGGCATCATGGTGTTTTATTCCCATTTGCTCTCCTTCTCCCGAGGTCGTGTTTTACTCGCGTCTTACCTTGTGGATGAATTTATTTTACTTGGGTGTTTTATTCCCCATTTACCTGGCATCATGGGTGTTTTATTCCCCATCTGATTTTCCCCAAGGTCGTGTTTTACTCGCGTCTTACCTTGTGGACGAAGTCCAACTCACTTGGCACCTACCAAACAAGTTTGTGTCGCAATTATCTGATGGTTTTCCAGATATTTATTTCTCTTTCTGATGGTTTCCCAGATTGAGTCTTTGTTCTTTGTTCTGATGTTCTTCCAGAACATATCTGATGGTTTTCCAGATACTTACCTTGATTCTGATGTTTTTCCAGAATCTATCCGATGTTTTTCTGGAGTTGTTTCTCTCTCTGATGGGTTCCCAGATTGAGTCTTTGTTCTTTGTTCTGATGTTCTTCCAGGACTTATCTGATGGTTTTCCAGATATTTATTTCTCTTTCTGATGGTTTTCCAGATTGAGTCTCTATTCTGATGTTCTTCCAGAACATATCTAATGGTTTTCCAGATATTTACCTTGATTATGATGCTTTACCAGAATTTATTTCTTTTGCCGTCTGATGTTTTTCCAGATGTGTCTGTAAATTCTGATGTTTTACCAGAATTTATCTCTTCTGCGTCTGATGTTCTCCCAGATGTGTCTTTTGTTCTAACGTTCTCCCAGAACCCCTTTGTGTCTATCTGACGTTCTTCCAGATATGACCCTGTTTATCTAATGATGTCTTCAATTTGTTTTTGACTTTGGTTAACAACTGCTGAGTTTTATTTTCAAATCTGTTTCTATACTCCATCCAATGCTTTTTTAGATGTGTTCCGGAGTTTATTCAACGCTCTTCTGACAAAACCTCTGGTGACTGTGACTTTTTCCCCAGTAAGTTTCATTTGCTTTCCATATGTTTCTGTTATCTCACTGTGTGTTATTTCCAGCATCTGATGCTTTTCCGGATGTCTGTGTCTTTGTCTAGGGTTTGTCCCTCTCCTTCCAAGTATTACTGGATACTCTTTGTCACCTTGACACGTGTCCATTTTTTTTTTCCTCAGTTGTGTCTGCTAGATACTTTTTCCCGTGAAGTTGTCAGTCTTTCCCCGGTGGAGTTGCAGCATCTTCCCAATATATATTCGTCTCCTATGGCGTCTTTCCTCATAGAATCTTTGTCTTGCATATCATATCATATCATAAGTATTTTGTGGCATCTTAAGGTCAAAAATTGTGCATGTTTGTATTTAAGTCTCTCCGACTGTGTCGAGACGAAAATTTCAATTTTCACCTCTCTGGATCGAAGAAACTTAAATAGGGGCATCTGTTGCACCCTAATTTTTGACTTTAAGATCCCACATCTTTTTGCATCATCGGTATAGTTTATCATCTCTTACATTTTTCATAATATCCAATTTATCAGCTGAAATAAACTTTTTGGGCAGTTTAAGCCGTTTTAGCGGGTAAAATTTATTTTAAAATTTGACAAAACGCTGTATTTTTCCGAATCGTATATTTTTTGCTGATCACTTTGGTGTATTCATTTTATTTTTTCGAGTACTTCGATACCGACCCAATTATTCGTTTTTTTACTGTCTTTATTTCTACATTTAATTAATATATTCTTTTAATTTATCAAATCTTTATTTAAATTTTATTGTAAATATTTTATTCTTTTTATGTTTATCTTTTCCTTATTTTGTGGAACTTTTGAAAAAGTTTTTTGATTTTGTAATAATAATTGAGATTTTGTCCATTTTTTGAGTACTAATACTCCCACAAGCTACTACCTCTAGCATCCAAAATCCCACAAAATCTGAAAAAAAAGGCTAGAAGGACTACTCCATGTACTACCATCATCATTTTCTCTTAAACAACACACTTCATCATAATATCCTACCTAATCTACACACTTTCATCACCACAAAAATACATAACTCATAAGCCATAAATCACATCTACATCACATATCTCATTTCCCTTCACATATATTTTACTGCAAGAAAAACCATTAACATCCACCATAAACTACCTCTTTCATCATCACACATGACATAAGACCCTCCTATAACCATTCTCATAATCCTTTTCACAACCAAGCTCAACTCCTCAAACATTTTCGCTCAACACTGTTTCGCTTACGATTCCGACTGGTAACAACAGTAGCAATATCAACTTTGGGTAACATTTTTCGCCATTTTCAAGCTCTTTCTTCCATTAATTTATTTTGCTCCATGTCTACATCGTAATCCATTGATTTGAGTTGTTAACTTCACTGAAACTCTTTGAACTGGTTGATTTTTAGTTCTAAATTTTTTTCCTAGATGTGTTGTTATTGTTTGTGTGTTGGTATTGTGTGTAACTGAAATTTGTGGAAGATTAACTTGGATTACATGTTGCTTTGATGTCGTTTGATCAGTGTGAAAGTGAAACGCAAACTGGAGAGCGAGACTTGTGTTTGTTTTGCTGGAAATTAATGTAAATAGAGAGAGAAAGCTTATTTCTCATTTTTAGCATATATCAACTTTCAAATGCTATGTTATTTAACATTTTTTTTCTTCTTTTAATAATCATATGTGGTATGTGTAGTATGAGAAGACCATTTGTATGATAAGTGATTTTTATCTTGTTAATTACTATTTAATTCTATTCATTGCTAAGTATAAATTTTAGATGGGTGTGTTTGAAAATTAATTTTTGGTCAAACTTTCTCAATGCATGTGTGATGCAGAACCCCGAGAATGAGTGGAGCGGTGCTTATATCCTCCCTCTTGTTTTATTTTATTTTATTTTTCATTTTTATTTATTTCATTTTTATATTGCTATTTTTAATATCTTTTATTTTACATTTCTAGAGTATTTTTTTAAAAAAAGAAACTAAAACCAAAAATATTTCTAATTATTTACTTCTTGTTATATGAGTTGTCATTTTTCTTTTATCAATTTGTCAACTATATTTTAAAATGTAAAGAGATTTTTTTTTGTTTCTAATTGTTTTTTATTTTTATAATAAAATAAAAAAATATGTTGTATTTATTAGTTAATATAAATATTCTTATTTAATTTTATTAATTAAATTATTAGTTAGTCTTATCAAATATTAATATTTAAATTAATTAATAATTCTCTTGTTAGAGTCAGTTAACATTTACAACTTAGGCTTAGAGTCGTCGTTGCTCTATTTAGTCGTCCCGCCGTGGATATTCCCCTATTTGCTAACATAACTTTAGTTTAGAGTCTTCGTACTCTATGTAGGTGTCTCTTAGCAGACATTTACTTTCCCTTTAGAACATTGACCACAGTAAAGAGTTCTTCACCCCTAGTAGGGGAACTACGAACGCTCTGATTTCTCAAAGTTCCTTTTGAGAATACGTAGGCACAAGGCCCCGATCCTTGGCGAGCAACCTTTTTCTTTTTTCTTTGTTTCCAACCTTTTCATTTTTTCCTTCGTTTCAACCTTTATATCTTTACCCCTAACACATTTTCTTTAGCAAGCAAACTTTAGCAAACACAAATATTAACAAGAGGTTCCTGTAGAATACTACAGATGTTTAGGATGTGAAATAACTACCCTACGCATAACCAACCCCCGAACCTTTAGATCTCTCTTTGCTCAGCTTTAGGCCTTGCCTTTTGCTTTGCGTTTTTATAGGTCTTTCTTTCTTTAAACCTTTCCTTTTGGATAAATTAAAGTTCGGTTGTGAATTTAAGAATTAAGATTCAAGTTAATCAATAGCTTGGTATCACGATTCTCACCGCAACATAAGGCTCATAACGTACGACGTCAGTTAACCTTTATTACTGTATTTTAATTTGTTTTGAGATGAGAAGAGAGAACGAACAAGTTCAACTAAGGGGAGACTATCAAGTCCGAATGTTGTCATGCCAAGGATTCATCCTATGGTTGAGGTTTGAAACAGGGAACTCCTAGAAGTTATCATGCATAGGTTTCAACCTAAAGTTCTAATCATCACTTCCTTATCAAAGGAAGTGAGAGTCCTAGGGGATCATGTCAATGGTAAACAGAAACAGATAAAGCATCAGCTTAAACAGTAAACAGTAAACGACTGTAAAATGCATGCAATGCAAGTGAGGGAGGAAATGTGTGTGGGACATCAGCCTCCACAAGCTCATCTCAACCTCAAGCCAGATATGAATAACTGCAATCATACAGAGGAAATGAAAATTCCATCAAGCAAACACACCAGACCACATAGGCAAGGGAGCTGGGCTCTACCAAATACCAGCAAGCAAAGCCATACAGTAAAAATACAAGCAGAGGGAGCAACTCAACCCCTAGTGCAACATGCTCCTAGCTTAAATCAGTCTAAACATGAACTTATTCTAATGCATCAAGCAAATCAAACAAGTCACAGCAATACAGTTACACAGAAAGACAACAGACAGGAAAGAAAGCAGATCAACAGCTCCTCACAGCTAAGCTCTCCTCTGACATCAGTCCAGTCCTCAGTCTTCAACAGCTCTTCAGGGCTTTCATCCTCAATAGCAAGTGTCAAATTGCTTCTTCAGGCTTCTAATACATCAAACATAAGTATCAACTTATTCTTCTTCCCCAAGCTTCAGGTCTAGGTAGACTCCACCTCCAGGCTTCAACCCCAATAGCAAGTATCAACTTGTTCCTTCAGGCTCTCAATGCATCAAGCACACAAGTATCAACTTGTTTCTCAAGCTTAAGCTTTCTTCCCTCTCACAAGTATCAACCTGTTCTTCATCTTTTTCAAGCTTCAGCTCTTTCCTCTTCACAAGTATCAACTTGCTCTTCATGATCTTCAAGCTTCAGCTTCAATGGGAGTCTTCAAATATAGAGGGAAGTATCAACCTCTAGCCTCTTCAATCTTCTGACAAGGGACTCTATCCTCTAACAAAGGAGAAATATTCATTTAACAAGAGCAAAGTTTGGATGATTGGTAGCAGAGTGAAGACCAAAGGTCACCACTAAGCATCCTATCATCAGAGAAAGGGACCCTCAAAGGTTCTACCAGCTTGTAAAGAGCCACACATCCTACCAAAGGAGGGATGAGGCCTTCACAAGGGGACCTTACATCATAGGGAAGAATGGAAGTGATCAACACCTTCCATGTTTATGAAGGAAGATAATCTATCTAGAAGCTCTGCCTACAAACCCTAATCTTAACACCTAATCAACACTACACCAAAAGAAGGGAAGATCTTCACATCCAAGCTTCTTCAAGCACTCCATTGAATCTTCAACTTGCTTTCATCATCCACCAAGGGCAAGAGAGACAAAACCCTAATCTAAGGGAACTAAAGAAGTCATTCTAGTTGAATTAGTGCATTAGAATCATCCAAAGTTAGCACTTAAACTAAAATCAAACAAAAATAGTAAACTTCCTTGTAAATTTCTACAAAAATTCCTAAGGGACCCTAATTCAATCATGAATCTACCATACAAAATTCAGAGGTTGAATCATCCACCAAGTTCTAGATATAAAACCTAAATCATAAGGTATTAACCATAAACCCTAAAAATGGAGCTCCTAAAGTTCCAACTTAAAACTACCACTTACATTCATCACAAAAATGTGGGAAAAATATAGGGGGACATGCATATCTATGCTAGCTACACACAAAAAACCAAGGCAAGAATCATCATCAAATGATCAAACCAAATTCAACAAAATAAAGTATCAACCATGGTCATTTTAATATCAATTAAAATTCAACAAATGCTAATAAAATAAAAAATGCATGAAATATTAATATTTTTTATCTAAAAAAAACTAGATTCAATCATGAATCCATGGAAAAAAGAATGGAATTATTTGAGTCATTTTTCAATTTTTTATGGATTATTTACTAAACTATGCAAAATGAAGAAAATAAAATGGAAAACATGGAAATTGGTAAAACAAGCGTGGCAAATAGCACATATTTCCAGTTCATTTCAGTGTTAGGCCCAAAAGGGGGGTGTGGACATCAAAGTTGCACTAAGCCCACCCAGATTACTTTAATGAAACGCAGCGTTGAAGCTGCTCAGAATCCTTCACAAAGTTAAATCAATTCGTGGCCCTTGGATCATCACCTGGTCAAAGTCTCACCCCAGATCTAATGGCTACCAACTCATCTTCTTCCTTTTGAATTTCTGAAACTTCCTCCACCTGCACGCACGAAGGTCACCGCCGGTGACTTTTCCGGTCAGCCTCATCCAACCATAATTCTCTCTACAGACCTCCATTCCACATGGTTTCTACACGAATCTTGTCCCAAATTTCCCAAGGAATCCACCTATACTACTCAATCATTCTAAAAACTCAAAAATCCAAGAATAGCAATCTCAACCAAAAATTGCATAAACCCTAAATTGTCACTAATCTCCAAATTAATGATCCAGAAAGCCTCCTACACTAATCTACAATGCATCTAACCTAACAAATCCTATTGATTATGCTTGAATTAAGCCAGGGATTGAAGTTTACATACCTGTAATTTCTTGATGAACAGAGTGGTCAAAGCTTCAAATCAACCTTCAATAAGCTCCAGATTCCTTCAATGGAGTATGACCTAGCTTCTGTATGCAACAAACTTGATTGAAATGCCTTGAATTCTTGAACCCGATTCTGAGTTGCAGATGAAGAATTCCAAGTGCCAATTCCCAATTCTTCCACGATCTTGCCTTGGATTCAATCTGGGATCAATCACTAACACTAGAGCAAGCTATTGGGAGCAAAAGAATGGATTGAAACTGATCCAAACCTTGTAACAGAATTGGATTTGCAAGAGGAAATTTCAAAGTTCAATCTTACTATTCTCCCTCAATTCTCACCAACCAGTGCTCTGAATCACTTCATATGCTTATATAGGACATGAATGAACGATCTAGAGAGTTCTGGATCAATCTAATGAGAATTTCAATATCTCATGTCATGGAAAATGTCATCTCATGCCATCCTCATACCAGTTCAGGTTATAGCTTGCATTTGCCCTTCAACCTTGTTCAATTTCTTTCCACATGAGATTCTGAGTGTGTTTGAATGTGTTAGCACCTTGGTTTTGCACTTGTGTGTAGTTTGGCATATGTAACTTATGTCTTAAGCAAGCAAATGCAACTCCATGATTTTGACCTCAAATGAGAAAAGTGTTATTGCCATTGTCTTTAAAATGAATTTTACAATCAAAATGACCTATAAGTTTGTCTCATTTGGTCACCAAATGAATTATTTGAATTTTTGACCATTAAATCCTTTTAATTCTTCCTTTTTTCAAAATTTCTTAAACCAAGTCTCTCCTTGAGCCATTTCAATGCCTCCTTGATGCATGGTCAAGGTTAAAACCCCATTTTGAGAAACTTGCTAGTTGAACAAAACTTCATTTGAGGCCTCTAAGTTGGTGAAAATGGCCTATGATCACAAATGACCTATAATCACCAAATGTCCAAAATACCCTTGACTTGTCAAAGCCATAACTTGAGTTCTACAAATCTTATCAAGGACTTCTAGTACTCTATAGAAATCTAAGAGGATAAGGAACAACATTCATGTTGATCAAAAGTTCATAGGGATCATCCTTCTTGGGCAAAAGTTTCATGCAAGTTGGGTAACTTTCAAGCTCCAAATTCACATTCCTCAGATGACTTGTAACTTGTCAAAGCCATAACTTGAGTTCTACAAATCCTATCAAGGACTTCTAGCACTAAAATTAAATCTAAGATCATGCTCTACAACAATCATGTTGGGGATAAAATGAGATGACAATCACATCTTGAGCTAAATTGCCTTGAAGTCAAGGGTCAAACTAGGGGATTTTACACTGTCAAGCCTTAGAAACCCTAGCTTGAAACTTCTCAAACTCTTCAATCATGATGAGTTAACCTTGGAATCATCCTTAGAACATCTTGATGTATCAATCCATGATCACATGGCTCTTGAATTAGGTTTCAACCTCCTCCAAATCATCAGTTGACTTAGGGTTGACCCAATCAAACCCTAATTGCACCACTCATGGCTGAGTCTTCTTAATCTTGCACAATGACCTGTCTAGGCCTCAAAGTGATCCTCAACACTTCTCATGAGCTCTCTCAAGACCTCAAGTCCAACTTCATGGCTTCAGAATCATCTGATGGCTTTCCACAACTTTCAAGTTTGGAGGCTTACACACTTGGCTTCAATCACTCTCTCTGAGGATCTTTTAACTTCTCTGACAAGGATATCAACCCTTGAACACCTGAATAAGCCTCCCAGCTAGCTTCAAAGTCTTGTGTAGCCCTTGATTGGTAATCATAGCTCTTGATCTCCTGCATACGTGTCAATGAAATGCAAATGATAATGCTAATGTGAATGAAATGAAACATAAGCTAGGTAAAGAAAAGTTGGGAAAATTTTGGGGTGCAACACAAACAGATCAATGTGAAGTAATTCTAATGGTCTTGAAGTTGAAACAACATTTTTAGTTTTAAAAGAAGATTTTGAAAATTTTCCTTTTTGACATGCTTCACAAAGAGCATCTGAGTTGAACTTCAACTTAGGAAGTCCTCTGACCAGATTGAGTTTATTAATCTGAGATATACGTCTCATATTAATATGCCCCAATATTCTATGCTAGACCCATTGCTCATCATTAACAGACAAAAGGAATTTAACATTTTGAACCTTAAGTTCTGAAAGATTTATTTTGTAAATGTTGTTCTTCCTCTTTCCATTAAATAGGATTGAGCCATCCTTCTGACTAACAGCTTTACAACATTGTTGATTAAAGATTATGTCATAACCATTGTCACTTAATTGACTTATGGACAATAGATTATGCTTTAATCCTTCTACAAGAAGAACATTAGATATAGAGGGAAGGTTACCATTGCCAATAGTACCAGAGCCAATAATCTTGCCCTTCTGATTCCCTCCAAACTTAACTTCTCCTCCAGATTTAAGCTCTGGGCTTTGGAACATAAACCTTTCTCCCGTCATGTGACGTGAGCATCCAAAGTCCAAGTACCATGACTGGTGTCTTGACTTTTCTGCTAAATACATCTGCAACAGGGATTATCTTATCCTTAGGTACCTAGATCTTTTTGGGTCCTTTTGGGTTAGTTGCCTTGGAAGTTTGTCTGAACTTCTGTCTTTTTACAACAGTTTTGTTCTGACTGACTTTTGGCTTAAACACAGGAACATTCTGATCAGAACGTGTGTGTTTAATATCATTCAGATGACCAAACTTAAAATGAGAATATAAGGGAGTCTTCTTAATGATGTGTTTATCAACAGGCATTGGATTTAAATCCTTTCCAGAGGAAGATTCATATCCAATTCCTTTCCTGTTGTTTATGTTAACTCCATAGATCATTCAAGCCATCTTGCTTCTATCTAAGCTTTTAGCCAGAAACTTCTGAAAGCTGAAGTCATATTCTTCTAAAATATTTTTGCATTTTGACTTAGTTTCAGATTCAGAGTCTTGTTGAGCTTTTTCAAAATTGGTTTTCATTTTCAAATTGTTTTCTTTGAGCTCAGCAACTTCTGACTTTAACAGATTATTCTCAGATTCAAGATTGCATTTAAGCTTCTTGCATTTGAGCTTAATCTGGTTATAGTTTTTCAGGACTTCTGATAAAACTTTAATAAGCTCTTCCCTAGTGAGATCAGAAAGTACCTCTTCTGAGTCAGATTCAGAATCAGATTTAGATCCAGATGATCCTTCATTCTGATCTTCCATGCCTGCCATCAGAGCCATGTTGGTGCATTCATCTTCAGATTCTGATGAAGATCCAGATTCATCTGAATCATCCCATGTTGCCATTAGAACCTTCTTCTTTTTGTCAAACTTTCTCTTTGGCTTTTCCTTTAGAAGCTTTGGACATTCATTTTTGTAATGGCCAGGTTCTTTGCATTCAAAGCAAACAACCTCCTTCTTTCCAGATCTTTTTGGTCCAGAGGACTCCTTGCGTTGATCTGGCTTTTTGAAGTTCTTGAACTTCCTCTGTTTGTGCTTCCAGAGTCTGTTGATTCTTCTGGACAGCAAGGACAATTCATCTTCTTCAGAAGAAGAAGACTCTTCAGAACTTTCTTCTAACACCTGCAAAGCTTTCACAGATTTGTTAGATTTTAAGGCAATTGACTTACCTTTCTTTTGAGGCTCATCTTCCTCAAGTTCAATTTCATGGCTCCTCATTGAGCTGATTAGTTCCTCCAATGTGAACTTGTTCAGATCTTTAGTTAGCTTCAGAGCAGTGACCATAGGTCTCCATCTGATGGGCATGCTTTTGATGATCTTCTTCACATGATTAGCAGTTGAGTAGCCTTTGTCCAGCATTTTTAGACCAGTTGTGAGGATCTGGAATCTAGAGAACATAGTTTCTATAGATTCAGATTCTTCCATTTTGAACGTTTCATACTTCTATATTAGCGCCAGAGCCTTGGTCTCTTTAACTTGTAAGTTTCCTTCGTGTGTCATCTTTAAAGACTCAAACAAGTCAAATGCAGTTTCTCTGTTGGTGATCTTCTCATGCTCAGTATGAGATATTGCATTTAACAAGATTGTTCTAGCATTGTGATGATTTTTGAACTCCTTCTTTTGGGCTTCAGTTATAGATTTTCTATCAATTTTCTTTCCATCCCCATCAGTGGGATGAACATACCCATCAATGACTAAGTCCCATAAATCAGCATCATAACCAAGGAAGAAACTCTCTATTTTGTCCTTCCAATAGTCAAATTTCTCCCCATCAAACATAGGGGGTTTTGTGCTGATTCTATCCCTTTCTTCATATCTGTTGTTGCTGTTAGATGTTGAAGTTTCAGCCATAATAACAACCAAGAAAAAATATCAAAGTTTTCTCACTGGATATTTTCTGTCACGGTGAAGTGGTAGCACACACAGAACCGGAGCTCTGATGCCAACTGAAGGTGAGAAAATACTTAGAAAGGGGGAGGGGGTTGAATAAGTATAGAGAAAATATTATGGCAATAATAACTCAAATATTTTTATCCTGGTTCATTGAACTCAACTACTCCAGTCCACCCTATCAAGAGTGATTTGCCTTTCTCCACAAGGACTTAATCCACTATTAATCAAACTGATTACAATAGCAAGCACTAAAAGCAACTATTTTTAGTCTTCTCAAGAACTACTGACCACAACTGGATCTTCTCAAGGAACTTTTACAATCAAAAGTAAACTAAAACAAGTGTTTGAATGCTTCTAAGTAAGCTATATCACAACTGTGATTTACCTTAAGTTTTAAGAACGTATGAAATAAATTCAGCAAAGAGAATAAATTGAATGAGAGCTTTTCAATGAATTTCTTTCAATAATCGTCAACTTAAGAAGAGTGTTGGAGACTTGCTTTTATAGGCACAGAAGTCCAAGACATTTGTTCTTTGAAGACCGTGTACTGAAAAGAGTTGTAACCTTTTTGTCTTCACATCACTTGACCTTTCCTAGAAATAGAACGTTCAGAGAAATCCTTTTTTCCTGAGTTCTTGTGTCTAGCATAAATGAGGAAAGAGTCGTTTGGCCTAACCAACGGACATAACTTTGAATTCTTCTTCAACAAGTTTCTAATTCTCAGCAAATAACATCAGAGCCTTGAGTGATCAGAGTCTTTGATGTTCATCAGAGTTTGCTGAATCAGAGTGTTACAGCAAGTGTGCTTTAGCGTGTGATAATTCAGAGCAGAGTTTGGAATCAGATCCTTAGTACTAGCGTAGTACTATCAGAGTCTGCTGAAAAACTGTGCTTGAAACTCTTCATACAAGGTCTTCATACTATGCTTCAGATGTTTTTGTAGCTTCTACTTCAGATCCTTCTGTAGGCAGCGCTCAGAGTTTTCTGTAGGCAGCATTCAGATTCTTCTAATAGATGCTTCTGACGCTTCAGAGCCTTGCATAAATCAACATTCAGATCTAATTTGCTTTCACAATAATATTCACTTTAATATCTGCAGCAAAAATACTTGAACAAATTTTAGAGTATATAATTTCTTAATACAAAATTTTGTAAGAGTTATCATCAAAACATAGAGATATAATTAAGAACCAATCTATGTTCTAACATCGGTATGTAATCACAACCGGTCGGAGGGGGGTTAAGTAAACCGTGACATGGAATTTAAATGAAATAATAGTTTCTGGTCTCTGTTTCTTTTGCCAAAATTAATAACTTTTGTCATAAGTGAAAAAGTAACGAAGGCTAAAATTAATAGAGTGAGAGTTTGCGGTTTTAATCGAATAGCTGAAATAAAACATTAGGCTTAAATACAGCGAGAGCTCTTTGAGTTTATTTAGGATTTATCTGTTTCCAAAAAGTATTTTTATCTGCAAAATGAGAGAGCGAGAGCTGCATTTTGATTTAAGAGCATAGTCTAAGTCAAGAGAACGAAAGTGTGAGATAAGGGATTTTAAATGGGTATTTTCTACAGAATAACAATTCTTTCTTTTTAAAACCAAACGTCCACGAATTACCGAACCCCTGATGAATGATAAAGATTATATACCGATATTTAGCAATATCTTATTTTAATTAGAACTTTAATTCGGCACTTATTTTATTTTTCGCACCCTAAAAATTAGAAATTCATTAGCCTTAGCTTTACATAGTAGCATTAGATAGCGGTAGATCGACTCTTGGTCCTTTGGGTTTGATAATCTTTTAAAACTACACGATCAAACTGTGCACTTGCAGTCGTGAAGCATTTAGACTACTAAATAGCCGATCAACCCATGTTAGGATCAATTTAGGTACATCTAAAGTCCTACTCATGGTAGGCAATGTTTGCATATCTTGTTGTGTTGTTTTGTTGAGTTTCAGTTTTTGAGTTCAAAACTTTTCTCCTTCGATTCACCGTGAAAACCTGTTCATTTTTAAAAACTAATGGTGGATTTAAGATCAACATGGAATTCTGAGTGGAGGGGTGGTCTTTATTTTCATTTTTGAGGTTTTTGTTGAAGCTCCCATGGCTTTTTGGCCAGAGAAGACGATCGGAGCTAGGGCTCCGACGTCTCTGAAGGTGGAAGATGTTGAGGTGGCTTTGGCACCACCATTTGAATTCAAATAGGTTGAAGTGGCCAAATCTGGTTCGCTTGTTTTGGCGAGTGGCACAACTGCAAAAAAAAACAACCGGCGAAAAAACAGAAGAGTCGCCACCGAGCATTATTTATCCCGAACAGTGGGAAAGGAAACGATCAAAGAAAACCTAAGAGAAAGGAGAAGACAAGGTCATCACAACCAAATCTTGGGTTCGAGAGTCACTTACGCAAGGGGGAGGTATGGGCACCCCTCACGTTCGTTGTACTCAACGGGATCCACGCTTGTTGTTTAATCAAAAGGTGTGTTATCTAAAAGCTACTGCTAAACGGAAACGGGAAAGGGAAAAGAAAAAAGGACACTCGATAGGACATTGTCACCCTATGCCTACGTATTCCCTCGTGCAATAGGAAAGTCAGAGTCAACGTAGTTCGGAAAATTATGGGTGAACGGGGGAAGGTTGCTCGCCAAGACATCACCGTCTTGTGCCTACATATCCTCATCTGGTATGAGAAATCAGAGCAAACATAGTTCGAGAAACTAAACCACTGTGTCGCTACTGCGAAAATCGGTGCCGGCTTGACAGGAGAGTCGCCACCGTGCGTTATTTATCCCTCAGAGCGGGAAAGGAAACGCTCGAAGTAAACCTCGCAAAAGACGGGAAAAGGTATGGTCATCGCAACCAAAACCTGGATTCGGGAGTCGGTTACGCAAGGGGAAGGTATTAGCACCCCTCACGTCCATCGTACTCGATGGGATCCACGCTTGGTGTTTATAGGTAAAAGGGTGTGTTATCTATCTACGCTACTGGCTGGTCTGAAAAGAAAATAAAAGGACAGGACTCGACAGAACATACGGTGTTCTGGGCCTACGTATTCCCTCGTGCAATGGGAAAGTCAGAGTCAACGTAGTTCGACTTCCTACGTCTAAACGGGGGAAAGGTTGCTCGCCAGGACGTCGCGTCCTGTGCCTACGTACTTCCACCTGGTATGAAAGATCAGAGCAAACGTAGTTCGACTAACTACGGGTAAACTGGCGCTCTCACACAGCAGTGAGAAAACAAACTGGTCTCTAAGGGTTCGGGAACCTACAAATACGATCTGGTCTCAAACGCGCTCGGGCAAGAGAAAGGGATAACAATTAGTCGTTAGCGGGAAAGTCTCGATCGCACAGCCGCGAGAGAACAAAGGTTAGTCGTTAGTGTGCTCGCTAGGATATCGCATCCTATGCCTACATATCTTCGTCTGGTACGAAGAATCAGAGCAGCTGTAGTTCGGCTAACTACGGATCAAGCTACTCAAACGCTCCTACAGAAAGGAAAGGGAAACCCTAGAACTAGAGCTGAGAAACAGGGGAATCTACCTACTGCTATCACACCTGGTTGACCATCCTAATGTCTATCATAACAACTCCGCAGCGGAGAAGTCAGAGCTCCTAAGGGATCATGGCAACAGGATTAAACGACAAACAAGAAACTGCAAAGTAAAGGAATACTGAAAATATGCATGAATGCAACAACTAAACAAGCAAGGCACAGAGGCTGCAAACCACAAAGGCAAGGGAGCTCAGCTCTACCAAATACCAACAAGCAAAGCCACGCAATAACAAACAAGCAGAAGGAGGACCACCTCAACTTCTCATGCACACAAAGTCTACTTCTAAGATGCACCTACTCAGAACTATCTAGATGAACACCTAAGTCTAATGCATCATAACATCATACAAGTCAAACAATACAAAGAGACTAACCCTGAGCAGGGCCTCTAACAAACCTGAAACAAGCTCCTAATCTATCTCTTAAACAAAACTCTATACAGCACCCTAAGCAAAGATCTAAGCAACAATTCTAATCAAAACCCTAAGCAAGAGGAATCAATCCCAGTCTACAAGCTTCAGAACAAGCTTACCAGAGAAAAGGAAGCTAAGCAGACAAGCCCATAGTGCTTTCCTCAGGAAAGTACCAGGAGGTTACTACTCAGGAGTCGTATCCTATGTGGCTCGACAACTGTGATCAGTTTACATTCCTCCTCAGGAGAAATTAAACTCACATGAAGGCTCCGGCATCACTGGATACTTGAGAAATACCTATATGCACTATGGGAACTAAGTGAACAGACTCATAGGACCTTCCTCAGGAAAGTACTAGGAGGCTGACACTTAGGAATCGTATCCTACGTGGCTCAACAACCGTGATCAGTTTACATTCCTCCTCAGGAGAAATTAAACTCACAAGTTGGCTCCAACATCATTGGATACTTAAGAAATCCTAGATAAACTAATGGAACTAAGTGAATAGACCCATAGGACCTTCCTCAGGAAAGTACTAGGAGGCTTCCACTTAGGAATCGTATCCCATGTGGCTCAACAACATGTGATCAGTTTACATTCTTCCTCGGGAGGAATTAAACTCACAAGTCGGCTCCGACATCATTGGATACTTGCGAAAGAGGTGAGAAGAAAGAATGAAAGTCATTCGTAGTGCCTTCCTCAGGAAAGTACCATAAACTCCCTTCAAACTTCAGGATCTCGAACCTCACAAACAGACAACAAGCTCCTAGACTAAGCCTCAATCCAATGCATCTTTGCAAGCTCCAACAGGACTTCAACCAGCTCCCAACTTCAAGAAGAACCCACAGGCCAACAAACCTCAAGGAACCATCTCTGAAGTTCAACCACAGTTGAACTTCAAAGTCAGAAGTCATCAAGACTTCTCCTATCTTCAGGCTCAGACAAATCATATCAGAACATCCTACAAAAATCTATCAAAAATCTATGGGACACCTACATGGCTCTAGGATAACATACTAAGAAATCAGAACAAAATTCAATACCAGATGAAAAAACTAAAATCAGCAACACAGACATATCCACAGACCAATTTATTCAACATCAATAGCAGTGAAAAAATGCAATTAAAATGAAAATGCATGATTAAGCTAATGTTTTTATATTATAAAATTCTACACTGAATTACGAGTCTACAGAAAAAAGAACGGAATTATTTGACTAAATCTACTATTTTTCATGAATTTTCTAATGATATGCATGCATAAAAAAATTAAAAGAAATCAATTAAATGGAAAATATACCAAACAATAGGGAATAAAAATAAAGTGACATTTTTATTTTTATTTAATTTTCTAGACATTATGATGGAATGGTAGAAAAAAGAATTATTAAAAAAAACAATTATTTTCATTTTATTATGGATTTTCTAATATGCAAAGAAAATAAAAGAAAATGAAAGAAAATAAAATTGAAATAAAACTGGAGGGGGTACTAACAGCAAGGATTCAGTTCATTCTACATTGGGCCCTGATTGGGGGGTGCTAAAAGCATTAGGGCGCAGGGCCCAGCTATCAAAAACAACTAACAAACACAGCAAGCAGAAAAAACACCTGGGGGGTGCAGCGCTAGCAAATTTCCAGTTGATTTTCATTGGGCCTACGCCCAGGGGGGGTGCTGAAAGCAATTTGGGCATAAGGCCCATATCAATCACTCTGATCTCACACGCCAGGGGGGGGGGGGACGAGTAAACTGGGGTGTATTGGCAGTAAAACGTGTTTGGGCCTAAGCCCAATACCCCAACCCTAACCCAATTATCTGCTGAACAAAACCAAAATCCTCTCCCAAACCCTAACACTGTTCACTCACCTCTCAACCCTAGCCGTTTTCGTCCGTCTCCCCCAAATCCTTCTCTGAATCTCTCAGACAACTAGCCAAAGCTCTCCACACTCAAACGAAACAATCAAGCAGCCACAACAATCTCACCACTCTCTCATATCCAACACGAATCAAACTCGAACCCTAATCAAACAGTTTACCCTAATCGAAGCTACATTCATCAATGGCGATGGAGATATAACGAAGGGAGACAAACCTGGGTTTACGCGAGGGGAACGAGGGATCTTTGAAGATCTATGTATGTTTGCTGAAGCTTTGATGGCGCGAAGGACACCTCGTAGTGACGAACGACGTTAAGACCTTGATGAAGTTCTTTACAAATCTTTGGAGCTGGTGAATCTTGTACAGATCTGGGGATGGTTTAGATGCACGTTGTTGAAAGTCGTTGATGGATCCACGAGATTCTTGATGACGATGATGAACGAAGACACTATGATGAAGCTCTGAGTGATTTCTGGAAAAGTTGCATGAAGGTTTGAGTGGCTTCAGGAACTTCCTTATGAAGATGAAGATCGTTGAACGTTCTGGAAAATTTTTGAGGATGATGGCGTTCTGGAAAAGTGGATGAAGGTTCAGGGCGCCAACTATGAGTTTTCCGGCGCCGTTGAAGTCTCCGGCGAGGGGATGATGAAGGTGACGGAAGAGATCGGAGGAAGAAGATGAGTTTCTGGGGATTTTTGGATGTTTGCAGATTCCGGTGAGTTAGACGGTGGTCGGAGGACGTTGAGGGGTGACCGGCGGTGGGCGGTTAGGGCGGATGCATGGCCGCCGGTGGGTTTTCTGGTGGAGCTCAGGAGATGGCTGTGGTGGCGCCAAGTGTCTCGCATGCACAGAGAGAGAGAGAGAATGGGGGACAGCTGGGGGACACGTGTGTGAGTGTGAGAGTCTGAGTGGGAACGCGTGGGCCCGTTCTAGTGCAACACGTGGCCTCTATTTATGCCACTGAACACGCGTAGAACTTTCTAGAAGCTCCTGGAGAAATCTGAGAATTGCTGGACGAATTGGACTATCTGGACTCAATTGAGAACTGGGCCTCAAAAAAAGGACACCTCCTGGGCCCACGAAAGTGAACAAAAAACCCCCCAAAAAAATAAAAAACTGATTAATATCTGATTAAGACTAATAAACCTAATTATCTACTTAAGACTAATCCTAAAACAGAATTAACACCTAATTAAACTAATTTCCTAATCAACTCTAAAAACTGATTAAAGCTCTAATTAATTCTATATTATCCTAATTAAACCTAAAAAAATCAATTAACCTAATTAAACTCTAAAAAGTGATTAAAAGTCTAATTAACTCTAAATCAATCTAATTTCTATTAAAGTTCTACCATCACTTAATATCTATTAAAATCTATCATTAATAAAAGAAAAACTATATTATTCTCTATATTATCTAAAAACAATTAAACCTATTTTAAAATCTATACAAAATTCTAAAAATGATTTAAAGACAATTAAACCTATTTTAAAATCTATAGAAAAATTCTAAACTATTAACATCTATTAGTAATAAAAGAAAAACTATATTCCCCTTTTTCTTTATTATTCCAAAAACTATTTAAAATCTTATTTATTCTAAAAATCTATTAAAAAATTCTATAAAATCCTAAAAAGAGAATTAAACTATTAAAAAAAATACAAAAACCCTATTTAAATTCCAGAAAAATCTGTAAAGCCTATTAAAAATTCACAAAAGTCTATTAAAATCCTAAAAATGCAGATGAATGCAAATGACCCCCCATAAAAGAGCGCACGAGACCAGATCGAATCGAACAGAGATCCCCGGGCATCAGAATATCATCAAAATCATTGTGCAAGCTAAAAATCACCGAGGAGCGCACAATTTCCCGAAAATAAAACCCTGGTGATCTGGACTGGATCTGCCATATCTGATAGACAAAAATCAAGCTGTAAACTATGATATCCTCTGTCTGTGCACAAAAATCATATATCTGAGCTGTGAATATGAATTTTAATCATGAGTCAGATAGGAGAATCGGTTGGTCAAATTTTAGGGTGCAACAGCTGCCCCTATTCAAGCGACTTGGACCTGAAGGGTTTGAAGAGCGCTCAGCCTTCAAACATTAAGAGGTACGAGACGGTTGAATACAAATAAAACCCGAAAATTTGCCAACCGCGAGCACATACTGTAAACTGCTTGGGGGATAAAGTCCAGAAAACCGAGTCCAGTCATTATGGCACCAAACTGATCAATCATCTGATAAAGGACTCCTGATTTGAATACCCGTTGCTTGTGATACCCCATATAACAAACCCTGAGGTTGCAACAGAACACCTGATCCTTTCACATTGCCTACTGATAGGCAGGAAGAGAAATATACTCACATCGCCCAAAGATGGACGGGAAGACACCCTGATTGAATACTCACCTCGTCTAAAGATAGACAGAAAGACAACATTAATCTCCCAATTCACATCGTCTAAGGATAGACGGAAAGACACCATAATCTCCAAATTCACATCGTCTACTGATAGACGGAAAGACAACATTAATCTCCATATTCACATCGTCTAAGGGTAGACGGCATCATCCTGATTGATGAACAAATCAATATTCACATCGTCTAAGGGTAGACGGGAGGAAGTAATCTCCAAATTCACATCGTCTAAGGATAGACGGGATCAAATTCTTAATCTCCATACACACATCGTCTAAGGATAGACGGAAAGTCACCATAATCTCCATATTCACATCGTCTAAGGGTAGACGGCATCATCCTGATCGATGAACCAATCAATATTCACATCGTCTAAGGGTAGACGGGAGGAAATAATCTCTGAATTCACATCGTCTAAGGGTAGACGGGATCAAATTCTTAATCTCCATACACACATCGTCTAAGGATAGACGGAAAGAAATAATCTCCGTACTCACATCGTCTAAAGATAGACGGAAAGAAATTCTTAATCTCCATACACACATCGTCTAAAGATAGACGGAAAGACACCATAATCGCAATTCGACACCAACCCTTGAATTTCAGAATCCTTCTGTCTACGGGAATTGATGGAAAGATCAACATCCTTGAAGGGGCCACATCGTCAGTATGGACCGACGGGAAGAAAACCACCTTTAAAGAACCATGTCGTCAATAAGAATCGACAATCACGAAAACTGAACATTCTTCGAAGAGCCTCGACATCAATAAGGATTGACAGTCAGGAAAGTACCCCCTTGAAACGTCATCTCATCCAATAAACAGAAAGAAAACCATTATCGGAAATATCATTTTGAAACCCCTCAACAACCAAAGATAGCCGGAGAAGGCTCGCTGGGGAAACACCTCATCATATGTATGATCTGGCAATAAGAAACCCGCTGGACAGCAACCAAAACTTCACATCGTCTACTGATAGACGGAAAGAAAAGCCACTTGCTATAGAAACTCTATTTTGAACCCCATTGAAAATCAACCCAAAACTTCACATCGTCTACTGATAGACGGGAAGGAAAGCATATCCTGGGGAAACCCCTTCTTGAAGCCCTACTGCGACCACCCGCAACTTCACATCGTCTATGGATAGACGGAAAGAAAACCCACATTCGTACTCAAGACGTCTAATGATAGACGGAGAAGTCCATTCATTGGAGGAACACATCGCCAATATGAATTGACGGGAAGAAAAGCTTGTCGACATCAGATGACTGCTTGATCAAAGCATAATTGTTGTATGATCTGAGATACAAATAATCCGCTGAATCGTCTGAATACTGTTGCTGGATAAATGTCTCTGAACTGATCACAAAGTAATTCACGCGCCATATAAGGCTGATAGAAAATCTGACTTATGCTTCGTATGCCTATGCAAATGCTTTAGTCTTTCTACAGCGTAATGCTCCATTCTGGATAGAAATGCTACGCATTTTGACCATGATATGCAAGTATGATGCAAGTATGATGATGCATGCAATATGCTAATGCAGGCTCGAGCTGCCGGAGAGAGCTAGGTATAGAACCACTTCAGCAAAATAAATGCTGAAGGCGAGGCCTACTCTGCTAGGGATAAACCCGGATATCACTGAATCGTCCTAGCAAAATAAATGCTGGGAGAGTGAAATCAACTCCGCTGGGGATATTGGGAACTTAACCGAACACCTCGACGAAGTAATACCCTGTCGGGGTATATAACTCCGCTGTGAAATAGCAGACGTGCTGAATATGATTAGACTCCTCTGGGGGATAGCTTATCCATACCAATGACAAATTGGTCTTTGCTGGAGACAATGGAGGGAGTCCTCCTGCGCGCTGATGAAGCTCGGATCTGGAAATTGATGCGCCAACACAGATGGGCTTCACAGTAATCGCAAACATGGATTTGAGCTCTTAAGCTATCTTGCTGGGTCAGGTACAACTGACGCTGGAAAACATTCTTCCTGAATACACAGCCTTTTAGTGAAGAGTCAAGGAATAGTGACACGACTTCCCGCATTCATCTCGCTCTCGAAAATCGACTGCATCCGCTCGAATAACTCTGAATGGCCCTGCTGGTACAAAGAAGACCAACCCTTTCTCTTATGATATGCCCCAGCCTACGGGACCTCTGTGGGGATAGTCCCTGAAAAGAAACCTGCAAATCTGTTCCTTGATGGTCTGATATAACATGCCTCAGCGTTCTGAACTTCCAAGAGATACTTCACCTTGAATGCTTCTCGAGTAACTTCTGCGTGCTTAAGATGGTCTGCCCCTGACTGCAATGACCTTGCCCCGATTATCTGATTCAGAATAGTACCTCCTGACTACGACGTATTTGCCTGGATCTCATCCTGATTACCCCAGGATAACTGATTTCGAAAGGCTGACTTGACTGGGGATCACAATAATAGCTTGCCCCTGCTCTCGGAACATTCGGGCGTTCTGCATTCTATCTTGACCATAATTTCCATTGTAGGAAGCTTTTCTGCTGTCAAGCGCTTACTTGCAAGTAAAACAAGTTGTTCTGCATAAAAGATGTATTAATGCAACACATATGACAGCCTTGACATCCAATCTGTTCACTGGGAAAAAGGAAAAACAGTTTATGGCATATAATGCACAAAACATTTATCAACATCAGTACCAACATGGTAAGAGGAACCTTTTAAGAGTCAGAATCGACGCGACCTTTACCGGAGTATGCTTTCGAAACAACCTGCTTCAATTAGGACTTTTGGAGGTTGTAACGTGGTCAGGTTCACGGTTTGAAAGAAAGGATAAAGGCTCAAAGTTTACTTTAACCCACCCATTCTCCTTGATGTTCTCCCATCCTACGTTCAGCTAATTCGACCTTAGCGCTCACCTCTCAGAGGTTGAAAGATAGGAGTGATAGCTCGAGAAACTTTCGGCTCTTGGAGTGACAGCCACTCCCTTTTCACCTTTGACACTTGAGGTCACACGACTCGTATTTCCATCGAGGATTTCTCTTTTGATCCTTTTCATCTTTTTCTTTTCATATCCCTAACTTTTGCCTGGACTGACTCCTTTTGAGTTTCTTTTGATTTTTTTGAGTCCAGCGGGATGCCCTCATTTTTTGCCTAAGTCATTTGTTTTGAAGTTTTCTCGACTTAGCGGGCTTTTGACTTCTTTTTCGTTTTTTTCCTTCTTTCGAACGAGTCGTGCGACACTGGTTGTCTGACTTTTTGGGAAGTGATGTGGTTGTCCCACTCTTGATCGAACCGTTGTGGTTTTTTTAGGCACGACCTCTAGGGACGTGATTGATCCTCGAACGGGCACTCCTTTCGTAATTTGGACGCTCAGTCGAATTAGCTAACACCTACCCTGCCCCAGGTTAAAGATCGAGGGTTTTTCATTCACAGAAAGAAACTCCTACTACAAGGCTCAAAGGGGTTGACAAGGGATTATCTTCCTTATGTCTCCGGTGTTTAGGGATTTGAAACAATGCCTGTACATCATCAGCAAGTTTATTTCAAAAGCATACAATATCGGTAGTTGCATGTGGGTCATTTTCGTCATCCTCCCCAAGTTCTTCTTAACCAAGTGTTGGACATTTGTAAAACAGTTAGTGAACACGAATGGATTTAATCAAAACCATGCATATTTATTTCATTATCATCAATTGAAATGAAAACAACAAGTTTTACAAACAAGCTTACAAATTCAAACAGGAAAGCAACTACAAATGTAAAGAAATGACAAGCTAAAACAAAGAAAATATGCTAGCTTCCGAGAACCGGGCTTTCACATCTGCCCTGCTACTGAACCAGCTATCTTTACCAGAGACACTTCGGTGCTGCCTTGATCTGCTTTCAACGACTTAGCCAAATTACAGAGCCCTTCCTCCTTCATTCAGATGATTTGGGGACCTCTTGGCCCGAAGCTGATTGCTGCACTATCAAGCAAATCCTGCACTTTGTGCTTAAAAGCATGACAACCTTCTATATCGTGACCCGGGGCTCCAGAATGAAACTCACAGTGCCTGCTTGCATCATAACCAAACGGGGGAGTTCCCGTTATTGGTGCCAGAGTTCTTTTCTCTACCAGATTCAATCCCAACAATGTCTGTAACAACTCGGCATATGTTGAGGGAGGCTTCTCGAACACTCTTCTCGGTTTACTACCCTGGAATCTTCGTTGAGCCTGTTGTGCCCCCTGCTGAGGCTGCTGCTGCTGGTATCGGGTTGACCCTTGAACACCCTTTGTATCAAATGCAACATTGGTTTCTTGACCTTCAATGTACTGATTAACGCTCTCCTTATGCTTAACCATTTTCTTTCTTAGATCTGCCCCAGGAATAGGCAACATTTGTGGGCCTGGAGATTCTGACACCATGGAGTCCAGGATACGCTTCTGACCCACTGCGGCTTTAGAAACATCTGTCATTTTAGCATCGACTGAGACAGGAGCAATATGCACGGCTACGCCGCCCGGCGTGAATTCAATATCGTGCGAGTCAATCAGGTCTTGAACATTGTGCTTAAAAGCATGACAACCCTCGATGTCGTGTCCGAATGCTCCGGAATGAAATTCACATTGCTTATTGGCATCGTACCCATGAGGAAACACTCTCGTTGGTGGTGCCAACGTTCTCTTCTCAACCAGATTAAACCTCAATAAGGTCTGCAAGAGCTCAGCATGGGTCATAGGTGGTGCCTCAAACATTCTCTTTGGCTTCCCTTCCTGGACCCTCTGTTGAGCCGGATGTATCTTCTGTTGCTGCTGCTCAGGTTCCACATGCACAGGTGGCGCGAGCTTCTTCACTGCGGCTTCAAATAGCTGATCGTCTTCTTTCCTAAGCACATTCTTGACTACTTCCATGATCAAGCTCATTTGGGTCTTCAGCTGACTGTTCTCCTCTTTGAGAATCCTCTGCTCCAGACGCATCTCTTGCATGTCTCTCATCATCTGCCCCAGCTGGCGTTGGACTTCAATCAATTCAAATTGATTCTGTTCCATATCTCTGAAGGAGTTTCTGCAACAAACCGGACGATGAGGAAATAAGACCCACGGTTCTGATATACCTATTAAATGATAATGCATCGTAGCAAGCAAACACATATTCATAACGAGACAAAGAAAAACTCAAGCTATAAGCATACAGACGAACATCTCCCACACATGTACAACCAACAAAATCAGCAGGTAAACACAAATGAGTATGAATATAACGACCCCAGCCAACAATCCTGGCGGTGGTCGGCAAATACTAGTGCACAAAAGCTAAACGGATTAAGCAAAGAAGACAGATGCGACACCCGGCACAGAAACCTCTAGAAACTTCTCCCATATTCAACTGAACTCTCCGATTGACAATCTTCAGAGCACATACTTCCTGTGGAGTCTTCCATGACATTAACTGATGAACCCTCACAACTGGAGGATGGAAAATCATTAATCTGAATGAAACCCTGAGGAGTGATGCAAATACGGCTAGAGTCTAACAGATCTTGAATCTGACTTCTAAGCACCTTACAATCATTGGTGGAATGCCCCTGTGCCCCAACATGGTACTCACAGCGGGCGCTGGCATCAAAACCTGGAGGATACGGTGGAATCACCGGCTTAGTCTCTTTCGGCACTATCAATCCACTTTTGACCAGATCTGGCAACAACTGACTGTACGACACTGGTAGCTGAGTAAACTGCCTTTCAGGTTTCCTTGGTCTTCGTGGGGCATGCTGACGCGATCGGCGATAGGATGACCGTTGACTTGAAGTGTCTGAAAACTGACCCTGAGATGCTAGAGGTTCTGAGGTGGCATCATCTCCTTCCCACTCTTCTTGAGAACTGACAACTGACTCAATCTTATCAACTGGAACGTAAGGAACATCTCGAAACTTTCCACTCCTGAGTCTTCTCTCAACAATCTCTCCCAGCCTCATCAGGCCCACAAAGTTTGTGCAACTGAACAATTTGTCAAAATAATGGCCTTTCAGAGTACCCAAGAAGATGTCAACCAGTTCTCTTTCCGGAAGCGGTGGTTGAACACTAGCAGCCAATTCTTTCCATCTTCGCAAATACGCTCTGAACGATTCATTCTCCGCCTGAGATAATTCTTGCAGATCTACGAGACTAGGAGTCAAATCCAGGTTGTAATCGTATTGCTTCATGAAAGCTCTGGCTAAATCCACCCATGATCGAATCTGATTACTCTCTAATTGCACATACCATCTCAACGATGCCCCAGTCAGGCTATACTGGAAGCAATGGATCATCAATTTGTCATTTCGCACAAACGAAGTCATCCTCCGACAGAACATCATCAAATGCAACTTTGGACAGCTATCTCCCCTGTATTTTTCAAATTCCGGCATTTTGAACTTGTACGGTAACACCAGGTCAGGAACCAAACACATGGCTACAGCATCCAGGTTAACGGCATCGTTCGCTTCCAAGGCTTTCATTTGCTCTTCCAACACTCGGAGTCTTCTACCATCGTCAAGAGCTCTTGGATCTACTAACCCGGTCATTGGATTATCTCTTCGGTAATTCATCACAGGGAAAGCAACACATTGATTGTTAACAGGAGGATAATGTTCATTTCGGGCAACAAACTGCTCATGCTGATCTCGATTCTCATCCGTAGGCTGTACGACTTGGTCTGCAATTAGATTGTTCGCTTGCGGGAAGCCTTCCATAGAATCATACTGATGGTTGGACGCCACAGTAAACCTTGCCAAGGTGTTAGGAGACTGGAAATTGCCTTCAGACATAGCCACCAATTACCTGTAACCGACTATGCTGCTTGATTCTGCTCAAATCTGCTTCGGCCCCTTGGTCGTTTTCAACACTCCACTCTTGCCTCAAACAATTCCCCGAGAATTACCCTCTGGTGAAAACAAAGGTTGGATAAGTGCTCTGACCTGCTAGAGAAATGCTATGCAGTATGATTTATGCAAACAGAAATACAAAAATGCTAACGTGCATGTGTGCATTGGAGATATTTCCCCTCCCATTCCAGTGTCAGTGGTAGCAAGACGAGATAAACCATAAAGACAATATTTGGAAAAAAAAACCCTCATATATTGATTAGAATAACGGTCTTGTCAAGAAGTTACATAACTATGCTCCATACAGCTGATATGATAAGGAGGATCCCAGCCAACATGCCTGGTGGTGATCTCAACATACAGAATACAAGAGAGAAATCAAGTACGGGTACGGTTGCGGAAGTCCTCGACCATCTTCTTTGTCTCTGCATGATCTGGTTGATAAATCAAACCTTCTATCAGCCGATCCCTCTTCCTGACCGTCCCCTGGATGTCTCTGACAAAGTCTTCCCAAGCCTTATCATTGGCACCGTCCCCAGGTTTGGGTCTCTTGGCATCTGCTCTATGCTGGAAATCTTCCAAATTTTTCATGGCATCTGCCAACTTGCGCTCGGCCTCGTATCGGCGACAGGCTTCTTCTTCAAGCTCTTCATTCTTCATTTTGACCTGTTCTTCTAACTGAGCAATCTGTGTCTTCAGCTCTTCTTCTCGCTCCTTGCGCTTGGTCATAGTGAGATCCCAGTGTTCTCTGAACTTGGCTAGCTTTGTGTAGGCCCTTTCCAGCTCTTGCTTCTTGGTGGCCAACACACTACTAATTGAGTCTACATCTAACTCTAGACGCTTCTTGGTTTCGGTCAATTCCAATAGCGTAGTCTTCAGATGTTCCAGAGTTTCAGCCTGTTGCTTGGAAAAGTATCCTGTTTCAATTTTTTCATGCCGAAGCTGGGCATTCTCCTGCTCTAAAGCCTCTTTAGCCCTTGCTAGCTCTTCTTTTTCGGCCATCAGCTGCTTGTACACCTGCATGTCCACTGTGGTAGGCTCCTCTACCGGAGGATGCAATGGCTGAACCGCTGGATACGGCATAAGGAACTTCACAGCTCGCTCACGAATCCATTCCATATATGGGCTAGGAACTCGAGTATCCCCTCTGCTACCTGAAAGCTTCCCTCTCTTGTGCAAGTTCTTCCAGGCTTTCTCAAGTTTGGTCAGCATCTCTTTCCCTATTGCCCCGGTGAGATACAGAGATTCCTGTATCTCCTCGGGCTTTGGCGCTCCTTGAGGTACATACCCAAATTGCTTGATCAATAAGGAAGGGTTATAGTTGACACAACCTTTCCTTCCTATTAACAGAACATTCGGGAATCCTTCGCCTTTGAGTATGACTTCAGCTCCAAATACCTCTTTATTGACCCAAACCACGTTCTCAGCAGTCAATCCCATTAAGCGCTCGGGCCATCCTAGAGAATTGATAGAGGTGACAAAAGGGCCTGACTTAGGCATATGACTGGTGAACCACCTGCATAGGAGAGGTACACAGCAAGACACATTCCTTCCTCGTCGCTTTTCATTCTGGTAGTGAGTTGAATGGTGGATATCTCCCAGCAAAGTAGGAACTGGGTTCTTCGCAGCCAAAATATAGAAGGCATCAGAATCAACAAAATCAGGAATGTTCGGGAACAACACGATGCCATACACACATACAGCAAGGATGACGTCAAAAACATCCCAGCTACCCTTCTGGGCATGCTCTCGAGCCTTCTCCACTAAGACATCCAACGGAAATCCCCATACGTCTCCTCTTCTGATCATTTTCCCGGACAGCTCAGACTCTTTCAAGCACAGGATGGCAGAAAGCTCAGCCAGCTTAGGCTCAGCGTCCGTACGATAAAAAGGCATCTGCTCACGGATCGGTATATCCAGAAGTGCAGAGTACTCCTCCAGGGTAGGAGCCAAAACGAAGTCGGGAATCACAAAACACCTGAGCTCCGCGTCGTAAAACTGTAACAGAGTATAGATGCCGCTGGTCTCGTAGGCAGATGGCTGATAAACGTAGGTCAGAATCCTCCCATATCTCTTTCTGAAGTCACCCATTCCTCTCTTCTTAGCAATAGCAATCAACTCTAACAATAGACTGATATTCGGCGACGGAAACTTATAGGGCAATACTCTCTTCAGGTTTTCCATGTCTTGCTAGGAACAAACACCAGAACTGGAAGGGAAAATATGTACCTGCAATACACACACGTTAGTTGAATGCAGATGGTAATGCAATGATGCAATATGATAAATAATGCAATCTGTGAACACAGGGGCTATGCCGTAGCCTGAAGAGGAATATCTCGGTGATCAAGAACAGAAAACCAACACGGTCACCAGAATCTCATGCCACTAACTACCATCTGATACTCAAAATATCAATCCCCTGGTAAGAAAACCATCTGAACCTCTGTATCTGACGAGAATACCATCTGATAATAGCCTCAACCTCAGATAAGAAACCCCTCTGACCCAGACAACACACCTGGAGATGAATCAAGAACACCGTCTGACAAAGGTACTGAATCATGGTTTCTGAAGGCCAGTTTCCTGCAATAACCCAATCCCTCTCACAGGTAGGATAGACCTAATCCACGGACAAAGGTACGGCATCCTATGCGGTCGTCAGCGTCACAGACTTTCATGAATGACGATACGATTCCCAGAAGGAGTGGCATCATCAAATCATGAAGAGGCCTCACTTAGCTGACTTCCAAATGATCGGTCCCCAGAGTCGACAACCCTCACGTCTGGACTCCCCTCAGATCCTCAGGACCGGAAAGGAGCACCTCTGCAAGAATCTCGTCTGAGCGCAGATTTTCGTAGGGAACTGTGCCTGCTCAGCAGACAGGTTCGTCTACTACTTCTCCGCAACTATATCTAGGTGTGTACTCAAGCCCAGGTCCGGCTTTTCACTCACAGTAACCTCCCTTTGCCCACAGCAATAATCATAATAATATAATGCTGGAAAATAAATGCGGAAAGGTAAAGGTACAGGAAAGTAAAGTGCAGAAAAGTAAAACACAATATGCACAACACCCAACAAATAAACACCCAAGCGCTAGGATTGACTCGCGTAGGGGATGGGAAACGGTCCCAGCATAAGGGATGGAAAAAGTCCCTAGGTGCTATAAGTCCCCAGCAGAGTCGCCAGCTGTCGCTACTGCGAAAATCGGCGCCGGCTTGACAGGAGAGTCGCCACCGTGCGTTATTTATCCCTCAGAGCGGGAAAGGAAACGCTCGAAGTAAACCTCGCAAAAGACGGGAAAAGGTATGGTCATCGCAACCAAAACCTGGATTCGGGAGTCGGTTACGCAAGGGGAAGGTATTAGCACCCCTCACGTCCATCGTACTCGATGGGATCCACGCTTGGTGTTTATAGGTAAAAGGGTGTGTTATCTATCTACGCTACTGGCTGGTCTGAAAAGAAAATAAAAGGACAGGACTCGACAGAACATACGGTGTTCTGGGCCTACGTATTCCCTCGTGCAATGGGAAAGTCAGAGTCAACGTAGTTCGACTTCCTACGTCTAAACGGGGGAAAGGTTGCTCGCCAGGACGTCGCGTCCTGTGCCTACGTACTTCCACCTGGTATGAAAGATCAGAGCAAACGTAGTTCGACTAACTACGGGTAAACTGGCGCTCTCACACAGCAGTGAGAAAACAAACTGGTCTCTAAGGGTTCGGGAACCTACAAATACGATCTGGTCTCAAACGCGCTCGGGCAAGAGAAAGGGATAACAATTAGTCGTTAGCGGGAAAGTCTCGATCGCACAGCCGCGAGAGAACAAAGGTTAGTCGTTAGTGTGCTCGCTAGGATATCGCATCCTATGCCTACATATCTTCGTCTGGTACGAAGAATCAGAGCAGCTGTAGTTCGGCTAACTACGGATCAAGCTACTCAAACGCTCCTACAGAAAGGAAAGGGAAACCCTAGAACTAGAGCTGAGAAACAGGGGAATCTACCTACTGCTATCACACCTGGTTGACCATCCTAATGTCTATCATAACAACTCCGCAGCGGAGAAGTCAGAGCTCCTAAGGGATCATGGCAACAGGATTAAACGACAAACAAGAAACTGCAAAGTAAAGGAATACTGAAAATATGCATGAATGCAACAACTAAACAAGCAAGGCACAGAGGCCGCAAACCACAAAGGCAAGGGAGCTCAGCTCTACCAAATACCAACAAGCAAAGCCACGCAATAACAAACAAGCAGAAGGAGGACCAACTCAACTTCTCATGCACACAAAGTCTACTTCTAAGATGCACCTACTCAGAACTATCTAGATGAACACCTAAGTCTAATGCATCATAACATCATACAAGTCAAACAATACAAAGAGACTAACCCTGAGCAGGGCCTCTAACAAACCTGAAACAAGCTCCTAATCTATCTCTTAAACAAAACTCTATACAGCACCCTAAGCAAAGATCTAAGCAACAATTCTAATCAAAACCCTAAGCAAGAGGAATCAATCCCAGTCTACAAGCTTCAGAACAAGCTTACCAGAGAAAAGGAAGCTAAGCAGACAAGCCCATAGTGCTTTCCTCAGGAAAGTACCAGGAGGTTACTACTCAGGAGTCGTATCCTATGTGGCTCGACAACTGTGATCAGTTTACATTCCTCCTCAGGAGAAATTAAACTCACATGAAGGCTCCGGCATCACTGGATACTTGAGAAATACCTATATGCACTATGGGAACTAAGTGAACAGACTCATAGGACCTTCCTCAGGAAAGTACTAGGAGGCTGACACTTAGGAATCGTATCCTACGTGGCTCAACAACCGTGATCAGTTTACATTCCTCCTCAGGAGAAATTAAACTCACAAGTTGGCTCCAACATCATTGGATACTTAAGAAATCCTAGATAAACTAATGGAACTAAGTGAATAGACCCATAGGACCTTCCTCAGGAAAGTACTAGGAGGCTTCCACTTAGGAATCGTATCCCATGTGGCTCAACAACATGTGATCAGTTTACATTCTTCCTCGGGAGGAATTAAACTCACAAGTCGGCTCCGACATCATTAGATACTTGCGAAAGAGGTGAGAAGAAAGAATGAAAGTCATTCATAGTGCCTTCCTCAGGAAAGTACCATAAACTCCCTTCAAACTTCAGGATCTCGAACCTCACAAACAGACAACAAGCTCCTAGACTAAGCCTCAATCCAATGCATCTTTGCAAGCTCCAACAGGACTTCAACCAGCTCCCAACTTCAAGAAGAACCCACAGGCCAACAAACCTCAAGGAACCATCTCTGAAGTTCAACCACAGTTGAACTTCAAAGTTAGAAGTCATCAAGACTTCTCCTATCTTCAGGCTCAGACAAATCATATCAGAACATCCTACAAAAATCTATCAAAAATCTATGGGACACCTACATGGCTCTAGGATAACATACTAAGAAATCAGAACAAAATTCAATACCAGATGAAAGAACTAAAATCAGCAACACAGACATATCCACAGACCAATTTATTCAACATCAATAGCAGTGAAAAAATGCAATTAAAATGAAAATGCATGATTAAGCTAATGTTTTTATATTATAAAATTCTACACTGAATTACGAGTCTACAGAAAAAAGAACGGAATTATTTGACTAAATCTACTATTTTTCATGAATTTTCTAATGATATGCATGCATAAAAAAATTAAAAGAAATCAATTAAATGGAAAATATACCAAACAATAGGGAATAAAAATAAAGTGACATTTTTATTTTTATTTAATTTTCTAGACATTATGATGGAATGGTAGAAAAAAGAATTATTAAAAAAAACAATTATTTTCATTTTATTATGGATTTTCTAATATGCAAAGAAAATAAAAGAAAATGAAAGAAAATAAAATTGAAATAAAACTGGAGGGGGTACTAACAGCAAGGATTCAGTTCATTCTACATTGGGCCCTGATTGGGGGGTGCTAAAAGCATTAGGGCGCAGGGCCCAGCTATCAAAAACAACTAACAAACACAGCAAGCAGAAAAAACACCTGGGGGGTGCAGCGCTAGCAAATTTCCAGTTGATTTTCATTGGGCCTACGCCCAGGGGGGGTGCTGAAAGCAATTTGGGCATAAGGCCCATATCAATCACTCTGATCTCACACGCCAGGGGGGGGGGGGGACGAGTAAACTGGGGTGTATTGGCAGTAAAACGTGTTTGGGCCTAAGCCCAATACCCCAACCCTAACCCAATTATCTGCTGAACAAAACCAAAATCCTCTCCCAAACCCTAACACTGTTCACTCACCTCTCAACCCTAGCCGTTTTCGTCCGTCTCCCCCAAATCCTTCTCTGAATCTCTCAGACAACTAGCCAAAGCTCTCCACACTCAAACGAAACAATCAAGCAGCCACAACAATCTCACCACTCTCTCATATCCAACACGAATCAAACTCGAACCCTAATCAAACAGTTTACCCTAATCGAAGCTACATTCATCAATGGCGATGGAGATATAACGAAGGGAGACAAACCTGGGTTTACGCGAGGGGAACGAGGGATCTTTGAAGATCTATGTATGTTTGCTGAAGCTTTGATGGCGCGAAGGACACCTCGTAGTGACGAACGACGTTAAGACCTTGATGAAGTTCTTTACAAATCTTTGGAGCTGGTGAATCTTGTACAGATCTGGGGATGGTTTAGATGCACGTTGTTGAAAGTCGTTGATGGATCCACGAGATTCTTGATGACGATGATGAACGAAGACACTATGATGAAGCTCTGAGTGATTTCTGGAAAAGTTGCATGAAGGTTTGAGTGGCTTCAGGAACTTCCTTATGAAGATGAAGATCGTTGAACGTTCTGGAAAATTTTTGAGGATGATGGCGTTCTGGAAAAGTGGATGAAGGTTCAGGGCGCCAACTATGAGTTTTCCGGCGCCGTTGAAGTCTCCGGCGAGGGGATGATGAAGGTGACGGAAGAGATCGGAGGAAGAAGATGAGTTTCTGGGGATTTTTGGATGTTTGCAGATTCCGGTGAGTTAGACGGTGGCCGGAGGACGTTGAGGGGTGACCGGCGGTGGGCGGTTAGGGCGGATGCATGGTCGCCGGTGGGTTTTCTGGTGGAGCTCAGGAGATGGCTGTGGTGGCGCCAAGTGTCTCGCATGCACAGAGAGAGAGAGAATGGGGGACAGCTGGGGGACACGTGTGTGAGTGTGAGAGTCTGAGTGGGAACGCGTGGGCCCGTTCTAGTGCAACACGTGGCCTCTATTTATGCCACTGAACACGCGTAGAACTTTCTAGAAGCTCCTGGAGAAATCTGAGAATTGCTGGACGAATTGGACTATCTGGACTCAATTGAGAACTGGGCCTCAAAAAAAGGACACCTCCTGGGCCCACGAAAGTGAACAAAAAACCCCCAAAAAAAATAAAAAACTGATTAATATCTGATTAAGACTAATAAACCTAATTATCTACTTAAGACTAATCCTAAAACAGAATTAACACCTAATTAAACTAATTTCCTAATCAACTCTAAAAACTGATTAAAGCTCTAATTAATTCTATATTATCCTAATTAAACCTAAAAAAATCAATTAACCTAATTAAACTCTAAAAAGTGATTAAAAGTCTAATTAACTCTAAATCAATCTAATTTCTATTAAAGTTCTACCATCACTTAATATCTATTAAAATCTATCATTAATAAAAGAAAAACTATATTATTCTCTATATTATCTAAAAACAATTAAACCTATTTTAAAATCTATACAAAATTCTAAAAATGATTTAAAGACAATTAAACCTATTTTAAAATCTATAGAAAAATTCTAAACTATTAACATCTATTAGTAATAAAAGAAAAACTATATTCCCCTTTTTCTTTATTATTCCAAAAACTATTTAAAATCTTATTTATTCTAAAAATCTATTAAAAAATTCTATAAAATCCTAAAAAGAGAATTAAACTATTAAAAAAATACAAAAACCCTATTTAAATTCCAGAAAAATCTGTAAAGCCTATTAAAAATTCACAAAAGTCTATTAAAATCCTAAAAATGCAGATGAATGCAAATGACCCCCCATAAAAGAGCGCACGAGACCAGATCGAATCGAACAGAGATCCCCGGGCATCAGAATATCATCAAAATCATTGTGCAAGCTAAAAATCACCGAGGAGCGCACAATTTCCCGAAAATAAAACCCTGGTGATCTGGACTGGATCTGCCATATCTGATAGACAAAAATCAAGCTGTAAACTCTGATATCCTCTGTCTGTGCACAAAAATCATATATCTGAGCTGTGAATATGAATTTTAATCATGAGTCAGATAGGAGAATCGGTTGGTCAAATTTTAGGGTGCAACACACTGGTTGGTTAAGTGTTTTTTATGAGCAATGCTAAGTTCCCATTCCAGTAGTTAGGGTTGATGCATGTTTGCGGTAGAACGGAAAAATAACGTACTCTTTTCTGAAAATGAATTTGAAAGTTAATCCCGAAGGATAAAAAGGTTTTAATTTTGTTTAACAGTTTTAGAGAAGTGAGTTGAATTTGTTTGAGATTCACGTTGCACTAAAGACTATGACATAAGAGCGAATGCGTCGCATATTGCCCAAAGGTTATACACTAAACACTCTAGGAAAGCGAGGAGACACCCCTCACTCACCATTTTCCATATGATTAAGGCTCATGGCGCACAATGTTCATCATTATTTATTAAGTGTCTTAAAGTTGTTTGAGATGAGAAGAAAACACACAAAAAAACACTAAAGGGAAACTGAAAACCCTAATGTTATCATACAAAATAGTCCTAAGGTTAGGATGAAAAGGAAGTCTATCTAATTTATCATACAAATGATGGATCTAAAGTTGAGGTCAAGAAAGGACTATCCTAGTTGTTATCATGCAAAGGATTAAAAGCCTAATGTCTCCCCTACTCCCACCTTAATTAGAAATTAAGTGGGACTAGGAATCCTAAGGGATCATGTGAGCAAGCACAAGTAAACACTATCCAATTCAATCATAAATTAAAACAAATATGAAACTTAAACAAGTCTTAAAAAGAGAGAAGATGAAGAAGAAAGTAGGAGAAGGAGGAAGATACAATAAAAAACAACAAGCATGGAAGTTCAATGACAAAGAAGTATCAAACACACACACATCTCAAACTTTATACAAAGTGAAAATTTACATCATGTTAAGAATTAAAATGATCAATCTGAATTCCAAACCATGTCAAAAGATTTGAAAATAAAACTGCAATGGCAAAACAAAGTGTCTAAACACACACAAGTGACTGAAAGTCCAACAAGAGTTATTATCAATCATCAAACAAGGTGGAATGAAGTCAAATGAGATGGGAAACAAGGTAGGGCATTAGAAACATCATATCATGTCAACTCCATTCAAAGATCAAAGAAGAAACATAAAGAGTGTCAGGCATGCATCTCATCAATATCCAAACAAATAGCAACAACTATCTCATGCAAAACACACTTCAAATTATCAAACATGTGAGATTAAGGTATGAAGCTTGGATGGGTCAGTAGCATACATGAAAGTTTCAATTCAAATCCAAACTCAAGACTTCAAGAAGGATGCATATGCATTACATCAAGACAAGCATAAACAAGCACATACAATTGGGCATGCATCAACCAACACCTTTCATAAAAGTAGACAATTGTTCATGTGAAGTAAGGGAGGTGAAAGTCAAACCAATGATCATTAAGACATGTTAAGGAAGGAGTATATATCAAGTATTCACATCACTCAAACACAATTAAGCAAGAAGTCTCAAACAAGGTCAAACATTAAGCACATTCACTTCAAAACAATGTCACATTGAGTCATCAAGATAAAATAGGAAAGAGGACAAACAAAAATGAATTAAGAATCTATAACAAATGTTATATCCATCAATGAATTAAGAAACAATAATTTCAGAATGAACTAGGAAACAGTTCAGCGCGTGTTGGGCTCATAATCTGAGGGGTGCAGACATCAAAAGCTAGGCCCAATATAAAAATCAAGGTTTAGAAATAAAAAGAGGGGGCTCGCTAGGCATGTTCATTAAACACACTGGCACCACGCAAGCAACAAATCAGCAGACACGTATGCAAGCTCAAGGTCAAACACACGTGAACACGTCAGACGCCGGAGCTAGGTGATCAGTACATCTTCATAAACATTCTTCCATTGTTATAATTAGGCATTCTTACAGTTTATTTGAGTATTTTTACTATTTTAATGTGTTTTTATATTTAAGTTTGTTTTTACCTTTATTTTATTTTCGCAGCTTATTTTCAGCTTTACCGTATTTGATATCTGTCCACTGTTTGAATCATAACTGGAGCTGTGGGAATCGAAATTACACGTTCTAATAGGCATTGGAAAGCTAAGACAGATAGCTAAAACTTTTATGTTTGAGGCAGAGGATGATTCAGAGTGTAGTAGGTCCAAATAATTCGTTGAAGTCAGGACCCGAAGTCTGCCGTTTGAAATATTTAGTTTTGGGCCGGGTTTTTTATGTTTTTCGACCCAGTTGGGTTAAAACCAGAAGTGTTGATGCTTTCTTATACCTAGAAGCCGTACTACTATCACAAAACCATCTTTTTACCAATTTCATTGTGTTTTGTACGATTTTCATGGATAACTAATTCCCAAGGCAAATCATGCTGTTTTGTACTATTATAATATCAATTTAATTCGATTTCTATTCAATTCTTTTCTATGAAATTATTTGCTTAACTTGATTGCAATTATTTGCTTAATTCAATTGTGTTCATAGGATAGAATTGATTAAATTCGATTGTATGCATGTTTCTAAATTTAATTGCGTGTTATCGTTTGCTTAATTCGTTAACTCGCCATATTCTTAACTGTTTTCTTAATTCGGTAACAGGAACATAATTCGTATGATTTTGATAACCCCTTGTCTGATTAATATCATAATCTAATAGGATTGAAGCCGCTTAGGGGTTGGTGTTATAATAGCCGATGATAAAACGGAACCCGAATCAGTAGGATTACCCGTTTTAGATTATCTAATAATCACTTTTTTTAATCATTTTTGTTCTCTTATTTTATAAATAAAAACTTAAAACTCCCATAAACCTTATCTTTAGTTGGTTGAAATAATACAAGAATCCTTGTAAGAACGATACTCGAGTTGTTGTTACCGCTAACTATTTTCCTTGTGACAGCGGATCAATCTGGCGTCGTTGCTTGGGATTCTTGTTGATTATAGCTAATTTTAGAATTTTAACTTTAGAGTTTTGTTAGAGTTTTTTGTTTTTTTGTTTTTTGTTTTTTGTTTTTGTGTGTTAATTTTCAGGATTGCAGAATAGGGGTAAGCGTTTCAGCGTATCAAGTAAGTTGGAAGCTACAGTTTCGATTTGCTCCGAATTTTTTCCAGAAAATCTGAAAAATAATCGACGAACAATACTCCTTTAAAATAAAATTCTAAAAGATTTTGATCCTGAAAATCGCAAATTCCTTATTTTTCTATTTTATTTGATTTAATTTCTATTTTCATATTTTCAAAAAAAAAATGGAATTTTTTTGAAGAGATTTATTCTGATTTGATTTGATTTTTAGTTATATTTTCATAATTTTTATATTTTATTTTATTCACTTTTCTATTTTTCCATTCTTTTTCTAAATAAGGACATTGTTGGTATTTTCCTAATTGTTGTTGCATTGCTGAATTAGTTCTTTGTTTTCTTTTTCTTTGTTGATTTACCTATTAAATTTAATATGGCTAACCAAAGAACTCTTAGAGAACTTGCTGCTCCTGATTTTCATTATAATGTTTTAAGTATTGAATATACTGATGTTGATGTTCCTTTTGAATTGAAATCTAGTTTAGTACACGTGTTGCCAATGTATAATGGATTTGCAGGTGAGGATCCGAATAAGCATATGAAAGAATTCCAAATTATGTGCTTTAAACCTTCTGAACCTTCACTAGAGGACCTTGTCAAACAAATGGCTATAAATGATCTTCAGTTTCAGCAACAAACAGATACAAGTCTTCAGGCTTTGTAGACACAGATTAGACAGCTGGCCACTGTAGTGAATGTCATGCAGCAGGCTCAAGAATCAAACCAACTACCTGCCCAAATAGTAGTGAATCCAAAAGAGTTTCCTTCTGATTTAGTTGATGATACTTATTCTGAATTGTGTTTTGATTTTCCATCATTAGCATATTTTGATGATACTTACTCTTGTCATTCATGTACCGACACTAACATTTGCTCTGTTTATGTTGAGATTAATGTTGTCGTGCAGGGTGATATTTTTCATGCAGATGAAGTTATAGATGAAGTTGTTTATGCAGCTGAAACTCTTGACATCACGGCTGCCCCAACCTCACCATCCATTAAACAACCTCCCCCTTTGGAGCTTAAACCACTTCATAACAATCTGAATTATGCTTATTTAGATATGGATAAAAAGCTTCCAGTTATAATTTCTTCTAACCTTGATTTAGATCAAGAAAATAAGCTTTTGCAGGTTTTGAAGAAACATAAGAAGGGAATTTGATGGACCTCGATGGAAGATGGAAGAAAAGCAGTGAGGCAGCCCTTTAATCCTTTGATTCTTGATGTTGTGGAAAAGGAGACCACTTTCACGTGCCCATTCGATACTTTTACTTATCAAAGATTCTTCTTTGATTCTGGAATAAAAGTCGAAGGCACTAATAAATATTTCAAGGTCAATGAATTCTACCCCAAGTTACTTTATGACATTTCCACTTTGGGAGAGGAGCCTGTAGAAGATCTCTCTTTGGGAAAGGTTGCTTATATGATCACCTATCCACCTTGACTATCCGGGTGTGTTCTTTCCTTTCTCTTACTCTTATTTAATAATTATGTCCTTTCATTGAGGATAATGTATGTTTTAAGTGCGGGGGAGGGAATCATTGCTTTATTTTGTTTTCTTTGTTTTGTTTTAAATTTTCTTTTGTTTTGGTTTTGTTCTTAAATTAAAAAAAAAAATTGTTTTACTTAGAAACACAATGCATCTTTTGAAATTTTTAGGCTATAGATTAATTTGAGGTTAGATTGTGGAGACTTGGGAAAAATTCATAAGATCGATATCATTTTAACACCTTAAGTCTCTCGAATATGGAATTCGATTTAAATACTTGTTATGACATAGCCTTGAGTTCTCATCATTTAATAGCTCTTAAGTAGTTTATCTAGCAGTCAGCACCATCTAGAAATCACACACTAAGTAATTAAGCTGATGCAAATAAGTGAATGATCACATGCTTAATAAGAAATCTAAATAGGAATCCGCCTTTTAAGTTAGGTGACCCTCACCCGGTCACTTAGGCTAACGGTTGTGAAACCTTCAAAAAAATATTGTTATTGCTATTTAATTGGTTAATTTTGATTTGTTGAAAATATATGGATCATAGTCACTAACAAGCTTATTTACCACGTGTGTGAATAGATAAAGGGATTAATGTGATTGCATTAGAATGAAAGAGATCAAAAAGGAGGATGAGTAAGTTAGACTTAAGCATAATAATATGATTTGGATTGGTTTGTATGGGAGGGAGCTTTATAACCGCAAAATTGCGGATTTGTGTTCTTACGATATCCTTAGTGTGCAAAATTAGTACCTATCGATGCGATCTTGACCGAAGAAGAGTTTACAACCTAGAATGAGTATCTAAATGCTTTTGTTTTTCATGAGTCTTGATAATATTTTGCTCGGAGTGCAAAAGTTTAAGTGTGGGGGAATTTGATCGGTACATCTTCATAAACATTCTTCCATTGTTATACTTAGGAATTCCTACAGTTTATTTGAGTATTTTTACTATTTTAATGTGTTTTCATATTTAAGTTTGTATTTACCTTTATTTTATTTTCGCAGCTTATTTTCAGCTTTAGCGGTTATTTGATATCTGTCCACTGTTTGAATCATAATTGGAGCTGTGAGAATCAGAATTACACGTTCTAATAAGTGTTGGAAAGATAAGACATACAGCTACAACTTTTATGTTTGAGTCAGAGGATGATTCGAAGTGTAGCAGGTCCAAATAACTCGTTGAAGTCAGGACCCAAAATCTACCGTTTGAAATATTTAGTTTTGGGCCGGGTTTTTTATGATTTTCGACCCAGTTGGGTTAAAACCAGAAGTGTTGATGCTTTCTTATACCTAGAATCCGTCCTACTATCATAAAACCATCTTTTTACGAATTTCATTGTGTTTTGTACGATTTTCATGGATAACTAATTCCCAAGGCAAATCATGCTGCTTACGGGTTCCATCACTTTGAGGTTATTATAATATCAATTTAATTCGATTTCTGTTCAATTCTTTTCTATGAAATCATTTGCTTAATTTGATTGCAATTGTTTGATTAATTCAATTGTGTTCATAGGATAAAATTGATTAAATTTGATTGTATGCATGTTCCTAAATTTAACTGCTTGTTATCATTTGCTTTATTCGTTAACTCGTCATATTCTTAACCGTTTTCTTAATTCGGTAACAGGATCATAATTCATATGATTTTGATAAGTGTTTGTCTGATTAATATCATAATTGAATAGGATTGAATCCACTAAGGGATTGGTGTTATAATAGCCGATGATAAGTCAGAACCCGAACCAGTAGGATTAGCCATTTTAGATTATCTGATAACCACTTTTTTCTCTTATTTTATAAATCAAAACTTAAAACCCCCCATAAACCTTTTTCTTTAGTTGGTTGAAATAATACAAGAACCCTTGTAAGAACGATACTCGAGTTGTCGTTACCGCTAACTATTTTCTTAACATTACTCGTTTTTTATCCGTGCGCGACAGTGAATCACTAGGGCTCCTATCGTCTTCTCTGATGGTCCTCGCCGGAGGCCACTATGAACATCGCCAAAACAAAGGCACTATCCCATGTGATTTTTCATGCTGCTCTCAAATATGGAATTGGTTTTCACTAAAACTCACTCTAACACGCTGAAAACAAGGCACACAAAAAAAAGACACAAACTGAAACACGCCAAAACTAAAACAACAGCTACACAAACATGGCCTACCTTGAAGTATGACTTCAAATGCATCAAGAGCTAACCTAAAATAAGCCTAACATAAGATAAAAAAAGGTTGAAGTAAAAACCTAGTAGAGAGAGTCCACTGCCCCTTGTCTTTGCTTAAACGCCTCAAAAGCCTCTTCCTCTAGCTCTAAAGACCTTCAGAAGTGATGAATGAAGCAAGAAAAGAGAGAAAACCCATGAGAAAAGGGTAGCTCTAGTTTGAGAATTTTTGAAGGAGAGTGAGATGTTTTTAGGGTGTGAACGTGAGCAAATGAATGTTATCTATTCTTCTAGGGTTTTTTACTTATATATTGAGTTTTTTTGAGTGAGTTAGGTGTTAACCAGGGTTAAGAAACTTGTAGTGAAAGTTTTCAATTTTCGAGGGTGAGGTGAGTGGTACGAGCCATTACACATGTGAGGTTTGTTATGGTTTTGTGTAGGTCGGAATAAGGATTAGAAAAAGAGCATGAAATATGGGTGAGGTATAGAATGTAAGAGGTGCAAGTTTGTAACCATTTCCATTTTTTCCACTTTTAGCAAAACACATTCAAATAAGGTTCATGAAGTATGTGAGTGGTTTGGTTATTTTGGAAAAAGTTTGGTGACACAAAAATGAGGCTTAATGCGTGTGAAATGGAATGAAATCATACTGCAAGACCAAATCAACATTGTGTCAAAGAAACATAACATGTCATGCCTTTGAAATCAAGTTCATATAACACACTTTCCATGATCATAACTTGGCCACTCTTAGTCTAAACCATGAGTTCTTATGGGTATACAAATCTGCCTCAAATAACTTAGAAAATTTTCTAAGTTATTGAATTTTGGAAACTTTGGAACATCATCTTTGAAACCACATAACTTAAGGAGTTTTGATCCAATGGAGATGTTTTAGTAATTAATAGAAAGCTTGAAGAATGTTCTTCAACTTTAATGTTCAAGGGAAATTGATTTGAAGTCAAGAACTTGGTGAAAAGTTCCTCGGAAAGTAGCCTAAAAAATCTGCCTAAAACTTGTCCACTCTTGACAACTTTGAAGCCCTGACTTGGAGAGATCATAACTTGAGCTCTACACTTCCAATGAAGATGATCTAGTACTCAAAAGAAAGCTTGGAGGATGCTATACAACTTTCATGTTCAAGGAAAAGTTATTTCAAGCTTTTATCATAATGCAAGATAGGCTTGAAAATATGTACTTCAAGCTGAATTTCTATACATAGAAAAAATTTTAAGTGTTGAAATGACAAAATCTTGATTTTCTCAACTTTAGCTCATCATATCTCCCAAACCATGGATCTTTTGGACTTGCTTCCTTCCATAAATTTGTATTTTATGATGTCCTCTTTAATTTGATAACAATTTTTCTTCCATTAAGTCAAGGATGAGAAAGTTATGGAAGTTGCAAAATGGCTAGAATTTAGGGTTTTCCACACTTAGAAAAATTTCACTAAAACTCTAATTCAACCAATCTCTTGATTTTATGTTTCCTCTTGACCTTAATTGTTCCAAACACATGAAATAAGTTGAAAACACCTATCACACCATTGGTTGACCTTAAATCCAAGATATTGATCTCATTGAATCACAGTTGACTTTTGTTGACCAGATGAAATCCTAGGGTCCTTTCCATTGATTGAAGCCTTTGTGACTGTGATGGTTTGTGAAGACACATAGTCCATGTAGAGGACACTCAAGGTATGTATTGATATTTAGAATCATGTCTTTCCCAAGGAATTAGCCATAAATCTCCTATGAACTAAAACCCTAGTCCAATTGTCCACAAGATAGAAGGAGGTGATCAATGCTTGAATTCTTTGATTCAAGTGGTTGAGTGACATGTCTTGATGATGATGAAGACCTTGTAGCTTAAGATTGCCACAAAGTTGAACATGAAACCTTGATTGAGCTATGAGTATGAAACTCTTCTCTTGAGTGTTGGATAAGATAACTTGATCCCCTGCCTAAGATCAATGCTACACGCAAATGCCAATGCAAAATGATATGAGATATAAGCCAAGATATGAGAAAAGGGAAAGGAAAATTTTGGGGTGTTACAGCTGCCCATATTAAAACAACTTGGACCTGAAGGGATGAAAAGTGTCCGCTTTCAAACATTCAAGGTAAATGGTGATTAAATACCAAAAGAACCCAGAAATTTGCAACCTGCGGGAATATACATAGTGTAAAGAGATTTTCAGTCGAAGGTGGACTAAAAAATAGTGGGTACCAAACAAAAGTTGGTATACCAAAGTATACAAGATACCAACCAAAAGTTGGGATGGCAAATGGTAACTGAACAAGAAGATAATAATGGCTACTAACCAAAAGTTAGGATCACCAGAGAGTAACAACTAAAAGTTATGAGAAAGAGGCTACTAACCAAAATTTATGATCACCTAGATGCCAACCGAAGGCGAATACACAAACAATGAAGAATACCAACCAAAAGTTGGGATCATCCAAAAGATTACCAACCAAAAGTTGGGACGAAGGCTACTAACCAAAAGTTAGGATCGTTGGAACACCGACCGAAGGCGAAACTCACAGAAACGAAGACTACCAACCAAAAGTTGGGATAACGACTTTGCAAGGGAGCAGAAAAGAGGACTGCCAACCAAAAGTTGAAATAATATCCAAGAAACTGTGGACTACCAACCAAAGTTGGGATAACATCCAAGAAGACACCAAATAAAAGTTGGAGTAAGAGCTATTAACCAAAAGTTAGGATTTCCAGAAAAGAAGACTACCAACCAAAAGTTGGAATCGTCAACAAAGAAGCAAAGGCTACCAACCCAAAAGTTGGAATCACCGGGACGCCGACCGAAGGCGAACTTACCATAACAAAGACTACCAACCAAAAGTTGGGATAATGGCTCCGCATGGGGAACAATAGAGGACTACCAACCAAGAGTTGGGATAACATCCAAGAAGCAACAAACTACCAACTAAAATTTAGAATTACCGGGACGCCGACCGAAGGAAAACTTACCACAATGAAGACTACCAACCAAAAGTTGGGATAACGACTCCGTAGGAGGAACAATAAAGGACTACAAACCAAAAGTTGTGATAACATCCAAGAAAAGCAATGGAATAGCAACCAAAAGTTAGGATAACATCCACAAAATGACGGACTACCAACCAAAAGTTGGGATAACATCCATAAAATAACTAAGATGGGGATTACCAACCAAAAGTTGGAATACAATACCGGGGATAGGCAGGAAGTAGAATCAACCGACTTACGACCTGAAAAGAATAATCTGATGGGGGAAAGAGAAGCTTAAACAAACAAACTCTGGTGGGGAGTAAAAGTAAGATGAACACATCTATCAATGATTCTTGTCGGGGGATAGAGATAACGAGATCTTAAATCATGTCGTTATCTGCTGGAGAGATGTCTGGCCACAAAGAAATCAAACTTGGCTTATGTTTCAAATGCATATGTTTGAATATGGCGTAATGCTCCATACGAAATAGAAATGTTACGCATTTGGGAGGATGCAATGCAAATGACATACAAAAAGAAAACTACCAAGGAAAGCGCTGAGAAAAATCAGCAAACCAAACTCTACTGAGGAGAACACCCTGAATGGCCTTCCTGAACAAAACTCTTCTGGGAAGAAATCCACTCTGCTGGGAATGGAGAGTAACATTTCCCAAGAGATCATCCTATAAATCTGACTTTCAAGAATGCCAATGATCATTGGACTTTGCTGGGGATATCAGCCACCACTGATTTACCTGCTGAGGAGATCAACACCAATCTCTGCTTGGGGAATAACCTTCAATCTTACCCTGATAAGGATAAGTGCACATCATTGCTGCTGAGATACTTCTGTCCTGACAAAGGTACTCTGTGGGGAGACAAAGATCTCTACTACGGAATAGATATCTGACTATATATCAACGCCATGTCTGATGTAACCAACTTCCGAATACTCACCGAGGAGATAATTTCTACTGGGGAAAGGATTACTTCATCCTGTAAACAATCAATAAACAAATAGAATGTCCTATATGAAAAATGGCTATTTCGGTTACCATTCATGACACTATTCAAGAAAATTATTGTATTCAATATGCTTTGTAAAACCCCCAATGTTTTCACCTATAAAGTTTATCAAAAATACCAGACGTCCTTTTTTTGTAAACAAAACAATAAAAGTAAAAACAGGAAATGGAAAGCTCTTTGAGTGAATAATAATGTATTGATTGAAATGGCCTGTAAATAGGCAAGTTACAATTGGATGCAATTCCTGAAAAGAGGTAATTGTGTAAAAAGTACAACAAGAAATATACAAATGTCGGCAATGTGGAAACAGACAACCACCATGTGTTGATTCAGCTCTGACCTGTATGTCTTCAAAATTTCACCAATACTCCTCCTTCTGAAGAGACTGACTGGACTGATTCTTTTGCCTGGATCGCCCTTTCGGGTTTTCAATCCACCAGGATACCCATTTTTTGCCAAAGTCGCCTTATCAGGTTTTCAACTTTGCGGGTTCAGTCTTTTTTCTTTTTATCGCTAATTTTTGCCGAACCTTTTCCTTTTCAGGTTCGTCGGGATGCCCCATTTTTTCCTGGACTCTCTTTTTCTGTCCAACGGTTCTATTTTAAGCAAAGTATTTTTTAACTACGTATGCGTTCACAGGGAACGTAAAATCTTCACCATCTATAGTAGATAGTAATAAGGCTCCACTAGAGAAATCCTTTCTTACCACATATGGACCTTCATAGTTTGGAGTCCATTTGCCTCTGTGATCTGTTTGAGGAGTAAGGATCCTTTTCAAAACCAAATCCTCTATTTGGAAGCACCAAGGGCACACCTTTTGATCAAAAGCCTTCTTCATTCTTTTCTGGTACAACCGACTATGGGCGATGGCTACCAATCTCTTCTCATTAATAAGCCATAGCTGATTCAACCTGGCCTGCACCCATTCAGCTTCATCGAGCTTAACATTAGACAATACCCTCAAAGAAGGGATCTCAACTTCTAATGGTAAAACTGCTTCTGTACCATACACTAGTGAGAAAGGAGTTGCCCTAGTCGATGTACATAAAGAAGTACGATAACCATGTAAAGCAAAAGATAACATCTCATGCCAATCTTTATAAGTTACCACCATCTTCTGTACAATCTTCTTGATGTTCTTATTGGTTACCTCAACAAAGCCATTCATCTTCGGACGGTATGGAGAAGAATTTTGATGCTCAATTTTGAAGCTCTGACACAACTCCTTCATCATCTTGTTATTCAAGTTCGAACCATTATCAGTAATGATTCGCTCTGGTATTCCATAACGGCAGATGATGTCCTTTTTTTTTATAAAACGAGCAACCATGTGCCTGGTGACATTGGCAAAGAAAGTTGCCTCTACCCACTTTGTAAAGTAATCGATGGCAACTAGAATAAAGTGATTCCCAATGGAAGTAGTCGGCTCTATCTTTCCAATCATATCAATTCCCCACATTGCAAAAGGCCCAGGAGATGTCAACACGTTTAGAGGTTAGGTGGTACATGCACCTTGCCAGCATAAATCTGGCATTTCCTGGCATATTTGAAACAATCGGACTCCATAGTCATCCAATAGTATCCAGCTCTTAGCAATTTTTTAGTCATTGCATATCCACTGGCGTGAGTACCAAAGGAACCCTCGTGAACCTCTTCCATTAACAAGCCTTCTTCGTGTTCATCAACACAACACAGCAAGACCATGTCGAAATTTCTTTTATACAACACATCATCCTTTTTCAAGTAGAAGTTGTCTGAAAGCCTCCTTAGAGTCTTCTTGTCTTTGCTTGATGCCCCATGTGTGTACTCTTGAGTCTTGAGAAAATGTCTGATGTCAAAATACCAGGGCTTTACATCTGACACTTTTTCAAATGCAAATACAAAGGCTGGTCTGTCAAGACGCATGATAGTGATTGATGGAGCTTCATTCCAAAAATTCACTTTATACATCGATGAGAATGTTGCCAAGGCGTTTGCCATCTAATTTTCAGCCCTCTGTACATGATGAAACTCAACATTTTCGAAGAAAGGCAGCCTTTTTCTTGCATAGTTCTTATAAGGCACCAAGTTGGCTTGACGAGTTTCCCACTCTCCTTTAATCTGGTTACGACTAATGCTGAATCGCCATAAACATCGAGATTCTTGATTCTTAAATCAATGGCCTCTTCTAAACCTATAATGCATGCTTCATACTCAAATTCATTATTTGTGCAGGCAAACATTAACCGGGCGGTGAACGATAAATGAGAACCATGAGGAGTTGTAATAATTGCCCCGATTCTGTTGCCGTATGAGTTAACAGCACCATCGAAAACCAATTTCCATTGAGATCAAATCTCAAGACCCTTGTCAGGCAAAGGCCCATCGTAGTCCTTCATCTTCAAAAACATTATATCTTCATTAGGGGACTCAAACCTCATTGGCTGATAATCCTCAATCGGCTTCTCAGCAAGATACTCTGACAAAACACTCCCCTTAATGGCTTTTAGGGAAACATATTAAATGTCATACTCTGTCAGAACCATCTTCCATCTAGCGATCCTTCCGGAAAGCGCCTGCTTCTCAAATACATATTTGATCAGATCCATCTTTGAAATCAACATGGTTGTATGGTTTAATATGTATTGCCTTAAGCGTTTAGCTGCTCAAGCAAGTGCATAACATGTTTTCTCTAGCATTGAGTATCTCGACTCGCAATCGGTGAATTTCTTACTCAGGTAATAAATAGCATGTTCCTTCCTACCTATCTCGTCATGTTGACCGAGCACACAACCCATTGAACTCTCTAGAATTGTTAAATACATAATCAGAGATCTTCCTACAACTGGAGGCATCAATATCGGAGGTTCCTGCAAATTCTCTTTTATCTTCTCAAAAGCCTTCTGACCATTTTCATTCTAAACGACTGCCTGATCTTTTCTCAGCAATTTGAAAATAGGCTCACAAGTGGCTGTAAGGTGGGAAATAAACCTTGCAATGTAGTTCAATTACCCAAGGAAACTCCGAACCTCTTTCTCCATTCTTGGCTCAAGCATCTCTTGAATTTATTTTATCTTTGCAGGATCCACCTCAATTCCTCGTTCGCTGATAATGAAACCTAGTAGCTTCCCAGATCTCACCCTAAAGGTGCATTTCTTAGGATTCAACCTCAGCTTAAATTTCCTTAATCTTTCAAACAACTTTAGAAGATTGACCAGATGTCCTTCCTCCGTTTGCAATTTCGCAATCATGTCATCAACATATACTTCAATCTCATGATGAATCATATCATGAAAGAGAGTCACCATTGCCCGCTGGTAAGTTGCCCCAACATTTTTCAATCCAAAGGGCATCACTTTATAGCAAAAAGACCCCCACGGTGTAATGAAGGTAGTCTTCTCCATGTCCTCTAGGGCCACTTTGATTTGGTTATACCCAAAAAAGTCATCCATGAAGGAAAACATAGAGTATTGAGCAGTGTTATCAACCAACACGTCAATGTAGGGGAATGGGAAATCCTCTTTCAGGCTCGCTCTATTCAGATCTCTGTAGTCAATGCATATCCTGACCTTTACATCTTTCTTAGGCACAGGAACGATATTAGCGACCCACAGAGGGTAACTGGTGACAGCAAGAAAACCATCCTCCAGCTGCTTTTGAACTTCTTCCTTGATCTTGACAACCATATCAGGCCTTGTCCTTCTCAACTTTTGTTTCACTGGCGGACATTCTTCTCCAAGAGGCAGTCGGTGCACCACTATGTCTATATCCCATGCAGCCCCTACTATGAATTCCTTCTTCTTATCCTCGGTACCCATATTGATGAATTGAACATCCTTTTGATGAGGCAAAATAACCATTTCCTCTTGCTTTAAAATTCTGGCTAGTTCCTCAGGTATGTCATAGTCTTCATCAATCTCTTCTTTAGCTTGATAGATAGGATTATCGAAATCATACTGAGCCATAGCCGAATCAAAATCGATGGTATCTGGGATGTTCAACCTGCATGATTGATGTTTTATGCTCATTATGATATGCAAACAAACACAAACACATTTCCATTTTTCTGTTTAATCAAAAAAAATGTAAAAACAAAAAGGAAAAACAGGGATCAAAATATTTGAATGCAAAAAGGACGTCTTTTTATTCATGATAAAATTTGAATCAAAAAGGGCCCATACAAAATGAGTCACTGTGTCTTGGGAAGAACGTAGGACTAGGCATAATAAAAAAAATAAGTGGAAATTACTCTTCAGAAGTGACTTGGATGAGTTCCTCCACAGTCCAGTTGCATAACTTTTGTCCAGGGACACAAGGACGAATCCAGGCATCCATATCACAGTCACTATCACCTTCGTCATCCCCAATAGCGTGAATCTTGTCGAAGATAACTCCACCACTGGTGAATCAAACAGGTCCTTTATACCTCGAAGGGTCTTGAGAAGGAACATAGGGCTTATACCCCATACCGAACTTGTCTTGTTTAACAGGAACGTTAAGCACCTGGCCCCACCTCTAGGAAGGCCGAGATTCCACGATAGCACGGGCTTCTTTAAATGATGACATAAAGACCTCTGGGCTTTTAAATTCTACAATAGGCTTCTCCTGAATTTGCACTGTTTCAAAATCCTGGCAGAGCATCTCGTGGATCTTACCATCCACTTCCACGTATTTAAATGAGGACAGCTGACTTACCATAATATCCTCCTCGCCACACACCATAACAACTTTACCCTCCATCATATACTTCGGTTTTTGATGCAACATCGAGGTAAATGCTCCCGCAGCATGTATCCATGACCGACCAAGCAAACAACTTTATGCCGGCTGGATATCGATAATGTAAAATGTTGCGTCAAAAATCCCAGGCCTAACCTATATAGGCATTGTAATTTCTCCGAACACCGACCTCTTCGAGCCATCAAACGCCCTTACCACCAAATCACTAGGCGTACACAACAGCCCCTGGGTGTCTAGCTTCACCAATGCTTTCTTGGGTAGCACATTGAGGGATGATCCTGTATCAACCTGGACATGTGACAGTAGGGACCCTCTGCACTCCATTGATATATGTAAGGCATGGTTATGATTCCTCCACACGGGAGTTAAATCTAGGTCCGTAAAACCTAAACTATTGTCAGTGTTGACATGAGCTACTACCCCTTCTAATTGGTTTACTGAAATCTCTTGCGGTACAAAAGCCGAATTCAAAATATTCAACAGTTCATTTCGATGTGCCTCAGAACACAACAACAATGACATAATAGAAATCTTCGACGGTGTCTAATGTAAGTGATCCATAATTTCGTAGTCACTTTTACGAATGAGTCTCAAAAATTCCTCGGTGTCCTTTGAAAAAGCATCATTACCAGCCTGTTGTTGGACATCTTCCTCAACCACTGCTTTACCCTTCCCCTTATCATTCTTATCAGTACTAGATTCAGGTGGAGACAAAACCATCCCACTTCTAGTAATTCCTCCCGCTCATACTATACTTTCAACTGAAGAACCACCATACGACGACCCTGTCAATTCCTGCTTATATCCATTATAGAACACTTACGCCCCATAATTCAATGGGATAGCCTTAGTGCTCTCATATGGTACAGGTCCAAGTGTGGTAATGATAACCGGTGTTGGCCTTGCTGGCGCTGAAATATTAGTTGTCCGATAGGGAATTGAAATCGTGGTGACTTCATTTCCATCATTACTTATTCTATCATCCACATCCTCTTCCACAACTCTGTCAAATTGCAGACAACCTTCATTAATAAAATTTTGAATACCATTCTTCAAGAAAATACAACCCTCAGGTTGCAAAGCACACTCTGAACATTCTACCGAACACCCTGGAAAATACCTCCCTTTAACATCTTATCTTTCATAAAGCTTAAAGGGGTCTTCATCTCTTCAACATCCATGATCAAATTTAACCTTTCCCTTTTTATCACAGATTAGTCCGGGCTACACCATGATTCGGCATTGGGTTTTGACTTACATTTGGGTCGTCATTAGTGAAGTTGATCACCTTCGAATCAAGAAAATCCTGAACTTTGTACTTGAGTGCTTTACAGTTGTCAATATGATGACCCGGACCTCCTGAGTGGAACTCACACCTTGCATTTACATTATAACCCGGAGGAGGCGCACTAATGAGAGGTGCCAAGGTTTTTTTCTGAATAAGTTGTAACTGAAGCAAATGTTGCAATAGTTGAGAATAAGGCATTGGTGGTCTCTCGAACTGTCTGTTAGCCATTCTTCCTCTGTCCTGGTAATGGCGAGGTGCGTTAACTTGTTGTTATGGTGAAGCCGGGATGGCTACAGTAGCAACTTGTTCGTGATAATGAGGTTGCGTTCGGCCTTTACCTATGTAAGAAGATATTGAATTGGAATCTCCTTATCGTTTCATTGAATTTCCATTATACGGATTTTTCATTCCTCGTGATGAGGATCCTGCTCCACTTTGTATCTTCCCTGTCTTTATACCATTTTCTACTCTCTCCCCTTCCATAACCAGATCTGAGAAACTCCCTGACATACAGCCAACTAATTTTTCATAGTATGTTCCGGGCAATGTAGCCATGAACATATCAACCAGTTCTCGCTCCATCATCAGAGGCTGCACTCTAGCTGCTAAATCCCGCCACCTCTGGGCGTACTCCTTAAACCCTTCATTGCTTCTTTGCGACAGATTTTGTAGCTGTACCCTGTTTGGTGCCAAGTTACTATTATATTGGTAGTGGCAAACAAAAGCTTCCCCCAACTCCCTCCAGCTTCTTATGTTAGTCCTCTCTAACCCCATATACCATTCCAGAGATGGATATGATAAACTGTCCTAGAAAAAGTGCATCAATAACTTTTCATCATCGGAATACACAGACATTTTTCTAAAATATTCCAGGAGATATACTATAGGACAAGTCGTCCCTTTGTACTTGTTGAAATATCATAGGCTTTCATTTTCTCCTCAATTAAATTGAATCTTTTATCAGCTTCTGAGGGAATACCAACATCCATGTCCCCTATTGAAAAGACGTCTTTTGATTATCTTCTTCCCACTAGGGACCAGCAGCCCCATGTACAGCGCACACACTACCTCCAACACCTCCTATGTGAACTCCACCACGAGGACCTCTTCCTAGAGGGTTAACAACTGTGGGAATACCATTTCCTTGAGGAATACCACCATCAACAGGAGGAGGAATAGTAGCAGCCCCTATGTGTAAAATACTATTGCCATCAACCCATGTTATCAATGGTTGAACCAAAGTTCTTAATTGTTCCTACCCATTGGCCACGTTCTTCATCATTTCCATGAACTATGTCATACGGTCTCTGACTTCCCGGAGCTCGTTCTGAACCTGGTCTATAACTCTTTGTTGATGTCCCCATGTAGAATTTCTGTGAAAACCCGATTCTGCAATCTTGTCAACTAATAGAAAACCAAGCAGAGATGAGAGTGAAGTCTCCGGGAACACTTGTTATGCAAATGAAAATGATAATGCAAAATAAAAACATATATATGTGTTTCAGGGAGATCTCCCCCTTGATTCTAGTTCCACAAATAATAATAGAACAATAGAGATAAATGGAATGATCAAAAGCCTCGCTCATAAATAAAATGAGAACCAAAAGTCATTGTACACAAACCACCAATAAGAAATAACTATATACAAGCCTGTGATCCCATCCAATAAGTTTGGTGATGGTGAAAAATAAAAGAAAGGAAAGACTACTGAGATATATCATCACTGCAGGCAGCTTCCTTCAACCACTGTGGTCTTTATACCACGTCTGGGCTTCTTCGAGCAGCTTCTTTGTGTCTAGATGCTCCGCTCTCGTAATCAGTTCCTGGATGGGGAAATCTCTTCTGCAAATGACATCCTACAAACCCTGAATATACTCCTTCCAAGAATCCTCACCAAAGACGTCTTCAAGCTTCGGTTTCTTCAGTTCTACTCTCACCTTGAGTTCTTCAAACGCTGATAAAGTTTCTCGCATCCTTTATTCACTTGTACATCTATGAGATGACTCTGCTAAAACTTCTCTCTCTTTAACTGAGTTGCATCTTCAATTTGTCAATCTTCTTGTGAAGCTCATCCTCTCTCCCTTTTTTGGCAGTCACTGTAGTGTTCCACTGATCATTGAACTTAGATATCTCTAGATAAGCTATATCTAAATCTTTCTTTTTATGCTTCAAGATGCTATCAGTACTCTTTAGATCTTGACCAATGTGTTCTCGTAACCGGATTTCTTCAGCTAGATCCTTCTCCATTTTAGCCAAGGTTTTTGTCTTCACTTTAGCTAAGTAGACAGCTTCATTCTTGTCATGTTTCAACTGGCTAATCTCCTTTTTCAGTTCTTTGTTTTCTTTATGCAGCTCTTCCTTCTCTGCCTAAAGCTTATTGTATCTCAGAATATCAACCATTTTAGGCTCTTTAACTATCAAAGGTTACAAGGGTTCTTCAACAGGAAAAGGAAATAACACCTTCTCAACCCTCTTATGAATCCATTCTATGTAAGGGTCATAAGCTTTGCAGTCACCCTTACCCAAAGAGAGCTTCCCTCTTTTATGAATCTTTCCCCATGATTCTACCACTCTGGCTAGCATATCATAATCAGCTACTCCAGTGAAGTACAGAGACTCCTGCACTTCTTCCTCCTTCGGGGGTCCTCTTAAAGCATACCCAAATTGTCTAATGGCGAGAGAAGGGTTATAATTAATTCCCCCTTTTCTGCCCATCAGAAGTACATTGGGGAAGCTACCACAACTGAAGATAATATCCTTTCCCAGCAGATCTCTATTGAACCAAACAATGTCCTTAGCTGTCAAACCCATAATCTCTTAGACCATTCGGATGTAATCCTCGCATCAAAAAAATCTTCGTAACAAGGGAGGTGGTCTATAAACCACTTGTGGAAAAGCGGTGTACAGCAAGAAATAGTTTTTCCTCTCTGTCGTACCTCGAAAAATACGATCCTCGCGATGGACGCGAAAGTTCGAACAGAGTCGCCACCAAACTTTATTCATTCCAAGGAAGAAATAGGAAAATATCAATAAAACCTTTAAAGAGATAAGAACATGGTCATCGCAACTAAATTCTAGGTTCAATAGTCGATTACGCAAAGGGAAGGTATTAACACCCTCTATGTCCGTTGTACTCAACGGGAACCTCTTGATTCGATTAGAGAGAAACGTTAGCTAGGTTGTTTGTTTTCTTCTAAGGATTCGCTTCTAAGAAGAAAAAGGGGTAGTTTTATCAAGGTGCTTTCCAAGGGCAAGGAATCCTATGCCTATGTACCCTTACTGTGCAATGAGGGAGTCAAAGCAATCGTAGTTTGGAAGATTTTGACTGGTTGGTTTGTGTTTTAAACGAACGAGAGTTTAGGTCGCAATCTAACTACTAAACATTGGCCTGTATGCTCGCTAGGGGAGACAGAAACACTAGTTCATATGCGCGGAAGAAGGGATTAAACAATCTTCTTTGTAAAAGGTTATTTGAATCGTAGATCTCACGAGGGCAAGGAATTAGTGCTTGGAGAAGTATCAATCGCACGGGGGCGAGAAAAAAGAGTTGGTCGTGTTGGATGTTTTGTTTGGATGACGATTACTGGAAGCTTAAGAAAGACTCATCGGGCCTAAGTAATTAGGAGAATGAGTCAAATACTTGACTCTCTCTCTTTTTCAAACTTAATTGCAAAAGGATTTTGATATGGTTAGAGTAAGTTAAATGGATGATGATTACTCGAAGCTTAATAAAGGCTCCTCGGGCCCAAGTAATCGGGGGAATGAGTCAAAGGCTTGACTCTCTCTCTTTTTCATTTGAGTATTGAGAAAATAGGTTTGATTTGGTTTTTTGTGAAATAATTTGGTGTAGAATCAAGCTGCGAATTTTTTTAGAGAAGACAATTGTTTAAACTTAAGAAAGGCTCCTCGGACCCAAAAAATTGAGGAGAGGAATCGAAGACTCCATTTCAACTCCCTTTTCATCTTTATTTGAAATTCTATTGAAGTATAATTAAGTTCATTTCGTTAACTTTGATAAAATACTCGATGTTGATCGAGGTTTAAATTTGTGTATGAAACGATTATGGTTTGAACTAATGGATAGGAGGTCCTATTGGTATAAGGTAAGGTTGATGGCGAGGCAAAAACGCTCGACTTATAAAGAGGTGTGGTTTGTATAGTTTAGGGTTTCACCTCGATTCAAAGTACAAGACAAGATACAAATAATTGAATTGAGTTTTAATCGTGTGTACCAGCGAAGTGGGCTAGTCTTCTAAATGACTAACTAGAAATAATTGATCAAATAGGTCTCACTGTAAGAAAGCCCAGGAGTAAGCTTTGAATGTTGTGTATAGTGACCAAAATATTGATGGCGATGCTTTGAAAGCAATCGACTTACAAGGTGTAAAATGGCTCGATGTTGGATCGGGAATTTATTTTTGAAAAGGGTTCAAAGCATTAAAGCATAACCAAGACAAAAACGATAAAAGTATTACATTTTGTGGGAACAGGGTGCATTTTTCGAATGGGGATAGGACTAAGATGACAATTAAATTGAACCCAATTGAATGAGTAGCCACGAGATTTGAAAAATTAATCAAAATCGAAGGCAACCATATTTTAACTCTAAAAACTAACTTAGAGTGTAGTCACGTAAGGATCACTCTATAAGAAACCGGAAAAAAGCACTCTATACGTCGAAACAAATTTCAAAAGTTGAATTGAATTTCAATTCCGATTTCATAACGCAATAGAATAGTAGCATCTCAATCAAATGTTTTCAATATTTAGCAATTGATCAAATTATACAGACACACATAACAATTAATAAAACAATTAATACATGTGATAAATAAAAAATAAGAATGCAAATAATAATAAAGGAGTTCAAATAAACAAAACTCATCAATAAACATGGGCCCCAACTATCCGTTAACCTTGGCCTACATCAAATAATTAAAAGAACAAATTTCTATCAACTCCAAATTGAGAGTAACAAGAAAACACAGTCACATTGTCTCATAATTCAACGCAGTAGCTTTGTATATAAAAAAAACTCAATGAGAAATCAAAACAAAACTATGTTCTATCCAAACACAGGAAAAGTAATTTGCCATCAACAACCCATAGCGACATACCACACTACTAATCATAGGCAAGAATCGACCAATACACTTGAGCTAGGTGATTCAAAACATATTAACATAGCAAAACCATCCAAATCTTTAAAAAAAACTAAGTCGCAACATTAAAAGAAACACAGTGTGAAACCGTAACACCAATACGAGTTCGGATCAACATCATTCAAAATCATACATTCAAAGCAACAATCAACATAATATCATAACGAAAACCAAATGTTGTTATTGCGGTACCAATCACCAAGAGTGAATTCCATCCACAATAAATAACGTTTAAGGAACAATATCACCACTTAATCAAAATTGCCACTAAATCGAAAAATGTAATCGAAATGACAATACAGTTGATGCACCAAGGTTAACGGATAGTTGGGGCCCGTTTTAAAGATAAATTAAAGATCGGTGGTGAATAATGATTTGTGATTCAAGTTAATCAATAGTTTGATATTTAATTCTCACCGCGACAAAAATGGCGACTTCACTAATGATCAATGGGGTCACGCCATTTGCAGACTACCATTCTATCAATTAATTTGGGCCTTTGTCCCATTGTTTGCAATTCTTATTTTGTTTCTGTTTGCAAAATTTCATTTATTTTTTATAATAATTTTTTAAACAAGTAGATAAAAAACAATCATGCTTTTGAAAACTATAAAAACATTTTCCTTTGATTTATGAACATTAAAAGGATTGTCAATGGTTACTCTAAGAACGGTAGGATCCCGAAGCACAGATTTCAATGTTCTCCATGGTAGAGTCTGTTGGTCATCTCCCAAGCAGAGTTTGATCTTGTTGATGTATTCCAGAGCTGGGCATTAGTTCAAGCATCCTAAATTTGGACTCCCCTAGTAAGTCTTGATTCAGATTTCCCTAGTCGAGCGTGGTTCTTTTTCCCCGGCCTGTTTTTGATCAAGTATATAAGTGTAAATGTGATTGTTGGATCTTATCTCGTTTTGTGATAAGATCTGATGTGGGATCCCCGGTGGGTTTCTATCTCCTCTCTTATGGTTTGATGCTCTTATGGAGGATTTTGACCATGTTTTCCTCCTAAGAAGTGTTGAAGATAGCAATCAACTGTTGGGTTTTCTATCACTCTGTGTTGAGTTTTAAAATCCCCATCAAGTTGACTTTCTGATTTGATGTTAATTTCTTAAGCATCCCCACGAGTCCAAAATGTTTCTCTCAAGGTTGTTAGTACCCAGAGGATTATCTTTTCTGATCCCTAACGAAGGTTGTGCAATTATTACTACTGGTCATGAAAGATGGGATATGACCCTCATCTGATCCATGTTCTTCCCAGTTGAAGTTGCCAAGAAGAAATTTGTATCTAAAAGGTTGGCTATTGGAAGATTCATTTATCCATCTCCTACAGTTGTTAGCAGGTTTCCTTCATTTTGTTACAATGTGTTAGACTCATGAAGTCCAAGATTCCCCAAGTGAGTACCAGTTTAAATCAACCCCAACTGAGCACTAAAATTGAGAATTTCCCAATCAAGTCTTGAATCAGATTTTCTCTCCAGCTGAGTTTAATTTACCTCTCCAGTAGGTTTATGATCAAGCAATTGTAATTATTGAAACTTCTCTTTTCTTGATATGGAATCTTCAATAGATTTTTTACCCTCATGTCATGGTATTATTGCTTCACTTGCTCCCCAAGCATAAATCAATGTTCTCTTCTAAGAAGTGTTGAGATAGCAGCCAACTGTTCGGGTTTCTCCCACTTTGTGTTGGGTGTTGATTTAAAATCCCCTGCGGTTTGACTTTTTTGTTATGATATTAACTTCTTGTAGGTCCCCAATAAGCCCAGGATGTTTATCCTCGATGGTGGTTAATCCCTAGAGATTTTTCTCTAAATCCACCATGAGAATTGGACTTTAGGCCATCTGGGATGGGTCATATATGATTGACGCTGAACAATATCCTGTCTGAATTCACAGCTTCTGATTGAAGGGTCGATAGACGGTAACACGACTTCCCGACATTCGACTCACACTTGGAGATTAGCTGAATCTGCTCGAATAGCTCTGAGTAGCTCTGATGACACGGAGAAGAACAATTCCTTCGCTTCTGATATGCCCCAGCTTGTGGGATCTCTGTGGGGATAGTACTCAAAAGGAAATCTGAAAATTTGCACCTTAACGGCCTGATATGAAATGCCCTAGCATTCTGAATCTCAGAGATAAACTTCAAATCAACTACCTCTCAAAAGAAGAATAACTCCTGCGCTCTTAGGAGAGCCTGCCCCTGTTTGCAATGACTTTGCCCCTGATTGGCTGATTCAGTATAGTGACTTTAACTACGAGAGATCTACCGGATCTCGACCTGATTGCCCCAGAATAACTGCTTTGGATGGATGACCTCACTGGGGATCACTTGATAATAGCTTGCCCCGACTCTCGGAATATTCGGGCATCCTGCATTTTATCCTGATTAGACTTTCCGCTGTAGGAAACTTTCCTGCTGTCAAGTGCTTACTCGTAAGGAAAACCAGCTGTTCTGCATAAAAGCTATATTAATGCAATGCATATGGCAGTTTTAACATCCAATCTGTTCATTGGAAAAATGGGAAAACAGTTTATGGCATACAATGCACAAATCATTTATCAGAATATCAACATCAGTACCAACATGGTAAGAAGAACCCTTTTAGGAGTCAGCTTCGACGCGATCTTAACCGATATATGCCCTCGAAACGACCCTGCTTCAATTAGGACTTTTGAAGGTTGTAACGTGGTCAGGTTCACGGTTTTGAAAGAAAGGATAAAGGCTCAAAGTCTAATTTTTAACCCACCCATTCTCCTTGATGGCCTCCGATCCTACGTTCACCTAATTCGACCTTAGTGCTCATGGGAGGTTGAAATATGGGAGTGATAGTTCGAGAAACTATGCGCTTTTAGAGTGATAGCCACTCACTTTTCGTCTTTGACACTCGGGGTCACACGACTCATATTTCGTTTGAGGACTTTTCTTTTGTAATCCTTTTCGTTTTTTCTTTTCTTTCCCTAACTTTTGCCTGGACTGACTCTTTTTGATTATTAAGTCCAGCGGGATGCCTTTATTTTTACCTAAGTCGTTTACTTTCAAGTTTTGACTTAGCGGGCTTTTGATTCTTTTCGCTTTTCATTTTTTTTTCCGAACAAGTCGTGTGACACTGGTTGTCTGACTCTTTGGGGAATAATGTGACTGGGTCACTCCTGTCGCTTAACCACTGCGGCTTTTTAGGCACGACCTATGAAGGTGTGATTGATCCTCGAACGGACACTCCTTTTGCAATTTGGGCGCTCGGTCAAATTAGCTAACACCTACCCCGCCCCAGGTTGACATTGAGGGTTTTTCGTTTTCAGAAAGAAATTCCTACAACTAGGCTCAAAGGGGTTATCAAGGGATTATCTTCCTTATGACTCCGGTGTTTAGGGATTTGAAACAATGCATGTACATCATCAGCAGGTTTTATTTCAAAGGCATACAATATCGGAAGCTTGCATGTCGTTTGTTTTCGTCATCCTCCCCGGATTCCGCTTAACCAAGCGTTGGATCTCTGTAAAAAATTAATTACTGAACACGAATGGATTTAATCAAAACATGCATACTCATTTCATTATCATCAATTTAATGAAAACAACAAGTTTTACAAACAAGATTGCAATTTAACAAGAAAGAAACTACAAACATAAAGAAATGACAAGATGAAACACAGAAAAACGTCAGCTTCCGAGAATCGGGCTTTCACATCTGACTTGCTGCTGAACCAACCATCTTCAAAGTTGCTTATTGACCATACTGCTCAAAATGGATGCCGAGTGAATTGCCTTTCTGACTTCATTGGGCTCTATCTAGCACGCAGGTTTGACCGATAACGGTAAGGCAGCTGATTCTGGAAAGGAGTTGACGTCTGTTGCGAAGACTGGACATATTGTTGATTTTGATCATTCGAACCACTTGGAGGTCGAGTCTGAACTATCAGGGACTCCTTTTGTTCAAACGCTTTCATCCTCAGGCTTGGTCTAGGCAGCAACTGAGGACAAGGGGATTCTGACACCAATGATTGCAGAATATACTTCTGATCTACGGCAGCTTCGGGAACGTCCATCATTTTAGCACCAACTGAGGTAAGACCATTAGGTACAATTACGCCGCCCGGCGTGAGTTCAATAACTTTTGCGTCAATCAAGTCCTGAACGTTGTGTTTGAAAGCATGACAACTTTCCACATCATATCCGGATGCCCAGAATGAAATTCGCACTGCTTGCTAGTGTCATACCCATAAGGAAGCGTCGTTCTTGTGAGCGGTTCCAATGTTCTTTTTTCAACCAGCTTCAAACTCAATAAAGTCTGCAAGAGCTTAGCATATGTTGAAGGCGGCGCCTTAAATATCCTCCTTAGCCTTCGCCGAACCGGATGTGTTTTTGGTTGTTGTTGTTGTTGGTGTCGATCAACACGTCTTTTAAGATCAGGTTCCACAGGCACGAGTTCCACAGGCACAGGTGGGACAAGCTCCTTCACTGCGGCTTCAGATAGCTGATCATCCTCTTTCCTAATCACGTTCTTGACTACTTCCATGATCAAACTCATTTGGGTCTTCAGCTGATTATTTTCCTCTTTGAGTATCTTCTGATCCAGACGCAACTCTTGCATGTCTTTCGTCATCTGTCTTAGCTGGCTTCGGACTTCAATCAATTCAGCCTGATTCTGCTCCATGTCTCTGAGGAATTCCTGCAACAAACTTGATAGGAAATAAGACCCACAGTTCTGATGTACCTGGTATGTGATGATGCAATGCAGAAATCAAACACATATTCAAGACAAGACAAATAAACCCCAAGCTGTAAGCACAGATATAAACACCTCACACCACTATGCAAAGCCAACAAAAGCAGCAAACAAGCACACCCAAGTACAAACTACACTGACCCCAGCCAACACGCCTGGTGGTGGTCAGCAAACAACAATGCACGAAAGCTAAACAGATCAGCAGAGAAAACAGATGCGACACCCGACACAGGAACCTCTAGCAACTTCCCCTATATTCAACTGAGCTCTCAGCTGGACATTCTTCCAAACATACACTCTCAGTGTAGTATCCCATATCATCGGCCGACGAACCCATACAACTGGATGAAGGATAATCAATAATCCGAACAAAACCCTGAGGCACGATAAAGATCCTGTTAGAGTCTAGCAGATTCTGAACTTGGCTTCTAAGCACTTTACAATCATCTGTCGAATGCCCCTGTACCCCGACATGGTACTCACAGCGGGCGCTGGCGTCAGAACCTGAAGGATAAGGCGGGATCGTTGGACTAGTCTCTTTCGGCACTATTAATCCACTTTCGACCAAATTTGGCAACAACTGACTGTATGACACCGGTAGCTGAGTAAACTTCCTTTCAGGTTTCCTTGGTCTTTGTCGGGCGTGACGACGTGACTGATGATAATATGATTGCTGGTTTGAAGTGTCTGAAAACTGAGCCTGAGACGCTAGAGATTTTGAGACAACATTGCTTCCTTCTTCCCATTCCTCTTGAGAAGTGAGAACTGGTTCATTCTTATCAACTGGGATACAAGGAGCATCTCGAAGCTTTCCATTCTTGAGTCCTCTCTCAACAAGCTCTCCCATTCTCATCAGACCTTCAAAGCTTCTACAAGTGAACATCATGTCATAATAATGGCCCTTCAGAGTATCCACAAAGAGGCTAACCATTTCTCTCTCCTGAATCGGTGGTTGAACACGAGCAGCCACTTCTCTCCATCTTTGCACATACCCCCTAAAGGATTCATTCTCCACACGAGATAATTCTTGCAACTGCACGCGAAAAGGAGCTATTTCCAGGTTGTAGTCGTACTGCTTCACGGAGGCATTGGCTAAATCCGACCATGATTTAATACTATCACTCTACAAGTGCATGTACCAGTCCGAAGACCCTCCGATCAAACTATCTTGGAAACAGTGAATCATGAGCTTGTCATTAGTGATATGCGGAGTCATTCTTCTGCAGAACATAACCAAATGTAGCTTCGGACAGCTATCCCCTTTGTATTTCTCGAAATTGGGCACTTTGAACTTCGGAGGCAATACAAGACCTGACACCAAACACATGCTTGCCGCATTCAGATCAAGAGTATTCTTATTCACCAGGGCGGCAATCTGATCCTCCAACGTCTGAAGTCTTCTCATATACTCAACAGTCAGTGGGTCCTGAATATTAACCTGCGGAACAACTCTTGGGGATGGAACAATCCTTGGAGAATCTGGCGTAGAGAAAGTAGAATGGTGACACTCTGCGTCATTGAAAGAATATGGACCTCTGACAGGGGTTTGCACTGGCTGAGCAACATTGTTCATCTGAGCTCTTTGACCATGGTTTCCTCCTCCATTTATAGCTGTTATGGCTTCCATGATTTGACTCACCTGGTACTTTAACAATTCAAACTCCGCCCGAGTAACAACCAAGTTCTGCTCTTCTGAAGCCATGATCTTTCCAGATGCTAACTCAAGTCTAATGCGAATGTCGGGAAATCAACTGATGAAGCGGACAAAAATGGGTGAGCTCCCTGTTCCGGATGAGGATGAATATGCAACATGAAATGCAAATGCAAACAGTCATGCAAAATGCAAAATGCACACACAAGGGACCAAGTGCCCCTGGCTGAGAAGTCCAATCCACCATACTGGTCTTAGTCAGACCCTTAACACTGCTCGAACCTGGTGTCAACAAACCAAAACAATGCTCGAACCTGGTCTCCAACAGACCTCATAATGCTGTCTTCAAATACCACTGAATCTCAATCAAGAAAATCGGTAATCTGGAGGTCAAGTTACCTGCATGCCCCAACCCCTCTCACAGGTAGGTGTCCTAATAACTGACACAAAGTATGGCATCCTATGCGGTCGTTGGCGTCACAGACTTTCAAGACTGATGATACGATACCCAGAAGGTGTGGCATCATCACGTCCTGAAGAGGCCTCACTTAGCCAACTTCCAAACGATCGGTTCCCAGAGTCGACAATCCAACTAACCAGCAACCCATGCCACCCAAAGGGTGGGACAAGAGGCCAACCAGAAGAACCTCGTCTGAGCGTGAATTTTGCGGGACACTAGGACATGCAAAGCATGTGCGCGCCCGCTACTTTCCACTCTAATTCTAGGTGCACTCAAGCCCAGGTCCGGCTTATCTCTCAATCATAGAACCCCCTCATACCCACAGCAATAATAACAGAAATATAATGCTGAATATAAAATACAGAAAAAGTAAACCCATACAAAATCCTCGACGGGAAAACAAGCGCTAGGATTGACTCACATAGGGAACCGTTGGAGTCCCCAGCAGAGTCGCCAGCTGTCGCTACTGCAAAAATCGGCGTCGGCTGAACAGAAGAGTCGCCACCGTGCGTTATTTATCCCAAAGGAGGGAAAGGAAACGCTCAGAGTAAACCTACCGCAAAGACGGGAAAGGAATGGTCATCGCAACCAAATCCTGGATTCGGGAGTCGGTTACGCAAGGGGAAGGTATTAGCACCCCTCACGTCCGTCGTACTCGACGGGATCCACGCTTGTTTTCTAGTACGGATTGTTATTCTATCTATTCTACAAGTCAAGGGTTAAAAGAAAATAAAATGACTCGGCAAAGTATCGCACTTTATGCCTACGTATTCCCGTCTGGAACGAGAAATCAGAGTCAACGTAGTTCGCCTACCTACGGGAAAGGAGGGGAAGGTTGCTCGCTAGGATATCGCATCCTATGCCTACGTACTTTCATACAACATGAAAGATCAGAGCAAACGTAGTTCGGGCCACGTACGACACAAGTCTGCCTTGATTGTTTTTATCCTTCTGAAAAAGGTTTTCTCCTGATTATGGGTCCAAGCGGACAAAAATGACGTTTTGATTGGTTCACATTCTTTTACGGAAGAATTGTTTTTTATTGTGTTTGAAATGTTTATTGTGTTTTTCTGATTGTTTTGAGAAAGAAGAGACAGAACTCTAGAACCTATGGTTTAAAAAGGGAATCAAAATCTAACCTAATGTTGTCATGCATGGATGAAAGCCTAATTTCTGTCATACTTCTCTCTTGCGCAGAGAGAAACAGAGATCCTAAGGGGATAAACGGAAAAGAAACAGCATATATACAGTAAAGCGGTAAAATGCATGAATGCAGCAATACAAGCGAGGCAAGGGAGTCCCACTTAACCTCGAACCTAGAAAACAACAGGCAAAGTGAAACAACTTCACCTCAACCTCCAGGGGAAAATTAACAAACAATACAGTCAAGAAACTCAAACAATACATCACCAGCTCTAAACAGCACCAGCAGCTCTAAACAGCAAAACCTGACAGCATAAGCTCCTTCTTCTATAAGTCTTCAAAGCAAGGGACTTCATCTTCAATCTTAAAAGTTTCTTCAAAGCAAGCTCTCCTAGATGAGTAATAGTTCACAAGATGATTTGGGATGTTAAACAGTCAGTTGACCACCAAAGGTGGCATACCGACTGTTAACAAAATACAGACTGTTTCTCTCAAAAGTTCTATCTCTTAGATACTGTCACTAAGCCTTCCAAAGGAAGGAGGTGAGTATCAAAGAGATACTTTGAATCATAGAGAAGAATGGAGGCAACAGAAGCCATCCATATTTGTGAAGAAATTTTCTATTCTAAGGCTCTCTCTAGCTCCTATGTCCTAGGTCTTCAAACAATCTTCAAGCAAGCCTAGCATCTTCATCAACTTTGAACTTGGCCTTCAATTCTTTGCTTTGTCTTCAATATGCTCCATCAACAAGATCTTCAAAGCTAACCCACACCCCAAGCAAAGCCCAATAAGCCCATACAAACAAAATAAACCCCAAAAGGGCACCCCAAACAAGCATACAATTGCAAAATATACTAAAAATATTAATATAGTAGGGAAAATTCTAATATTATTTCTAGGGGATCTAATAAACCTACCCTTAATACCCTATATGCCCCAAGTCCTAATTCAATCTAAAAAGCCTAAAAGAAATTGTTTTAATGCACCTAAGTTATGTATAAACCCTAATTCAACTAGTCTAATAGTATCTAATCAAACTACCTAAAATAAAATCCTAAAAATTGTGGTATAAAAACCAGGGGTACCTAACATGTATATATAATTGTCCTAAAAAGAGTGACCTAAAAATATTAAGGGAACTACCTAAACTAAATTCTACAAATTCATGTATCAATATAAAAGAATTAAAAAGCAATTAAAGAAGAAAATATGCAAAAATATTAAAATGCATGAAATGAGAAATGTTTTTATTTGATATTTTTCTAGACAGAAATATGAAGTGGGAAAAACATTCTCATGAAAAAATGTTGATTTTTCAATTTATTATGATTTTCTAAAGTTTGGAAAAAATGGAGAAAAATAAAATGATAATATGAACATGGGGTGTGAACAGAAATAATATGCAGTTAGTATATGCTTGGGCCCAGACATAGCGGTGCGAACAGAAAAGCGCCTGGCCCAATGTTACAATCAGAAAACAATTAAAAAAATATAAAGAAATAGAAACAACAGCGGTGCATTAAGCAATGGATTATAGTTCAAATTGGGATGGGCCCAAAATGGGGGGTCTGAATATCAAAGCGCCTGGGCCCATATCTAAATCAGAAAAACCAATTATAATGAAAAGAAAAAATAAAAAGGCAGCGGTGCGAAAAGAAATGAAATGCAGTTCAAATTCCAATTGGGCCTCATATGGGGGTGTTGATAGCATTAGGTGACTTAAGCCCAGAAGAGCGTTTAAATGAAACGCGGCGTTTCTCCCTATCTCTGACTCCTTCCAAAATTCAAATCGAACGTGAGCCCTTGGATCCTTTTCCCAGTCAAGGTCAGCGTGCCCATCCAACGGCATGGAGATCATCTTCAACCTTGGATTAGGGTTTCTGAAAAAACCTCCATTAAAACACATGCCATGCAACAGATTTCTACCCACGCGTGCTCCTTCATTTCAGCATCAATTTCCACGATGTAAAAACCAAACTTGACTCATTTTCCACGCTGAACACGATCCTAACCTTGATTTTCATTGAAAGATCCTCCATCATGCAACCTGATAGTGAAACATCATGAACCTCAAAATCTGACCAATCCTCCACCTCAACCAAACTTAAATTCCTTTATATCCAAATGATCCTTGCATTATACTAATTGAAATCAGCCAATAATCTTGCATTAACACTCATTAAATCACTAGTTCTTACTCCATCAAGAAATGACATCCATGGCTGAAACTTCACCAATCACTCCTAAACTCATCATACACGATCACCTAATTGTCTCTAACAGTTCTAGACTAATAAATTACCCTAACCATGCCTAGATTATGAGGTAGAGATGATTTTGCAAACCTGGCTTCTTGAAATGGTAGGTGGTGAAATCCTTGCTTTCAAGGCTTGAAACTCTTCAAGAACACTCCTTGGATGATGAATCTTCTTCTGTTTGCAAAAGATTTGGAGGAGAGAGCTTGTACTTCAAGATTCAATGTGATTTGCTTTCTTGTAATTTCCAATGGAACACCTTCAAATCTTCATGGATGGAGCTTCAAACCAGTATGAACACACTCAGAAATATCTATGGAGAAGGTTTGTGGAGAAAAAATGGATTGCAATGAAGAAGAATCAAGAGATTGAATATGACTTGCAATGGAAGCTTTAGGGTTTCACTCTCTCTTCTCTACACCAATTAACACCAACCTTGCATCTGAGCAAGTCACAATGATTATATAGAATGGTTTAGAACAGTCTAGAACCATCTAGGATCATCCAATGAGAAATTCAAGTTTTCATGTCATGGTATTTTGAATTTTCATTTCTCTCCACATGCTATCTCATGCCAAAACCCTTGCAACCTTTGTAACCAACTTGAATTTATCCCCACATGATATTTTGGATTAGTTACAATGCATATCTTCCTTGTGTATTGAGTTTTTCCTTGTTTTGGTTTGGTACCTTAATATGCAAGTAATCAAATTCCAAAGCAGCCCTATGATACAAGCCTCAAATCAAAATTGTGGCTGAACCATTGTTATTAGAATGTCATTTGGAGTCAAAATGACATATTACATGACATGGTTTGGACTTATAACTTGGGATTTCCATTTTTCAAATTCACTTTAATTAACTTATGCCTCATTTTTAGGCCATTTTTATCACTTTTTGATACAAGCCTTTTCAACATCTCATTACCTCCCTACTAGCCTTAAAACATCATTCTAAGCAAGTTTTATGTTGAAGATTTTTCCGTTTGAAGCTTGGAAGTAGGAGATACGACCTTATGCTTGAAATGACCTATAACCTCCAAATGACCAAAATGCCCTTGGCTTGCCAAGATCATAAGTAGAGCTCCACAAATCATATTGAGGCATACCATACCTTTCTAGAAAGATAATATCATGGGGAACAACTTTCATGTTGGCCAAAAATCCAATTGAAAACTCCTTAAGGGGCAAAAGTTGCTTGGAAGTCAAGTAACTTTCATAGACAAATTTCAGATGCCTCTGAGGACCTGTAACTTGCAAGAACCATAACTTGAGTTCTACTAATCTCCTTGATGCCTTCCACCACTAAAATTAAAGGTCTTGAGATACTCTACAAGTTTCATGTTGGCCAAGGATCCATTTGAGACTTGAATTTTGAATTACTTTGCTTGGAAGTTTGACCTAAATCAGGGAATTTTACTCAGAAACCCTAATTTAGAAACTTCTCTTCTTCTTGATTTCTTTTGATTTCTCCTTGGCACAACACCACATCCATATCCACATATCAAATGATGAATCCCACATCCTCCAAATAGGCCTTGATGCCCTTCAATCAAGCATTTGACCTAGGGTTGACCCAGGGTTGACCCAGATGACACCCTAGTTGACTGTCTTCAACTGTAGCTCTTGTAACCACACCAATGCCTTGTCTTACTTTCAAAAGGACCCTCTAGGTATTCCATGCCCTCAATTCATAACCCATAACTTCTCTGATGATCTTCACATACCCTCAAGATAGGAGAGAAACCCACTGCTTGGCCTTTAAACTTCCTAAAGCTTCAATTTCTTTCTTGGTGATTTGAATAGGCTTGAATCTTGATAAGAGCCTCTTTAATACATTCCTTGAGATGAAAAATAGCACTTGATCCCTTGTTGGATGGCTTTCCCATGCCATGCTATGCAAATGAATGAACTATGTATATGATCTACTATGCAAATGATAATGCAATTGAAACATAAACCAAGTGAAGTAGGTTGAGCAAATTTTAGGGTGCAACACCACCGTCTGGTAATATTTTATGTTCGCCTGAGCTGATGAAGAAGATAACTCATGGACCATTGGATTAGACTTGGACCATTGACTCAGATGATGAATGGAGGGCCACGATTGCACAAGAAAGTCTGAAGAGAGACTTCTGAGTAAAACGCAGCGTTTCATTAAACGCTTGGTTTTGGGCTTAAGCCTCAGTGTGCTATTCACACCCCCATCCTGGCCCAACTTTGAATTTGAACTGATTTGGGTTACTATTTGCCACATGTTTTTTTTTTCTTTTTCTTCATATTTTCATTATTTTCATCATATTATTTTTGATTCTTTGAAAATTCATATAAAATAGAAAAATAATCATTTTAATGTGGGGATTTTTGCTACATCTCAATAACTGTGTGAAGAAAATTATAATAAAAATAAAAATATTATTTTAAGCATTTTTCTATATTTGGTGATTTTTTGCATTTAATTGCATTTTATTTTCATTTTGTTTGTATATATCATTTTGTGAATTTTGTTTGGTCCTTTAAATTCATATTTTGATCCCATTATTTTTGTGGTAGTTAGATTAGAACATTAAGTTCCCCTTGGATTTATTTCATATTTTTGTGGATTAATTTTGATTAGTTTTGAGTAGAGAACATTAGGTTAGTATAATTAGGGTTTAAATTCAACATAGGTGCCTTCTAGCATTTTATTTTGGGGTGTGGGCTTGGTTTGGGCTTGTGGAAGCATGAAGAATGAATGGAGAAGATTGAATAAAAAGATCAAGGTTGATGAAGATTGCTTGGATTGAAGATGATGATTGAAGACTTAGGAGAAATAGGAGAAAATAGGAAGAGCTGTAGAATAGACTGTTCTCTTCTGTCAAACATAGAGAGCTTCTTGTGCCTCTATTCCATCCCATGACACAAGGTCCCCACAAAGGGTTCCATCTCTCCTTAGGAGGGATGTAGAGCCTGCTTTGATTGGGTAGAATCTTGAGGATAACTTTCACTAGATGTGTTTAGATCTTGATGATTTCCTTGGGTTATCATTAAGCATCTTAACATCCCAACTTCCTCTATTACTTGACTCTCTCTTGGGGATATCTGCATTGGAGTCAAAAGCCTATTGAGGATGGAGTTCATTGATGATTTTAGAAGAGGAAGCTAGTACCTGCCAAACCTAGATATCTGTTGAAGGCTAAGGTTTTGCTGATTGGAACTCAGTGCTTATTGAAGCTGAAGATTATTGGAAGATAAGAGCTTAGTTGGAGCTTAGATATCATTGGAAGGAGAAGATAGGATCTTGCCTCAAGTTGTTATTGCTAACCTTTTGATGTGTATCAACTGTAGCTGCTAGAGCTGGTGCTATTTGGATTGCTTGCTGTAGGAGCTGGTGGGGCTTGCTGAGCTGGTTATTTTATTTGCTGTATTGTTTGTTAATCTTCCCCCTAGGTTTAAAGTGAAGCTGTTCACTTTGCCTATTGTTTCTTGCTGCATTTCATGCATTTTACTGCTTTACTGTATGTATCTGTTTCTTTTGCCGTTTATCCCCTAGGATCTCTGTTTCTCTCTGCGCAAGAGAGAAATATGACAGACATTAGGCTTTCATCCATGCATGACAACATTAGGGTAGTTGTGATTCCCTTTTCAACCATAGGCTTTTTAGAGCTTCTTTCTCTTCTTATCTCAGAACAATTCAAAAACACATTAATAAGGTTAATCGATGTCGTACGTTACGAGCCTTAAGCTATTTGAGAAAAGGTTGCTGGAGGGTCACTTTTCAGTAATCTGATTGCTTAGTGTGTTACCCTTAGGGTGACATACGACGTAGTCACTCTCAAATCATAGTCTCTAGTGCGTCAGAGATTGCAAACACACTAAAAAAACACTTCTTCCGTAAAAGATTCAAAACAAATATCAAAGTGTCATTTTTGTCTGCTTGGGCTCTTAATCAAGAAAACCTTTTTCAGAAGGATAAAAGACAAACAAACAGACCTGTGTCTTCCGTTGCCCGAACTACGTTTGCTCTGATCTTTCATGCTGTATGAAAGTACGTAGGCATAGGATGTGATATCCTAGCGAGCAACCTTCCCCTCCTTTCCCGTAGGTAGGCGAACTATGTTGACTCTGATTTCTCGTTCCAGACGGGAATACGTAGGCATAAAGTGTGATACTTTGCCGAGTCATTTTATTTTCTTTTTACCTCAGACCTGTAGAATAGATAGAATAACAATCCGTACTAGAAAACAAGCGTGGATCTCGTCGAGTACGACGGACGTGAGGGGTGCTAATACCTTCCCCTTGCGTAACCGACTCCCGAATCCAGGATTTGGTTGCGATGACCATTCCTTTCCCGTCTTTGCGGTAGGTTTACTTCGAGCGTTTTCTTTCCCTCTGTTGGGACAAATAACGCACGGTGGCGACTCTTCTGTTCAGCCGGCGCCGATTTTTGCAGTAGCGACACAACCGAACTTTGATTTGTCCAAAGGAAGGGATAAAGATAGAAATTCCCACAATGCAATGCAAATGCAAGCTAGAGAGTTTATAGGTTCGGGGGTCGGTTAAACTTAGGGAAGATACTAGCATCCTAAGTTTTTGTAGTACTCTACAGGAACCTCTTGTTTTATGTTGTTTATTGCTAAGTGTTTATCTGCTTAAAGGTTAAAGACCTAGGGGTTTATTTCTAAGTATACTCGATAAGATATTGTATCTTATGCCTACATATCCTTACGGGAGTGGAATCAGAGTATTTGTAGTTCCCCTAAAGGGTTAGAGGAGTTCTTTGACTGTGGTCAAAGTTCCTACGGGTTTAGGGTAGTTGTTTGATTGATTTTAGGAGAGACAAATGAGTCATCATTTTAAGAGAAGTTTAACCGTCACGGGTTTGTAAGAATTGTTTGATGGTGTGGAGATTATACCTCGCTTAAGATGATTAACATCTATTTCTCTATCGTGTTTGAAAAGTTGTATTGTTGATTGTTTTGTGTTTTGTTTCTATGTTGTAAAGATAAAGACAAAGGTCCTTCCTATGGGTAGGATCTATCTTAAAAGATCAACTTGAATGAGATCAAGGATCATGGGGGAGTATGATGCAAATGATGTGCACTACACACAACGTTGAATTATGTGTAGGTTTTTCCTTTGGACGGATGCGATGCAATAATATAAATTGCGATAATGTAAATTGCAATAAATAAATTGCGGGAATGTAAAGCCATACACACGCATGAAAGCGCTAAGGTGTAGGTGCATGTGTCGTGAAGTGAATGTGCACGATTAGGTTCTATTTTACGCTGTTGATTATTTTTTAGTTTGAATTATAAGGACATGTTGATTAATTTATGTGAATTGATTTTATTATAAAAGTTTTATTAATTGACGAAGTTGATTTTAGGAAAAAAGTTATTTATTTGTTTTAAGGAAAGTGTTGAATTAGATTATGAAAAATAATTTTAATGATATTGGATTGCTTAAGTTGGATAGAAATAGTTCTAATAAATAAATTATTTATTAAATAAATTAGTTATTAAGAAAGCAATTTTATTATTAAATAAGTATTAGATTATAAATAATGGGTTTTATTATAAAATAGGTTTTAATATTGTAAAAAAAAAGGTTGTCATTAGTAGATAGAAAAATGAATAAAAGCATTTCATCATATTATTTAAGGGATTAGTAGAATATAAAAGGGATTAAGTAAATTATGAAAGGTTATCATTTAAATTAATTGGTTTTAAAAAGGTAGATTAAAAGAGTTTAATTATAGTTATGTAAATTAACGGTTGATTAAATGTTTAAGGGGGGGTTAGTGATTAATTGTGATTAGGGTGTGAAAAATGTGTGTGTCGTGATACGTGTGTGTGCTTCATACATACAATTATAGGCTAATAAACAAAACATAATAACAACGAAAGGAGAAACCCTAAATCCCGGCAATCCCCCAAGGAAACCTAAGTCGCGAACGGCCTCTCCTCGCCCTCGGTCTCGCCTCTCTCATCTCTCTTTCGAGTTCCATCTCATCTCCTTCGTTTCTTTGCTTTGAACCTGAAATGCAACCAGAAAAACATCAATATTTCAAAAGCATGAGCAAGAACGGGGTTTTACCGAAGATTGGTGACAGTAGCGGATCCTGGGTGGCGGGATTGGAAGCTTCGGTGATGGAATCAACGACGGCTGGTGATGGCTCCTTCGACGGAGAAGATAAGTTCTCTTTTTCCTTCAATCTCTTACAATTTCGAAAGTAGGGTTTTTTTGTGATGATTTTTTTCTAGGGTTTCGAACTTGTGGCTGTTTGTGGATCCTTTCGTCGTACTAGAGTTTTTGCGTGGTTTTTATGGTTTCGTCCCCTCGATGATTTCTTCTCTTTCGTCTTCATTATATAGGCTCCAACTGAGGTCCCTTGTATTGAAATCTGATTAAAACCATATTGAATGCTGATTCAGATTTTCCTCTTTGGTTGTAGACAACATTTGAAATCTTTCCCCTTTCGTATGATTGTGGTAATGAGCCGTTTAATTGATACTTCCATCTTTGATTTAATTTCGAGATTGGATTTGATTGGATTCCCGAATATTCTATCTTTTTTTTCTCCCGAATATTCTCTTTTATCGGTTACTTTTCAACTGCTAATTTGCATTTGGAATTTGGCAGGTGTTGTAAGTGATTTGTTTTGGGCCAATGGAGATTGACGGTCCAGAGTAATAGTTTGATTCTTTTGGCACATGATACGCTTTGTCATGGGCTTCAGTCAATGTGTTTGCAATGGGCTTTCCATCTCGCTTTGGTGAATGCTCGTGTGAAGATGCTGATGATGAACTAGTAGCTGTTGTAGTTTCGTATTGTTGTGGCCCTACTGGCTTGCCTATCGTGATTGTCTGCTGAATTATCTGTTATGGCTGCTTGTTGAGTTGCCTGTTATGCTGACGTTCTTTCTTCTCTTCTTTCAGGCATAAAATTTTAAGTCCGGAGGTTGCCGGTCTTGGGTCGTTGGCGAGAAGGGTATAGCGATGATGACGACCTATAAGTCTGAGCTTGTGGCTGTGTTGTTGGTACCATGGTTTGTGTTGGAGAAAATTATGTGGATAGTTGTCCCGTTCGTCTAGGTTCGAATTTATCAATGCCCGGTAAGGAGTTGATGGTGGCTTCGGTCATAGTCCTCCCGACCGCTTGAGTCTTATGCCCGATGATGAGTTCGTCTGAGGGTTATACTTTATCTTGATTTCTCACTCTTGGACCTTGCATTGTCGTTGCTTAGTACTGGCACTGGCATTATATTATTGTTGTGAATGCTCGTTTTGGTTTTGCGTGACATGACCTTTTCCAAAAGCTTGCCATATTTGGTCCCGTAACTCACTGCGATGCTTATTGTTGCTGCTCTTTTCTGCTGTTTGCTATTTGTTTACAGATGATGAAGTGTTGATGCTTGTGTTTGGTATACTCGTTGCTTGTGACTGGTATGGTTGCACTGCTGTTGTTGGTAGCAGTCTGAAGCTTGCTTCTGATGGCTTGTTGCGAACTTGTGCTAAGATACCTGGTTCTGTTATTGTTTTCAACTTCTCTGGGGCAAAATCTTGAGCTGTTAGAAACACTGACTTTCCTCTTCCTCTTTCAGGCTGTTACTGATTAGTTCAGAATCCGCTGGTCTTTGCTTTGGCGTCGAGAAAAGTGTAAAGGTAATGATGACATGGTGGTCTGAACCATGAGCCAGGATTGTCGTTGCTTTTGAAATCTTTCGAACTCATGTCGAGAGCTGTTCTGAAAAATGGTTGCCTCGTTTGTCTATGATTGATTCCTTCGGTGTTCGGTAAAGAGTTGACAATGACCTTGATTATTGTCCTCTTGGCCGCCCGACTTTTAGCCAGATGATGGATTTAAGCTGAGGCTAAATTTGTCTTGACTTTCCCATTCTTGGACTCTGTTATTGCTGCATGGTACTGATATTGTTTTCATTATATTGTTGATACTCTGAAATTGTTGTATACTGTCGCTACTGCGAAAATCGGCGCCGGCTGAACAGAAGAGTCGCCACCGTGCGTTATTTATCCCACGGGAGGGAAAGGAAACGCTCAGAGTAAACCTCGCACAACATGGGAAAGGTATGGTCGTCGCAACCAAAACCTGGATTCGGGAGTCGGTTACGCAAGGGGAAGGTATTAGCACCCCTCACGTCCGTCGTACTCGACGGGATCCACGCTTGTTTTCGGGTATGGATTGTTATTCTATCTAAACTATAGGTCAAGGGTTAAAAAGAAAAGAGAATGAAAATAAAAATGACTCGGCAAAGTATCGCACTTTATGCCTACGTATTCCCGTCTGGAACGAGAAATCAGAGTCAACGTAGTTCGCCTACCTACGGGAAAGGAGGGGAAGGTTGCTCGCTAGGATATCGCATCCTATGCCTACGTACTTCCACACAGCATGGAAGATCAGAGCAAACGTAGTTCGGGCCACGTACGACACAAGTCTGTTTTGATTGTTTTTATTCCTTCTGAAAAAGGTTTTTCTGATTAACAGTCCGAGCGGACAAAAATGACGTTTTGATAAGTTCACATTCTTTTACGAAAGAAGTGTCTTTTATTGTGTTTGAAATCTTTATGTGTTTTTCTGTTTGTTTTGAGGAAGAAAGAGACAGAACTCTAACCTACGGTTGCGAAGGGAAACAAACTAACCTAATGTTATCATGCATGGGTTAAGACCTAGTGTCTATCATGCTCCTCTCTTGCACAGAGAGAAACAGAGATCCTACGGGATAGGCAGAAACAGAAACAATATCAAATATATACAGTAAATCAGTAAAATGCATGGATGCAACAGCACAAGCGAGGCAAGGGAGTCCCACTCAACCTCGAACCTAGAAAACAATAGGCAAAAGTGAACAGGCTTCACTTTCAACCCAGCAGGGTAAACAGCAAACAATACAGTTCAGAAAACCAAACAATACATCAGCAAATGAAATACAGCAATAAAACAAACAACTTCAGCAGCTCTGAATCAACATCTGGCTTCAAGTAACCTCCAATCAGCTACAGGCTTCAACAAGCATCAATCTCCATCTTCATGGCCTTCAGATAAGGGCTTTGATCATCAGTCTTCCATCTGCAATGGCTTTTCTTCAAGCTCAAACCTCCAGGATGAGGGATCAGTCACAAGAGTGAATGGGTGTTAAGCAATCAGCTGACTACCAAAGGTGGTGAACAGACTGCTTCTAACACAAGAGACATTTTCTCTCAAGAGTTCTATCTCATAGATGCTATCACCAAGCCTTCCAAAGGAAGGGGGTGAGTGTCTTAGAGAGACTCTGAATCACAGAGAAGAATGGATGCAGACAAGGCAATCCATGTTTGAGAAACAAAATTTCTAATCTAGAGCTCTGCCTAGCTCCTAAACCCTAATCTCCTCAGCATCTGCCAGCAAGAAACTTCTCCTCAACTCTGACAGTTGATCTTCAATCTTTGAATCTCCAATAGCTTCATCTTCACAAATCTTCAGCTTCCCCAGGGCCCCAGACAAACCCAATACCCATACAAACAATCAATAAACCCCAGAGGGCACACCACACCAAACAACAGATATACAGACAGTAATAATAGCAGTAGGGGAATCCTAACTGTTCTCTAAGGGATCTAATAGCTACCCATAGCCCATATAGTCCCATAACTAATCTATTTAAACCCTAAGTCCTAAGGGAAATAAAATCAAACTCCTAAGCTGTCACCTAAAACCCTAGTTTTGTTCATGATATTCAAGCATCTATTAATCACCTAAAATTACCCTCTAAAAATGGGAACTAAAATATTTCTACAAGCCTAATATCTCATCTAAACAATATGAAAAGAATGATCAAAAAAGATTAAAGCATGTGAGAGAACAAAAATCATAAAAAATGATGCATGAAATGAATTATTTAATGTGACATTTATTTAGAAAATATGTAAAAAATATGAAATAAAACTAAAAATGAAATTTTATTTTCCTATAATATTCTAGACATTTTAATGAAAATATGGTAAAAAGAATGGATTAAAAAGCATTTTTTATGAATTATTTATGAATTAATGAAAATGGTAAAAATTAAAATGAAATTAAGGAAAATAAACCAAATAAAATGAGGGAGAGGGGGTATGAAGAGTAACTCGCCCCAGTTGATAATCACAATGGGCCAATAACAGGGGGGTGTTGGTAGCGTTTGGACAAGGCCCAGCTTCGTTCAGCATTAAAGAAAAGAAATAGAAAAGCGCTGGGGGTGAGAAAAGCAGCGAAAACACGTTAGAAATTGCATTGGGCTTGGTTTAGGGGGGTGGGGATAACACAATCCAATCAGGCCCGCCCGTTTCATTTAATGAAACGGTGCGTTTAGAGCCAAAGTCCTTCCCTCCAAATTTCAGATTGAATGTAGGCCACACGATCACGCTAGCAGTCAAAGGTCTTACTCCAAACGAAGGGTACAGATTATCTCTTCCTCCTTGGTTCTGCAAGTTAGGGTTTCAAACACCATGAGAGCCATGCACGAGCTAAACTTCACCTCCTCTGTTCTCCTTCCACACGCAATGAAATGCCACGCCATAAACATGAAACCTGCTCCAAATCTCTCCCTCTACAAGCTTAGGGCATTAGATTATCTTGAAATTCACCACAACAACAAACACGATTGGATCAACATCCGGCCTCCATTGAAATGCACTGATACGAACCTTCACCATTCTTCCTCAGACTTAACCTAAACTAAACTACACCTAATGGAGATTAACATATGCTATCAAGCCACAATTATAATGCACTAATCTAAGAGATATGAACCCTAACAGTTTATGGCACCTGTCACTAACCATCACCAAATCGTTCCAAATTCATCTAACTTAATCTCCTAACCACCTAGATCAATTCTACACTAACAAAATCATGTGAAACCAACAGAATTAAGCCAATCGAAGGAAAACTTACCTGATGAGAAACCTTGAAAACAGCTATGGAAATGGAAGATATGAAGCTTCTAAGTGTTGAATCTTGATCAATCCTTGAGGAACTTGATTCTGTATGCAAGCTTTGGATGAGACTTGGCCAGAATTATGCTATCCACTTGAGATTGTGATTTTGATGTTCTTGCAAGAGGCACTCGAAAATGGATGATAATCAACAAAACCTTGCTCCAATTCTGATCTATGATGATAATGGAGCACAATTGAATCAATGTGGATGATGATTTTGTGAAGATTTTGAGAGAATTACAATGAAACTTCAATGAAAAGAATGAGGGAATTTGTGAAACTCTTGGTGCAAATGAAGCCAACCCTTGCCAAATTCATCTTTCATGAATATATAGACCCCAATGGTACATTCTAGATCCATCTTGCACATTCCCTTGTTTTCAAACTTTGGCTCATTTTGGATTATGTTTCTTAAAAGGTAAGCAACCATGGATAACTTCATTTTTTCCTTCTAAACTCAAAAAAGTGTGTGAACCATTGTTCTTAGAATTGTTTTTCCATTCAAAATCATATATTGGAAGTCTCCATTTGGACTTGTAACTCTCCCAAACCATTTTTCACTTTGAAATTATTCACTTTATAAGCCTTTTTAGTTCATATTTTGACCAATTGTGTAACATCATGCTATGAGCTTCTCCAATAACTTGTGACCTTCTTTCTAGACTTAAAATCCCATTTGGAGCAAGTTTGATGTTGTAAGTTTTTCCATTTGAGGCCTCCTTGTATGAGTTTTGGGTATAGGTTAAAATGACCTGTAATTCACAAATGCCCAAAATACCCTTTGCTTGTCAAGACCATAAGTTGAGTTCTCCACATCATATGAAGGCATGCCATACCATTCTAGAAAGCTAAGACAATGAGGAACAATTCTTGTGTTGACCAAGAATTCATTTGAAATCTCCTTGAGGGGTAAAACTAGCTTGGAAGTCAAGTCACTTTCACAGACAAAAATTCAGACACCCCAGATGACCTGTAACTTGTAAGGACCATAACTTGAGTTCTATAAATCTCCTTGAGGTCTTCCACCACTCAAATTAAAGGTCTTGAGATCCTCTACAAGTTTCATGTTGGCCAAGAAGCCATTTGAAGCTAGCATTTTGACTTATCTTGCTTGGAAATTTGACCTAAACTAGGGGATTTTACAGAGAAACCCTAATTTAGTAACTCCTCTTCTCCTTGATTTCTCTTGAATTCTCCTTGTCATATCTCCATATCCTTCTTTATATGTTCAATGATGATCCCCACATCTCTCCAATAGACTTGAATGCCCTCTTAAGCCAGTCAATTGACCTAGGGTTGACCTAGGGTTGACCCAGATGAAGCCCCAGTTGACTGCCTTCAACTGTAGCTCTTGTGCTCACATCAACAACTTGTTTTCTTCTCCAAATGACTTTATAAGTCTCTCAAGATGTCTAGATACTCTCCATGCTTTCATTTCACAGCTCACAACCCTCTTGTTGATCCTCAGATACCCTCAGCTAGGAGATAGACCCAAGGCTTGATCTGCTGAACTCTTTGCTTCCAAATTCTTTCCTGATGACTTGAATATGACTGAATTGGGACAATAACCTCTTGATAGGCCTCTAGAGATGAAAATAATGATTGGTCCCCTGTTGGATGACTTGCTATGCTCATGCTATGCAGATGGTTAGTCTATGTGCATGACTCTATATGCAAATGCTAATGATAATAAAACATAAATCCAAGGAATAAGGTTGAGCAAATTTTTAGGGTGCAACAGCTGCCCCTATTCAAGCGACTTGGACCCGATTGGGTGAAGAGCCCGGAGCCTTCAGACATTCGCGGTACGAGACGGTTGAATACTAGTGAAACCAGAAATTTGCCAACCGCAGAAATAAACTGCGTTCCTGCTTGAGGAATGACATTCGTCAGCTGAATCTGACTGTTACAGTAACCCACTGATCTCGCGCGACCGTGCTGGGGATTGTCTTCATCGTTCTGAAGAGGATTTTGTCATACCAGACTGCTTGCTTGTCCACGTTAGGACTCCGTCTGTTGTCAACACGAAGAAATCTCAACTAAAACTTGTCCACGTTAGGACTCCACTTACTGTCAACCCAGAAAAATCTCGGCGACTCCGCTGGGGATAATTCGTCTGCATTTCCGTAAACTGAATCGTCCACGTTAGGAATAACACTCTTCCACGTTAGGAGTAACACCTGTCCACGTTAGGAATCACATCGTCCACGTTAGGAGTAACGCTCTTATCTTTCCACGTTAGGAAGCAATCTTCTTTCCGCGTTAGGAAACTATATCAATCTGTCCACGTAAGGACTCCAATGCCATTCGACATGTCCGCGTCAGGACTCCGATCTTTCCACGTAAGGAATACAACTATTTCTGAACTTGTCCACGTTAGGACTCTACTTTTCTTGCATCTGTCCACGTAAGGACTAATTTCCTTCTTCCACGTTAGGAATATCTTCTTCGATCTGTCCGCGTCAGGACTAAACTCTTCCACGTAAGGAACAAACTCGTCTTTCCACGTCAGGAATCAATCTTGATATGTCCGCGTCAGGACTCAATCTTTCCACGTAAGGAATAAACTCGTCTTAGATATGTCCGCGTAAGGACTAAACTTTTCCACGTAAGGAAACCATCTTTTTCCACGTAAGGAATCATCTTGATATGTCCACGTAAGGACTCTCTTCTTTCCACGTTAGGAATACTATCATTTCCACGTTAGGAATCACTTCTGATACGTCCGTGTATGGACTCCATCTTTTCCGCGTTAGGAATAATAATCTCTTTGATCTGTCCGCGTTAGGACACTGATCTCGTCTTGATTTATCCACGTTAGGACTCAGGCGTCTTCGACTCACTGAGGAAATAAGACTTGTCCACGTAAGGACTCACACCTTCGACTCACTGGGGAAATATCCGCGTTAGGACTTATACTTTGCCAACAACACGAAGAAGGATAAATTTGTCCACGTCAGGATTCTTGTATCTTGTCATCACAAAGAACTATAAGCTTGTCCACGTCAGGACGCACATTTCACCATTACAACTAAAGATATCTGCTGAAAACAAATGATCCACGTCAGGATACCAACACGAAGAATAACCAATCTTTTGTCAACGTCATGACCTCCCTTTCTCCGAATTTCGAGAGACCGAATCTATCCACGTCAGGATTAACGCACCTTACCAATCCGGTAAAACAAACCTGTCCGCGTTAGGACGCCCACTTCTGAAGAAATCCCGTCATTCTAGGAGTAAATGGTCCACGTCAGGACTTAATTCTTCAATGGTCCTCACCCACAAACTTCTTAGCACTGACGTGACAGCGACTTCGAGATGAACTCTACTGGGGATGTCTGAAAACCAACTATCGGACGCCTGCTCTGATAACCGGCGGTGGTCTCTGAAATTCTGATTCATGCGACTCGTTGATGACAAACGAACTCTGCTTGGGAATAAGGAGATTCTTATCCTGGCCACTCTGGCTGGGGAAAATAAGATACATTTGCATAAATGACTCTGCTGGAGACAAAGAAAGTTTTACCATGATAACTCTATGGGGAATACCGCCGAAACTGACATTATCATTGAATATCTCCTGCCGAGATCTTGACTGTTTGGTGATTTATTTGAGCAAGGGCTCTCTCCACCTGAACCACTAGAGTACAGAAACTGCTTCAGCAAAATAAACGCTGGAAGGGTAATGCCGACTCGCCGGGGATAGCCTGATGCTACAAAAATTATTCCGGCAAAATAAATGCTGGTAGGATGAAGTCGACCCTGCTGGGAAGTCGGGAACTCAACCCACACGTCTTGCTGAAGTAACCCCTTGCTGGGGAATATGACTTTGCTGAGGAATAGCAGATGCGCATGGTATGCTCAGACCTTCTGCTGGAACGTGAACCGATATCACCAGTATCTCTGACAAAATAAATGACAGGACCCAACATCGACTCTGCTTTGGAGAGTCTTAATCTTCGAGTTCCACTGGAAGGAAAGAACATTTACTGAAAAGAGAACTCCGCTGGGGATGGCTGGATTCTCTTGGGGAAAATTAACTGACTCCACTGGGGGAGAATGCATGACCCTGCGGGGGGAGATGAACCTGTCTGAATACAGCCTTACGATCTCAGAATCACCAAACTCTGCTGAGGACGAGTAACTTCTCTGGAGCACGTCCTTTGGATAAGCTACGGCTAGCTGGAGAATTCTATCCTTCTTCAGGAAGAACATGCATGACCTGCGTGGGGATCAAGCCTTTCACTATTGCGATCTTTTGATCACCTTCCTCGTACAGTTATGAAACCTGCAACAACACAAACAAAGCACGACAAGCCTATGCAATCCAAATCGATTCAGGTTAGTGACGTTACACTCAGTTAATTCAAAGCTTTAACAATTGTTGGCAAGGGCCAGTAATGTTATACTCATGCTAGCTTCAATAAACTTAGGCGTTTTATCATGCGCAAAACAGTAAAGAACAGGCATCAAATACTGAATAACACATTTTCATTGATTGGGCCCCTGAATGGGCGGAGTTTTTGTACACGGGATGTAACTCCTGAAAAGAGGAAGCTACGCAAAGCAAATATACAAGTATGCAAGTATTCACAAGAAGCATAAATATTGACAAATTAAATTTTGTACACATGTCGGCAACTGGATGCAGATGAACACCACGAACTGATCCTCCCATGACTCATCCGACTCTAATACTTTCCCGGTATCCCTACTTCTGAAGAGGTTGTATCCGATAACTGACTCCTCAAATATATTCTCCCGCATTGATACTCATTGAATTCGAATTCGGACCGCAGTCATTTGCTTTTCAAATCCCTAACTTTTGCGTGAACCGCCCTTTACGGGTTTTCAGTTCACCGGGATACCCTTTTTTGCCGAAGCCGCCCAGTGTAGGTTTTCAACTTCGCGGGTGTACATTTTTTCAATTTTATCCCTAACTTTTGCCCGAACCTTTCATTCTGTTTTTGGTTCGCCAGGATGCCCCATTTTTGCCTGGACTCTCTTTTTTGTCCAGCGGGTCTATTTTAAGCAAAGTATTTTTTAACTGCGTCCGAATTCACAGGTGATGCAAAGTCTTCCCCGTCCATGGTGGACAACAATAAAGCTCCTCCTGAAAAGACCTTACTGACAACGTATGGCCCTTCGTAGTTGGGGGTCCACTTGCCCCTGTGATCTGCCTGCGGCGGGAGAATCCTTTTCAGCACAAGGTCGCCCGTCTGAAAGCTTCGCGGAAGTATCTTCTTGTCGTACGCTTTCTTCATTCGTCTTTGATACAAACGACCGTATGCCAGAGAAGCTAGCCTCTTCTCATCCATCAAACTCAGTTGGTTCAATCTGTTCGTTACCCATTCTGCCTCGTCCAGCTGAACGTCTCGCAATACCCTCAGAGAAGGGATCTCAACTTCCAATGGTAATACCGCCTCCATTCCGTATACCAACGAGAACGGAGTTGCCCCGGTTGATGTGCGTACCGTCGTACGATAACCGTGCAAAGCGAAAGGTAGCATTTCATGCCAATCTTTATAAGTCACCACCATTTTCTGGACGATCTTCTTGATATTCTTATTGGCCGCTTCGACAGCGCCATTCATCTTGGGTCGGTAAGGGGAGGAGTTGTGATGTTCGATCTTGAAATTCTGACAGAGCTCCTTCATCATTTTGTTGTTCAGATTAGAACCATTATCCGTGATTATCCGCTCGGGAATCCCATATCGGCAAATGATATCTCTCTTGATGAATCTAGCCACCACTTGCTTCGTTACATTTGCGTAAGACGCTGCTTCCACCCACTTGGTGAAATAATCGATTGCTACGAGGATGAACCGATGCCCGTTAGAAGCCGTCGGCTCAATCTTTCCAATCATATCGATTCCCCACATCGAGAATGGCCATGGAGATGACATCACATTTAGAGGACTCGGAGGCACATGTATCTTGTCAGCGTATATTTGGCACTTGTGGCACTTTCTTGCGAACTTGAAACAATCAGTTTCCATCGTCAGCCAAAAGTAACCTGCCCGCAGCAGTTTTCTCGTCATAGCATGTCCACCAGCATGCGTGCCAAATGCACCTTGGTGAATTTCCTCCATGAGAAGCTTTGCCTCTTTCTCGTCTACACAACGCAACAACACCAAGTCGTGGTTTCTTCTGTACAAGACGCCATCCGGGTTCAAATAGAAATTACCCGCTAATCTCCTGAGAGTTTTCCGATCTTGACTGGATGCCCCAGCCGGATACTCTTTATTCTTCAGGAAATTAAGGATATCAAAATACCACGGTTTGCCATCAGACGCTTCATCAATAGCAAATACATAAGCTGGCCTGTCCAACCGAGAGATAGTGATTTGGGGAGCTTCGTTCCAGAAATTGACCTTGTACATGGAAGACAAGGTGGCAAGGGCGTCAGCCATTTGATTTTCTGCCCGCGGCACATGATGCAATTCAACTTTGTCGAAGAAAGGCAACAATCTCCTTGCATAATTCATGTAATGTATCAAATTGGGCTGCCGTGTCTCCCATTCCCCTTTGATCTGATTCACTACCAGAGCTGAGTCTCCGTATACGTCTAAATGTTTGATTCGCAAATCAATGGCTTCTTCAAGCCCCATTATACAAGCTTCGTATTCGGCCTCATTATTGGTAACAGCAAAGGTCAGTCGGGCAGTAAACGGGATGTGCGACCCGTGCGGCGTAGTGATAATTGCCCCTATTCCGCTACCGTAAGCATTCACAGCTCCATCAAATATCATCTGCCATTTGGACCCCGGCTCTGGTCCTTCGTCTGGTAACGGCTCTTCGCAATCCTTCATCTTGAGATACATGATATCCTCGTCAGGAAAATCGAATCTCATTGATTGGTATTCTTCAATAGGCTGCTCCGCCAGATACTCAGACAGCACACTCCCCTTTATTGCCTTTTGCGAGACGTATTGAATATCGTATTCAGTCAAGATCATCTGCCACCGGGCAATTCTACCTGACAACGCCTGCTTTTCAAATATATATTTGATAGGATCCATCTTCGAGATGAGCATGGTTGTATGATTCAGCATGTACTGCCTCAAACGCTTGGCGGCCCAGGCTAGCGCGCAACAAGTTTTCTCCAGCATTGAATACCGAGATTCGCAGTCTGTAAATTTCTTACTCAAGTAATAGATTGCATGCTCTCTTCTCCCTGTCTCGTCATGTTGACCGAGAACACAACCCATGCTTCCCTCAAGAACCGTCAAATACATGATCAAGGGTCTACCTGCCACTGGGGGTATCAAAATAGGAGGCTCCTGCAGATACTTCTTTATTTTATCGAACGCCTTTTGACGATTATCGTTCCACGTTACAGCTTGATCTTTCTTTAGCAACTTGAATAGTGGTTCACACGTAGCAGTTAGGTGAGATATGAACCGGGCGATGTAGTTCAACCTCCCTAAAAACCCGCGCACCTCTTTCTCTGTTTTAGGCGTCGGCATTTCTTGAATCGCTTTTATTTTAGCAGGATCGACCTCTATTCCTCTTTCGCTTACTATGAACCCCAGGAGCTTACCCGATCTCACCCCGAAGGTGCATTTGTTAGGGTTCAGCCTCAGCCTGAACTTCCTAAGCCTTTTAAACAACTTCAACAGATTCACCAGATGCTCTTCCTCCGTCTGGGATTTGGCAATCATATCGTCAACATAAACTTCGATCTCTTTATGCATCATGTCATGAAAGAGAGTTGTCATCGCACGCTGATACGTTGCCCCAGCATTTTTCAAACCAAAGGGCATCACTTTATAGCAAAATGTTCCCCAAGGCGTTATGAAAGTGGTTTTCTCCATATCCTCTGGCGCCATTTTAATCTGATTATAGCCTGAAAAGCCATCCATGAAGGAGAATACGGAGTATTGAGCAGTATTATCAACTAACACGTCAATGTGAGGAAGTGGAAAATCGTCTTTTGGGCTTGCTCTATTCAAATCTCTATAATCCACGCACATTCGAACCTTGCCATCTTTCTTTGGCACTGGTACGATGTTAGCAACCCATGAGGGATACTTCGTCACAGCCAGGAAACCAGCGTCCCACTGTTTCTGAACCTCCTCTTTGATCTTCATTGCCATATCTGGTCGAGTTCTGCGAAGCTTTTGTTTGACAGGCGGGCAGTCTTCTTTCAGTGGCAGACGATGCACAACCATATCAGTATCGAGCCCTGGCATATCTTGATACGACCAAGCGAATACATCATTATACTCTCGGAGCATTTCAACCAGTTTTCGCTTGATATCACTCTGCAGTGCGGCTCCGATACGAACATTTTTCTCAACCCCTTCCGACCCCAAATTGATAATTTCGATAACCTCGTCGTGAGGCAGAATGGCTCTTTCCTCTTGCTTCACCAACCAAGACAGTTCTTCAGGAACGTCGCTATCTTCGACAACCTCTTCTTCGGTCTGGAATACCGGGTGTTCGAAGTCGGGACGAGTCATAGGTGGTTCAAGGATGTCATCTGAAAACGTTATCCTGCAAAAGAAAGGGTTAAGTGCTTCAAAATGCGTATAAAGCGGATAACCACGTTGCCATTTTATTGAAAAATACAAAACAAGAAAGACAGGGATTACAGTATTCGCACATGAAAAACGCCATTTATTTAATGATTAACGAAGCAATGTTTATAACAACACAGCCCTAAGCAAATCCTGGTGCCCCGGGCAAGACATCAGATTATTCAACAATTAATAAAGCAAAGCATTACTGTTTAAAAGTCACAGGAACAAGCTCCTGAATGGACCAGTTGCACAGTCCTTGTCCTGGCGTGCTTGGCTGAATCCAGGCATCCATATCACAGTCGCTGTCCCCTTCATCGGATTCCGAAGCAGCATTGACAGATTCATGGCATACTCCACTGGCAGAGATGGTGATTGACTTTCTGAAATGAGGGGCCCCCACGGAAGGAGTTGATGACGACGGTCGGTACCCCAGTCCGAACCGGTCCATTTTCACAGGAATGTCCAATACTTTGCCCCAGCCTTTGGCTTCTCCGGCTTCCACTAGAGCTCGAGCTTCTTTATACGATGAGACAGCTATCTCCGGCACTTTGCTTGGCCCGGGACTCTTGTCCTTAATGCGCAAACCTTCGAATGCCTGGCATGGCGTCTCATGGATCTCCCCGTCGACTTCCACATATTTGAACGAAGAAAGATGGCTGACCAGGATGTCTTCTTCTCCGCACACGGTGACTACACTGTCTCCGACCATATACTTTAACTTCTGATGCAGGGTTGACGTGACTGCCCCTGCCCCGTGAATCCAAGGTCTTCCCAGCAAGCAGCTGTACGCAGGCTGTATATCCATGATATAAAACTCCGTTGCAAACACTTCCGGCCCCACTTGCAGAGGCAAGGTGATCGATCCGAAGACTGTTCTCCGCGTGCCGTCAAACGCTCTGACTACCAAATCACTTGGTGTGCACAAAATTCCTCGAACATCCAGCTTCATCATAGCCTTCTTAGGCAGCACATTCAAAGACGACCCGGTGTCAACCAATACGTGCGACATTGTCGACCCTCTGCACTCAACAGATACATGTAATGCCATATTATGATCCCTTCCTTTCGGAGTCAAGTCGAAATCAGTAAAGCCCAGACTGTGGCCCGCATTTACATGTGCCAATACTCCTTCTAGCTGGTTCACGGAGACATCCTGTGGTACAAAAGAAGTGTCCAGGACTTTCAGCAAAGCATTCCTGTGGGCTTCCGAACACAACAGCAATGACAGAATAGATATTTTGGATGGCGTTTGCTGCAGATGCTCCACGATTTTATAGTCGCTTTTCCGAATTAAGCGCATGAATTCCTCTACGTCCTTCGACGCTGCTTCTTTTTCATTTGCTTGAACCGGAACATTCTCAACCGCTTTCCCTTTTCCTTTCGCTAGCCTTTCGGCCTCTACTTCAGGAGATATAAAGATCCTGCCGCTTCTTGTCATGCCTCCTGAGCCCACAACATTATCCACAACCTCCACTGACTGCTTGTTAACATCGATTTTAATCCCGTCACAATACACCTCTAGCCCATATGACCATGGGACCGCTTTCGTGTTCTCATACGGGATTGGCCCGGCTTTAGTTATAGTAATCGGTGGTCGCTGAACTGGTGCTGAAATAGTGATCGTCTTCCTGGGAATTGTCACTGTGGCAACATCACTCTGATTATCCATTACTGCCCCTGCCGGCTCATCAGTTGCTGTTCTATCAAACTGCAATACACCTTCATCAATCAAGGCCTGAATGCCTTTCTTTAGATCTTCACACCCCCCAGACAGGGCCCAACAATCTAAGCAGTACTCATTACAACCCGGGTAAACACCTCCTTGCAACAGTCGGCTTTTTATTTCGCTCAGCGGCGTCTTTAAATCCTCAATATTCATAATCAGATTCAGACCTTCCTCAGTCAGCACGGCATTCGCCCCATGATTAGGCATGGGTTTCTGGACTATATTCGCACCGGTCGTTCCGAAGTTGATAGACTTGTTGTCCAAGAGATCCTGCACAACGTGCTTAAAAGCATGACAACCTTCTATATCATGGCCCGGGGCCCCAGAATGAAACTCGCAGCGCCTATTTGCATCATAGCCGAACGGGGGAGTTCCCGTTATCGGTGCCAAGGTTCTTTTCTCTACCAGATTCAATCCCAACAAGGTCTGCAATAAATCAGCATAGTTAGAGGGAGGTTTCTCGAACACCCTTCTCGGCTTACCACCCTGGAATTTTCTCTGAGCTTGCTGTGCCCCCTGCTGAGGCTGCTGCTGCTGTGGCATTGGTTGCTGCTGAACCTGTTGTTGTTGCTGAATTGGTTGTTGTTGATACGGGATGGTGACACTCGACACTTGCTGCTGCTGACGATATTGATTTCTTCCCCTGCCTCGGCCTCGGCCTCGGCCTCCAAATACAGCACTAGCTTCGCCCTGACGGCGCCCACCATAAGCTTTCCTATTACTGCCAGATGCAGTTGACTCATCGACTTGGAACTTGCCTTGCTTAATGTTCCGCTCAATCTTTTCACCCATCAAAATCAGATCTGAAAAACTAGCCAGAGACGTATGAAACAACATATCATGAAACAGCCCGGTGAATGTGCCAACAAACATGTCGTTCATTTCTTTATCGTCCACAGGAGGACGGACCCTGGCAGCCATATCGCGCCACCTTTGCGCGTATTCTTTAAAACTCTCCCCCTTCTTCTGCGAAAGCCCGGCCAACTGGACCCGATTGGGTGCCAGGTCACTGTTATATTTGTAATGGGCTACGAACGCCTCTGCTAATTGCTTCCAAGTCTTGATATCAGTGGGCTCCAACCCCATGTACCACTCTAAGGAAGGACCCGATAGGCTATCCTGAAAGAAATGCATGAGCATTCTTTCGTCAGTGGAGTATGCAGACATCTTTCTGTAATAAGCTCGTACATGAACCTTCGGACATGTATCTCCTTTGTACTTATCGAACGCAGGCGCTTTGAACTTGATCGGCACCCTCAGCCCAGGTACCAAGCCCATTGTTGCCATGTCCAGACCCACAGCACTCTGGTTTAGGACTCCCTTCATTTGCTCTTCCAGCATTCTAATCTTTTGAGAATCATCCATCGGCCCGTCAAAACCCCCTCCAGAGAAGGCGTCTTCCTGCTGATCCTCTTGCCACATACCGTTTCCAGCCCCGTACCCATCATACGCATTATTACGTCCAGCTCTGACCTGATTCATCCCTGGAACTCGGCCTCTGTTGCCATACCCTTGAACACCTCCAGCAGGACCACCAGCCGTAAAACCAGCACCGTTTCCGTTTCCAAAACCTCCGTAGCCCTGATTGACCATACCATAACCATCTTGCCCAAAGCCTTGAGCATTAAAGCCATACTTGCCAGTATTGTCGAATCCCTGATCGTTGAATCCGAACCCAGCGTTGACAAAGCCATTGCCTCCGAGATTATCTCCCACATTGACATCACCCAGCCCAGCGTTATGGACAGCAGTTTCATTTCCAACTCCGACGTTACCATTCACAGCAGCGGTAGCGTTGTTGACGTTAGCAGCATTCACATTGACAACAGGCGGAGCCACTGGTGTTGGAGTGCCATCTCCATGAGCAGTATCAACCCTGACAGACTGATGATCTTCGTTACCATGACCAGCGTTGCGAGCCAACAGAGGCTGGACCATGGCCTGCAAATTCTCTTGCCCTTTTGCTATAGCCTCCATGGTTTGCATGAAGAGGGCGAGCTTCTCGCGTACATCCTGCATCTCATTCTGAATCTGGTCCATGACTTTCCGACAGTTGGATCGTGTAGAATAGCGGTGCGGATGTTGATCTGGAATCCTGTTAAGTACCTGAATCAGAGCAAGAGATAAGACACCATTCATGGATTACCTGTTATGCAAGATGAATATGAATGCAATGCAATGTGTCTGTGCATTAGGGAAGTTCATTCCCCCAGTTCTAGTGCGAAGGTGCCGGTGCAGTGACAGTGTTGACAATAGGAATATCGGAGCTGAATCATAGAAAGCCTCGTATATAGCAGAGAGAATCAATAAGCCCAGGGTACAATATCACTGAGAGTACAAAGATGGCATGACCTCAACCAACAATCCTGGTGATGGTCAGCACTATGCAAATAAAGCATACAAATAATGGCATGATCAGATCCTCCCAAAAGTCTGGTACTCCTCTATCAACTTCTTGGTCTCCGGATGGCTTGGTCGATCAAGCAGCCCTTCAACAAGCTGGTTTCTCTTCTTAAGGACACGTCGTACGTCTTCAGCAGTCTCTTCCCATGTTGCTTCTCCGAAGCAATCTTCTAACTTTCGCTTCTGAGACACCGCTTCATCTCTGGATTTGATTGCCTTGTTCAGTGCATGCTGGACACTATACCGGTTCATCACTTCTTCTTCACACTTCTTGATGCTAGACTTCAACTTCTCCTCGAGGTCGGAAATTTGCTGCTTCAGCTTATCTTCCCTCTGCTTGTTGTTGGTGAGTGTAGCATTCCAAGTCTTATTGCAAGAAGATATCTCTCGGTGTGCTGCGTCAAGCGCCTTCTTTTTGGCTTCCAGCATGTCGTGGGAACTTCTGAACTCTTGCCCCAGACGTTCGCGCTTTTTCTTTTCCTCAGTCAACTCAGCTCCTAACCTGTTTACCAGCTCAATCTGTTGTTGGAAAGCATATACGGCCTTGTTCTTCTCACTGCGTGCCTGGGCTAGCTCTTGCTCTAACCCTTCATTAATCTTCATTAAGGCTTCTTTCTCCCTCACAACTTGTTCATAGACTTCCCTAGAAACAGTGGTCGGCTCTTCTACCGGAATAGGATCAAGAATTGGTGCATCTGGAAACGGCATCTTCAACTGACTAGCCTTCTCTTGAATCCAAACTCTATAAGGTGCATAGGCCTGACAGTCATTCTTTCCCAACAACGGCTTCCCTTTGTGGTTAATACTCGTCCAGGCACGTCGCAACTTGGCTAATAATTCCCCCTTCAAATCTCCAGTGAAGTACAGAGATTCCTGTACTTCCTCCTCTTGAGGTGGATTCTTCAGCGCATATCCAAACTGGCGAATGAATAGAGAAGGGTTGTAATTGATACACCCTTTTCTTCCTATCAATGGGACATTAGGGTAACCGGAACAACTGAAGATGAGCTCCGATCCCAACAGGTCTCTATCAAACCACTCCATATCTTCCGACGATAGCCTCATCAAGCGTTCTGGCCAACCAACTGGAATTGTAGTCTCTGCAGCAGATCCTCTCTTAGGAAGATGACTCTCAAACCACATACTCAACAAGGGTACGCAAAGATGAACATTCTTCCCTCTTCCCTTCTCATTCTTGTAATGCAGTGAATGGTAGAGATCTCCGAGTAAAGTAGGCACAGGATTACCAGCGGCAAACAAGTAGAAAGCATCGAAGTCCACAAAATCCGGTATATTGGGGAACAGAACTATGCCATAAATGCACAAGGCCAACACAGCGTTGAAAGCAACCCAGCACCCACTCTTGGCATACTCTTGGGCTTTACCAACTAAGAACTGAAATGAGAAGCCTGGAACTCCACGGGAAACAGTAGTCACAAGTTCAGAAGCATCAACATGCAAGGCTTTTGCCAATTCCTCCGGCTTAGGTTTGGCATCATAATGAATGAATGGAACCTGGTTCTGCACAGGCAGCTCAACATACTCAGCGTATTCCTCCAAGGTTGGTCCCATAATAAAGTCAGAGAACGTGAAACACCTCAAAGCAGGGTCGTAGAATTGCATCAAAGCATACAGCCCATCCAACTCTACCTCTGTAGGTTTGCACACCAATCTCAATAGTCTACCATAGCTCATCCGGAAACTCCTACGAACACCCTCATCAGCAAGAGAGATCAACCCCAGTAAAGGAACAATATCAGGCGTAGGCAATTTGTAAGCAACTGTTCTCCTTAGGCTAGTCATGACCAAATACTCAGAAGTCTGGGCACTAGGACTAGGGAAATGCAAATGCACCTGCAGCACAGACACACGTTAGTGAAATGCAAATGATAATGGATATGCAGGGATGCAATGCAAGTAACATTCAACAGGGACCAAAGCTGCGGCTGAATAGCCTAAACCCAATCAAGAAAGGTCTCAAATAGACCGTCCAGAAGTCATCAAACCCTGGTCTCAGATAGACCTAAAATAGAACTCCAACACTGGTCTCTGACAGACCTCAAACCATAACTCACTGGTCTCTGATAGACCTCAAATCCCATCTATAACTGGTCTCTGACAGACCTCATAACACATCTCCAAATGGTCTCTGACAGACCTCAAATCACATCCATAGTTGGTCTCTGACAGACCTCATAACACATCTCCAAATGGTCTCTGACAGACCTCAAATCACATCCATAGTTGGCCTCTGACAGACCTCATAACACATCTCCAAATGGTCTCTGACAGACCTCAGAATAAATCTCCAAATGGTCTCTGACAGACCTCAAACCTCTCCATAAATAACTAGGATCACTGATCAAGAAATAACCGGTAGTCTGAAGGTCTAGTTACCTGCATAACCCTGAATCCCCTCACAGGTGGGTGGCCCTATAACTGGCACAAGGTACGGCATCCTATGCGGTCGTCGGCGTCACAGACTTTCAGGGTTGATGATACGATTCCCAGAAGGAGTGGCATCATCAATTCCTGAAGAGGCCTCACTCAGCCAACTTCCAAATGATCGGTCCCCAGAGTCGACAATCCAACTAACCAGCAACCCACACCAACCAAAGGAAGGGGCAGGAGGCCAACTAGAAGAACCTCGTCTGAGTGTAGATTTCATGGGACACCAAAGCAAGCAAAGCAAGCGGGCGCCCACTAATTTCTACTCTAATTCTAGGTGCACTCAAGCCCAGGTCCGGCTTATCTCTCAATATCAGAACACCCGTCACACCCCAATACAGCAATAATAAACAATATATATAAAGCTGAAAATACAAGGTTAGAAATATACAATAACTCCATACAAAATCCTCGACGGGAAAACAAGCGTTAGGATTGACTCTCTCAAGGGACGTTGGATCCCAAATGCATAAGAACTATCGCAGTCCTTAGCAGCCAGGGGACGTTGGATCCCCAGCAGAGTCGCCAGCTGTCGCTACTGCGAAAATCGGCGCCGGCTGAACAGAAGAGTCGCCACCGTGCGTTATTTATCCCACGGGAGGGAAAGGAAACGCTCAGAGTAAACCTCGCACAACATGGGAAAGGTATGGTCGTCGCAACCAAAACCTGGATTCGGGAGTCGGTTACGCAAGGGGAAGGTATTAGCACCCCTCACGTCCGTCGTACTCGACGGGATCCACGCTTGTTTTCGGGTATGGATTGTTATTCTATCTAAACTATAGGTCAAGGGTTAAAAAGAAAAGAGAATGAAAATAAAAATGACTCGGCAAAGTATCGCACTTTATGCCTACGTATTCCCGTCTGGAACGAGAAATCAGAGTCAACGTAGTTCGCCTACCTACGGGAAAGGAGGGGAAGGTTGCTCGCTAGGATATCGCATCCTATGCCTACGTACTTCCACACAGCATGGAAGATCAGAGCAAACGTAGTTCGGGCCACGTACGACACAAGTCTGTTTTGATTGTTTTTATTCCTTCTGAAAAAGGTTTTTCTGATTAACAGTCCGAGCGGACAAAAATGACGTTTTGATAAGTTCACATTCTTTTACGAAAGAAGTGTCTTTTATTGTGTTTGAAATCTTTATGTGTTTTTCTGTTTGTTTTGAGGAAGAAAGAGACAGAACTCTAACCTACGGTTGCGAAGGGAAACAAACTAACCTAATGTTATCATGCATGGGTTAAGACCTAGTGTCTATCATGCTCCTCTCTTGCACAGAGAGAAACAGAGATCCTACGGGATAGGCAGAAACAGAAACAATATCAAATATATACAGTAAATCAGTAAAATGCATGGATGCAATAGCACAAGCGAGGCAAGGGAGTCCCACTCAACCTCGAACCTAGAAAACAATAGGCAAAAGTGAACAGGCTTCACTTTCAACCCAGCAGGGTAAACAGCAAACAATACAGTTCAGAAAACCAAACAATACATCAGCAAATGAAATACAGCAATAAAACAAACAACTTCAGCAGCTCTGAATCAACATCTGGCTTCAAGTAACCTCCAATCAGCTACAGGCTTCAACAAGCATCAATCTCCATCTTCATGGCCTTCAGATAAGGGCTTTGATCATCAGTCTTCCATCTGCAATGGCTTTTCTTCAAGCTCAAACCTCCAGGATGAGGGATCAGTCACAAGAGTGAATGGGTGTTAAGCAATCAGCTGACTACCAAAGGTGGTGAACAGACTGCTTCTAACACAAGAGACATTTTCTCTCAAGAGTTCTATCTCATAGATGCTATCACCAAGCCTTCCAAAGGAAGGGGGTGAGTGTCTTAGAGAGACTCTGAATCACAGAGAAGAATGGATGCAGACAAGGCAATCCATGTTTGAGAAACAAAATTTCTAATCTAGAGCTCTGCCTAGCTCCTAAACCCTAATCTCCTCAGCATCTGCCAGCAAGAAACTTCTCCTCAACTCTGACAGTTGATCTTCAATCTTTGAATCTCCAATAGCTTCATCTTCACAAATCTTCAGCTTCCCCAGGGCCCCAGACAAACCCAATACCCATACAAACAATCAATAAACCCCAGAGGGCACACCACACCAAACAACAGATATACAGACAGTAATAATAGCAGTAGGGGAATCCTAACTGTTCTCTAAGGGATCTAATAGCTACCCATAGCCCATATAGTCCCATAACTAATCTATTTAAACCCTAAGTCCTAAGGGAAATAAAATCAAACTCCTAAGCTGTCACCTAAAACCCTAGTTTTGTTCATGATATTCAAGCATCTATTAATCACCTAAAATTACCCTCTAAAAATGGGAACTAAAATATTTCTACAAGCCTAATATCTCATCTAAACAATATGAAAAGAATGATCAAAAAAGATTAAAGCATGTGAGAGAACAAAAATCATAAAAAATGATGCATGAAATGAATTATTTAATGTGACATTTATTTAGAAAATATGTAAAAAATATGAAATAAAACTAAAAATGAAATTTTATTTTCCTATAATATTCTAGACATTTTAATGAAAATATGGTAAAAAGAATGGATTAAAAAGCATTTTTTATGAATTATTTATGAATTAATGAAAATGGTAAAAATTAAAATGAAATTAAGGAAAATAAACCAAATAAAATGAGGGAGAGGGGGTATGAAGAGTAACTCGCCCCAGTTGATAATCACAATGGGCCAATAACAGGGGGGTGTTGGTAGCGTTTGGACAAGGCCCAGCTTCGTTCAGCATTAAAGAAAAGAAATAGAAAAGCGCTGGGGGTGAGAAAAGCAGCGAAAACACGTTAGAAATTGCATTGGGCTTGGTTTAGGGGGGTGGGGATAACACAATCCAATCAGGCCCGCCCGTTTCATTTAATGAAACGGTGCGTTTAGAGCCAAAGTCCTTCCCTCCAAATTTCAGATTGAATGTAGGCCACACGATCACGCTAGCAGTCAAAGGTCTTACTCCAAACGAAGGGTACAGATTATCTCTTCCTCCTTGGTTCTGCAAGTTAGGGTTTCAAACACCATGAGAGCCATGCACGAGCTAAACTTCACCTCCTCTGTTCTCCTTCCACACGCAATGAAATGCCATGCCATAAACATGAAACCTGCTCCAAATCTCTCCCTCTACAAGCTTAGGGCATTAGATTATCTTGAAATTCACCACAACAACAAACACGATTGGATCAACATCCGGCCTCCATTGAAATGCACTGATACGAACCTTCACCATTCTTCCTCAGACTTAACCTAAACTAAACTACACCTAATGGAGATTAACATATGCTATCAAGCCACAATTATAATGCACTAATCTAAGAGATATGAACCCTAACAGTTTATGGCACCTGTCACTAACCATCACCAAATCGTTCCAAATTCATCTAACTTAATCTCCTAACCACCTAGATCAATTCTACACTAACAAAATCATGTGAAACCAACAGAATTAAGCCAATCGAAGGAAAACTTACCTGATGAGAAACCTTGAAAACAGCTATGGAAATGGAAGATATGAAGCTTCTAAGTGTTGAATCTTGATCAATCCTTGAGGAACTTGATTCTGTATGCAAGCTTTGGATGAGACTTGGCCAGAATTATGCTATCCACTTGAGATTGTGATTTTGATGTTCTTGCAAGAGGCACTCGAAAATGGATGATAATCAACAAAACCTTGCTCCAATTCTGATCTATGATGATAATGGAGCACAATTGAATCAATGTGGATGATGATTTTGTGAAGATTTTGAGAGAATTACAATGAAACTTCAATGAAAAGAATGAGGGAATTTGTGAAACTCTTGGTGCAAATGAAGCCAACCCTTGCCAAATTCATCTTTCATGAATATATAGACCCCAATGGTACATTCTAGATCCATCTTGCACATTCCCTTGTTTTCAAACTTTGGCTCATTTTGGATTATGTTTCTTAAAAGGTAAGCAACCATGGATAACTTCATTTTTTCCTTCTAAACTCAAAAAAGTGTGTGAACCATTGTTCTTAGAATTGTTTTTCCATTCAAAATCATATATTGGAAGTCTCCATTTGGACTTGTAACTCTCCCAAACCATTTTTCACTTTGAAATTATTCACTTTATAAGCCTTTTTAGTTCATATTTTGACCAATTGTGTAACATCATGCTATGAGCTTCTCCAATAACTTGTGACCTTCTTTCTAGACTTAAAATCCCATTTGGAGCAAGTTTGATGTTGTAAGTTTTTCCATTTGAGGCATCCTTGTATGAGTTTTGGGTATAGGTTAAAATGACTTGTAATTCACAAATGCCCAAAATACCCTTTGCTTGTCAAGACCATAAGTTGAGTTCTCCACATCATATGAAGGCATGCCATACCATTCTAGAAAGCTAAGACAATGAGGAACAATTCTTGTGTTGACCAAGAATTCATTTGAAATCTCCTTGAGGGGTAAAACTAGCTTGGAAGTCAAGTCACTTTCACAGACAAAAATTCAGACACCCCAGATGACCTGTAACTTGTAAGGACCATAACTTGAGTTCTATAAATCTCCTTGAGGTCTTCCACCACTCAAATTAAAGGTCTTGAGATCCTCTACAAGTTTCATGTTGGCCAAGAAGCCATTTGAAGCTAGCATTTTGACTTATCTTGCTTGGAAATTTGACCTAAACTAGGGGATTTTACAGAGAAACCCTAATTTAGTAACTCCTCTTCTCCTTGATTTCTCTTGAATTCTCCTTGTCATATCTCCATATCCTTCTTTATATGTTCAATGATGATCCCCACATCTCTCCAATAGACTTGAATGCCCTCTTAAGCCAGTCAATTGACCTAGGGTTGACCTAGGGTTGACCCAGATGAAGCCCCAGTTGACTGCCTTCAACTGTAGCTCTTGTGCTCACATCAACAACTTGTTTTCTTCTCCAAATGACTTTATAAGTCTCTCAAGATGTCTAGATACTCTCCATGCTTTCATTTCACAGCTCACAACCCTCTTGTTGATCCTCAGATACCCTCAGCTAGGAGATAGACCCAAGGCTTGATCTGCTGAACTCTTTGCTTCCAAATTCTTTCCTGATGACTTGAATATGACTGAATTGGGACAATAACCTCTTGATAGGCCTCTAGAGATGAAAATAATGATTGGTCCCCTGTTGGATGACTTGCTATGCTCATGCTATGCAGATGGTTAGTCTATGTGCATGACTCTATATGCAAATGCTAATGATAATAAAACATAAATCCAAGGAATAAGGTTGAGCAAATTTTTAGGGTGCAACATATACGTAGCAAGAAAACCACACTCTAGTGGTTTAATTATTCATACAGTAGAAAATGATTTTTCTAACTGCGTCTCTCAATTTAATTGCTTTGCTTTTGGCAACTTCTATGCTTATCTAGTGCACTTTTAGCAGGGTGTTCGTTGACTGAACAAGGCTTGTCAGTTCTACTCGAGCCAAGTCCATAGTATCGTTGGCAGTGTTTGGTCCATCACATTCAGAGATAATATCTCGTATGCCTATGGCGGAGCAACACCAGTAATCAGAACGCCAGTTTCCTTCAACTGCACCACATCCATAACAGGCCGGAGATGTAGGACAGGGTATGCGACATAGCAATGACTCATTGCCATTGTTTAATTGCGGTTTTGCTGGTTACTTTGAACTTGCTGCCTCTGCTTTGTGTTCTAATTGATTTGTTATTGGTTGCCACAGGTGTACACATGAAGCAGGTTGATATGCGGGGCCTTCAAGATTGGCGTGACATGCTCAAAGTGCGAAATAGGAGTGGCGCAAAGAGACATTGGATGGCTTAGGATTAGAACTTAAGGATTTGTGGTAGCTGTTAACTTTGTAATTCTCCGATGTTGTAATTGTTGTGGTTCACCTGTAACTCTGAATGTTCTCGGATTTGTAAAGGGTTTAGCACATATAAACTTCAATTTTGTAAACCTTGGGTCTTAAATCTTGAAATGTTATTTGGATTAGAAATTGAATTATAACTTTATCCTGAAAAAGAGGGAGAGTTGCTCCTGCAACTTTGAGATTTCTCCTGTATAGTTCCGATTCTCTTACAAACCACCACTCTATTATGTAGCCTAAATCATGACTTGTACTTCTCGTTGATTTGTAATGCCTTATGTCGGAAGAACTTGTATGTGATTGTAGCCAAATAATAAAAGACCCCAAGCTGACAATATTACCGTTAATTATTCCTTCAGTCTTTACTTGGAGGTTACTCGTAAATGAACCATACGTCTTGATTGTCGCCTTGAGGACTCTTAGAGTCCTACTCTGCAAACTCCTTAATAGAATATATTTGAAAAAAAAGAAGTTAACTCGAAACAGAATTAGACCCGTGTAGTAACATCCTCAGTTGTCGTCCTCAGTCACATCCTTGGGGTTCTCTGTTTGTAAGGATCTATACTTTGATACCACTGCATCTGCACGAACTGGTTAGCCGTGAAACATAAATATTAAATAAAGTCAAATAACACTAAAAACGTGTAAAGAGGTGGGATCTTAAGGTAAAAAATTAGGGTGTGACAATATTATCTTTAGAACTTCCAATATTACGCTTGGAAAGGAGTTTGCTCAATCTATGCAGGCAGAATTTGAGATGAGCATGATGGGAGAACTTAGATTCTTTTTGGGAATTCAAGTGAATCAAACTCCAGAAGGTACCTACATACATCAGACAAAGTATGTGAAGGAACTTCTGAAGAAATTCAACATGCCAGAAAGCAAGGTAGCAAAGACTCCAATGCATCCTACACGCACACTAGACAAAGAAGAGGTAAGTAAAAAGGTAGATCAGAAGCTCTACAGAGGTATGATTGGTTCTCTTCTGTAGTTGACTACTTCTAGACCTGATATTCTCTTTAGTGTCTGTTTATGTGCTAGATTCTAATCAGATCCTAGAGAATCTCACTTAACAGCTGTTAAGAGGATTCTGAGGTATCTAAAAGGTACTACTAACGTGGGTTTGTGTTACAGAAGATCTGATGAATAAAGATTAGTTGGATTCTGTGATGCTGACTATGCTGGAGACAGAATAGAGTGTAAGAGTACTTCTGGAAGCTGTCAGTTTCTGGGAAGTCATATGATCACTTGGTTCAGCAAGAAGCAACCCACAATAGCGCTATCAACAACAGAAGCATAATACATTGCTGTTGCTGGTTGTAGCACACAGATGCTCTGGATGAAGAGTCAACTAGAAGACTATCAGATTCATGAGAGTAACATTTCTATTTTCTGTGATAAAACCTCTGCTATTTGCCTTTCTAAGAATCCAATTTTGCATTCTAAGGCAAAGCACATAGAAATTAAGCATCATTTTATCAGAGACTATGTTCATAAGGGAATTATTAGTTTGAACTTTGTTGATACAGACCATCAATGGGCTGATATCTTCACAAAACCCCTTGCTGAAGATAGGTTTAAGTTTATTCTGAAGAATATTAGTATGGATTTTTGTCCAGAATAAAACTATTATTCCGAAGAAAATTTATTCTGATGAAATATGAATAATGTCTATGTACTGAAGTAATTCGTCTGATTATTTCTTTTAGTACATTATTTTTTTTGTGAAACTCTGAACTAACAAGTCTCAGAAGATCTGAGCATTGTTTAATGTTTCTTATTCTTAAGAGATTCAGAAGCACATCCACATCAAACACGTGTCACATGATATTTGAAAAGGTGGAGTGTACTCAATGAGACGCCGTTTTGAGGTACTGTTTGTATTCTCAATTTCTCGTTTTCCTCCCCACGCTTGTCATAATCATTAATTGCTTTTAATTATTATTCTTTTTGATGTGACCTTTTGTTTTCTTTTAATTGAATTGAATTAAATGCTGAACATGTGTAAGTGTGCCCTAATTGTTGCCCTATAAATGCCACAACACAACACCATTTCACACTTTACACACACACACTCTCTCTCTCTCTCTCTCTCTCTCTCTCTCTCTCTCTCTCTCTCTCTCTCTCTCTCTCTCTCTCTTTCTTTCTCTCTGTCTCACGTTTATGCATTTCTGTTTACTCCATTGTTTCTTCATCTCCTCCAAACCCAAAACCCAAAGAAGCTTTTGTTATCTCACTTCTTCAACAATGGCAACTTCATCTTCAACCTCTCAACAATTTGAATCAACTATGGCTGCCGTTTCTTCTTCTACAATGGGTCTTACTACATTCACTGCACCTGAAAGAACTCTCCTTACTCCCGTTGATCAACTGGAAGTTCTTTGTGAATTTTTGATTGATTTTGAGATTATAACTGAAAATGGATTTGATTTACGTCCAACTGTGTCAGCACAAGGATGGACAAAATACTTTGACAGACTGGTTGGTCCAGTTTACCCTTGCTTGGTCAAAGAATTTTGGATTCATGCAAGAGTTTTCCCCAAGTTCATCATGTCTTCAGTTCTAGGCAAATAAATCATTATCACTGAAGATCTGATTCGCATAGGGGATGGGATACGGTCCCAGCATAGTTGTGTTTTATCCCACAGAAAGGTGCCGGCAAAACAATCTACCTACTGCGAAAATAAGGTGCCGGCAAAACATAAGAGTCGCCACCTTTCGTTATTTACCCCACAGAAAAGGGAAAGGAAACGATCGGGAAAACCTGACGAAAAGGTATAAGACAAGGTCATCGCAACCATGTCTGGGTTCGGGAGTCAGTTACACAAGGGGAAGGTATTAGCACCCCAAAGGCTTGTTGTGTTTATTTGACGGGTTGTTTTTACTATCTACCTATCAATACTGGTCTGAAAAGAAAAGAAAATGACTCGTCAAAGCATTGTGCTTCGTGCCTACGTATTCTCGTCAGAGAACGAGAAATCAGAGTCAACGTAGTTCGGCTAACTACGGGTAAAAGGATGGGGGAAGGTGGCTCGCCAATACGTCAGTATTGTGCCTACGTATTCTCAACAGATATGAGAGATCGGAGCTTACGTAGTTCGGGATACTACAGATTACGGGGGTTCAGATTCATCTGTTTTTCCGAGTAGGGTTAACAAACAGTTCCAGCAGTTTGGTGTATGCAGCTCGCTCGTCGGAGACTCGTGCGTTACCGTTTGCGATAGAATTGAGAGTTAACGACACTCTTTTTCTGAAAACGTTTTCCTGATTAAGGGCCCACAGGGCAAAAGAGAGGTTTGGATGTTTGTTTTTAGTCTTTTACGAGAAGAAGTGTTTTTTATGGACGTTTGTAGTTCGTACAGCTCTAGAGACTATGACTTGGGAACGAATGCGTCGCATATCGTCCAAAGGACGTATACTAAACACTCTAGACGATTGAGAGGAGACCTATCAATTATCATTTCCCAAGTGGCTTAAGGCTCGTAACGCACTTGTTGCACCCCAAAATTTGCCCAACCTTTTCTAACCTAGGTTTATGTTTCATTTGCATAGTCATTTGCATTGGCATCATGTACATAATGTATTCATCTGCATAGCATAGCATAAGCAAGCTATCTTAATCAGGGGATCAAGTGCTATTCTTATCTCAAGAGGCATATTCAAGGGTTTCATTCATATTCAAGACTACTCAGGTCATCATAGAAGAATTTGAACTTTAAAGAGTTGACAGGTTGATCAGTGAGTTCTCTCCTATCTTGAGAATGTTTGGGGGTCATCAGAGGGTGTATGAGCTATGAGCCAAGAGCACGGAGTGTGTATGGATGTTATGGAAAGTCTAGATGATCATTTTGAGGAGTAACCAAGTCATTGGAATGATTGCAAGAGCCTCAGTTGAAGTCAGTCAACTAGGGTTTTATCTAGGTCAATCCTAGGTCAAGGGCTTGATTTGAAAGGCATTAAGGCTCATTTGAAGAATTTGGGATTCATTATTTGCTACATGGATATGGATGTGGTGTTGTGCCCAAGAAAAATCAAAAGAAGTCAAGGAGAAGTGGAGTTACCAAATTAGGGTTTCAGTGTAAAATCCCCTGATTTAGGTCAAATTTCCAAGCAGTGTAATTCAAAATGCAAGCTTCATATGAATTTCTGGTCCACATGAAACTTGTAGAGTATCTTCATAGCTTTAAATTGAGTGGTGGAAGTCATCAAGATGATTTATAGAACTCAAGTTATAGCTCTTGCAAGTTACAGGTCATCTGAGGACACTGAAATTTGTCTGTGAAAGTTGCCTGTCTTCCAAGCAACTTTTGACCTTCAAGGAGTTTTCAAATGAATTCTTGGAAAACATAATAGTTGTTCCTCATGATCTCCCCTTTCCAAAAAGGTATGGCATGCCTTCATCTGATATGTGAAGCTCAAGTTATAGCTTGTGCAAGTCAGGGGTATTTTGGGAAAGTGGAATTATAGGTCATTCTTAGCCTATGCCTAAAACTCATACAAGGAAGCTTCAAATGAAAAACTTCATAACATCAAAGTTGCTCAAAATGGAATTTTGAGTCTAGAAAAGATGTCATGGCATGTTGGAAAAGCTTGTAGCAAGAATTGACAAAAGTTGGTGAAAATGACTTAAAAAATGGACATAAGTTGAAAAAGTTCAAATTGAAAATTGGTATGGGCAATCTACAAATCCAAAATGGGGCATATGATATATCAAATTGAGTCTAAACAACATTTTAAAGACTTTGGTTCAGCCACAATTTTGAGATAGGGCTTTAAAAGTGGACTTGCTTTGTAATTCCATTACTTGCATAATAAGGTACATGTGAGAAACTCAACATAAGGCAAAGGAATCCCTTGTTTTTCACTCATATCACTCCAATTTGTCATGAAAAGAGATTTTAAAAGGTGGTTAAGGGGCTGTTAGTGGATTGAAGTGAGATATCATGAGACATCAAAATACCATATCATGAGAAATTCATGAAGTTTCTATAATCATCCTAGATTGATCTAGAAGACTCTAGATCTTTCCATGCTCTCCTATATATTGGATTGAGATCATTAAGAGTAAAGGTTGGTGATAGTTGATGTTGAATCCATTTTTCTCCATTTGCAAATCATATTGAATCTTCATTTTTCTCTTCACCATTTTTCCATTTTTCCCACATTTTTCTACACTTGAAAACTCAAATTTTCAATTCCATTTTTCTCCCACTTTTGGTTCATTCCACCATTGCAAATACATTCCTTATCATTCTTACAATTGATTCAACACTTTTTTGGCCATAATTGATGCATGAACCAAGCTACACAACTCCATTAAAGTGAGCTCCAAGTGAAAAATTGATTTTTTGTTTTCCATCAATTCACTCCTTTCTTTCCATCCAAACACCTTCCTCATCAATTATAGGACGTGTCCACATCATTTTCTCAAAGAATTGGTGATCGAGTGAAGCTCCATAAGCCATTTTTCAGAGGTATAAAGAATTCGACATAACTCATGATTTATGAGTCTTTCTTGCATTATTGTTGTTGCATTACATTGCTCTCATCTCCTACATGGATTCTAGTACAAAAAAGATGAGTTTTATGACAATTTTTGGTTCTTGAGTTTTTCTTGAGGTGCCACGTTTTGGGAGTTAGAGAGAGTTTCAAGAAAATCTAAGACCATATTTGGATTCCTTGATTTTTTTCCTTCAAGTTTGACCAAAATTTTGTGCGAAACGGATAATTATTGATGGAGTTATGGTGCTTCAAAGTAGCAAAAAACTCATGTTCATGGAGCTGCGGGTTACTATTCACAAAGTTGAAAATTTTGATTTGGAGAAGAAGGTGTTAACACCGTCGGATGCATTTCCAAGTCAAGGTTTCTTCCATTCATCCAACGCCTCTCACTGCGCCACGTAATCGGCCACATAAGCCTCATGCCACTTTTATTTATTCATGTTATTTTCTTTTATTTTCCTATTGCCATGTTTCTTTTATTTTTTCTGTTTTATATGCTGACTTCAAATAATCATAAAAATTAGGAAAATTAGTCTTTTTGATCCCCATTTTTTTGTGCTGAATCTTTAAGACGTCTAGGATTTAATAAAACTGGAATTATAATTTTACCATTATTTGACATTTTCTTTGGATTTTTTACATTTGGGTCGTCATAAAAAGGCCAATGCTGGTGCTATCATTTTGTTGAATTTCTTTGACCTATCAAAACACAATTTAAATGTCAATCCTTTTGCAGGGATCTCATACACACGTTGAGGTATTGTGATATATTTTTGTGGGAATTTTATTGTACCATTTTAATTGGTTTTGGATGCTTTCTTTAACATACTCCACTTTAATCTTTCCTTTGGTATACATGAGATATCTTGCAATGTTTCCATCTTATTTGACCATTTATCTTTGGATATTTTTGTGGTATCTCTCACCCCTGGTTTGTGTCTTGATGTAGGGCATTGGAGATTTTTATTTGAATTTTTTTTAGCACCTTTTGCTATTTTTTCTTATATTTTTGTATTCGAACTTGTAATTTGGACTTCCGAACGGACTTTATTTTTGTTAAGGCTCCAACGGCCGATTTGTGTTTGCGTGGTGAACGCCGTGGTTTATATTTATTATTATAGATAGGCTAGAGGTATTTGAAGACCCCTTAGGTGGCTGTTATTTGTATGTGTAGCTTGCCCAATTGTCGACTTGTTTGCATGATAGCACGCTGCGATTCCAAATAGTGGATTACGCGTTTCATTCGGAGTTTTCACTCGATTCTTTGCATATGATCACTTGATATTTTCTTATTCCATCCATGAATAGGCTTGAGGTTGAGATGAACCTTCCTCCCTCCTTTGCATTGCATTTACCATTGCTATATTCATGTTAACTTGTATGCGGTTATTACTTGTATTTCCGTTTCTTCCTTTCGTTGTCCTTTCCCGTAGGACTTCCATTCTTCCTTGTTCAAGGGAGGATGTGATAGACATTAGGAGCTAACCCATGTATGATAACATTAGGGTAGATTTTTTATCCCTTTTTGTGACCCTAGGAGTTTTTTAGAGTGTCATCTCTTCTTTCTTCAAAACAACAGAAAAACATTAATAAAGGTTATAACAAAATCAATTCATTTCTTCCGTCAAAAGATTTGAATAAACACAAACCTTTTTGCAATAAGAAAACCCTTGTGTAAGGTGATATTTTTCATAAAAGACATTTGAACAGCTTGTGTCGTGAGTAGCCCGAACTACGTTTGCTCTGATCTTCCATGCTGTGTGGAAGTACGTAGGCATAGGAGGCGATATCCTAGCGAGCAACCTTCCCCACCTTCACCTAGTAGGTAGGCGAACTACGTTGACTCTGATTTCTCGTTCCAGACGGGAATACGTAGGCATAAAGTGCGATACTTTGCCGAGTCCCTTTCTTTCTTTTCAGACCTCATCCTTTAGTTTAGATAGAAGTGTAATCCGTACAAACCAAACAAGCGTGGATCCCATCGAGTACGATGGACGTGAGGGGTGCTAATACCTTCCCCTTGCGTAACCGACTCCCGAATCCAGGTTTTGGTTGCGATGACCATACCTTTTCCCGTCTTTGCGTTAGGTTTACTTCGAGCGTTTCCTTTCCCTCCTTTGGGATAAATAACGCACGGTGGCGACTCTTCTGTATTGCCGGCGCCGATTTTCGCAGTAGCGACAGCTGGCGACTCTGCTGGGGACTGAGATGGTTCCCTATGCGAGTCTCGCCTTGGATTTTCTTCCTAGCTGCCTGTGTCATCCCCAACAGCTGGCGACTCTGCTGGGGACTCCAACGGTTCCCTACGCGAGTCAATCCTAGCGCTTGTGTTCCCGTCGTGGGCTTTGTATGGATTTACATTTCTGTATTTACATTTCAGCATTTTATTATCATTATTATTGCTGTATTGTGGGTTTGAAGGGGGTTCTATGATTGAGAGATAAGCCGGACCTGGGCTTGAGTGCACCTAGAATTAGAGTAGAGATTAGTGGGGGTGTGCATGCTTTGCATGTACTAGCTTCCCGCGAAATCTACGCTCGGACGAGGTCCTTCTGGTTGACTTCCTGTTTCACCCTTTGGGTGCAGTGGGCTGTTGGTTAGTTGGATTGTCGACTCCGGGGACCGATCATTTGGAAGTTGGCTAAGTGAGGCCTCTTCAGGATTTGATGATGCCACTCCTTCTGGGAATCGTATCATCAACCCTGAAAGTCTGTGACGCCAACGACCGCATAGGATGCCGTACCTTGTACCAGTTATAGGGACATCTACCTGTGAGAGGGACTTGGGGCATGCAGGTAACTTGACCTTCAGACTACCGGTTCATTTCTCATGAGATACAGGATTGTGGATATTTTGTGGACTGTTACTAGGTCTGTCAGAGACCAGGTGTGGGTTATATTATTGGGTCTATCCGAGACCAGCCTGGAGTTCTTTGTGAGGTCTGTCTGAGACCAGGGTTTGATGAGTATTGGAGGGTCTGTCTGAGACCTGTTCTTGGTGTGACTTGGGCTTCTTATTCAGGGCACTTGATCCCCTGTTGCAGCTGTTTGCATTGCATTGTTTGCATACCCATTTATCATTGCATTTCATTAACGTGTGTCTGTGCTGCAGGTGCATTACATACTTCCCTGTTCTAGTGCTCCGAACTTCTGATTGTTGATATGGGTAGTGTGCGGAAGACAGTTGCGTATAAGCTGCCCACTCCGGATGTGAATTCTATATTGAGTTTGATTGCCCTTGCGGATGATGAGGTTAGGGCTAGCTTCAAGAAGAGTTATACTTTTGCCTTTGAAGGCCTGTTCAATATATGAGTTGCTTTCTCTTTGGTGATTGAATTTCAACTTCTTGCAACTTTCGTCACCGCACTGTCACGGCGCTTCCCTGTATCAAATGTATTAGCACTAGAATGGGGGGAGTAATATTCCCCAAGGAACAGGCACATATTGCATTTTGCATACATACTCATATTGGCATTACAGGTTTGTGATCCGTGTATCTTATCTCCTGCATCTATTTCAGGTATTTTCAGGATTGCAGATCAACGAATCCATCGTTATTCCACAAGGACTAATCAGAAGAAGATTATGGACAACGTGCAGAGTGAAATGCAAGAGATGCGTGACAGGATGGCCCTGCTCATGCAAACCATGGAGACCGTCGCCAAAGGACAGGAACAGTTGCAGAGTCTGGTGCAGCCGTTGGTTGCTCGCGCTGAAAACAACGGTACCCCGCGTGGTGAAAACGTGGCTAACTCTTCCAGGGTTGAGAATCATCAGAGTGCTGATCATATTCCGATAGCTGGGCTGAATACCGGAGAAGCCGGTCCTGTTGGGGGAAATGGAAACACTGGTAATACTAACGGAGATACTGCTGGAGTATTTGTGGGTAACGCCAACCAGGGGTTCCAAGGTGCGAATATGGGATATGGCAATGTGGTTGGCGCCAAGGCTGGATATGGTGACCATGGTTATGATAACATGGGCTACAGAACGGGTATGAACGATGGCCAGGAGATGGGCAACCTGAGGTATGACCCCAGGTATTTTCAAACAGGTTTGGGTCGTAACACCGGACATGCTGCATATGACGAGGTACCTCGCTGGGAGGATCGTCAAGAAGACGTCTTCTCTGGTCAGAACGAAGGCTATGGGAGACCCGCAGGAGACAACCTCCGAATGAGATTGCTGGAAGAGAAAGTGAACGGTTTGGCTAGCCAGAACGCTGTGGGGCTGGATATGTCCAATATGGGATTGGTACCAGGGCTGAGGGTACCTCTGAAATTCAAAGCGCCATCTTTTGATAAATATAAAGGGGACACGTGCCCGAGGGTACATGTTCGTTCATTTTACAGGAGGATGTCCGCGTATTCAGACGACGAAAAGATGCTCATGCATTTCTTCCAGGACAGCTTGTCAGGGCCGTCGCTGGAATGGTATATGAGCCTAGAGCCAACACAGATAAAAAGCTGGAAAGAGCTAGCGAAAGCTTTCGTGAAGCATTACCAATACAACATCGATCTCGCCCCTAACCGGGTTCAGCTGCAAAGCCTCTCTCAGAAGCCCAATGAAAGCTTCAAAGAATACGCCCAGAGATGGCATGATTTGGCTGCCAGAGTACAACCTCCTATGGTGGAGCGTGAAATGATGGACTTGTTCGTAGGGACATTCTCAGGAGTGTACTATGACCGGCTGCTCAACTTCTCAATGAGTACCTTCTCCGAGTTGATCCTGATGGGGGAGCGTATAGAAAACGGGATAAAAATCGGTAAGATTCAAGCGGGAGAGTCTGCTTCAGCTGGAAGCAATAAGAAAGCTTTCGGGTGTAGAAAACAGGAAGATACCAATTCGGTATGTAGCTATCGGGGAAGAAATAGGGGATGGAGGCAATACCAACCGCAACAAGTTGCAAGTGTGACAATCCCCGCGCAACATCAGCAACAGCCGCAGCAGCAGGGGCAACAACATCCGGCTCAGCGAAGAATTCAGAACGGGAAGCCGAAAAGGGTATTTGATCCGCCGCCAGTATCGTACGCTGAGCTTCTTCAGAATTTGTTACGGTTACAGTTGGTCGAGAAAAGAACGATGGCTCCTCCGACAGGGATACCTCCACCCGGTTATAACGCTAATGAGCATTGTGAATTCCACTCTGGGGCACCCGGCCATAATATCGAAAACTGCCACGCTTTCAAGCATAAAGTGCAAGATTTGCTTGATAGCGCTGCTATTAATTTTGGTACGGAAGGGCCCAATATTACACAACAACCAATGCCAAACCATGAATAGGCTGGGGTATGGTGGACAAAGAGGAGTTCTATAGTTCGGGTGGGCCGTTAAAAGTAGATCAGAACAGTGGCAGGCTGCCTCTAATAACTGATTGTGAAGATAGCTGGTTCAGCAGCAGGACAGATGTGAAAGCCCGGTTCTCGGAAGCTGGCATTTTTCTTTATTTTATCTTGTCATGTCTTTACGTTTGTAGTTTCTTTCCTGTTTAAAATGCAATCTTGTTTGTAAAACTTGTTGTTTTCATTTCAATTGATGATAATGAAATAAATATGCATGTTTTGATTAAATCCATTCGTGTTCACTAATTGTTTTTACAAATGTCCAACGCCTGGTTAAGAGGAATCCGGGGAGGATGACGAAAATGAACGACATGCAGCTTCTGATTGTATGCTTTTGAAATAAAACCTGTTGATGATGTACAGGCATTGTTTCAAATCCCTAAACACCGGAGATATAAGGAAGATAATCCCTTATTAACCCCTTTGAGCCTTGTAGTAGGAGTTTCTTTCTGCAAATGAAAAACCCTCAATCTTAACCTGGGGCAGGGTAGGTGTTAGCTAATTTGACCGAGCGTTCAAGTTGCAAAAGGAGTGTCCGTTCGAGGATCAATCACACCTCTAGAGGTCGTGCCTAAGAAACCACAATGGTCCAGCATTAGGAGTGAAACAGTCACATCATTCTCCAATGAGTCAGACAACCAGCGTCACATGACTTGTTCGAAAGGAAAAAGAGAAAAAAGAAATCAAAAGCCCGCTAAGTCAAGAAAAGAAAACAATTGACTTAGGCAAAAATGAGGGCATCCCGCTGGACTCAAAAAACCAAAAGAACTCAAAAGAGTCAGTCCAGGCAAAAGTTAGGGATATGAAAAGAAAAAAAGATGAAAGGATGGAAAAATCCTCAAATGAAATACGAGTCGTGTGACCTCAAGTGTCAAAGACGAAAGGTGAGTGGCTGTCACTCCCAACAATCATAATTTCTCGAACTATCACTCCTATCTTTCAGCCTCTGAGAGGTGAGTGCTAAGGTCGAATTAGCTGAACATAGGATCGGAGAACATCAAGGAGAGTGGGTGGGTTAAAATAAACTTTGAGCCTTTATCCTTTCCTTCAAAACCGTGAACCTGACCACGTTATAACCTTCAAAAGTCCTAATTGAAGCAGGTTGTTTCGAAAGCATACTTCGGTAAAGGTCGCGTCGATTCTGACTCCTGAAAGGGTTCCTCTTGCCATGTTGGTACTGATGTTGATAAATGTTTTGTGCATTATATGCTATAAACTGTTTTTCCCTTCTCCCAGTGAACAGATTGGATGTCAAAACTATCATATGTGTTGCATTAATACGTCTTTTACGCAGAACAACTTGTTTTACTTGCGAGTAAGCGCTTGACAGCAGAAAAGTTTCCTACCGTGGAAAGTATGGTCAGGATAGAATGCAGAGCGCCCGAATGCTCCGCAAGCCGGGGCAAGCCATTAAGTGCTCCCCAGTCAGGTCAGCCATTCAAAGTCAGTTACTCTGGGGCAATCAGGTCGAGATTCGGTAGATCTCTCGTAGTTGGAGGTACTGCTCTGGATCAGCTAATCAGGGGCAAAGTCATTGCAATCAGGGGCAGGCCATCTTAAGAGCGCAGAAGTTATTCTTTACTCGAGGGGCATTTGGTGTGAAGTATTTCTCCGAAGTTCAGAATGCTAGGGCAGTTCATATCAGACCAACGGGGTACGAATGTTCAGATTCCCTTTTGAGGACTATCCCCACAGAGGTCCCACAGACCGGGGCATATCAGAAGCGAAGGAATTGTTCTTCTCCGTATCATCAGAGCTACTCAGAGCTATTCGAGCAGATTCAGTCAATCTTAAAGTGTGAGACGAATGTCGGGAAGTCATGTTACGGTCTTCCGATTCTTCACCCAAATCCATGTTGGCGATCACTGTGAGGCCCATCCATGTTGGCACATCAGTTTCCAAATCCAATCGTCATCAGTACGCAGGAAGACTCCGTCTATTTTCTCCAACAAAAGTCCAGTTTTTCAGTGGCACGGGTGAGCTATCCCCAGAGAAGTCCAATCATACTTGGCACATCTGTTATTCCCCAGAAGAGTTATATTCCCCAGCAGGGTGTTACTTCAACGAGGTGTTTGGTTAAGTTCCCAAATTCCCCAGCGTAGTTGATGCTACTCTTCCAGCATTTATTTTGCTGGAATAGTTCTGTGATATCCGGTTTATCTCCAGCGGAGTTGGCTTCGTCTTCAGCATTTATTTTGCTGAAATGGTTTTCTGTACCCGACTTTCTCCAGCAGCCCGAGCCTGTATTAGCATATTGCATGCATCATCATATTTGCATCATACTTGCATTTCAGTTTCAAAATACGTAGCATTTCCATGCTATATGGAAACATTACGTCATTATCGAACATACGTATTCAGAAACATAAACCAGGTTGGTTACCTCGTTGGTTTCAGATGTTTGTTTTCCCCTGCAGATAATTGAGATTATGATTCAGAAAGATGTTCGGATAGTCATATTTGGGGCGCAAGGCGAGCAGTGATCGTGTTCGTCCTATCATGTGGACTCCTAGCAGAGTTGCTTGGTTGAGTTTCTCTTTTCCCCAGATGAGTCCTTCTCAGGTCGCTGTTATGTCGGCATTACAAGATTTCATAGTTCAGATTTTTTGGAGTTATCGCCGTGATTTCCCCAGTAGAGTTTTCTTCCCCATCAGAGTTGTTTGGTTAAGCTTCTCTTCCTCCCCAGTGAAGTTTTCTTCAGACTGTTGTCACGTTAGTATTGAAAATCTTGAAATTACTACCTACCGTCGAAGTAGGTGTTTGACGGCTGTCGTCAGAATTACCCCAGTAGAGTTTTCTTCGGATTGTTGTTACAAGAATCTTGTGGATTAAACCTTCGGAGTTATTACCCTGGTTGAAGGAGTTATACCCCGGTTGAAGGAGTTATACCCCGGTTGAAGGAGTTATACCCCGGTTGAAGGAGTTATACCCCGATTGAAGGAGTTATACCCTGGTTGAAGGAGTTATACCCCGGTTGAAGGAGTTATACCCTGGTTGAAGAAGTTATTACCCTGGTTGAAGGAGTTATACCCCGGTTGAAGGAGTTATTACCCTGGTTGAAGGAGTTATACCCTGGTTGAAGGAGTTATTACCCTGGTTGAAGGAGTTATACCCTGGTTGAGGGAGTTATTACCGTGGTTGAAGGAGTTATACCCCGGTTGAAGGAGTTATACCCTGGTTGAAGGAGTTATACCCTGGTTGAAGGAGTTATACCCTGGTTGAAGGAGTTATACCCTGGTTGAAGGAGTTATTACCCTGGTTGAAGGAGTTATTACCTTGGTTGAAGGAGTTATACCCTGGTTGAAGGAGTTATACCCTGGTTGAAGGAGTTATTACCCTGGTTGAAGGAGTTATACCCTGGTTGAAGGAGTTATACCCTGGTTGAAGGAGTTATACCCTTGTTGAAGGAGTTATTACCCTGGTTGAAGGAGTTATACCCTGGTTGAAGGAGTTATACCCCGGTTGAAGGAGTTATACCCTGGTTGAAGGAGTTATACCCTGGTTGAAGGAGTTATACCCTGGTTGAAGGAGTTATACCCCGGTTGAAGGAGTTATACCCTGGTTGGAGGAGTTATTACCCTGGTTGAAGGAGTTATACCCCGGTTGAAGGAGTTATACCCCGGTTGAAGGAGTTATTACCCTGGTTGAAGGAGTTATACCCTGGTTGAAGGAGTTATACCCTGGTTGAAGGAGTTATTACCCTGGTTGAGGGAGCTGTTACCCTGGTTGAGGGAGTTGTCACCCTAGGTGATGGAGTTACACCCTGGTTTGAGGAGTTATTATGCCTTGTTTGAGGCAGTTTGTTATCCTGGTCGATGGAGTTGTTACCTTTTGTCAAAGGAATTATTATCGGTGTTGGCAGAATCATTACCCGTGCTAACGGAGTGGCTCCCTGCGGAATTATTTGTTCAAGTATCTGTGTCTTCGAAGATGTATCCCACAGAGTAACTTGTTCAAGTCACCGGATGCCTGATTCGCGCTTTACGTAGCATTTTGTTTGTTTCTCTACAAACGAAGGTCAAGACTTTTGTGTTTTCGACGTGGTCCTTTGGCTCGATGCATGCTTATTGTAGCAAAATTTGGAATTAATTGTGGATTCAAGGCCTGTGGCGTCACGCAGGTGGTTGAGGACGAAATCAAGTCAGTTCTTATCAGATAATTGATCAGTTGTTGCCGTGACAACCGGATTCAGTTTTCTGAATGATATTTTTCCCAAGCAGTAGTCGTACGCAATTTATTTTGCGGTTGGCAAATTTCCGGGTTCTTTCGTATTCAACCGTCTCGTACCTCGAATGTCTGAAGGTTGCGCGCCCTTCATCCCGTCGGGTCCAAGCCGCTTGAATAGGGGTAGCTGTTGCACCCCAAAATTTGCCCAACCTTTTCTAACCTAGGTTTATGTTTCATTTGCATAGTCATTTGCATTGGCATCATGTACATAGTGTATTCATCTGCATAGCATAGCATAAGCAAGCTATCTTAATCAGGGGATCAAGTGCTATTCTTATCTCAAGAGGCATATTCAAGGGTTTCATTCATATTCAAGACTACTCAGGTCATCATAGAAGAATTTGAACTTTAAAGAGTTGACAGGTTGATCAGTGAGTTCTCTCCTATCTTGAGAATGTTTGGGGGTCATCAGAGGGTGTATGAGCTATGAGCCAAGAGCACGGAGTGTGTATGGATGTTATGGAAAGTCTAGATGATCATTTTGAGGAGTAACCAAGTCATTGGAATGATTGCAAGAGCCTCAGTTGAAGTCAGTCAACTAGGGTTTTATCTAGGTCAATCCTAGGTCAAGGGCTTGATTTGAAAGGCATTAAGGCTCATTTGAAGAATGTGGGATTCATTATTTGCTACATGGATATGGATGTGGTGTTGTTCCCAAGAAAAATCAAAAGAAGTCAAGGAGAAGTGGAGTTACCAAATTAGGGTTTCAGTGTAAAATCCCCTGATTTAGGTCAAATTTCCAAGCAGTGTAATTCAAAATGCAAGCTTCATATGAATTTCTGGTCCACATGAAACTTGTAGAGTATCTTCATAGCTTTAAATTGAGTGGTGGAAGTCATCAAGATGATTTATAGAACTCAAGTTATAGCTCTTGCAAGTTACAGGTCATCTGAGGACACTGAAATTTGTCTGTGAAAGTTGCCTGTCTTCCAAGCAACTTTTGACCTTCAAGGAGTTTTCAAATGAATTCTTGGAAAACATAAGAGTTGTTCCTCATGATCTCCCCTTTCCAAAAAGGTATGGCATGCCTTCATCTGATATGTGAGGCTCAAGTTATAGCTTGTGCAAGTCAGGGGTATTTTGGGAAAGTGGAATTATAGGTCATTCTTAGCCTATGCCTAAAACTCATACAAGGAAGCTTCAAATGAAAACTTCATAACATCAAAGTTGCTCAAAATGGCATTTTGAGTCTAGGAAAGATGTCATGGCATGTTGGAAAAGCTTGTAGCAAGAATTGACAAAAGTTGGTGAAAATGACTTAAAAAATGGACATAAGTTGAAAAAGTTCAAATTGAAAATTGGTATGGGCAATCTACAAATACAAAATGGGGCATATGATATATCAAATTGAGTCTAAACAACATTTTAAAGACTTTGGTTCAGCCACAATTTTGAGATAGGGCTTTAAAAATGGACTTGCTTTGTAATTCCATTACTTGCATAATAAGGTACATGTGAGAAACTCAACATAAGGCAAAGGAATCCCTTGTTTTTCACTCATATCACTCCAATTTGTCATGAAAAGAGATTTTAAAAGGTGGTTAAGGGGCTGTTAGTGGATTGAAGTGAGATATCATGAGACATCAAAATACCATATCATGAGAAATTCATGAAGTTTCTATAATCATCCTAGATTGATCTAGAAGACTCTAGATCTTTCCATGATCTCCTATATATTGGATTGAGATCATTAAGAGTAAAGGTTGGTGATAGTTGATGTTGAATCCATTTTTCTCCATTTGCAAATCATATTGAATCTTCATTTTTCTCTTCACCATTTTTCCATTTTTCCCACATTTTTCTACACTTGAAAACTCAAATTTTCAATTCCATTTTTCTCCCACTTTTGGTTCATTCCACCATTGCAAATACATTCCTTATCATTCTTACGATTGATTCAACACTTTTTTGGCCATAATTGATGCATGAACCAAGCTACACAACTCCATTAAAGTGAGCTCCAAGTGAAAAATTGATTTTTTGTTTTCCATCAATTCACTCCTTTCTTTCCATCCAAACACCTTCCTCATCAATTATAGGACGTGTCCACATCATTTTCTCAAAGAATTGGTGATCGAGTGAAGCTCCATAAGCCATTTTTCGGAGGTATAAAGAATTCGACATAACTCATGATTTATGAGTCTTTCTTGCATTATTGTTGTTGCATTACATTGCTCTCATCTCCTACATGGATTCTAGTACAAAAAAGATGGGTTTTATGACAATTTTTGGTTCTTGAGTTTTTCTTGAGGTGCCACGTTTTGGGAGTTAGAGAGAGTTTCAAGAAAATCTAAGACCATATTTGGATTCCTTGATTTTTTTCCTTCAAGTTTGACCAAAATTTTGTGCGAAACGGATAATTATTGATGGAGTTATGGTGCTTCAAAGTAGCAAAAAACTCATGTTCATGGAGCTGCGGGTTACTATTCACAAAGTTGAAAAATTTGATTTGGAGAAGAAGGTGTTAACACCGTCGGATGCATTTCCAAGTCAAGGTTTCTTCCATTCATCCAACGCCTCTCACTGCGCCACGTAATCGGCCACATAAGCCTCATGCCACTTTTATTTATTCATGTTATTTTCTTTTATTTTCCTATTGCCATGTTTCTTTTATTTTTTCTGTTTTATATGCTGACTTCAAATAATCATAAAAATTAGGAAAATTAGTCTTTTTGATCCCCATTTTTTTGTGCTGAATCTTTAAGACGTCTAGGATTTAATAAAACTGGAATTATAATTTTACCATTATTTGACATTTTCTTTGGATTTTTTACATTTGGGTCGTCATAAAAAGGCCAATGCTGGTGCTATCATTTTGTTGAATTTCTTTGACCTATCAAAACACAATTTAAATGTCAATCCTTTTGCAGGAATCTCATACACACGTTGAGGTATTGTGATATATTTTTGTGGGAATTTTATTGTACCATTTTAATTGGTTTTGGATGCTTTCTTTAACATGCTCCACTTTAATCTTTCCTTTGGTATACATGAGATATCTTGCAATGTTTCCATCTTATTTGACCATTTATCTTTGGATATTTTTGTGGTATCTCTCACCCCTGGTTTGTGGCTTGATGTAGGGCATTGGAGATTTTTATTTGAATTTTTTTAGCACCTTTTGCTATTTTTTCTTATATTTTTGTATTCGAACTTGTAATTTGGACTTCCGAACTGACTTTATTTTTGTTAAGGCTCCAACGGCCGATTTGTGTTTGCGTGGTGAACGCCGTGGTTTATATTTATTATTATAGATAGGCTAGAGGTATTTGAAGACCCCTTAGGTGGCTGTTATTTGTATGTGTAGCTTGCCCAATTATCGACTTGTTTGCATGATAGCACGCTGCGATTCCAAATAGTGGATTACGCGTTTCATTCGGAGTTTTCACTCGATTCTTTGCATATGATCACTTGATATTTTCTTATTCCATCCATGAATGGGCTTGAGGTTGAGATGAACCTTCCTCCCTCCTTTGCATTGCATTTACCATTGCTATATTCATGTTCACTTGTATGCGGTTATTACTTGTATTTCCGTTTCTTCCTTTCGTTGTCCTTTCCCGTAGGACTTCCATTCTTCCTTGTTCAAGGGAGGATGTGATAGACATTAGGAGCTAACCCATGTATGATAACATTAGGGTAGATTTTTTATCCCTTTTTGTGACCCTAGGAGTTTTTTAGAGTGTCATCTCTTCTTTCTTCAAAACAACAGAAAAACATTAATAAAGGTTATAACAAAATCAATTCATTTCTTCCGTCAAAAGATTTGAACAAACACAAACCTTTTTGCAATAAGAAAACCCTTGTGTAAGGTGATATTTTTCATAAAAGACATTTGAACAGCTTGTGTCGTGAGTAGCCCGAACTACGTTTGCTCTGATCTTCCATGTTGTGTGGAAGTACGTAGGCATAGGAGGCGATATCCTAGCGAGCAACTTTCCCCACCTTCACCCAGTAGGTAGGCGAACTACGTTGACTCTGATTTCTCGTTCCAGACGGGAATACGTAGGCATAAAGTGCGATACTTTGCCGAGTCCCTTTCTTTCTTTTCAGACCTCATCCTTTAGTTTAGATAGAAGTGTAATCCGTACAAACCAAACAAGCGTGGATCCCATCGAGTACGATGGACGTGAGGGGTGCTAATACCTTCCCCTTGCGTAACCGACTCCCGAATCCAGGTTTTGGTTGCGATGACCATACCTTTTCCCGTCTTTGCGTTAGGTTTACTTCGAGCGTTTCCTTTCCCTCCTTTGGGATAAATAACGCACGGTGGCGACTCTTCTGTATTGCCGGCGCCGATTTTCGCAGTAGCGACAGCACTGTACAAACTTGCCTTTATTACGTATTTTACTGTTGTTTTGGAGATGAGAAGATAACGAACTCTACGGGGGAAACTATCAAACCCTAATGTTGTCATGCTATGGATTCATCCTATGGTTGAGTTTGAAACAGGGAACTCCTAGATGTTATCATGCAAAGGTTTCAACCTAAAAATCTATCATCACTATCCTTATCGAAGGAAGTGAGAGTCCTAAGGGATCATGTCAATGGGAAACACAAACAAACCAACTGCAAAAATCATCAAAGCAGATAAAACAAAAAAACAAACAGTAAAGATGCAAATGAAATGCAGCAATACAAGCATAGGGAGAAACTCAACCTCTAAGTAATCAAGTAAAGAGAACATACAAAACAGACAAGCAAAGGGAGGGCCACCTCAACCTTTCAGTGCAAACACATCAGCTAGAAAAGGGAAAATAACGTACAAGAAGAGGGAGAAACTCAACCTCTAAAGCAAACAAGCAAAGGGAGCTCAGCTCAACCTTTCAATGCAGTCATGCTCCTAGCCTACAATACTCTAAACATAAGACTATCCTAATGCATCAAGCAATGTCAAATAATCATGAATGAAAGACTGAGGGGAAGGGTACCCAAGATGAGCAACACGGAAGTCATCCCAGGCTACATCAGGTTGGATGTGTGTCAACACAAGAGTCCATCATGGGCTCAACCTCTTGAGGAATGCACAAAATCCAACCAAAGGAAGGATTAGGCTCTCCCAAGAGGGATCCTATGTCAATAGGACAGAGAAGACTGGGCATTGGTCCTAGATATCAATCTAAGGTATCTGTCTAAAGTGTATCAACACAGAATGTCCATCTCAAGCTCAACTTGTTGAGGAATGCACAGAATCCAACTAAGGGAAGGATTAGGCTCTCCCAAGAGGGATCCTAAGAAAGGGACTTGGAGATAGATGACAGTATAAGCCAAGGGAATATACCATTCCATGAATGTCAATCCAAGGCTCAACCTCTTGAGGAACGCACAGAATCCAACCAAGGGAAGGATTAGGCTCTCCCAAGAAGGCTCCTCATCAAGACTTGAAGGAGAAAGATAGTATAAACCAAAGGAATATACCATACTGATGAATGTCAATCCAAGGCTCAACCTCCTGAGGAATGCACAAAATACAACCAAAGGAAGGATTAGGCTCTCCCAAGAGGGATCCTCATCAAGACTTGGAGAAAGAGGATAGGGCAAAGCCCAAGGAAGAAATCACACATAGAAAAGAAGACATCACATAAACTTCTAAGAAACCCTAATGACTAGCTACAAGGATCACCTAAACTAAGTGGATTCCAAAAGCTCTATCAAGGCTTAATCAATGCTCTAAAGAGGTATCTACCTAAGTTCTATTCTATTAAGAAAGGATTTGAAGCCTAAGGCTAACTAAAGTTCACTTTAAAGACTAATCTTATGAAGTAAGCCTAGTTAGGATCACCTAAACCATAATCAACTTGGAAATTCTAACTAAAATAGGAAAATCAATCCTAAAAGGCTAGGAAAAATCGTAAATGATCCTAAATGTGTTAAGGAATCATGGTGGAAAATTCAGGGTCAAAAACTAAATCTAAAGGGTCTAAACAATTTCTATGCTTCAAGGTATGCTAAAAGGAAACCGCAAGGGGAAAGTCCTAAAAATCTACCTCAAACTCAAACTTAGAATCATCTAAAAAATTCAAGAAAAATCCTACAACACTATCAAGATGTCTAGATAACACATACAAAAATTCAGCACTAGATTCTAATCCAAGAGATAGCACAAAAATCAGAAAGAAAACCCATCATTTTTACATTTTTAATCAACTAATAAAAATGGAAAAATAGACAATAAATGGAAATTTTATCAAAAACCCAAACAAATTGCATACAAAAATCAGGGACAAGCCAAAGATCAATCATGATTTTTTTCATATTTTTCTGACAAATATTTCTATTTTTAATGAATTAAAAACAATTAAAACATTAAAAGAAAATAAGAAAATGAATAAAAGAATTAAAAAGAATAAAAAAAAGCTGAGAATAAGTCATGACCGTCAGATCAGTGGACCAGTCTACGCATCTAATGGGAAAAGCGAGCGCCACGTAGCTCAGAGGCCTTTTAATGAAACGCTTCGTTTCATGGATGTTCCTATGGGACTGATTTGACTTTAGCACACGGTAGTCTCTAATCCCACACACTCATTCTAAAAGTATAACAATCCAATGCCTTACAGCTTGCCACATCAGCAGTCAAGGTCAGCAATCCTCAAGACTCAATCACGAGCCTTGGATCTGCTTACTAAGTCCACTAAACCAGACTCATCCAACGGCGTATGCATCATCTTCTTCGTTTGAACTACAAATGGAAAGGGGGGAAACTCAGGGCGGCCGGAGAAGACTCCATTCGTCTTCTCCGGCGAGCCAACGGTGGCCAAATCACCAGATAACACCAAACTTCACCAAATTATCCAGATCTGCTCTTCTCCTCATGAGGATCATCATGATACTCTTATTTTTTTTTCATTTTCTCAAGGAATAACCAGATATGCACATGAACAAAAAATACGCACTTTGGCAAATCATCACCAAACTCCACGAAAAGCACACAAATCTCTTCTACACTTATCACTGATCAAGAATCCCTAACTAAAATGTGATATCAATCAAGATTAAGCCTAAACCGAATCCTTAAAGATTTCATCCATCACCAAGAAACCTCACCAATGGCTTCCAAACCAAATCTAAATCCATCTATGGTTCAAATTCTACCTAACCACATGCAACATTTACACTAATTCATTCTCAACAGAGCATAATTATGAAAAGAAAAAACCCTGGTTTGAGCTTCAACAGAAGATGCTACAGCCTCCAATCTTTATCCAAAACCACGCAGAATCAATCCTTGATGATGGATGAAGCTTCTTCAACCTCCAATTTCCTCAGAAACGCCTCAAATCGTGAAATTCGATTCTCACTTGTAACTAAAATTTTCAAGTGCTTCTTACCTGATTCAAGCTCTTCCAATCACCAACCTTGCTATGAACTCGTTCAGAAACTTACATAGAGAAGTTTTGGATCATTATCTGGCCCAATCATGGCCCAATTCATCCAATTCAGTTTTATGATTTTTTCCACTTTTTTCTCATGACAGTCACGGTTTCAGGCTTGTAGAAGCTTCCACTTTGGCTCAAATTGCTTGCATAACACCTTATGAACATGAAGGGACCAGATTGAATCCTCAATTCAATCCTATGGTGTATATTGATGATGTTACTTCAACCTTAAGAAACTTTCAATTTAATCATGACACAAACTTCATCTTAAAACTATACAAATGCCAATCCACTCCAAATGTCATTTACCTTCAAAAAAATGCACAAACTTGTAATGTTTTGCACCAAAATGAATTATTTTAGAATTTTCTCATTTAATGCCTTTTAATTATTCATCCATGAAAATTTCTTTATTCACTTCCATATTTAATCCATATCAATGGATTCTTGGGTCATGGTTGGACAAATAACACCATTTTGAACAACTTTCATGTTGATCAAAAGTCCATTTGAGGTGTCTAAGTTGATGAAATTGACCCATAATAAAAAATGGCCTATAATCTCAAATTCCTAAAATACCCTTGTCTTGCAAAGCTCATATCTCTAGTTCTACATATCCAATCATGGACTTCTAGTACTTTTTAGAAATCTAAGAAGATAAGGAACAACATTCATATTGGCCAAACGTTCATGAGAATCATCTTTCTAGGGCAAAAGTGTCATGCAAGTTGGTTGACTTTCAAGCTCTAAATTCACATTCATCTGATGACCTGTAACTTGTCTGACTCATAACTTGAGTTCTATAAACCCTATCAAGGACTTCTAGTACTCAAATTAAAGCTATGATCATGCTCTACAACAATCACGTTGGGGTTAATGTGAGATGAAAATCACATCTTGAGTTATGTGGTCTTGAAGTTAGGCACTAAACCAGGGGATTTTACACTGTCAAACTGAGCAACCCTAGCCTAGGAACTCCTCACACTCTTGATTTATGATGATTTTACCTTGGAATCATCCCTTGGGCATCTTAATACATCAATTCATGATTACATGGCTTTGAAATTGGGTCTCAACCTTCTTCAAATCCTCTGTTGACCTAGGGTTGACCAGATGAAACCTTAGTTGCACTAATCTTGGTAGTAGCTCCTTCTCCTTTGCATAATGACCTGTCTAGGCTCCAAAATGACTTTCAATACTCCTCATGAGCTCTATCAAGGCTTTAAGTCCAATTTCATGGCTTCAACATCATCAGATGACCTCCCTATAACTTTCAAGTTAGGAGGCATACACTCTTATATCCAACCCCTTCTCTGAGGCACTCTTAACTTCTTTGATGAGGATATCAACCCTTGAATACTTGAATAAACCTCTTAGATAGCTTCATAGCCTTGTGTAGCCCTTGGTTGGTAGTTATACCACTTGATCTCCTGCACACATGTCAATGCAATACAGATGATAATGCAAAAATGAATGCAATGAAACACAAGCTAAGTACAAAAAAAATTAGGAAAATTTTGGGGTGCAACAGCTGCCCCTATTCAAATGACTTGGACCTGACTGGGTGAGAAGCGAACAACTCTCAGAAAATTAAGGTAAAAGACAGTTGAATACTAATAAACCCGGAATTTTTCCAACCGCACAAGTAAACGATACTCTGATGGGGACAAATCTTCGGAAACTGAAATGATAGTTGCACGACAACTTGCTGGTGAGTGATTAACTTCAAATCTCCGTTAGGATGATCGTCTGATTTTGCTATAGATCTTCGTCTTTAAGTCATCAAGGGATCACCGGTTACACGGTAACTGGTGAAGGATAGCTGATATTGATAGTTGCACGACAACTTGCTGGTGAATGCTTAATCTCAAACGTCCGTCAGGATGATCATCCGATTTCATTGTAGATCTTCGTCCTCAAGTCATCAAGGGATCACCGGTTACACGGTAGCTGGTGAAAGATGGTCGATTATGCCTTCGGGCATTCTACGCCACAACAGAAGAATTCCTTATCACTGCCTATGGACTCGTCAGGTCGCTAGGAACGTTCGACAATATCTTTGTCGGACTTCGTCAGTAAGTCAATAAGGGATCACTGGTTGCACAATAACTGGTGAATGGTTAATCTCAAATCTCTGTCAGGATGATTATCTATGTCCTCAAGTCATCAAGGCATCACTGGTTACACGGTAACTGGTGACAGATTGCTGATTATGCCGTCAGGCATCCTGCGTTACAGCAGAAGAATTCCTTAACGTCACCTCTGGACTCGTCAGGTCACTGGACGCTTGACAATCAAGTCAATTATGTCGTCGGGCATTCAAGGAAATTCTTGGGCGTCAGCCGAACTTCGTCATTCAGTCGGAAATAACATCTTTAGTCAATCATGAACCAATAGGATATCTTATCTTTTTCCGTCAGGCACTCTGCGTCAGCTAGGAGAATTTTCCTTCGACATTACAATAGGACTTCATCAGTAAGTCAGGAAATAGAATCCTTAATCAATCATGAACCAATAAGGATATCCAATCTTTCGCTGTCAGGCACTCCGCGTCAGCTAGGAGAACTTCTTCGACCTCACGATCGGACTTCATCAGTAAGTCAAGGGTGAATTTGGCACTATTGCCGGACTTCGATCATCAAGTCTTCAAAGGGAATTTTCTACATCTGTTTGAAACCTGCTGGGGATGACACATCTCCGCTGGGGATTCTGGAGAACTATCAAGTAACTCTGCTCTAGGGATTTCAGAATCATTCTGAACGAATAAAATTTGCTGAGGAATTCAAGAATCATCATGAACAAACAACTCCGCTGGGGACTTTAAGAATCATTTTGGGCAAACAACTCTGCTGAGGAACACCTGCACACAAGAACGGTAACGACCTAGCTCATGTTTCATATGCATATGTTTGACAATGGCTTAATGCTCCACACGGTGGAAATGCTACGCGTTTAGTGTAAATGCTATGTAATCATGCAAAATGCTACGAGTCCGAATTAGCAAAATAAATGTCGAAGGGAAGATCCTCCTGTCAAGGAGAAAGAAACATCCAGATGGGGAGAAGGAATCATCCTACTACGGAGAAGAAGTCACACCAATATCAATTGGACTTAACCTGGGGAAACAAACCTCCGACGACTTTCTGCAGGGGACAAAGTTCTACGAGAACCTGTACTCGCTCAACTGGGCATACGAACCACAAACTGCTGAGGAAACAATATCAATCGCAAAAATAAACTGCACGACCTTCGCAGATAGAATCTTTGGGAGACACGGACTCTAATGGGGAAGTATATCAACAACTATTTAACACTCTTCGCTGGGGAAAACCAACAATGCCCTGAACGGCTTCCAAGGACTCGACTCTCTTGGAGGACTGCGAATTCGGCTGAGGATAGGCAACCAGATGCTGGAATAAATCCTACTTGCCGGGGAGGACACAACTCTGTGGGGAATTTCAATTCTGTTAGAGACTTCAGTCTAAACTATCGAGAGCTAAACACTTGCGGATAGTCTTCTACGAGAAAACTGCACATCAACCCACTGCTGGGAATGGGTATACCCTTCTGCGCACGACTCAACTGGGGAAATGACGATCCTGCCTAGGATGCATCTGGCATACTGCCTGGAGGGTGACAGCCCTGCAACAAAGTGAACAAATAGACAAGATACCCTTCACAAAAGGACATATCAAGGTTATCATCTATGACAATGTTCAGGTAATTCAATGTTTCAACAGTTATCGGCCTAGGCCAGCAAGTTTATGTATGCGCATTTTATCAAAAACATCGGGCGTTTTTTTCCGCAAACAAAACAGATAAAAACAAAAATAATGTTTTACAAAAATTATTTTTCCGCAAACAAAAATTATGTATGCGCATTATATGCTTATTGATAACGAGCCCCTGAATAGGCAAAATGTTTTACAACAGATGCAAGCTCCTGAAAGGAGGAAGCTGCGCAAGTATACACAGAAATATACAACAATATACACAAATATCGGCAATGATGTATAAACGAACACCATGAGTTGATCCCTATATGACCCACTCGACTTTGATACTTCTCCGACGCTTCAGCTTCAGAAGAGATTGATTTGGATAAACGGCCCTCAGGTCTTCCCAAACCACTAACAATGAAAGTTCACACGTGGAACGCAGTCATTTGCTTTTTTAATCCCTAACTTTTGCCTGAACCGCCCTTTCGGGTTTTCGATTAACCGGGATACCCTTTTTTGCCAAACCCGCCCTTTCAGGTTTTCGATTTCACGGTGTACATTTTTCATTTATATCCCTACTTTTTGCCCGAACCTTTTTCCTTTTTTATGGTTCGCTGGGATGCCCCATTTTTTCCTGGATATTCTTTTTCTTTCCAGCGGGTCATTTTAAGCAAAGTATTTTTTGACTGCGTCTGTAACACCCCCTTCTATACCCCAAATAAATGCATATAAAACAATTAAGCACATACAAATTATCAGAGTAAAAAGGTTTTATAATAAGGTATAAAAGAAGAATGCCACAATTTCACCAACGAAACTCTTTAACATTTTGCTCCATAAAATATGTAACAATTTCGTAGTTTTAGAATTCACATTTCAACATTCAATTTGAGCGGAAAATAACATCATTTGATCAGTTCCAAAATATTAATTCAAATGCACATAAGTCATCCAGATTAATGCATCATATCAGTTAGATTACAAAACCACATCAGCTGATACATCGCAATGTATCACAAGAGAATGACTATACTAGTCTAACTACCCGGTGTTACATATCAGAGCAGCCGACTCAAAAGAATGAAGACTAACTTCACAAAAGGACTCCAGCATCCTAATCTGCAATGCCTCATAGAGCATTATAAAACAGCAGAAGGGTGAGAAATATAACCATAATAATCAAAGCATAAGATTATATATATATATATATATATATATAGGTAGTCATATAACACATATTCACATTTCTCACCATACTTCATTCTCTTAGTCATATATATTTACCACACATATATAGACAAACCTGGATATTCACAAAGCATTTCCACATTATGCATACACTTACAATTTCCACAATCTCATCATTCACACATAAGCATCTCTTCATGCATATGTCATATATCAATGTGACTCAATAACTCAATGCAACTCATGCAATGCGGTACCGACTCTCGTTATCTTTTTTCGGTTTTTACATTAAACCGGGTCCACTCTTCTAGACCGATAACCCGTTATCTTTTTTTCGGTTTTTACATTAAACCGGGTCCACTCTTCTAGACCGATAACCATAAAGGCCCGTCCTCTAAGCCTTCAAACCCACTCTTCTAGGTTTGGGACAAGCCACTAGTTTCCACGAAACTAACAGACATTGCCTCTTGACTAAATGATGCATGTACAATCAGTCACAACAAATGCACTTAAGACCGACATCTTAATCTCATGCATTCAAATAATTCATCTCTTCAAGAATTACATTATGATTGCACACACAACATATTCACATAACATTCATCGATGTATTCATAATTCGATACAACATCATATTTAGCAAGCAATGCACGCATACCCATCATTATGCTCTCATGCATTCTTCATGTATTTTAACATACAATCGCACATAAACAATATGCATCCACAACACATTTTTCATAGTATGTTTATTCTTTATCTCATGCCATCTCATACAAGGTATACACATCACAATACCAATCATACAATTATAAGTTATGCATACATATCCACCATGTTCTCATGCATACTCATCACATAGTTATATACACATCAAACATTCGCAAGTTCATTAGACAATACACATACATTCATCATTGTATTCACATGTATTTCTATTTATCACAATTAATACGCATCGCACCTCAAACTAGGATTCACGCCCGTAGGCTACCCACAACACACATCATCACAATAGATCATATCTATATCACATCATAGAGGTATTGACCTATGAGAGGCAACCAAACCATCTCCACATGAACAACACAGCAAAGGAAAAATGCTGTCACATTCACCTACATTCGCCTGGCGAACCCTCGCAGCGAACCTTCGCCTGGCCTTCGCCTGGCGAACTCTCTCAGCGAACACTCGCTAGGCTTCGCCTGGCGAGACTTCCCAGCGAGCCCAAGTCAGTAGCTACTGACTTCATTCGCCACCATTCGCCAGCACCTTCGCTGGGCGAACCCTCGCTACTCAACTTCGCCTGGCGAACCCACCAGCGAAGTCCACTGGGACTTAAATATAATTATTCGCCAACATTCGCTAGGCTTCGCCTGGCGAAGCTTCGCCTTCGCTCGCCTGGCGAGAGCCAGCGAACCTGCGCAGAACAGAACCCTATTCTGTTCCACCTCCACCATCCACCATCATCCAACTTCTCACACAACAAAATCAGTACAAACAGCATCAACACATGTTACCCAACTATTCTACGGCATTATTGCTCAGTTTCAACCGATTAAATCATCAATCTACCGATTATTCCAACTTTTGCCCTAATTGGAAAGTGATGAAAACTCTACCAAAACCCCAACCCAACATACATAACATCATACAATGATCAAATAGAAACATTTCTCACCCTTACCTCGAATAATCGGAGCTTTGATGTTGGTTCTTGATGATTTCCACTTTTCCTCTTCTTCTCTTCTCTTTCTCTCCTTTCTTCTTCATTCCTCTTTCTTTCCAAATGTTTTCTATCTTTCTTTTCTTTTCTTTCTCTCTTATATATTTCCTTCATTTTCCTTCCTCTCCAATTCCTTCTTAATTCTCTATTAATCCCAATTAATAAAAATTAATTTCCAACATTGATAAAATCCCACTAAATAAATTAATTACTAAAATTAATTATTTAATGAAATTTGGGCTGTTACAACTCTCCCCCACTTTAGGAATTTTCGTCCTCGAAAATGTTACCTGATTCAAACAGTTCTGGATAAGACTCCTTCATCCGACTCTCAAGCTCCCAAGTAACATTTCCACCAGCCGGTCCTCCCCAAGCGACCTTTACTAAAGCAATCTCTTTACCTCGAAGCTGCTTCAATTTCCGATCCTCAATCCGCATAGGTGATGCCTCAACAGTCAGGTTATCTTTCACCTGCACATCATCTATTTGGACTACATGAGACGGATCCGCAATGTATTTCCTCAACTGAGATACATGGAATACGTCATGAAGATTAGCAAGCGACGGTGGTAAAGCCACACGATAGGCCACTTCTCCTATCCTTTGCAAAATCTGATAAGGACCAATGAAACGCGGCGACAACTTGCGCGACTTCAGTGCCCTACCAACACCTGTCATCGGAGTGACTCGAAGAAACACATGATCTCCCTCTTGAAATTCAAGTGCCTTCCTCCTCTTGTCATAATAACTCTTCTGACGACTCTGAGTAATTCTCATCTTCTCTTGAATCATCTTGATCTTATCAGTAGTCTGTTGAACTAACTCGGGTCCAACAACAGAACTCTCTCCGGACTCGAACCAACACAATGGTGTCCTACACCTCCTACCATACAACGCCTCAAATGGTGCCATACCAATACTCGAATGGAAACTGTTGTTGTAGGTAAACTCAATCAAAGGCAAGTAGCTGTCCCAAGCTCCTCCTTTTTCCAATACACAAGCTCTCAAAAGATCTTCAAGCGACTGAATCGTCCTCTCCGTCTGACCATCAGTCTGCGGATGATAAGCTGAACTCAAACGCAACTTAGTACCCAAAGCACTCTGCAGGCTCTCCCAAAATCTCGAAGTAAACCGCGGATCTCTATCCGAAACAATACTCAGCGGAATACCATGCAGGCACACAATCCTTTCAATATACAACTTAGCCAACTTCTCCAAAGGGTAATCCATACGCATAGGAATAAAGTGAGCAGATTTAGTCAACCTATCCACGATAACCCAAACAGCCTCAAAATTACTCGGCGTCCTCGGCAAACCCGATACAAAATCCATGGAGATACTATCCCATTTCCACTCAGGAATAAACAACGGCTTCATCAAACCCGATGGCTTCTGATGCTCAATCTTCGACTTCTGGCAAGTCAAACAAGAATACACAAATTCCGCAATATCCTTCTTCATACTAGGCCACCAAAATACTTTCCTCAAATCCTGATACATCTTAGTAGCACCCGGATGAATACTCAATCCGCTACGATGTCCTTCCTCAAGGATGCTCTTCTTAAGCTCAACCATGTTCGGAACACAAACTCGATCCCGACATCTCATAATACCATTCTCATCAATCCGAAAATCACCACCTTGGCCTTGGTTGATTAAAGTCAACCGATCAACTAAGCTCAAATCCGATTTCTGTCCTTCTCGAATTTCGTCCAAAATACCACTCGTAAGCTTTAACATACCCAACTTAAATCCAAAAGAAGTTCTCTCACATACCAAACTCAAATCTCGAAATTGCTCGACCAATTCTAACTCTTTCACCATCAACGCCGACATATGCAATGATTTCCGACTCAATGCATCCGCTACAACATTCGCTTTACCCGGATGGTAATTCAAGCCAAAATCATAATCCTTCAAAAGTTCAAGCCATCTTCTTTGTCTCGCATTCAATTCCTTTTGATCAAAAAGATACCTCAAACTCTTGTGGTCACTAAACACTTCAAACCTCGCACCAAACAAATAATGCCTCCAAAGCTTCAACACGAACACAACGGCGGCCAACTCTAAGTCATGCGTCGGATAATTCTTCTCATGCACTTTGAGTTGACTCGAAGCATAAGCCACAACTTGGTTATTCTGCATCAACACACCTCCTAAACCCATCAAAGAAGCATCACAATACACAAAGAATGGTTCTTCTGGATTTGGCAGAATCAAAACAGGAGCTGTCGTCAACCTTCGCTTAAGTTCTTGAAAACTCGCTTCACACTTGGCGTCCCAAACAAAGGCTTGACCTTTCCTAGTCAACTGCGTCAACGGCAACGATAACTTAGCAAATCCTTCAATAAACTTCCGATAATAACCGGCTAAACCAAGAAAACTTCTGATCTCAAAAACTGACTTCGGAGTCTCCCATTGCGACACCGCTTCAACCTTCGACGGATCAACCGCAACACCACTACTAGAAATCACATGACCAAGGAAACTAACTTCCTTCAACCAAAATTCACACTTAGAAAGCTTCGCGAACAACTGCTTCTCTCTCAGCACAGATAACACCATCTTCAGATGCTCGGCATGCTCTCCTTCGCTCTTCGAATAAACCAAGATGTCGTCGATAAACACCACCACAAACTTATCCAAATAAGGATGGAAAATCCTATTCATGTACTCCATAAATACACCCGGTGCATTAGTCACACCAAATGGCATCACGGAATACTCATAGTGTCCATACCTCGTTCGGAAGGCCGTCTTCTAAATATCCTCAGCTTTCACACGGATCTGATGATACCCAGATCTCAAATCAATCTTGCTGAACACGCTTGCACCAACCAACTGATCCATCAGATCATCAATCCTTGGAAGTGGATACTTATTCTTAATAGTCACCTTGTTCAACTGTCTGTAATCCACACAGAGCCTCATAGAACCCTCTTTCTTCTTAATCAACAACACCGGTGCACCCCACGGTGACACGCTCGGACGAATAAACCTCTTTTCAAGCAAATCCTCAAGTTGACTCTTCAACTCTTTTAACTCTGAGGCCGACATACGATATGGAGCCATTGATATCGGACTAGTTCCAGGAATCAAATCTATCGAAAACTCTACTTCTCGCTCCGGCGGTAAATCCTTTATCTCGTCAGGGAATACTTCCGGAAAATCTCTAACAATGGGCAAAGCCTCAATCTCTTCACTTTCACTAGTCCTCAAAGTTGCCATGAGCATAAATACCTTAGCCCCATCTTGTACCGATTCCTTCACTTGTTTCCTCGTCATAAACAATTCCCTTTCAACATCCGAATCGGGAAAAACAACCGTTTTGTCAAAACAGTTAATATACACACGATTGAATTTTAACCAATTCATTCCAAGAATGACATCCAGTTGATCCAAATGAAGACACACTAAATCAATCCCAAAATCTCTACCGAAAATACTCAACGGGCAATTCAAGCAAACATACGGTGTAGTTACCGAACCCATAGCAAGAGTATCAATAACCATACCGCCACCAATCACAGACAACTCAAGATTTAACCTTCTAACACAATCCAAAGAAATAAAAGAATGCGTAGCTCCGGTATCAATTATAGCGATCAAAGGTGTACCATGAATGAAGCACGTACCTCGGATCAATCGATCGTCGCTAGCAGTCTCAGATCCAGATAGAGCGAACACTTTCCCGCTCCCTTGATTCTTCTTCGGCTTATCGCACTTGGTACTGATGTGCCCTCGCTCACCACAGTTATAGCAAGTAACACCCGCACCGCTTCTACACTCTAAAGCCTTGTGGCCTGGCTTGCCACACTTAAAACACTTCAGATCAACACTTTTGCACTCCGGAGCACGATGCCCCGCTTCACCACAATTGTAACACCTAACCGGGGTAGAAACTCCCCCACTTGGCCTCTTGCCAAAACCAACCTTTTGTTTCCCCTTATCAGCAGGAGTCACGTAAGGTTTTCCTCTGAATTGTCCCCTTCCTTTCTTGTCACTTAGACTCTTGTAGTGGCTGGACCTAGCCCTACTGTCTTCGTCATAAATTCTGCTCTTGTTAACCAACTCAGAAAACCATCTGATTTCCTGATATCCAATAGCTTGTCTAATCTCGGGTCTCAAACCGTTTACAAACTTGAGGCACTTAGACCTCTCAGCATTACCAGTATTATAGTGAGGACAAAATTTGATCAACTCCTCAAATTTCGCCGCATACTCAGCAACCGTCGAATTACCTTGCTTCAACTCAAGAAATTCGATCTCTTTCTTCCCCCGCACATCCTCTGGAAAATACTTCTCCAGAAAGGTTTCTCTAAACAAATCCCAAGTAATCACAATATCATCTTCCTCAAATCTTTGGCGAGTATTACCCCACCAATCTTCATCTTCTTCTTCGAGCATATGAGTCCCAAACTGCACCTTCTGTGCATCCGAGCAATTCATAACTCGAAGAATCTTTTCCACGGCTTTCAACCAAATTTGTGCCTTGTCCGGTTCATGAGTTCCCTTGAAGACCGGAGGGTTATTCTTTTGGAATTTCCCCAAAGCACGGAATCCATCATCAGCATGATTCCTCTCATTCACATTGGCCGGAGGATTCTGCCCAATTGCCCCCGCCAATCTCGTCAATGCCTCCGCAATCGCTTCGTCGTTCCTTCCTGCAACCATCTTACTAATTCCAGCAACAGAACCACGTAAGAACAACCAATATTGATAATGCAACACACGCATATCAATAACACACAGGGAAGAACACTCTAACAAGTTGGCCGGACGGACCGACCTGCTCTGATACCACTATTGTAACACCCCCTTCTATACCCCAAATAAATGCATATAAAACAATTAAGCACATACAAATTATCAGAGTAAAAAGGTTTTATAATAAGGTATAAAAGAAGAATGCCACAATTTCACCAACGAAACTCTTTAACATTTTGCTCCATAAAATATGTAACAATTTCGTAGTTTTAGAATTCACATTTCAACATTCAATTTGAGCGGAAAATAACATCATTTGATCAGTTCCAAAATATTAATTCAAATGCACATAAGTCATCCAGATTAATGCATCATATCAGTTAGATTACAAAACCACATCAGCTGATACATCGCAATGTATCACAAGAGAATGACTATACTAGTCTAACTACCCGGTGTTACATATCAGAGCAGCCGACTCAAAAGAATGAAGACTAACTTCACAAAAGGACTCCAGCATCCTAATCTGCAATGCCTCATAGAGCATTATAAAACAGCAGAAGGGTGAGAAATATAACCATAATAATCAAAGCATAAGATTATATATATATATATATATATATATATATATATATATATATATATATATATATATAGGTAGTCATATAACACATATTCACATTTCTCACCATACTTCATTCTCTTAGTCATATATATTTACCACACATATATAGACAAACCTGGATATTCACAAAGCATTTCCACATTATGCATACACTTACAATTTCCACAATCTCATCATTCACACATAAGCATCTCTTCATGCATATGTCATATATCAATGTGACTCAATAACTCAATGCAACTCATGCAATGCGGTACCGACTCTCGTTATCTTTTTTCGGTTTTTACATTAAACCGAGTCCACTCTTCTAGACCGATAACCCGTTATCTTTTTTTCGGTTTTTACATTAAACCGGGTCCACTCTTCTAGACCGATAACCATAAAGGCCCGTCCTCTAAGCCTTCAAACCCACTCTTCTAGGTTTGGGACAAGCCACTAGTTTCCACGAAACTAACAGACATTGCCTCTTGACTAAATGATGCATGTACAATCAGTCACAACAAATGCACTTAAGACCGACATCTTAATCTCATGCATTCAAATAATTCATCTCTTCAAGAATTACATTATGATTGCACACACAACATATTCACATAACATTCATCGATGTATTCATAATTCGATACAACATCATATTTAGCAAGCAATGCACGCATACCCATCATTATGCTCTCATGCATTCTTCATGTATTTTAACATACAATCGCACATAAACAATATGCATCCACAACACATTTTTCATAGTATGTTTATTCTTTATCTCATGCCATCTCATACAAGGTATACACATCACAATACCAATCATACAATTATAAGTTATGCACACATATCCACCATGTTCTCATGCATACTCATCACATAGTTATATACACATCAAACATTCGCAAGTTCATTAGACAATACACATACATTCATCATTGTATTCACATGTATTTCTATTTATCACAATTAATACGCATCGCACCTCAAACTAGGATTCACGCCCGTAGGCTACCCACAACACACATCATCACAATAGATCATATCTATATCACATCATAGAGGTATTGACCTATGAGAGGCAACCAAACCATCTCCACATGAACAACACAGCAAAGGAAAAATGATGTCACATTCGCCTACATTCGCCTGGCGAACCCTCGCAGCGAACCTTCGCCTGGCCTTCGCCTGGCGAACTCTCTCAGCGAACACTCGCTAGGCTTCGCCTGGCGAGACTTCCCAGCGAGCCCAAGTCAGTAGCTACTGACTTCATTCGCCACCATTCGCCAGCACCTTCGCTGGGCGAACCCTCGCTACTCAACTTCGCCTGGCGAACCCCCCAGCGAAGTCCACTGGGACTTAAATATAATTATTCGCCAACATTCGCTAGGCTTCGCCTGGCGAAGCTTCGCCTTCGCTCGCCTGGCGAGAGCCAGCGAACCTGCGCAGAACAGAACCCTATTCTGTTCCACCTCCACCATCCACCATCATCCAACTTCTCACACAACAAAATCAGTACAAACAGCATCAACACATGTTACCCAACTATTCTACGGCATTATTGCTCAGTTTCAACCGATTAAATCATCAATCTACCGATTATTCCAACTTTTGCCCTAATTGGAAAGTGATGAAAACTCTACCAAAACCCCAACCCAACATACATAACATCATACAATGATCAAATAGAAACATTTCTCACCCTTACCTCGAATAATCGGAGCTTTGATGTTGGTTCTTGATGATTTCCACTTTTCCTCTTCTTCTCTTCTCTTTCTCTCCTTTCTTCTTCTTTCCTCTTTCTTTCCAAATGTTTTCTATCTTTCTTTTCTTTTCTTTCTCTCTTATATATTTCCTTCATTTTCCTTCCTCTCCAATTCCTTCTTAATTCTCTATTAATCCCAATTAATAAAAATTAATTTCCAACATTGATAAAATCCCACTAAATAAATTAATTACTACAATTACTTATTTAATGAAATTTGGGCTGTTACAGCGTCCGCGTTCACAGGGGATGTAAAATCTTCGCCATCCATCGTGGATAACAACAAGGCTCCTCCCGAGAAGACCTTGCTGACGACATACGGACCTTCGTAGTTAGGAGTCCACTTGCCCCTGTGATCGGAATGTGGTGGAAGAATCTTCTTCAGGATGAGATCACCCGTCTGAAAGCTTCTAGGACGCACCTTTTTATCATAAGCTTTCTTCATTCGGCTCTGGTACAGATGACCATATGCAATCGATGCTAATCTCTTCTCATCCATCAGACTGAGTTGATTCAATCTATTCTTGATCCATTCTGCCTCATCGAGTTTCACATTAACCAAAACTCGTAAAGAAGGAATCTCGACCTCCAACTGTAGGACAACTTCCATACTGTATACTAGTGAGAAAGGAGTTGCCCCGATTGATGTGCGTACCGTCGTACGATAACCGTGTAATGCAAATTGAAACATCTCATGCCAATCTTTGTAGGTCACAACCATCTTTTTCACTATCTTTTTAATGTTCTTGTTGGCCGCTTCAACCGCACCATTCATCTTCGGCCGGTATGGCGATGCATTGTGATGTTCAATCTTGAAGTTCTGGCACAACTCCTTCATCATCTTATTATTCAGATTTGAACCATTGTCAGTAATGATCTGCTCGAGAATTCCATATCGACAGATGATGTCCTTCTTTATGAATCTAGCTACCACTTTCTTGGTCACATTAGCGTACGAGGCTGCCTCCACCCACATGGTGAAGTAGTCAATGGCTACCAAAATGAAGCGGTGTCCGTTAGATGCAGTGGGCTCGATCTTACCTATCATATCAATACCCCATATGGAGAACGACCACGGGGATGACATGACATTCAACGGGCACAAAGACACATGTATTTTATCAGCATAAATCTGGCATTTATGACATCTCTTCGCGAATTTGAAACAATCTGACTCCATCGTCAGCCAGTAATATCCTGCTCGTAATATTTTCCGCATCATAGCATGTCCGCCGGCGTGCGTACCAAATGTGCCTTCATGGACTTCCTCCATAAGCTAACTAGCTTCTTTATCGTCCACACATCTGAGTAGCACGAGATCGTGATTTCTCTTATACAGGACTCCATCAGGATTGAGATAGAAATTTCCAGACAGCCTCCTCAGAGTCTTCTTATCCTGGGTTGACGCTCCCACAGGATACTCCTTAGTCATAAGGAAGTTCTGGATATCATGGAACCATGGCTTGCCATCAGAGGCTTCCTCAATTGCAAAAACGAATGCAGGCCTATCAAGACGGGAAATGACAATCCTTGGAGCTTCATTCCAAAAATTGACTTTGTACATTGAGGCCAACGTAGCTAAGGCATCAGCCATCTACTTTTCTGCTCTAGGCACATGATGGAGGTCCACTCGATCAAAGAAAGGAAGAAGCCTTCTGGCATAATTCATGTAAGGGACCAAATTCGACTGACGAGTCTCCCACTCCCCTTTTATTTGGTTAACAACGAGAGCCGAGTCACCGTATACATCCAGGTTTTTGATTCTCAAATTAATGGCTTCTTCTAAACCCATGATGCATGCCTCATATTCTGCTTCATTGTTGGTGATCGGAAAAGTCAATCTGGCAGTAAATGGGATGTGGGATCCCTGGGGAGTCGTAATGATTGCCCCAATACCACTTCCATAGAAATTAACTACACCGTCGAATATCAATTGCCACTGGGACTTCCTATCTGGCCCTTCATCTGGCAACGGTTCATCACAATCTTTCGCTCTGAGAAACATGATATCCTCGTCAGGGAATTCAAATTTCATCGGCTGATAATCTCTGATAGGCTGTTCAGCAAGGTACTCAGACAAAACACTTCCCTTGATGGCCTTCTGGGAAACATATTGAATATCATACTCCGTCAGTACCATTTGCTACCTGGCAATCCTACCTGAAAGCGCCTGCTTTTCGAAGACGTACTTGATCGGATCCATCTTCGAAATTAGCATGGTCGTGTGATTGAGCATATATTGTCTTAAACGTTTGGCAGCCCACGCGAGTGCGCAACACGTTTTTTCCAGCATTGAGTAACGAGACTCACAATCTGTGAACTTTTTACTCAAGTAATAAATGGCATGCTCCTTTCTGCCAGTCTCGTCGTGTTGACCGAGAATGCAACCCATGCTATTCTCAAGAACTGTCAAGTATATGATTAAGGGTCTTCCAGCCACCGGGGGAATCAAAATTGGAGGTTCCTGCAGATATTGTTTTATCTTGTCAAATGCCTTCTGGCAATCCTCGTTCCAGATAATCGCCTGATCTTTTTTCAATAGCTTGAACATCGGTTCACACGTGGCCATGAGCTGAGATATAAACCTAGCAATGTAGTTTATTCTGCCCAGGAAACCACAAACTTTTTTTTCAGTCTTTGGCGCTGGCATATCTTGTATTGCTTTTATCTTAGCAGGATCAACCTCAATGCCTTTTTCGCTCACAATAAACCCCAGTAGTTTTCCAGACCGTACTCTGAAAGTACATTTGTTAGGATTCAGCCTCAACCTGAACTTCCTAAGCCTCTCAAAAAGCTTCAGCAAATTGACCAGATGTCCCTCCTCCGTTTGGGACTTCGCAATCATGTCATCAACATAAACTTCAATCTCACGATGAATCATGTCGTGAAACAAAGTTACCATCGCTTGCTGGTAAGTTGCCCCTGCGTTCTTCAGACCAAAAGGCATTACCTTGTAGCAGAACGTCCCTCAAGGTGTAATGAATATGGTTTTCTCCACGTCTTCTGGCACCATCTTGATTTGGTTATAGCCGGAGAAGCCATCCATGAACGAAAACACAGAAAACTGAGCAATATTGTCGACCAATACGTCAATATAAGGGAGCGGGAAATCATCTTTAGGGCTCACCTTATTCAAATCCCGATAATCAACGCACATCCGCACCTTACCATCCTTCTTCGGTACAGGTACTATGTTGGCGACCCGCAGAGGGTAAGTAGTGACCGCTAAAAAGCCAGCATCCAACTGCTTTTGTACTTCTTCTTTGATCTTAATGGCCATGTCTGGTCGTGTCCTTCTAAGCTTCTGCTTAACTGGAGGACATTGTTCTCGCAGTGGTAGATGATGAACCACTATGTTAGTGTCGAGCCCGGGCATATCTTCATACGACCAAGCAAAGATGTCACTATACTCTCGAAGCATCTCGACCAATCTTTGCTTGACATCGCTCTGTAATGCAGCCCCTATCCTGACATTTCTGACAAGTTCCTCAGAACCCAGATTAATAATCTCAATCTCTTCCTCGTGAGGCAGAATGATCTTATCTTCTTGTTTCAACAATCGAGCCAACTCTTCGGGAAGGTCTTCATCTTCATCATTCTCTTCTTCAGCTCGATATATCGGGCAATCAAAGTCGAAGTGAGTCATAGAAGGTTCAGAGTCGATGTCATCTATAGTGTAAATCCTGCAATAACAAGGGTTAAGCTTAAGAAGAGGATATGCAGGTTATCACAAACCATATTGCCATTTTATTGTTTTTCAAAACAAAAAAATAAAACGAGAATAACAGAGATCACAAAATTTGAATGCAAAGAAAATGCCCTTTGATTTATTGATAATATGTACATGCATAAGCAATCAAGGCCCTGACAATAAAACTGTTATGCCCCGGGTAGAGCATAAGGTTGTACAATAATTGGAAAAGACAAAGCATTACTCTTTACGCGTTACTTGGATGACATCCTGGACGGACCAGTTGTTAAGGCTCTGGCCTGGTTTGCACGGCTGAATCCAGGAGTCCAGGTCACAGTCACTATCCTCGTCGTCTTCAGACACATTGTTGACATTCTCAAATATCACCCCACCTTTTGTGAACTGAATCGGCCCCTTGCCGCTCGGCGTACCGCGAGAGGATGATGTAGCAGCAGAAAGAGAATACCCTAACCCAAACTTATCCTGCTTGTTAGGGATATCCAGGACTTGCCCCCATCCCGGGGCAGAGCCAGCTTGAACAACAGCTTGAGCTTCCTTGAAGGAAGAGAGATTTATCTCAGGTTTTTCGATCATCGTCGGAATTGCATCCTTGACTTTAACGGCCTCAAATTCCTGGCACAATGTTTCGTGGATCTCGCCATCCACCTCAACGTACTTAAAAGATGACAAATTGCTCACCATTATGTCCTCTTCTCCACAGACGGTCACGATGCTGCCACCCACAACATACTTCAATTTCTGGTGCAGTGTGGAAGTTACTGCGCCTGCAGAATGGATCCAAGGCCGGCCCAATAGACAGCTATAGGCAGGCATGATATCCATGATATAGAAAACCGCGTCAAAGGTTTCTGGCCCAACTTGAATGGGTAGAGTTACCTCTCTAAAGACGGTCCGCTTAGTCCCATCAAAAGCTTTTACCACCAGATCACTGGGTGTACATATCAGCTTCTCGTATCCAACCTCATCAGAGCTTTCTTAGGGAGAACGTTCAAAGATGATCCCGTGTCCACCAGCACATGGGACATGACCGTTCCTCGACATTCTACCGAGATATGCAAGGCACTATTATGGTTCCTCCCTTTTGGCATCAGCTCTAGGTTAGTAAACCCTAATCCGTTACCAGCATTCACATGGGTAACCACTCCCTCTAGCTGATTGATGGAGATCTCTTGCGATACATACGCTGCGTTCAGAACCTTCAGCAGGGCGTTGCGGTGTGCCTCGGAACACAACAGCAGATTCAGAATAGAGATCTTAGACGGCGTCTGATGAAGATGATCAACTATCTTATAATCACTTTTCTTGATCAGTCTCATAAATTCTTCGACGTCTTTCACGAGCAAGTCTTTTCCCACCTCCCGGGAGGTTTCTTCGAAGACCTTACCCTTACCTGTGTCAGTCTTTTCGGCCTTGCCGGCTCTGTCAGCTACAATCTCCGGTGGGGAGAACACTCTTCCACTACGCGTTATTCCCCCAGTTCCGACTAGGTTGTCAACAGATTGCCCGGATGGCTCTAACTCCAACTTCTGCCCATTGCAGTAGACATCTGCCCCATAATGCCATGGAACAACATTAGTGCTCTCAAACGCTATAGGCCCAACCTTCGTTATGGTGATCATATGTGGCCTTGATGCGGAAATGGTGATTGTTTTACGAGGGATGGTGATAATGGCAACCTCACCCTTCTGCTTCAGCATTACTTCCCCTGATTTGTTCTCAGCTTTCCGACTAAACTACAGAATTCCTTTGTTCATCAAGCTCTGGATCCCTGCTACCAACTGATCACAGCCATCTGAATGGTTCGCACAATCCATACACAACTTCCCACAACCCGGGAAAATACCTTTCTTCATCAACTTAGCTTTAACGAAACCAAGTGGTGTTTTCAGGTCTTTGGCATTAGTTAATAAATCTGGATCTTCCTCTTCGATGATGGCGTTAACCCCGTCCCCTCCATGGTCGGGCATAGGGTTCTTCGTAACATTTGGAGCATTATCAGAAAAGTTGATTATCTTAGCGTCAACCATATCTTGTACTTTGTGCTTGAATGCTTTTACAGTTGTCAATCGAGTGGCCAGGTGCCCCCGACTGAAACTCACATCTCGCATTTGCATCGTAGCTCGGCGGAGGTGTCTCTGTCAAGGGAGCCAAAGTTCTCTTCTGAACTAGCTGCAACTGAAGCAAAGTCTGCAAAAGCTGGGCGTACGACATAGGTGGGGTTTCAAGATGACGACTTAACAATGGTGCTTTGTTCTGGTACCTCCGGTACCCTTGCTGGTTCTGTTGCTGTTGCGGCTGAGGTTGCTGGACAGCAGGAATAGTAATGCTAGCGACCTGCTGGCGCTGGCCTTTTCCTTTTCCCCGAACATTAGACACTGAGCTTGTCTCACCTTCACGTCTTTTACCACTGTAAGGTTGCTTTCCCCCTCCGGCTAAAGGTACATCTACACCCTGAATCTTTCCGAGTTTGATGCCATTCTCTACATGTTCTCCAGTGATTATGAGGTCGGAGAAGCTTCCCGACATACCACAAACAAGCTTCTCATAATAAACTCTTGGAAGAGTAGCCACGAACATTTCGACGAGTTCCCGCTCAACCATCGGTGGCTGAACTCTCGCTGCCAGTTCACGCCACCTCTGGGTGTACTCCTTAAATCCTTCGTTGTTCTTCTGAGACAAATTTTGTAGTTGAACCCGGTTAGGAGCCAGATCGCTGTTGTACTGATAGTGGCGCACAAATGCTTCAGCAAGGTCTTTCCAACTCTGTACACTTGTGGGTTCCAAACCCATATACCACTCTAGTGAGGGGCCTGACAGGCTATCTTGGAAGAAGTGCATCAGCAACTTCTCATCTTCAGAATGTGCGGACATCTTTCAATAGTACGACCTCAGATGGACACGTGGGCAAGTGGTGCCCTTATACTTCTCGAAGTCGGGTACCTTAAACTTGGGAGGCACCTTGAGGTCTAAGATCAATCCTAGCTTGGTCATGTCAACGCCCATGGTATTCAAGTTCTCAAAACTCTTCATCTTGTCTTTGAGTGCTTTGAACCTTAATCGGGCTTCAGAATTCAGTTCGCCCTCAGCTCCTTTCATTGAGAATAAGTCCTCTTGACGATCTTCCTGCCAAGGTTGATGGCCATTACCCTGAGCAAACCCGGCAGCATCAAGACCATACAGATTACCAGCACCAGCATTCCCAGCATTACCCGTTCCACCAGTATTGCCATTGCCCATACCAGCATTACCATTGGCCTCAAAGTTGCCATTTCCGTCTCCAGTCGTATTCCCATTAGCTCCAACATTAGTAACAACATTACCATTGCCACTTCCATTCCCTCCAGTAATAGGGATGCCAGCATGAGGGGTCTCAACAAGAGGAGGGTTTACGACATTCCCACCGTGCAGCACGCTGTTACTGTCGACGCGTGCAATCAGAGGTTGCACCAGAGTTCTGAGCTGGTCCTGGCCATTAGCAACCACTTGCATGAGATCCATAAAATGATCCATCCTCTCCCTGAGCTCTTGAATGTCAGTCTGAACCTGTTCCATTACTTTGACCTGATTTTCTCTGGTAGAATACCGGTGAATCTGCCTTCGCTCAATCCTGAGAACAAACCTGCAAGTACAAAGGGTTAGAAAAACAGCTCGAGGTACCTGTTATGCAAATGATTCATGCAAATGCAAACGTGTGTCTGTGCCTTGGGGAGATTCCCCCCGATCCTAGTTTCCAAGACAAATAAAGTCCAACATCCAATCATGGAAAGAAATCCTCATATATATCTGAAAAACTCGCGCAGGCAGCGTATAACTGTAGTCGAATACAACTGAAGCAACGAGCGTGACCCCAACCAAAAAGCCTGGTGGTGGTCAGCATATCAATGCATAAAAGATACAAGGAAATACAAAGAAATCAAGTGCGGCTATGGGCACGAAAATCCTCTAATAACTTCTTCGTAGTGGGATGGTCAGGCTTAGTGAGCTGACCCCGGATCAGCAGATCCCTCTACCTGATGGTATCATGGAGATCCTTGGCAACGTCCCCACAAGCACCTTCTCCAGATCGGTCTTCCACTCTACACCTCTTAGCATCAGCTCTGAGTTGACAATCCTGCAGGTTTGCCTTGGTTTCAACCAATCTGTATTGAATGTCTCGTCAAAGTGATGCTTCAGCCTCAATCTTCTTGTCCTTGATCTCAATCTGGACCTCTAGCTTGGCTATTTGTTGCTTCAGCTTCTCCTCTCGCTCTTTGTGCTTGGTTAGGGTGTTGCTCCACAATGTCTCATATTTGGATAACTTCAGATACACCCTATCCAGGTCTTGCTTTTTTGTGACAAGCACATCGTTGACATCTTTGAAATCCAAACCCAAGCGTTCATGCTCAGCCCTCTGTTTGGTCAAGTCTATGCCTAGCCGAGTCACCAGCTTGATCTGTTTTTTGAAGGAATAGATGACTTCGTTCCTCTCACTTCTAAGCTGAACAAGTTCTTTTTCCAACTCCTCGTTGGCCTTCTTCAACTCTTCCTTTTCAGCCACTACCTGCTCATACTTCTAGATGTCCACTGTGGTAGGCTTCTCATTCATGAGGGGAACCGGAGGAGCCACTGGAGGAAATGGCATTAAAGACTGTTTTGCTCTAGCTTGAACCCAACCCCGATAAGGCTCATAAGCCTGGCTGTTGCTCTTACCCAACAGTGTCTTTCCTTGTCTGTGGATGTTAGTCCAAGCATGCTCTAGCTTGGCCAGCATGTCATTATCAAGCAACCCATTAAGGTACAGAGATTCCTGCATCTCCTCATCCTTTGGTGAACCTCTCAAGGTGTACCCGAACTGTCTGATTAGCAAGGCCGGGTTATAGTTAATACATCCCTTACGTCCAATCAACGGAACATTAGGGAATCCACTGCATCTATAAGCAATCTCAGTCCCAAATGTGTCCCGGTCAAACCAGGTGATGTCTTCTGCTGATAAAGCCATCATGCGTTCAGACCATTTGATTGTGTTGGCAGAAGAAACGAAAGGACCCTTCTTGGGCATGTGGCTATCAAACCACCTGTATAACAAAGGAGTGCATCATGACACTATTTTCCCTCTCCTGTTCTCATTCTTGTAGTGGACAGAATGATACAGGTCACCAAGCAAAGTGGGAACCAGATTCCCCGAGGCAAGCAAGTAGAAAGAATCTGCATCTACAAAGTCAGGAATATTCGAGAACAACACAATCCCGTATATGCACAAAGCCAGAATAGCATTGAACACGTCCCAACGACCTTTCTTAGCAAACTTCTGAGCTTTTTCCACCATAAACAATAGAGGGAAGCCATACATCTTGTTCCTCCGAGTGAACTCTCTTCTCAATTCAGCCTCTTCCAAATGCAAGATAGCTGCCAGGTCAACTAACTTAGGCTCGGTGTCAACATGATGAAAAGGCATTTGATCCTTAATGTCGCTACCGTGAAAATAAGGTGCCGACAAAATAGAAGACTCGCCACCTTTCGTTATTTATCCCTCAGAACGAGAAAAGACAACGATCGGAAAAACCTGACGAAAAGGTATAAGACAAGGTCATCGCAACTATTGTCTGGACTCGGGAGTCGGTTACGCAAGGGGAAGGTATTAACACCCCTCACGTCCATCGTACTCGATGGGATCCACGCTTGTTGTGTTTATCTAACGAGTTGGTTTTATCTATCTACCTATCAAGGCTGGCCTGAAAAGAAAAGAAAGTGACTCGGCAAAGCGTCGCACTTTATGCCTACGTATTCTCATCAGAGAATGAGAAATCAGAGTCAACGTAGTTCGACTAACTAGGGGTGATGGGGGAAGGTGGCTCGCCAATACGTCAGTATTGTGCCTACGTACTCTCAACAGATATGAGAGATTAGAGCTTACGTAGTTCGAGATAATACGGATAACGGGGGCTCAGATTCATCTATTTTCGAGTAGGGTTAACAAACAGTTCCAATATTTTGGTGTATGCAGCTCGACCCTTGGAGACTTAGGCGTTACCGGTTGCGGTAGAACTAAGAGTTAACGACACTCTTTTCTTTAGAAAAGCTTCCTTTGAATTATAGGCCCACGGGGCAAAAAGGTTTGAAGTTTGTTTTCTGTCTTTTACGGAAGAAGTGTTTTTTACGGTTGTCTGCAACTAATATCGCACTAGAGACTATGACCTGAGAGTGAATGCGTCGCATGTCACCCTAAGGGTACCATACTAAACATCCAGACTTTTTAAGAGTGACCCTTCAACAACCCTTTCTCAAGTAGCTTAAGGCTCGTAACGTACGACATCAGTTAACCTTTATTACTATATTTTTGATCTGTTTGAAGATGAGAAGACAGAACAGGCTCAACTAAGGGGAGACTATCAAGTCCTAAGGTTATCATGCCAAGGATTCATCCTATGGTTGAGGCTTGAAACAAGGAACTCCTAGAAGTTATCATGCATAGGTTTCAACCTACAGTTCTAATAATCACTTCCTTATCAAAGGAAGTGAGATTCCTAGGGGATCATGTCAATGGGATACAGAAACAGATAAAGCATCAGCTAAACAGTAAACAATGGTAAATAAAATGCATGCAATGCAAGTGAGGGAGGAAATATGTGTGGGGCAGGAGCCTCCACAAGCTCATCTCAACCTCAAGCCAAGTATGAATAATTGCAAAGATAAAGGAAGAAAGAAATGCAACAAGAGTAAGTCACACAAGCAATAGTCAAACAGAAAGAGTAGCAGACCAAATAGCAGACAAAATAGCTCAACAGCAAAGCAGATAAACAGCTGCAAGCAAACTCCAAGCTCAAGCCATCTTCAAGAGAGGTCTTCATCTTCATGCTTCAAAAAAAGAGAAGAGAGTCAACGAGATGAGTACATGATGATGGGAAGCATGATGGAAACCTAAGGAATCCATCATGACACTCAACCTTGCATCCATGAAAGGCATCCTCAAAAGTTCTACTCATTATGACATGCCATACATCCCTCCCAAGGAGAGATGGGATTTCATATGAGGACTTTGAATCATAGGATGGGAATGGCATGCACACAAAGCAAGCCATGTTTGTTTGAAGAAAGAAAACACTCTCTAGGGCTCTCCCTAAACCATAATGAGGTATCTACTTGCTTATCACTCTATCAAGAAGGAATACACCACTTAGAATCATCTAATGGCCAATTACAAGGTTAACCTATGAAGTTCTCTAAGTTAGAATCACCTAAACTAAAGTTATTTTGTAAAATGGGGAACTAATTGAAAATCATTTCTAAAAATTCTAAGAAAAATACCATATTATCTTACATGTATCAACATGTTATAATCCAAAAATCAGGGGTTAAACCTAAGTCAAAAGGCTCAAATTAAATCTAAAGTTTCAAGGGTACACCAAAGGAATTCAATCATGAACACTCCTAAACAACTACATTAAAATCCTATTTAAAATCATCTAAAAATCATAACAAAAATTACACAACATCATCAACATGTATATAACCAGCATGTAAAATCTCAAGATCAAACTCAGAAATATGGGTGACAAATAAAACGGACAAAATTAGCACACAATTATTCCACCATTAAAAACATATTACACTAGAAAATATGAAATAAAATGGAAAATGCATGGAAAATTAAAATAAAAAGCATGATAAAATCCTAAACATCTCAATCTATATCCACAAATTTTTCCAGGATTTATTACCAACATTCACTATTTTTTATGAATTAAATCTCACAAGCAATTAAAACAAAAAATAAAAGAAAAGAAATTAAAAGCATGAACAGGGAGGGGTTCAACTAATAAGAAAAACAAGGTTTAATCTCGCCTGGGCCCAAGAATGGGGGTGTTGATAGCGCATGGGCGCTGGGCCCATCTGAGTTTCAACTCAGCTAATCAATTCCTAATGAAACACGCCAGGGGGGGTGGTGGATTAAGCAAGGCGTGTACATGTTATTTGCGTTTGGGCCTGCTAGGGAGTGTTGCACCCCAAAATTTGACCAAAATTTCTTTACCTAGCTTATGTTTCATTTCATTCACATTAGCATTATCATTTGCATTTCATTGACATGTATGCAGGAGATCAAGAGGTATGATTACCAATCAAGAGCTACACAAGGCTATGAAACTAGCTTAGAAGGTTATTCAATTGTTCAAGGGTTGATATCCTTGTCAGAGAAGTTGAAATATCCTCAGAGAGAGTGATTGAAGCCAAATGTGTAGGTCTCCTAACTTGAGAGTTGTGGAAAGTCATCTGATGGTGTTGAGGCCATGAGAATGGACTTGAGGTCTTGAGAGAGCTCATGGGAAGTGTTGAAGATCACTTTGAGGCCTAGACAGGTTATTGTGTAAGGTTAAGAAGACTCAGCCATGATTGGTGCAATTAGGGTTTGACTGATGATTTGAGGAAGGTTGAGACCTAATTCAAGAGCCATGTAATCATGTATTGATACATTGAGATGTTATAAGGATGATTCCAAGGTTAACTCATCATGATTGAAGAGTTTGGGAAGTTTCAGGCTAGGGTTTCAAAGACTTGATAGTGTAAAATCCCTTAGTTTAACCCCTGACTTCAAGACTATTTAACTCAAGATATGATCTTCATCTCATCTTGACCCCAACATGATTGTTGTAGGGCATGGTCTTAGCTTTAATTTTAGTACTATAATTCATTGATAGGGTTTGTATAACTCAAGTTACGAGCCAGACAAGTTACAAGTCATCTGAGGCATGTGAATTTAGAGCTTGAAAGTTACCCAACTTGCATGGCATATTTGCCCTAGAAGGATGATTTCTATGAACTTTTGGTCAACATGAATGTTGCTCCTTATTATCTTAGATTTACATAGAGTGCTAGAAGTCCATGATTGGATTTGTAGAACTCAAGTTATGGCTTTGACAAGTCAAGGGTATTTTGGGAAGTTGTGATTATGGGTCATTTTTGGTTATAGGTCATTTTCACCAACTTAGACATCTCAAATGAAGTTTTGTTCAACTTGAAATTTGGTTAAAATGGGGTTTTAACTTTGACCATGTATCAAGGAGGCATTGAAATGGCTCAAGGAGAGACTTGATTCAAGGAATTTTGAAAAAGGAAGAATTAAAAGGCATTAAAGATCAAAAATTCAAAATAAATGTTATGTGTGCAAATAAGGCAAAGTAATAGCATTTTTTGAATGGAAATTGCATTTTGGAAACAATGAAATCATTAGAATTTAGGTTTGAGTTCATTTTCATGGCCTTTTGCTTTGTTACTTCATGAGGAAGTTACATCTCAAATCCAAGCCATAGGATGAAAACAAGGGATGCATCATAACCATTCAAGTTCAGTGACTCACAAGGAGTGCAATGGAAGTTTCCTGAAGAAAAATAGAGGAGAAATCGTGAGTCCCATGAATGAGATTTTGAAGAGAAATTGAAATTTGAATTTCTCATTCTGAACCTTTGAGAAGGATCTAGATCATTCAGTTGCATCCTATATAAGTCTATGAGTGCATTCAGTTCATTTTTTGGTGAAGTTTGAAGCCTGAAGCAGAGATTAAAGTCGAAATTTCAGAGGTGCAAGTGAAAATCGGATTCTGAGTTCAAGAGCAAATCAAGATCAATTGAAGATTTCATTGTGTTCATCAAGTGATTTGGAGTGTATCTGCACTTTCTTGGAGGCTGAAGAGTGCAAGAACTGCTTCTGTTGAGAGCCAAAACACAGGTTGGTGAATTTCATGATTGTGCTTAATTTATGTAGTGTTAGATAGAATTTCATAGGTGGTTAGGATCATGGTGAAATGTAGTTAGATTTAGGCTCAAGAACTGGTGAATTAGAGACACATTAGGTTGATGCCTGATTTCTGTTGAAGCTTGGATTAAGTGATTCTTGGAGTGTTAATTTCTTTTCTTTTTATTATTTTTGTGCATTTCATACTAGTTTGATTTCAATCCATTAAAAATAGGAAAATTAGTCAATAAATCCTGAGATTCTTTCCCCTGATTCATGAATGAGTTTAGAAATTTTAGGAAGAAAAATATTAGGATTATCATGCATTTTCATTTTATTTGAAATTTTCACATTTTATTTGACAATAAAATTGTAATAATTGCTTCATCTGTTTGTTGAATTTTATTTGAGCAATTGATATTGATTCTTGGCTGGATTTTTGGCTTGTGATTAGGTTAGATATGCATGCTCCCCTCATATTTTTCTCACATTTTTGTGATGAATTTAGGTGCTTTTTTAGGAATAGAACTTTAGGAGCTCCCTTTTAGGGTTTATTTGTGATACCTTGAGGTTTAGGATTTTATTGGAGGACTTAGAGATTGAATTAGGTCCTGATTTTTTAAATGTAGGTTATTAGTAAATGCATGTTCCCATAGAAAAATAATCAGATTTTTAGAATGTGTTTTTGTATTTTTGATAGAATATTCTAATTGGTTGTTCATTTGGTGTTTCAATGTTGATGATTGATTTGGAATGGACTCAAAGTTGGACTTCCTTGCATAATGGGCTTCTGGATCTCATTGGAAGATATCATGGACATGATGAAGCTTGTGTGAAGTGGCTGGTGGAGCTTGGATTGGAGTTTTTCCTTCTATTTTGTTAGCTTTGTGTAGCTTGTAAGTTTAGGGCTTTATGAGAGAGCTTTAGAAATAGATATTTCTTCAAATAATGGTTGGTTTCATTCACCTTCCATTCCCATCCTATGATTCAAAGTCCTCATGTTAAAGTCTCATCTCTCCTTTGGAGGGATGTGTGACATTTACAATGAGTAGAACTTGTGAGGATGCCTCTCTCTGATAACTGGTTGAGTGTCAGATGGGATTCCTTTGGTTTCCTGTCTGCTTCCCATTATCAAACGATCATCTTATTGATTCTCTTCATTCTTGGTGGAGCCTATTGAAGATTGAAGCTTGAAGATGGAGTACCTTTCATTCCCCTGAAGATGAAGGACTTGAAGAACAGTTACAGACTGTGGACTGGATTGCTGTCAGAGGATTGCTTTGCTGTGAAGCTGTTGATTGGCTTCCCTGTCGGTCTGTTTTCTTTCTGTGCAACTGTATTGTTGTGACTTGATTGGTGTGATGCATTTAGATTAGGTCATGTAGTTGAATAATCCTAAGAGCATCCTAAGGGTTGAGTTTCTCCCCTTGCTTGTATTGCATTAGAGGTTGAGTTTCTCCCTCTACTTATATTTTTACTGTATAGCTTTGCTTGCTGGTATTCGGTAGAGCTCTGCTCCCTTGCCTGTGTGGTTTGTGATTTGCTTGATGGCATTTTATTTTCCTTTATGATTGCAGTTATTCATACTTGGCTTGAGGTTGAGACGAGCTTGTGGAGGCTGATGCCCCACACACATTTCCTCCCTCACTTGCATTGCATGCATTTTACTGTATTACTGTTAACTGCTTAAGCTGATGCTTTATCTGTTTCTGTTTATCATTGACATGATCCCCTAGGAATCTCACTTCCTTTGATAAGGAAGTCATGATTAGAACTTTAGGTTGAAACCTATGCATGATAACTTCTAGGAGTTCCTTGTTTCAAACCTCAACCATAGGATGAATCCTTGGCATGACAACATTAGGACTTGATAGTCCCCCCTTAGTTGAGCCTGTTCTCTCTTCTCATCTCAAAACAAATTAAAATACAGTAATAAAGGTTAACTGACGTCGTACGTTACGAGCCTTAAGCTATCTGAGAAAGGATTGTTGGAGAGTTTCTTTTCAACAGTCTGGATGTTTAGTATGGCACCCTTTGGGTGACATGCGACGCATTCACTCTCAGGTCATAGTCTCTAGTGCGATATTAGTTGCAAACACCCATAAAAAATAGTTCTTCCGTGAAAGACAGAAAAGAAACTTCAAACCTTTTTGCCCCGTGGGCCCATAATTCAAAGGAAGCTTTTCTGAAGAAAAGAGTGTCGTTAACTCCCAGTTCTACCGCAAACGGTAACGCTTAAGTCTCTAAGGGTCGAGCTGCGTACGCCAAACTACTGGAACTGTCTGTTAACTCTACTCGATAAAATAGATGAATCTGAATTCCCATAATCCGTATTATCCCGAACTATGTAAGCTCTGATCTCTCAAGCCTGTTGAGAGTACGTAGGCACAATACTGACGTATTGGCGAGCCACCTTCCTTTCACCCGTAGTTAGCCGAACTACGTAGACTCTGATTTCTCATTCTCTGATGAGAATACGTAGGCATAAAGTGCGACGCTTTGCCGAGTCATTTTCTTTTCTTTTCAAACCAGCCTTGATAGGTAGATAGTAAATAAACCCGTCAGATAAACACAACAAGCGTGGGTCTCATCGAGTATGATGAACGTGAGGGGTGCTAATACCTTCCCCTTGCGTAACCGACTCCCGAACTCAGACATTGGTTGCGATGACCTTGTCTTATACCTTTTCGTCAGGTTTTTCCGATCGTTTCCTTTCCCGTTCTGAGGGATAAATAACGAAAGGTGGCGACTCTTCTGTTTTTGCCGACACCTTATTTTCGCGGAAGCGACAGCTGGTGACTCAGTTGGGGACTTGATAGTTTCGTGGGGATCCAACGTCCCTGATGTATGTCAATATGGGGATCCAACGTCCCTGCGAGAGTCAATCCTAGCGCTTGCGTGTTTACCTGTTGGGTTGTGTTTATTTCTCGAATTTTATTTCTCGCATTTTATTTTCAGTAGGATATGATTATCTATGCTGTTGTGGGAGGGGAATTCTGATGAGTGAGAAGCCAGACCCAGGCTTGAGTGTACTTAGCATTAGTTATGGAAATTAGTGGGCGCGTGCTTGCTTTGCAGGCACTAGTGTCTCATGAAATCCACACTCAGACAAGGTTCTCCCGGTTGACTTCTTTTCCGGCCCTTTGGGCCTGAGGGGTTGTTGGTTTGGAGGATTGTCGACTCTGGGGACCGATCATTTGGGATTCAGCTAAGTGAGGCCGCTTCAAGAGATGATGATGCCACACCTTCTGGGTATCGTATCATCACTCTTGAAAGTCTGTGACGCTGATGACCGTAAAGGATGCCGAACTTGTGCCAGTTTAGGTCCATACCTGTGAGCAGGGTTGGGTTTGTTGCAGAAAACCTTAACCTTCAGACTACCTGGTTTTCTTGATAGTGAATCAGTTTTGTTGGTATCAGAGGTTCTCATCATCAGATATGTGTTTGGTCTTGACAGAGCAGATTTATGGTCTGGTATCAGGGGTTCTTCTCATCAGAGATATGTTTGTTCTTGACAGAGCAGTATTGTGGTTTTGTTGATACAGAGCCTTCATCTCCTCAACAGCACAATCATCTTGATCTCCTGCTGCATGATTGCATTTTGCATTGTTTGCATCCTCATTTGCATATCATTAACGTGTGTCTGTGTTGCAGGTACCGTTTCCCCCGGTTCAGGTTTTCTTGCCTTCTATTGTGCCATTATGGGTTCTCTGAGGAAGACCGTGGCCTACAAGCTCCCCGCTCCTGATGTTGTTCAGTTGTCCAGTTTGATTGCTTTGGCAGATGATTCTGTGAGAGGTGAATTCAGAAAGTCTTATGGGAAACTGCTCAGTTTGGTTCGTAAGCCTTCGGTGTATGAGTTGAATGGGTTATACGCCTTGTTGCAGTTCTACGACCCTCTGTTGAGATGATTTACTTTCCCAGACTTCATTCTCGCACTCACATTGGAAGAGTATGCTGTGTTGTTAGGTGTGCCTATCAAGAGTCAGATGCCCTTTGTTCATATGGATGCTGAGCCTAATCTGGCTAATCTAGCTCTGTCGCTTCATCTGGATGCCTCTGAGTTGGTCTTGTCTAGCTGGAACGGGGTTCCCGGTTTCTCCTTGGTGTTCTTAGTGGGAAAAGCCCAACAGTGTGCCAAAGACGGTTGTTGGATCGTGTTCAACGCCATTCTTGCTCTTTGCATATATGGCATCATTCTGTTCCCTAATATGCCTGACTTCGTAGACTTGGACGCCTTTCACATCTTTGCATCAGGAAATCCAGTCCTTACTTTGATTGGAGATGTCTACCATTCTGTCCATTACGAAAACAAGAACAGAAAGGGTAAGAATGTCTCGTGCTGTGTGCCCCTATTCTATAGATGGTTTGATAGCCACCTACCCAAGAAGGGTCGCTTTGCTTCATCTGCAGCCACAGCTGAGTGGTCTGAGCATTTGATGAGTCTAGCAGCGGAGGACGTTGTCTGGTTTGACAGAGATATGTTGGGTACTGAGATTATCTTCAGCTGTAGTGGGTTTCCGAATGTGCCTTTGATAGGCAGGAAAGGCTGTATCAACTATAATCCATCTCTACTTGTCCGGCAGTTTGCTTATGCTTTGAGAGCTCCGCCAAAGGATGAGGAGGTGCAGGAATCTCTGTACCTCACTGGTCTTCTAGAGGGGGATATGTTATCTAAGCTTCAGCACGCTTGGAATGGTATCAGTAGACGAGGGAAGCCATTGCTGGGAAAAAGCAATAGCCAAGCCTACGCTCCGTATGTGACCTGGATCAGAGCAAGAGCAAAGACCATAGGGATGTCGTTTCCTCATGCCAAGCGAGAAAGCCCTCCAGTGATTGAAGAGCCTACCACCATGCCTATTCAGCAGTACAATCAGGTGTTAGCTGAGCGAGAGGAGCTGAAGAAGGCAAATGAAGAATTGGAGAAAGAACTGGCTCAGCTCAGAAACGAGAGAAGTGAAGCCGTCCATTCCTTCAAGAGGCAAACAGAGCTGGTAAACAAGTTAGGTACGGATCTGACTAAGCAGATAGCTGAGTGTGAACGCTTGGGTCTGGACTTCAAATCTGTCAATGACGTACTGGCCACTAAGAAGCAGCACTTGGATGAAGCGTACAGAAGAATATCCAAGTTTAATCAGCACTGGAATGCCACTCTAGCCAACGGCAAGGAACGGGAAGATAAACCGAAACAACAGATCTCCAAACTGAAAGCCCAGGTGAAGGCTAGTGAGAAGATGTTTGATGAAGAAACCGCTCGCAGATATGCCGCTGAAGACCTGTTAAACAAGGCTCTTGCTAACCTGAAGGAGCGCAAACAGATGTTTGAATCCAAGAACCGGAGGTTAGAAGATTGTTTCGGCGAAGGAACACGGGAAGACTCAATCGAAGGTCTTCAATACACTATTATGCAGAGGGAGTTACTCGTCGAAGGGTTGCTCACTCGACCTGATCATCCAGAAACGAGGGGTTTGTTAGAAGAGTTTCGCGCCCGTGGCCGTGCTTGACTATACTTGTAATCCTTTGTTTTTGATCATTGTTGTATGCTGACCATCACCAGGCTTGTTGGCCGAGGTCATGCTATTGATTCTGCTTGTACTCAGTGACGTTGTATGCCACCTTGATGGGATTTCTATATATATATATATATGAGATGTTATTTCCATGAATGGATCCAGACTTCTTATTGTCAGCGCTGGCACTAGAATCGGGGGAGAAATCTCCCTAACACACAGACACACGTTTGCATTTGCATGAAGCATTTGCATGACGAGCACCTTGTCGTTTTTTCTAACCCTTTGTGTATGCAGGTTGTTCCAGGATTGACCGAAGACCGATCCACCGATATCTGACCAGGGCGAATCAAGCTAGAGCAATGGAACAAGTGCAAACTGACATCCAGGAACTCTGAGAGAGGATGGACCGCTTCATGGAGCTCATGCAAGTGGTTGCTAACGGCCAAGACCAGCTCAGAGCATTGGTCCAGCCTCTGATCTCAAGGGTTGACAGCAACGGTGTGCTTCATGCAGGGAGCGTTCCAGTCCCTCCACCTGTTGAAACTCCTCAGGGTGGCATCCCCGTGACCGGGGGGAATGGAAGTGGTAACAGCAATGTGATCACTAACATTGGGCCCAATGGTAATACGACTGGCGTCGGTAACGGAAACTTTGAGGCTAATGGCAACACTGGACTAGGCAATGGCAACACAGGTGCTGGAAATCTGTATGGGCCTAATGGCACTCAGCCATGGCTAGAAGATCGCCAAGAAGATTTGTTCTCACAAAGGAGTGCGGAGGGAGAACTGACTGCTGAAGCACGTCTGAGGTTTAAAGCACTCAGGACAAAATGAAGAGTTTCGAGAACCTGAACACTATGGGTGTCGACATGACTAAACTGGGATTGATTTCTGATTTCAAGGTGCCTCCTAAATTCAAGGTACCCGACTTTGAGAAATACAAGGGCACCACTTGCCCTCGGGTCCACTTAAGGTCATACTACCGAAAGATGTCTGCTCACTCTGAAGACGAGAAGCTGCTGATGCACTTCTTTCAGGATAGCTTGTGCGGGCCATCCTTGGAATGGTACATGGGTTTGGAACCCACCAGTGTGCACACATGGAAAGAACTTGCTGAGGCCTTTGTGCACCATTATCAGTATAACAATGACTTGTCTCCGAACCGGGTTCAACTGCAGAACTTGTCACAGAAGAACAATGAGGGGTTCAAAGAATACGCCCAGAGATGGCGTGAATTAGCAGCTAGAGTTCAGCCACCGATGGTTGAACGAGAGCTTGTTGAGATGTTTGTAGCCACTCTCCCGGGGGTCTATTACGAGAAACTGATCAGCGGTATGTCAGGAAGTTTTTCTGATCTCATCATTACTGGCGAGCACGTTGAAAATGGGATCAAATTGGGGAAAATTCAAGGTGTTGATCTATCCTCAACTGGAGGAGGAAAGAAACCATACAGTAACAAAAGGCGTGAAGGAGAGACGAGCGTAGTGTCTAACGCTCGAAGGAAAGGTAAGGGCCAACGCCAACAGGTGGCTAGCATAACCATCCCTGCTGTCCAACAACCCCAGCCACAGCAGCAGCAGCAGCCAAATCAGCAAGGGTACAGAAGGTATCAGAACAGAGCACCTCTGGCAAATCGTCATCTTGAGACACCACCCATGTCTTATGCTCAGCTACTACAAACTCTGCTTCAGTTACAGCTAGTCCAGAAAAGAACCCTGGCTCCCTTGACAGGGGCACCTCCGCAGGGTTATGATGCGAATGCAACATGTGATTTCCACTCAGGGGCATCTGGCCACACAATAGAAAACTATAAAGCCTTCAAGCACAAGGTGCAAGATATGGTGGATGCTAAAATTATCAATTTCTCAGATAATGTGCCGAATGTCACAAAGAACCCTATGCCGAACCATAAGGGAGGTGGGGTGAATGCCATTATTGAAGAAGAGAACTTAGATTTATTGACTGATGTCAAGGATCTGAAGACACCGCTTAGCTTCGTTAAAGCCAAGATGATGAAGAGAGGCTTCGTCCTGATGGCTGTGAACAGTTGATAGTGGGGATTCAGAGTCTGATGACCGAAGGAATCTTGCAGTTTAGCCGAAGGGCCAAATGTGGATCTGGAGAGGTAATGCTGAAACAGGATGATGAGGTTGCCACCATCACCATCCATCGCAAGATGATAACCATTTCTGCGCCCAGGCCGCCCATAATTACCATCACAAAGGCTGGGCCGATACCTTTTGAAAGCACCAACGCTGTCCGATGGCACTATGGGGCAGACGTCTACTGTAATGGACAGAAGTTGAAACTGGAACCATCTGGGAAGTCTGTGGATAACCTAGCGGGAACTGGCGGAATCACACGTAGCGGAAGAGTATTTGTTCCACCTGAGATTGTGGTTGACAAAGCTGACAAAGCTGAGAAAACTGACAAGGGAAAGAGTAAAGTCGTTGAGGAAACCCCTCGTGGGGTAGAGAAGGACTTACTTGTAAAGGACGCTGAAGAGTTCATGAGGTTGATAAAGAAAAGTGATTACAAGATCGTGGATCTCCTCCATCAAACACCTTCGAAAATCTCCATTCTGAATTTGTTGTTGTGTTCTGAGGTACATCACAACGCGCTGTTAAAGGTTTTGAATGCCACGTATGTACCGCAGGAGATCTCGGTCAACCAGTTGGAAGGGGTGGTAGCCCACGTGAATGCTGGAAACGGGTTAGGGTTCACTGACCTGGAGCTGACGCCAAAGGGAAGAAACCACAACAGCGCCCTGCACGTCTCGATAGAGTGTAGGGGAACAGTTATGTCCCATGTGTTGGTGGACATTGGGTCATCGCTCAATGTTCTTCTGAAGAAGGCATTGATGAAGCTGGATACAAGAGGATTAATTTGCACACCCAGTGATCTGGTTGTGAAGGCTTTCGATGGAACCAAGCGTCATGTCTTTGGAGAGGTAACTCTGCCAATCTAAGTTGGGCCGGAAACTTTCGACGCAGTCTTCTACATTATGGACATTATGCCAGCCTATAGTTGTCTGCTAGGTCGGCCATGGATCCATTATGCTGGTGTCGTGACCTCCACGTTGCACCAGAAGCTCAAGTATGTTGTCGGGGGCAGCATTGTAACAGTCTGTGGCGAGGAAGATATAATGGTGAGCCATTTGTCATCCTTCAAATATGTTGAGATGGATGGGGAGATCCACGAAACCCTATGTCAGGCATTCGAAGCTGTTAAGGTCAAAGATGTGACCCCAGTAATGAATGAGAAATTAGAGATGACTCTCTCTTCCTTCAAGGAAGCCCGGGCCGTTGTTCAAGCCGGATCTACCCCAGGCTAGGGGCAAGTTCTAGAAATACCTAACAAATAGGACTAGTTTAGGTTAGGATACTCTCCTACGGCTGAAGCCTCCTCCTCTCACCGTGCGTCCCGAGGTAAAGGGCCGATCCAGTTTACAAGCGACAGGGTGATATTTGAAAGTGTCAACGCAGTGTCTGAAGACGGCGAAGACAACGATTGCAACCTGGATTCCTGGATTCAGCCAAGCAAACCAGGCCAGAGCCTCAACAACTCGTCCATCAGGGATACCATCCAAGTGGAAAGCAAAGAGTAATGATCTACTTTCTCCAATTATTGTACAACCCTATGTCCTACCCGGGGCATAGTGGTTTTATTGTCAGGGCCTTGTTTGGTTATGTACATGCATTTTACCAATAAATCAAAAGGCGTTTTTCTTCGCATTCAAATGTTGTAATCTCTGTTATTCCTGTTTTATATTTGTTTTGAAAAACAATAAAATGGCAATAGGGTTTGTGCTAACCTGCATATCCTTGTTTTAAGCTTAACCATTGTTATTGAAGGATCCACATAGCAGATGACATCGACTCTGGACCTTCTACGACTCACTTCGAATTCGATTTCCCGATCTATCAAGCCGAAGAAGAGATTGATGAAGACGAAGACCTTCCCGAAGAGTTGGCCCGCTTGTTGAAACAAGAAGAGAAAGTTATTCTGCCTCACGAGGAAGAGATCGAGATTGTGAATCTGAGTTCTGAGGAACTTGTCAGGAACGTCAGGATAGGGGCTGCATTGCAGAGTGATGTCAAGCAGAGATTGGTCGAGATGCTTCGAGAGTTTAGTGACATATTTGCTTGGTCATACAAAGATATGCCCGGACTTGATACTGACATTATGGTCCATCACTTGCCGCTGCAAGAAGATTGTCCTCCCGTTAAGCAGAAGCTTAGAAGGACACTACCAGATATGGCCATTAAGATCAAAGAGGAAGTACAAAAGCAGCTTGATGGTGGCTTCTTAGCGATCACTACTTACCCTCCGTGGGTCGCCAACATAGTACCTGTACCGAAGAAGGACGGTAAGGTGCGAATGTGCGTCGATTATCGGGATTTGAATAGGGCGATCCCTAAAGATGATTTCCCGCTCCCTCATATTGATGTGTTGGTCAACAATACATCCCAGTTCTCCGTATTTTCATTCATGGATGGCTTCTCCGGCTACAATCAGATCAAGATGGCGCAGGAGGACATGGAGAAAACCACGTTTATTACACCTTGGGGAACGTTTTGCTACAAGGTAATGCCTTTCGGACTGAAGAACACAGGGGCCACTTACCAACGAGCAATGGTCACTTTGTTTCATGACATGATTCACCATGAGATTGAAGTCTATGTTGATGACATGATTGCGAAGTCCCAAACGGAGGAGGGACATCTAGTCAATTTGCTGAAGCTTTTTGAGAGGCTTAGGAAGTTCAGGTTGAGGCTGAATCCTAACAAGTGTACTTTCGGAGTACGGTCTGGAAAACTACTGGGGTTTATCGTGAGCAAAAGAGGCATCGAGGTTGATCTTGCGAAGATAAAAGAAATACAAGAATGCCAGTGCCAAAAACCGAAAAAGAAGTCCGTGGTTTCCTGGGTAGAATAAACTACATTGCAAGGTTTATCTCTCAGCTCACGGCCACGTGTGAACTGATGTTCAAACTACTGAAAAAAGATCAGGCGATTGTCTGGAACGAGGATTGCCAGAAGGCATTTGATAAGATAAAACAGTATCTGCAGGAACCTCCCATCTTGATACCCCAAGTGGCCGGAAGACCCTTAATCATGTACTTGACAGTTCTTGAGAATAGTATGGGGTGTGTTCTCGGTCAGCACGACGAGACAGGCAGGAAGGAGCATGCCATTTATTATTTGAGTAAAAAGTTCACAGATTGTGAATCCCGTTACTCAATGCTGGAGAAGACGTGTTGTGCACTCGCCTGGGCTGCCAAACGTTTACGACAGTACATGCTCAATCACATAACCATGCTAATTTCGAAGATGGATCCGATCAAGTACGTCTTTGAGAAGCAAGCGCTTTCGGGTAGGATTGCCAGACAGCAAATGGTGTTGACGGAATATGACATTCAATACGTTTCCCAGAAGGCCATCAAGGGAAGCGTATTGTCTGAATACCTTGCCGAATAGCCGATCGAGGATTATCAGCCGATGAAATTTGAATTCACTGATGAGGATATCATGTTTCTCAAAGCGAAAGACTGTGATGAACCGTTGCCCGACGAGGGTCCAGATAGGAAATCCTGATGGAAATTGATATTTGACGGGGCGGTTAATTCTTACGGAAGTGGCATTGGAGCTATCATCACGACTCCCCATGGATCCCACATCCCATTCACTGCTAGACTGACGTTTCCGATCACCAATAATGAAGCAGAATACGAAGCATGTATCATGGGTCTAGAAGAAGCGATTGATTTGAGAATCAAGAACTTAGATGTGTATGGTGACTCGGCACTTGTGATTAACCAGATTAAAGGGGAGTGGGAGACTCGTCAATCGAATTTGGTGTTGTACATGAATTATGCCAGAAGGCTGCTTCCGTTCTTTGATCGAGTGGAACTCCATCATGTACCCAGAGCTGAAAATCAGATGGCTGATGCCTTAGCCATGTTGGCTTCGATGTATAAAGTCAATTTTTGGAATGAAGCTCCAAGGATTGTCCTTTCTCGTCTTGATAGACCTGCGTTCGTCTTTGCAATCGAGGAAGTCTCCGATGGCAAGCCATGGTTCCATGATATTCAGACCTTCCTTATGACTAAGGAGTATCCTGCGGGAGCGTCAACCCAGGATAAGAAGACTCTGAGGAGGCTATTTGGAAATTTCTATCTCAATCCTGATGGAGTTCTGTATAAAAGAAACCACGATCTCGTGCTACTCAGATGTGTAGATGAGAAAGAGGCGAGTATACTCATGGAAGAAGTCCATGAAGGCACATTTGGTACGCATGCCGGCGGGCATGCCATGACAAGAAAGATCCTGAGAGCAGGATATTACTGGCTGACGATGGAATCAGATTGCTTTAAATTCACTAAGAGATGTCATAAATTCCATATTTATGCTGATAAAATTCATGTGCCGCCGTGCCAGTTGAATGTCATGTCCTCCCCGTGGCCGTTCGCCATGTGGGGCATCGACATGATAGGCAAGATCGAGCCCACTGCATCTAACGGTCATCGCTTCATTCTAGTAGCCATCAAATACTTCACCAAGTGGGTGGAGGCAGCCTCGTACGCTAATGTGACCAAGCAGGTGGTGGCTAAATTCATAAAGAGGGACATCATCTGTCGTTACGGAATTCCCGAGCGGATCATTACTGATAATGGTTCGAATCTAAATAACAAGATGATGAAGGAGTTATGCCAAAGTTTCAAGATTGAACACCACAACTCATCTCCTTACCGGCCGAAGATGAATGGCGCGATTGAAGTGGCCAATAAAAACATTAAGAAGATTGTACAGAAGATGGTTGTGACCTATAAAGATTGGCACGAGATGTTGCCATTTGCATTGAAGGTTATTGTACGACAGTACGCACATCAACCGGGGCAACTCCTTTCTCACTGGTGTACGGTATGGAAGCTGTCCTACCGTTAGAAGTTGAGATTCCTTCTCTACGAGTTTTGGTTGATGTGAAACTCGATGAGGCAGAATGGATTAAGAACCGACTAAACCAACTTAGCCTGATGGACGAGAAGAGACTAGCATCGATTGCATATGGTTGTCTGTACCAGAGCCGAATGAAGAAAGCTTATGACAAGAAGGTGCGTCCTAGAAGCTTTCAGACGGGTGATCTCGTCCTAAAGAAGATTCTTCCTCCACACTCTGATCACAGGGGCAAGTGGACTCCCAATTACGAAGGTCCGTACGTCATCAGCAAGGTCTTCTCGGGAGGAGCCTTGTTGTTATCCACAATGGACGGCGAAGATTTTGCATCCCTGGTGAATGCGGACGCAGTTAAAAAATACTTTGCTTTAAAAATGACCCGCAGGAAAGAAAAAGAATATCCAGGCGAAAATGGGGCATCCCGGCGAACCATAAAAAAGGAAAAAGGTTCGGGTAAAAATTAGGGATATAAATGAAAAATGTACACCCGCAAATTCGAAAACCTGGGAGGGCGACTTTGGCAAAAAAGGGTATCCCGGTGAATCAAAAACCCGAAAGGGCGATTCAGGCAAAAGTTAGGGATTCGAAAAAGCAATTGACTGCGTTCCGCGTATGGACTTTCATTGTTTAGTGGTTTGGAAGACCTGAGGGCCATTTATCTGAATCAATCTCTTCTGAAGCTAAAGCATCGGAGAAGTATCAAAGTCGAGTGGGTCATAGAGGGATCAACTCATGGTGTTCGTCTACGTCACATTGCCGACATTTGTGTATATACTGATGTATATTTATGTTATTATACCTGCGCAACTTCCTCATTCCAGGAGCTTGCATCTGTTGTAAAACATTTTTGCCCATTCAGGGGTCGTTATCAATGAAATATATACTATTCAACAATTCTGTTTGCTTGTTTAGCATTTGTCTGTTTTGTTTGCGAAGAAAGAACGCCGACGTTTTTGATAAAATGCGCATACATAAACTTACTGGCCTAGGCCACTGATTGTTGAAACAATGAATTACTTGAACATTGTCGCATGATGATAACCTTGATTCGCCCTTTGAGAAGGGTATCTTGTCTGTTTGTTTATGTTGTTGCAGGTATGGCATATTCCAGGCAGTACGCCGTATAGGTGTTCCCAAGCAGGATGATTCCTTCTTCCCCAGCAAGTTCAGCAGCGTCGCCCTACGGAGTCTGAACATGGGACCAAGAGCATTGATATGTATCCCCAAGCAGAGAAGATTCTCCCCAACCAGATGTATCCTGAGGTAGGATCATCCTTTCCCCAGCTGAGTCACGCGCTGAAGCGTATGTTCAGTTCCCAGCACCGGGTCAATGTGCAGTTTTCTCGTGAAAGACTATTCGCAAGTGTGCAGCTTTCGATAGTTTAGACTGAAGTCTCTAGGAGAATTGAAATTCCCCACAGAGTTGTATTCTCCCCGGCAAGCAGGATGATTCCTTCTTCCCCAGCCGAGTCTGCAGTTCCCCAAGAGAGTCGAGTTCTTGGAAGTCGTTCAGGCCATGATTGGTTTTCCCCAGTAGAAGGTTGGATAGCTGATGCTGTTTTTCCCCATCGGAGTCAGTGTCTCCAGAAAGTGTTAGCCGCGAAGGCTGTGCAGTTTATTTCTATGATTGACATCGTTTTCCTCAGTTTGTGGTTCGTATACCTAGTTGAGCAGGTTCAGGTCCTCGAAGAACCTTACTCCCCTGCAACAGTCGACTGAAGTTCGTTTCCCCAGGCGGAATCCAATTGAGATTGGTGTGACTTCTTCTCCTTGACAGGATGATTCCTTCCTCCACCAGAGTGGTTCTTTCTCCTTGACAGGAGGATTCTCCCTTCAGCATTCATTTTGCTGATGGGGTCGTAGCATTTTGCATGATTGTATAGCATTTACCTTAAAAAATGCGTAGCATTTCCACCGTGTGGAGCATTACGCCATGGTCAAACATATGCATATGAAACATGAGCTAGGTCGTTACCGTTCTTGTTTTGCAGGTGTTCCTCCGCAGAATTGTTTGCTCAAGATGATTCTTGAATTCCCCAGTGAAGTTGTTTGCTTAAGATGATTCTTAAAATCCCCAGTGAAGTCGCGAGAGTTGGTTGCTCAAGTGGATGCCTAGAGTCCTCGACAGAGTGTTTGCTCAGGATGATTCCTGAAATCTCCAGTAGAGTTATTGGTTCAAGATGATTCTTGAAGTCCCTGGCGGGGTTATTTGTCCATGATGACTCTTGAAGTCCTCAGCAGAGTTGATTCATCCAGAATGATTTCTGGATCCCCGAAGCAGAGTTACTTGCTAGTTCTCCAGAATCCCCAGCGGAGATGTGTCATCCCCAGCAGGTTTCTGAACAACAAAGTTGAAACTTCCCTTGAAGACTTGATGATTGAAGTCCGGCAGCGGTGCCAAAACCCCTGACTTATTGACGAAGTCCAACTACGAGGTCGAAGTAGTTCTCTCAGCTGACGCGGAGTGCCTGATTGCAATAGTTTGGATATCCCTATTTGGTTCATGATTGACCGAGGATTCTATTTCAGACTCTCTGATGAAGTCCGGTTGACGCCCAAGATTTCTTTGAATGCCCGACGGCATAATTAACTTGATTGTTAAAAAAGTTCCTAATGACCTGATGGGTCTCGAGGAATCCTTCTTCCGCAGTGTCGTAGAATGCCTGACGGCAATATCAGTTATGTATCGTCGGTTACTGAAGGACCAGTGATCCCTTGATGACTTGAGGAAGCAGCTGCAGCGAAATCTGATAATCATCTCGACAGAGATTTGAGAGTAGCCATTCACCAGTTACCAAGCAACCGGTGATCCCTTATTAACTTACTGATGAAGTCCGACAAAGATGTTGTCAACGTTCCTAGCGACATGATAAGTCCATAGGCAACGATAAGGAATTCTTCTGTTATGACGCAGAATGCCTGACGGCATGATCAAACTTCCATTACCAGTTACCGTGTAACCAGTGATCCCTTGATGACTTGAGGATGAAGATCTACGGCAAAATCAGATGATCATCCTGATGGAGATTTGAGATTAGACCCTTCACCAATTACCGTGTGACCAATTCCCCAGCGAGTTGCCGCATAACTATCATGTTCAGTTTTGAAGATGTTCATAACAATTAGAGTATCGTTTACCTGTGCAGTTGGCAGATCACCTATTTCCGTGTAAGCGGCGATCCTTTGATGATTTGAGGATGCAATGATATCAGATAAATTAGAGAATCATCCTGACGGAGATTCAGATCAGTATTTTCTCCAGCTAGTTGCCGCGCGACTATTATTTCAGTTTCCGAAGATTTGTCCCCATCAGAGTACCGTGTACTTGTGCAGTTGGAAAATTTCCGGGTTCGTTGGTATTCAACCGTCTCGTACCTTGATTGTTTGAGAGTCGTTCACTTCTCACCCAGTCAGGTCTGAGCCGTTTGAATAGGGGCAGCTGTTGCACCCCAAAATTTGACCAACATTTCTTTACCTAGCTTATGTTTCATTTCATTCACATTAGCATTATCATTTGCATTTCATTGACATGTATTCAGGAGATCAAGAGGTATGATTACCAATCAAGAGCTACACAAGGCTATGAAGCTATCTTAGAAGGTTATTCAAATGTTCAAGGGTTGATATCCTTGTCAGAGAAGTTGAAATATCCTCAGAGAGAGTGATTGAATCCAAGTGTGTAGGTCTCCTAACTTGAGAGTTGTGGAAGGTCATCTGATGGTGTTGAGGCCATGAGAATGGACTTGAGGTCATGAGATAGCTCATGGGAAGTGTTGAAGATCACTTTGAGGCTTAGACAGGTTATTGTGTAAGGTTAAGAAGACTCAGCCATGATTGGTGCAATTAGGGTTTGACTGGGTCAACCCTAAGTCAACTGATGATTTGAGGAAGGTTGAGACCTAATTCAAGAGCCATGTAATCATGCATTGATACATTGAGATGTTATAAGGATGATTCCAAGGTTAACTCATCATGATTGAAGAGTTTGGGAAGTTTCAGGCTAGGGTTTCAAAGACTTGACAGTGTAAAATCCCCTAGTTTAACCCCTAACTTCAAGACTATTTAACTCAAGATATGATCTTCATCTCATCTTGACCCCAACATGATTGTTGTAGGGCATGGTCTTAGATTTAATTTTAGTACTAGAAGTCCTTGATAGGGTTTATAGAACTCAAGTTATGAGCCAGACAAGTTACAAGTCATCTGAGGCATGTGAATTTGGAGCTTGAAAGTTACCCAACTTGCATGGCATTTTTGCCCTAGAAGGATGATTTCTATGAACTTTTGGTCAACATGAATGTTGCTCCTTATTATCTTAGATTTCCATAGAGTGCTAGAAGTCCATGATTGGATTTGTAGAACTCAAGTTATGGCTTTGACAAGTCAAGGGTATTTTGGGAAGTTGTGATTATGGGTCATTTTTGGTTATGGGTCATTTTCACCAACTTAGACATCTCAAATGAAGTTTTGTTCAATTTGAAAGTTGCTCAAAATTGGGTTTTAACTTTGAACATATATCAAGGAGGCATTGAAATGGCTCAAGGAGAGACTTGATTCAAGGAATTTTGAAAAAGGAAGAATTAAAAGGCATTAAAGATCAAAAATTCAAAATAAATGTTATGTGTGGAAATAAGGCAAAGTAATAGCATTTTTTGAATGGAAATTGCATTTTGGAAACAATGACATCATTAGAATTTAGGTTTAAGTTCATTTTCATGGCCTTTTGCTTTGTTACTTCATGAGGAAGTTACATCTCAAATCCAAGCCATAGGATGAAAACAAGGGATGCATCATAACCATTCAAGTTCAGTGACTCACAAGGAGTGCAATGGAAGTTTCCTGAAGAAAAATAGAGGAGAAATCGTGAGTCCCATGAATGAGATTTTGAAGAGAAATTGAAATTTGAATTTCTCATTCTGAACCTTTGAGAAGGATCTAGATCATTCAGTTGCATCCTATATAAGTCTATGAGTTCATTCAGTTCATTTTTTGGTGAAGTTTGAAGCCTGAAGCAGAGATTGAAGTCGAAATTTCAGAGGTGCAAGTGAGAATCGGATTCTGAGTTTAAGAGCAAATCAAGATCAATTGAAGATTTCATTGTGTTCATCAAGTGATTTGGAGTGTATCTGCACTTTCTTGGAGGCTGAAGAGTGCAAGAACTGCTTCTGTTGAGAGCCAAAACACAGGTTGGTGAATTTCACGATTGTGCTTAATTTATGTAGTGTTAGATAGCATTTCATATGTGGTTAGGATCATGGTGAAATGTAGTTGGATTTAGGCTCAAGAACTGGTGAATTAGAGACACATTAGGTTGATGCCTGATTTCTGTTGAAGCTTGGATTAAGTGATTCTTGGAGTGTTAATTCTATTGAGATAGTGTAAGATGATCAGTTTGAGATGATGAGTACATCCGTGCCATTAATTTAGACTTTGGTGAGAATCAAGATTGAGGTGCATTTCTGAAAGTGCTATCGGGTTTTGGAATTTAGAAGGAATTAGAGGATTCTAAGATGATATTCATGATCAACATTAAATTCTAGAGAGAATGATGTATGATTTGTTAGTTTTGCTTGACCTGTGTAAGATGGCCTGCCGGAGAAGACGTTGGCGCCACCGTTTGGGCCACCGTCTGGTCTTTTCCCCCAAACTGAGTTTTAAATGAAGAAGATGCATGATAGGCGTTGGATCTTGCTGGGGACTTGACTGGGTAATCATCATGCACAACCATGATTCATTTTGAAACTCTGACTTTGACTTGAGCCAAAACGACGTCGCCCTCATTAATTGAGCTGGCATCACGTGAAGACATTGGATCCATTGACTGGTAATCCCATCGTGTGATCAGAACATTGCCACATAATCCCTCTCCAAGCGCTGCGTTTTGATTAACGAGAGAACCTGGGCTTAGTGATCAGATTGATACTCACACCCCCCCTCTGGGACCAACCCATTGTTTTAACTAGCCAGAATTGCTATATACCACGCGCCTTTAATTAATTTCTTTTCTTTTTATTATTTTTGTGCATTTCATACTAGTTTGATTTTAATCCATTAAAAATAGGAAAATTAGTCAATAAATCCTGATATTTTTTCCCATGATTCTTGAATGAGTTTAGAAATTTTAGGAAGAAAAAGATTAGGATTATCATGCATTTTCATTTTATTTGAATTTTTCACATTTTATTTGACAATAAAATTGTAATAATTGCTTCATCTGTTTGTTGAATTTTGTTTGAGCAATTGGTATTGATTCTTGGATGGATTTTTGGCTTGTGATTAGGTTAGATATGCATGCTCCCCTCATATTTTCCTCACATTTTTGTGATGAATTTAGGTGTTGTTTTAGGACTAGAACTTTAGGAGCTCCCTTTTAGGGTTTATTTGTGCTACCTTGAGGTTTAGGATTTTATTGGAGGACTTAGAGATTGAATTAGTTCCTGATTTATTAACTGAAGGTTATTAGTAAATGCATGTCCCCATAGAAAAATAATCAGATTTTTAGAATGTGTTTTGGTATTTTTGATAGAATATTCTAGTTGGTTGTTCATTTGGTGTTTCAATGTTGATGATTGATTTGGAATGGACTCAAAGTTGGACTTCCTTGCATAATGGGATTCTAGATCTCATTGGAAGATATCATGGACATGATGAAGCTTGTGTGAAGTGGTTGGTGGAGCTTGGATTGGAGTTTTTCCTTCTGTTTTGTTAGCTTTGTGTAGCTAGTAAGTTTAGGGCTTTAGGAGAGAGCTTTAGAAATAGATATTTCTTCAAATAATGGTTGGTTTCATTCACCTTCCATTCCCATCCTATGATTTAAAGTCCTCATGTTAAAGTCTCATCTCTCCTTTGGAGGGATGTGTGACATTTACAATGAGTAGAACTTGTGAGGATGCCTCTCTCTGATAACTGGTTGAGTGTCAGATGGGATTCCTTAAGTTTCCTGTCTGCATCCCATTATCAAACGATCATCTTTTTTATTCTCTTCATTCTTGGTGGAGCCTATTAAAGATTGAAGCTTGAATATGGAGTACCTTTCATTCCCCTGAAGATGAAGGACTTGAAGAACAGTTACAGACTGTGGATTGGACTGCAGTCAGAGGATTGCTTTGCTGTGAAGCTGTTGATTGGCTTCCCTGTCTGTCTGTTTTCTTTCTGTGCAACTGTATTGCTGTGACTTGATTGGTGTGATGCATTTAGATTAGGTCATGTAGTTGAATAATCCTAAGAGCATCCTAAGGGTTGAGTTTCTCCCCTTGCTTGTATTGCATTAGAGGTTGAGTTTCTCCCTCTACTTGTATTTTTACTGTATGGCTTTGCTTGCTGGTATTCGGTAGAGCTCTGCTCCCTTGCCTGTGTGGTTTGTGATTTGCTTGATGGCATTTTATTTTAATTTATGATTTCAGTTATTCATACTTGGCTTGAGGTTGAGACGAGCTTGTGGAGGCTGATGCCCCACACACATTTCCTCCCTCACTTGCATTGCATGCATTTTACTGTATTACTGTTAACTGCTTAAGCTGATGCTTTATCTATTTCTGTTTATCATTGACATGATCCCCTAGGAATATCACTTCCTTTGATAAGGAAGTGATGATTAGAACTTTAGGTTGAAACCTATGCACGATAACTTCTAGGAGTTCCCTGTTTCAAAACTCAACCATAGGATGAATCATTGGCATGACAACATTAGGACTTGATAGTCCCCCCTTAGTTGAGCCTGTTCTCTCTTCTCATCTCAAAACAAATTAAAATACAATAATAAAGGTTAACTGACGTCATACGTTACGAGCCTTAAGCTATCTGAGAAAGGATTGTTGGAGAGTTTCTTTTCAACAGTCTGGATGTTTAGTATGGTACCCTTTGGGTGACATGCGACGCATTCACTCTCAGGTCATAGTCTCTAGTGCGATATTAGTTGCAAACACCCATAAAAAATAGTTCTTCCGTAAAAGACAGAAAACAAACTTCAAACCTTTTTGCCCCGTGGGCCCATAATTCAAAGGAAGCTTTTCTGAAAAAAAGAGTGTCGTTAACTCGCAGTTCTACCGCAAACGGTAACGCTTAAGTCTCTGAGGGTCGAGCTGCGTACGCCAAACTGCTGGAACTGTCTGTTAACTTTACTCGATAAAAAAGATGAATCTGAATTCCTGTAATCCGTATTATCCCGAACTACGTAAGCTCTGATCTCTCAAGCCTGTTGAGAGTACGTAGGTACAATACTGACGTATTGGCGAGCCACCTTCCTTTCACCCGTAGTTAGCCGAACTACGTAGACTCTGATTTCTCATTCTCTGATGAGAATACGTAGGCATAAAGTGCGACGCTTTGCCGAGTCATTTTCTTTTCTTTTCAAACTAGCCTTGATAGGTAGATAGTAAATAAACGCGTCAGATAAACACAACAAGTGTAGATCCCATCGAGTACGATGGGCGTGAGGGGTGCTAATACCTTCCCCTTGCATAACCGACTCCCGAACCCAGACATTGGTTACGATGACCTTGTCTTATACCTTTTCGTCAGGTTTTTCCAATCGTTTCCTTTCCCGTTCTGAGGGATAAATAACGAAAGGTGGCGACTCTTCTGTTTTTGCCGGCACCTTATTTTCGCAGAAGCGACAGGGAGGGGTGCGAATAGTGCTAACATGCTAAGCCCAAAACCCATAATCAAGTCAATCAGTTCTCACAATTAACAAACAAAGTGGCCACGTAAGGAATCGAACTCAAGCCCTTTGGGTTCATGTAGTGCGCTGAAACAAGCTTGTGATCCACCTAAACAAACGACGTCGCTTTGGGGAGGGCGTTACGTGGCGCGTCCTGAAGCGTAGGATTGAATGACTTAGTATTCTTTTCCTCATGCTTGGACGGTGAGGATTTCGTCTTCCTCAATTTCAAATAACACAGGGGAGGGAATGCAGAATCCGGCCGCGAATGGCCGGAGCTTCGCCGGTGAAACTCACAAACTCCTATCTCTCTCAATATTCCACCAATCCACACGGTTCTTGAACGAAAGTTGTGGGAAATTTCATGAGGATTGCAACTATACTAATCAATCATGCTAAAACCTCGAAACCAAGGGAATCTACATCTCAACCGAAAATGGATCAATCCCTAATTTGTCACTAAACCTCAATTTTAATATCCAGAATCCATCTATACCTTAATTACAACCTAGCCACATGAATCTAAGCTACTAAAAACGCATGAATCGAGAGAAATTTTGAGAAATGGAAACCTGGTTTTAAGCTTCGAGTATGGTGGTTTCAGGCCTCAGTTCTTCTCCAACAAGTGCAGATAACTTCAATGAATGATGATAAACGTTTCTTGATAATCAATTCTTGATGAAACTCCCTGAATCTCCAAAACCAAAAATCCAATTTCAAGCTCTTTCCCCAACTTGCTCCAATGGCTTCTCAACTGAATTTGACACTAGAAGCTTCTCAGAGTGATCCACATTCAATTTATATTTTGTTTACCACTTTGGAGGCCCAAACAAAGCCCAATTTAAGATTTTCCATTTTCACTTTCCTTCCAAAATTCCAATGGTGATATGCACGTTTTTGCTTTGCTCCTCCCTCAAATCCAGTCCAATTTACTCACTTAACAGTTGTGGAGTGTAATGGCATAATTTCCCCTCCTTGATTTCAATCCATGGGGTGTACTTGGTATGTTTCTTCATTATGAAGCAAGACTCCATATGGCCATGTTATGCACTTCAATTCAAAATTGTGATGATGCCAATCTCTTTAGAATATCAATTCCAATCAAATTGATCACAAATTTGGCCTGAAAACATATTACTTCCAATTGTTTTGAATTTTCACCTTTTAATTCATTAAAATGGCCTTTATGTGAATTTTCTTCAACCAATGCTTGATAAAATCCATATCAATGGACTCTTGGTACTTGGCTAAGCTAAAAACATCATTTTGAGCAACTTTAATGTTGAACAAAAATCCATTTGAGGCTTGCAAGATGATGAAATTGACCTATGATTCAAAATGACCTGTAATGTCCAAATACCCAAAATACCCTTGACTTGTCAAAGCCATAACCTGAGTTCTACAAATCCAATCATGGACTTCTAGTACTCTTTAGAAAGCTAAGAGGATAAGGAACAACATTCATGTTGGCCAAAAGGTCATAAGAATCATACTTATAGGGAAAAAGTGTCATGCAAGTTGGGTAACTTTCAAGCTCCAAATTCACATGCCTCAGATGACCTGTAACTTGTCTGGCTCATAACTTGAGTTCTATAAACCCTATAAAGGACTTCTAGTACTCAAATTAAAGCTAAAATCATGCCCTACAACAATCATGTTGGGTTCAAGATGAGATGAAGATCATATATTGAGTTAAATGGCCTGGAAGTCAGGGGTCAAGCTAGGGGATTTTACACTGTCAAGTCTTAGAAACCCTAGCCTGAAACTTCTCAAACTATTCAATCATGATGAGTTAACCTTGAAATCATCCTTATAACATCTCAATGTATCAATCCATGGTCACATGGCTCTTGAATTAAGTCTCAACCTTCTTCAAATCCTCAGTTGACTTAGGGTTGACCCAGTCAAACCCTAGCTGCACCAATCATGGCCGAGGCTTCTTAGTCTTGCACAATGACCTGTCTAGGCCTCAAAGTGATCTTCAACATTTCTCATGAGCTCTCTCAAGACCTTAAGTCCAACTTCATGACCTCAGAATCATCTGATGGCTTTCCACAACTCTCAAGTTAGGAGACCTACACACTTGGCTTCAACCACTCTCTTTGAGGATGTTTTAACTTCTCTGACAAGGATATCAACCCTTGAACATCTGAATAACCTTCTTTAGCTAGCTCCATAGTCTTGTGTAGTTCTTGATTGGTAATCATACCTCTTGATCTCCTGCATACATGTCAATGAAATGCAAATGATAATGCTAATGTGAATGAAATGAAACACAAGCTAGGTAAAGAAAAGTTGGGCAAATTTTGGGGTGCAACACTTAACATGAATGCCTATCAAGTCAGCATCCTCCTCCAGAGTAGGGGCCAAAACAAAGTTGGGAAACAGGAAGCATCTCAGCGGAGCCTCATAAAACTGTAGCAACGTGTACAAACCACTAATCTCGTGGGCGGAGGGCTTGCAAACATACTTCAACAACCTCCCATATTTCTGCTTGAAATCGGCCAAAACTGTCTCATCAGCCAGGGTCTTCAAACTCAGGATGGCACTAACATCTGGTGTAGGAAATTTGTATGCAATAGTTCTCTTCAGAGTCTCCATGATGGAAAGGGAAGCAAGATCACTAGAATCAGGCATGAATTATGCATCTGCAACACAGACACACCTTAATGATATGCATATGGAGATGCAAAAGTGCAAGATGCAAGATGCAAGAATGCTAGGATGCTGCAGGAGATCAAGGCTGTTGTGCTGTTGACTGGAGGGGACCATAATTCTGCTCTGTCAAGAACAAACACATCTCTGATGATAAGAACCCTCTGATACCAATAATACTGATTCACTGTCAAGAAAACCAGGTTGTCTGAAGGTTAAGGTTTCTTGCAATAACCCGACCCTGCTTACAGGTATGGACCTAATCACGGACAAGGTTCGACATCCTATACGTTTCCCAGCGTCACAGACTTTCACGAAATGATGATACGTTCACCATTTCTGGTTTGGCATCATCACTCCCTAAAGAGGCCTCACTTAGTTGAGTCACAAATGATCGGTCCCCAGAGTCAACAACCCTCATATCCAACCTCACGTCGAGCCCTAAGGGCCAGAAGAGAAGTCATCAAAGAGAATCTCGTCTGAGCGTGGATTTCATGGCAACTTGTGCATGCTAAGCATGCAGGTCCACCACTAATTTCCACTCTAATGCGAGGTATATGCTCTCAAGCCTGGGTTTAGGCTTATCGCTCATCATAATCATTCCCTGCCAACAACAGTACAACAAATAATCATATCATACTGAAAGTAAAGTGCGATAAATAAATGCAAACCCAACAGATAAACATGCAAGTATTAGGATTGACTCGCATAGGGAACTAGTTTCCCCAGCAGAGTCGCCAGCTGTCGCTACTGCGAAAATAAGGTGCCCACAAATCAGAAGAGTTGCCACCTTTCATTATTTATCCCACAGAAAGGGAAAGGAAACGATCGGGAAAACCTGACGAAAAGGTATAAGACAAGGTTATCGCAACCATGTCTGGGTTCGGGAGTTGGTTACGCAAGGGGAAGGTATTAGCACCCCTCACGTCCATCGTACTCGATGGAATCAACGCTTGTTGTGTTTATCTGACGGGTTGTTTTTACTATCTACCTATCAATGCTGGTCTGAAAAGAAAAGAAAATGACTCAGAAAAGCATCGTGCTTCGTGCCTACGTATTCTCGTTAGAGAACAAGAAATCAGAGTCAACGTAGTTCGGCTAACTACGGGTAAAAGGATAGGGGAAGGTGGCTCACCAATACGTCAGTATTGTGCCTACATACTCTCAACAGATATGAGAGATCAGAGCTTACGTAGTTCGGGATACTACGGATTACGGGGGTTCAGATTCATCTGTTTTTCCGAGTAGGGTTAACAAACAGTTCCAGCAGTTTGGTGTATGCAGCTCGCTCGTCGGAGACTCGTGCGTTACCGTTTGCGGTAGAACTGAGAGTTAACGAAACTCTTTTTCTGAAAACATTATCCTGATTAAGGGCCCACGGGGCAAAAGAGAGGTTTGAATGTTTGTTTTTAGTCTTTTACGAGAAGAAGTGTTTTTTATGGACGTTTGTAGTTCGTATAGCTCTAGAGACTATGACTTGGGAACGAATGCGTCGCATATCGTCCAAAGGACGTATACTAAACACTCTAGATGATTGAGAGGAGACCGCTCAATTATCATTTCCCAAGTGGCTTAAGGCTCGTAACGCACTGTACCAACTTGCCTTTATTACGTATTTTACTGTTGTTTTGGAGATGAGAAGAGAACAAACTCTACGGGGGAAACTATCAAGCCCTAATGTTGTCATGCCATGGATTCATCCTATGGTTGAGTTTGAAACAGGGAACTCCTAGATGTTATCATACAAAGGTTTTAACCTAAAAATCTATCATCACTATCCTTATTGAAGGAAGTGAGAGTCCTAAGGGATCATGTCAATGGGAAACACAAACAAGCCAACTGCAAAAATCATCAAAGCAGATAAAATAGAAAAGCAAACAGTAAAGATGCAAATGAAATGCAGCAATACAAGCAGAGGGAGAAAGTCAACCTCTAAGCAATCATGCAAAGAGAACACACAAAACAGACAAGCAAAGGGAGGGTCACCTCAACCTTTTAGTGCAAACACATCAGCTAGAAAAGGGAAAATAACATACAAGCAGAGGGAGAAACTCAACCTCTAAAGCAAACAAGCAAAGGGAGCTCAGCTCAACCTTTCAATGCAGTCATGCTCCTAGCCTACAATACTCTAAACATGAGACTATCCTAATGCATCAAGCAATATCAAACAATCATGAATGAAAGACTGAGGGGAAGGGTACCCAAGATGAGCAACAGGGAAGTCATCCCAGGCTACATCAGGTTGGATGTGTGTCAACACAAGAGTCCATCACGGGCTCAACCTCTCGAGGAATGCACAGAATCCAACCAAAGGAAGGATTAGGCTCTCCCAAGAGGGATCCTATGTCAATAGGACAGAGAAGACTGGGTATTGGTCCTAGATATCAATCTAAGGTATTTGGCTAAAGTGTATCAACACAGAATGTCCATCTCAGGCTCAACCTGTTGAGGAATGCACAGAATCCAACCAAGGGAAGGATTAGGCTCTCCCAAGAGGGATCCTAAGAAAGGGACTTGGAGATAGATGACAGTATAAGCCAAGGGAATATACCATTCCATGAATGTCAATCCAAGGCTCAACCTCTTGAGGAATGCACAGAATCCAACCAAGGGAAGGATTAGGCTCTCCCAAGAGGGCTCCTCATCAAGACTTGAAGGAGAAAGATAGTATAAACCAAAGGAATATACCATACTGATGAATGTCAATCCAAGGCTCAACCTCCTGAGGAATGCACATAATCCAACCAAAGGAAGGATTAGGCTCTCCCAAGAGGGATCCTCATCAAGACTTAGAGAAAGAGGATAGGGCAAAGCCCAAGGAAGAAATCACACAGGGAAAAGAAGACATCACATAAACTTCTAAGAAACCCTAATGACTAGCTACAAGGATCACCTAAACTAAGTGGACTCCAAAAGCTCTATCAAGGCTTAATCAATGCTCTAAAGAGGTATCTACCTAAGTTATATTCTATCAAGAAAGGATTTGAAGCCTAAGGCTAACTAAAGTTCACTTTAAAGACTAATCTTATGAAGTAAGCCTAGTTAGGATCACCTAAACCATAATCAAATTGGAAATTCTAATTAAAATAGGAAAATCAATCCTAAAAGGCTAGGAAAAATCCTAAATGATCCTAAATGTGTTAAAGAATCACGGTGGAAAATTCAGGGTCAAAACCTAAATCTAAAGGGTCTAAACAATTTCTATGCTTCAAGGTATGCTAAAAGGAAACCGCAAGGGGAAAGTCCTAAAATTCTACCTCAAACTCAAACTTAGAATCATCTAAAAAATGCAAGAAAAATCCTACAACACTATCAAGATGCCTAGATAACACATACAAAAACTCAGCACTAGATTCTAATCCAAGAGATAGCACAAAAATCAGAAAGAAAACCCATCATTTTTACATTTTTAATCAAATAATAAAAATGGAAAAATAGACAATAAATGGAAATTTTATCAAAAACCCAACCAAATTGCATACAAAAATCAGGGACAAGCCAAAGATCAATCTTGATTTTTTTCATATTTTTCTGACAAATATTTCTGTTTTTAATGAATTAAAAACAATTAAAACATTAAAATAAAATAAGAAAATGAATAAAAGAATTAAAAAGAATAAAAGAAAGGTGAGAATAAGTCATGACCGTCAGATCAGTGGACCAGTCTACGCATCTAATGGGAAAAGCGAGCGCCATGTAGCTCAGAGGCCTTTTAATGAAATGCTTCGTTTCATGGATGTTCCTATGGGACTGGTTTGACTTCAGCACACGGTAGTCTCTAATCCCACACGGTCATTCTAAAAGTATAACAATCCAATGCCTTACAGCTTGCCACATCAGCAGTCAAGGTCAACAATCCTCAAGACTCAATCACGAGACTTGGATCTGCTTACTAAGTCCACTAAACCAGACTCATCCAACGGCGTATGCATCATCTTCTTCGTTTGAACTGCAAGTGGAAAGAGGGGAAACTCAGTGCGGTCGGAGAAGACTCCGGTCGTCTTCTCCGGCGAGCCAACGGTGGCCAAATCACCAGATAACACCAAACTTCACCAAATTATCCAGATCTGCTCGTCTCCTCATAAGGATCATCATGATACTCTTATTTTTTTCATTTTCTCAAGGAATAACCAGATACGCACATGAACAGAAAATACGCACTTTGGCAAATCATCACCAAACTCCATGAAAAGCACACAGATCTCTTCTACACTTATCACTGATCAAGAATCCCTAACTAACACGTGATATCAATCAAGATTAAGCCTAAACCGAATCCTTAAACATTTCATCCATCACCAAGAAACCTCACCAATGGCTTCCAAGCCAAACCTAAATCCATCTATGGTTCAAATTCTACCTAACCACATGCAACATTTACACTAATTCATTCTCAACAGAGCATAATTATGAAAAGAAAAAAACCTGGTTTGAGCTTCAACAGAAGATGCTACAGACTCCAATCTTTATCCAAAACCACGCAGAATCAATCCTTGATGATGGATGAAGCTTCTTCAACCTCCAATTTCCTCAGAAACGCCTCAAATTGTGAAATTCGATTCTCACTTGTAACTAACTTTTTCAAGTGCTTCTTACCTAATTCAAGCTCTTCCAATCACCAACCTTGCTATGAACTCGTTCAGAAACTTATATATAGAAGTTTTGGATCATTATCTGGCCCAATCATGGCCCAATTCATCCAATTCAGTTTTCTGATTTTTTCCACTTTTTTCTCATGACAGTCACGGTTTTAGGCTTGTAGAAGCTTCCACTTTGGCTCAAATTGCTTGCATAACACCTTATGAACATGAAGGGACCAGATTGAATCCTCAATTCAATCCTATGGTGTATATTGATGATGTTACTTCAACCTTAAGAAACTTTGAATTTAATCATGACACAAACTTCATCTTAAAATTCTACAAATGCCAATCCACTCTAAATGTCATTTACCTTAAAAAAATGCACAAACTTGTAATGTTTTGCACCAAAATGAATTATTTTAGAATTTTCTCATTTAATGCCTTTTAATTATTCATCCATGAAAATTTCTTCATTCACTTCCATATTTAATCCATATCAATGGATTCTTGGGTCATGGTTGGACAAATAACACCATTTTGAACAACTTTCATGTTGATCAAAAGTCCATTTGAGGTGTCTAAGTTGATGAAATTGACCCATAATAAAATATGGCCTATAATCTCAAATTCCCAAAATACCCTTGTCTTGTAAAGCTCATATCTTGAGTTCTACAAATCCAATCATGGACTTCTAGTACTTTTTAGAAAGCTAAGAAGATAAGGAACAACATTCATGTTGGCCAAAAGTTCATGAAAATCATCTTTCTAGGGAAAAAGTGTCATGCAAGTTGGTTGACTTTCAAGCTCCAAATTCACATTCATCTGATGACCTGTAACTTGTCTGAATCATAACTTGAGTTCTATAAACCCTATCAAGTACTTCTAGTACTCAAATTAAAGCTATGATCATGCTCTACAACAATCATGTTGGGGTCAAGGTGAGATGAAAATCACATCTTGAGTTATGTGGTCTTGAAGTTAGGCACTAAACCAGGGGATTTTACACTGTCAAGCTGAGCAACCCTAGCCTAGGAACTCCTCACACTCTTGATTCATGATAAGTTGACCTTGGAATCATCCCTTGGGTATCATAATACATCAATCCATGATCGCATGGCTTTTAAATTGGGTCTCAACCTTCTTCAAATCCTCTGTTGACCTAGGGTTGACCAGATGAAACCCTAGTTGCACCAATCCTGGTAGTAGCTCCTTCTCCTTTGCATAATGACCTGTCTAGGCTCCAAAATGACTTTCAATACTCCTCATGAGCTCTCTCAAGGATTTAAGTCCAACTTCATGGCTTCAACATCATCAGATGACCTCCCCATAACTTTCAAGTTAGGAGGCATACACTCTTATATCCAACCCCTTCTCTGAGGCACTCTTAACTTCTTTGATGAGGATATCAACCCTTGAATACTTGAATAAACCTCTTATATAGCTTCATAGCCTTGTGTATCCCTTGGTTGGTAGTCATACCTCTTGATCTCCTGCACACATGTCAATGCAATGCAGATGATAATGCAAAAATGAATGCAATGAAACACAAGCTAAGTACAAAAAAAAATTAGGAAAATTTTGGGGTGCAACATTTATGTCCAACTGTGTCAGCACAAGGATGGACAAAATACTTTGACAGACTGGTTGGTCCAGTTTACCCTTGCTTGGTCAAAGAATTTTGGATTCATGCAAGAGTTTTCCCCAAGTTCATCAAGTCTTCAGATCTAGGCAAAGAAATCATTATCACTGAAGATCTAATTCGCAAGCTGATAGGTTATCAAGAATCAGATGGTGTTACTCATCTGCCAGCAAATTGTGTGGATATGGATGAGGTATACAGTGAGGTGTTCACTTATGGAGAAGCCTCAAGCAAGATAAAGTATCTGAAATTTCAATACAAGATCTGGGCTAAGATCTTCTTAGGTTGCATCCATCACATAAAATCAACAATTTCTCCTAATTTCATCAACTCTGATCAGATGTACTTCATGTATTGTCTGGGAAAAGGCATCAAGGTGGATCTGCCTTACTTGCTCTTCACCCATCTGTGGACTCATGTGAAGCAATCTAGAGAAGAAATCAGAACCAAGCACCAGAAGATGAGAAATTGGATACCTATGGGACGACTCATTTCAGATGTTCTGACTGAGAATGGCTTGGTTGGTCATCTGACAGAAGCTGGAATGAAAGAAGAAGTAGCTTCAGTTGTTGGAAAACCTCTGAATGGCAAACGTCTCTAGAGGATGAGGATTATAAAATAACTTACTTTTGCACCAGATCAGATCAACTTTGAAGAAGTCAGCAGGAGAAGGATTCCAGTGGATGATTTCCCTCTCTTCTACGCGAATGAACCCAAGGAGATTATTCTGGCTTACATAGCAGAATGTTTAGCAGATGGAACTCCTATTCCAGAACATGTGATTCAAAGAGCAGATGAACCTGGATTTGATTTTCATGGGGAGAGACAGAGGAAGAAAAGGAAAGTCTCAGAAGAAGGATCTTCTAAGCCAAAAAGGAAAGCTTCTGGCGAGGCAGCTTCTGCAAAGCCAAAGCATGTCAAGAAACAAAAAGGTAACCCTCCTTCTTCTAGTTTAGATTCTATTTTAGAAACAGTGAAAGAAGTACTAGCATTTGAACCTCCTCCTTATGAACCTATTCCCTCACCTTCTCCTCCTCATGACTCTGAACCCATTCCTTCTGAACCAGAAAGATCTCAACCTATTCCTTCTACACCTAAACCACATAAAACTTCTGAACCTCAACCACAACCATATGAACCATAATATTTTGTACCATCCACACCTTCAGTCAACATACATCAGAAATCTACCCCTGATAAAACCCCAACTTCTGCTCCACATACATCTGAACCACACCCATCTGAAAACCAACCTTCTGAATTTCCCCCCTTTGAAAAACAAACTTCTGAACAACAAACAGAAACCATCTCCTCTGATCCTGAACCAATGGTTCTTGATCTTCAACCTCTTATGACTGTCTATCCAGTTCCCTCTGGATCATCTGAATCCTCTTAATCTTCTGATTCTTCAGATTCATCTGATTCCACTGATTCTGATAGATCTGATTTCATTTCATCTATTCGTAAACCTTTTGATTCCATCCCTTCTGACCCTGATAATGAAACTTTATCATCTGAACCAACCCTTTCTAAATCTCATATTGCTAAACCTTCATCTGTCCTCACTCCTTCCTCTTCATACCCACCTGTTATCTATATCCCTTCTTTTTCCATCCCCTCTACTTCTGAAACCACCAAAACACCTTCACTAGAAAACTATCTGAAACCTAAACCTAGGCTGGATGTTAGTACATTATTTGCTGGTTTTGAAAAAGAATTAAACATGTAGCTATCTACTGTCAAGAAGGAATGTGTGTCCAGTTTGAATCCTGATGATTCTGAAGCTATCTGGCAAAGATTCAGAACTAAATTTGACTTTTTAGCTTCCAATCTTCAAGAGATCTGCACTGACGATGCTAAGGTCAGATTTGCTGAGGCTGTGAGAAAAACTCTTCTGAGAGTCAGCAGAAACCCAACATTGCTTCTGGAAAACTCACCTGCAAACGACGTGTGTATTCCTTCTAAAGCCTTGGTTGTTTCTGAGACTGCTAAAGTGGTTAGCTCTGAATTAGTAGCTCCAGAAGTTTCTGCTCCTGCTTCTGAGACTCTTGATCCTGCTCAACCTGCTGACATGGTCGTTCAGAATTGTTCTGCATCCATGGTTGTTCATGATGGTTCTGCTTCTACATCTGCCCTAGAGTCATCTGAGGTAAAGAAGGAAGACGAAGATCTGCATGCTCAGATTGTCGAACTCAAGGCTAGCAACACTGAGATGAAATCATGGATGGTCAAACAAGAAAAGAAAACTGATAAAACCAAGACATGGATGGCAAAACAAGACGAATCCACATATGAGATAACGAATCTTCTGAGGATGTTGGCTTCTCGTCCTTCTTAGTTTTACTGTGTTGTTTGTGCACTTGTTTTATCTGTCTGTTTGTGTTTGTCTTGGATATTGTTTATCAATGCATCTGGATGTTATGATTTTCTGAATGAATTTATGTTATGACTTTCTGAATGAATTTATCTGTTGCTTTATTGTTTTTCTTCTGTTATTTTTTTCTATCTTAAAGTTTTTCTTAAAAGATTTTCTTTTTGATATGACAAAAAGGGGGAGAAAATGGTAATTTTGATAATTCACATAAACAGTTACCAAAGGCAACTCATACATGATAAATTTCAACTAATCATATTTTTGAGTATTTCAGAGCTAATAATTCTCATCTGACAAAATTCTAAGAATTAACTCTGAACTAAAAGTCTGAGAATCTGGAAGTTTCTTCTGAAGCTGAAAAGAATACAAAAGCTGAAAGGGAAGTATTTTATCTTTTCTGAAGTATTCATTTCAAGGGGAGATTAATATTCTCAGGGGGAGTGATATTTCTTTTCTATTTAAACAAAATTTCCCATAGTTTTTGTCATCATCAAAAAGGGGGAGATTGTTAGAACACAGATTGATGTTCAATATATCTCATTATTTTGATGATAACATTAATGAAATTTTGTATAGAGAATTTATATACACTAATTTTTGTTCAAGTGTTTATTTGTTTCAGACATCAAAATTAATATTATTCTGGAAGCAAGAACGCCTCTGAACACCACAGAACGAAAAAGCTCTAAGCGTCAGAAGCAACACATCAGAAGACTCTGATCTGCTACAATGACTCTGAGCGAAGCTAAGAAGAACTTGAGCAAAGAACATACGTAAAGCTTCAGAAGACTCTGGAAGTACTCAACGCTGCAAGTACAGAAGTTCTGATATGCAAGTATGCTTTGATAAGGATTTCACGCTTAAAGCACTTTGCTACAAACTCTGATAGGGAAACTCTGATTGAGTTAACTCTGACCTGAACAACTAAGAACATCATCAGAAGTTCTGATGCAAGACGTTCTAAAAGTTGGTGAAGAATATGATGTTCCAATAAAGATCCGTTGGTATATTCCTTGTCTTATCCTAAACGGCTCTTTCCCCATTCGTGCATGACATAGGATTTCAGACAAAAATGATTTGTCAGAACATTCCTCTTCTGAGAAAGGAAAAGTCATTAGAAGACAAAAAGATCAGAATGCACAGATTGCACAGTCTTTGAGAAAGGATTTCAAAGTACTATAAAAGCAAGCATTAGCATCATTTCAAAGGTGGACGGAACTATTGATAAATTATTCAAAGCGCTCATTCAAATATTCTTCAAGCTAGAATAGTTTTCATTTTCGTTCTATAACTTGTGTAAAAATCACTGTTGTGATATAGCTTTTTAGAAGCACTTCTTAAACACAAATTTGTTAGTTTATCTTTTGTAAAAATATTTCCTTAAGAAGACCAAGTTGTGGTCAGAATTTCTTGAGAAGACTAAGACAGTTGTCTTAGTGGTTTACACTGTAATCAAGTTTGATATAGTGGATTAAGTCCTTGTTGAGAAAGGCAAATCACCTTGGTAGGGTGGACTGGATTAGTTTGAGTTCAAACGAACCAGGATAAAAATACTGTGTTGTTTTTTTCCATCCAATTTGTTTTAAAACCCTTATTCAACCCCCCTTCTAAGTGTTTTTCTCACCTTCAGTTGGCATCAAAGCTCTGGTTCTGTAAGTGCTCTCACTTAACCGTGACAGAAAAAGATCCTGTTGGGAAAAACTCTTAATCTATTGTTCTTTATTCATCATGGCTGCTGAAGCTTCAACTTCAACTTCATATAACAACAAATACAATGATAGATACAGAATCAGCACCAAACCTCCCATGTTTGATGGTGAAAAGTTTGATTACTTGAAAGATAGAATAGAAAGTTTCTTTCTAGGCTATGACGCTGACTTATGGGATTTGGTTACTGATGTTTATATTCATCCTACAAATGATGAAGGCAAAAAGGTTGACAGAAAGTCTACGTCTGATCAACAGAAGAAGGAGTTTAGAAACCATCACAAGGCAATAACCATTCTATTAAATGCAATATCTCATACTGAGTATGAGAAAATAACAAATAGAGATACTGCATTTGATATGTTTGAATCTCTAAAAATGACGCATGAAGGAAACTCCTAAGTAAAGGAGACAAAAGCCTTGGCGCTCATTCAGAAATACGAGGCCTTCAAGATGGAGGAATCTGAATCTATAGAAGCTATGTTCTCAAGGTTTCAGATTCTAACTGCTGGTCTGAAGGTTCTGGACAAAGGTTATTCTACTGCTGATCACATCAAGAAGATTATCAGAAGCTTGCCAACAAGATGAAGACCAATGGTGACAGCACTGAAGCTTGCAAAGGATCTAAATAAGATCACTCTGGAGGAACTGATCAGTTCCTTAAGGAGTCACGAGATTGGGCTAGAATAAGACGAACCTCAGAAGAAAGGTAAGTCTGTTACACTAAAATCTAACAAATCTGCTAAAGCTTTGCAGGTTATTGAAGAAAGCTCTGAAGAAGATGAACTGTCTTTGCTGTCCAGAAGGATAAACCAACTCTAGAAGCACAAACAAAAGAAGTTCAGAAACTTCAAGAGATCTGATCAGCGTGGAAAATCTTCTGGACATAAGAAATCTGGAAAGAAAGATGTAGTGTGCTACGAGTGCAAGGATCCTGGCCACTATAAAATGAATGTCCCAAACTTCTGAAGGAGAAACCCATAAGGAAGTTTGAAAAGAAGAAGAAGGTTCTAATGTCCACATGGGATGATTCAGATGCTTCTGAATCTTCATCAGAATCAGAAGATGAATGTGCTAATGTAGCACTGATGGCTGACGTGGAGGACCACGAAGAAACTGCTGAATCTGGATCAGAATCAGATTCTGAGGAGGTATTTTCTGAACTTTCTAGAGCTGAACTTGCTGAGAGTTTATCTGAAATTCTTGAAAGCTACAGCAAAATCAAACTCAAATACAAGAAGCTTCAAAGCTGTCTTGCATATGAGAATGATCAGCTAAGATCAGAAGTTACTGAGCTTAAAGCAAACAATCTTAAAATAAAAAATAATTTAGAAAAAGCTCAGAAATCTGACTCAGATCCTATATCATGATCTAAAAACATTTTAGAAGAGTATGATTATAGCTTTCAGAAGTTTCTGGCCATAGGCCTAGATAGAAGCAAGATGGCTTCAATGATCTATGGTGTAAGCAGAAACAACAGAAAGGGAATTGGATATGAATCACCTTCTGGGAAAGATTTAAATCCAAAACCTGTTGATAAACTGATCATTAAGTATTCTCCTCTGTATACTCATTTCAATTTTGGTCATTTAAATGATATTAAGCACACACGTTCTGATCAGAATAAACCTGTGTTTAATAAATCAAAACCTCCAGAACAAAGATACCTTCAAGGGAAAGAAATTCAGAAAGAATTTCAAACCTACTAACCCCATAGGACCCAAGAAAATATGGGTACCTAAGGACAAAATTATTTTTGTTGCAGATGTCCTTAGCAGCAAAGTTGAGACACCAATCTTGGTACCTAGACTCTGGTTGCTCGCGATACATGACGGGAAGAAGGTATATGTTCCAAAGCCTGGAACTTAGATCCGGAGGTGGAGTGAAGTTTGGAGGGAACCAGAAAGGCAAAATCATTGGCTCTGGAACTATTGGCAATGGTAACCTTCCTTCCATATCTAATGTCTTACTTGTTGAAGGATTAACACATAATCTATTGCCCATAAGTCAATTAAGTGACAATGGTTATGATATAATCTTCAATCAAAAATGTTGTAAAGCTGTCATTTAAAAAGATGGCTCAATCCTCTTTAATGGAAAAAGGAAGAACAACATTTACAAAATCAATCTTTCAGAACTAAAGGTTCAGAATGTAAAATGCCTTCTGTCTGTTAATGATGAGCAATGGGTCTGGCACAGAAGATTGGGTCATATTAGTATGAGACGTATATCTCAGATTAATAAGCTCAATCTGGTCAAAGGACTTCCTCAGTTGAAGTTCAACTCAGATGCTTTCTGTGAAGCATGTCAGAAAGAAATTTTTTCAAAATCTTCTTTCAAAACAAAAAATGTTGTTTCAACCTCTAGACCATTAGAGCTGCTTCATGTTGATCTGTTTGGACCAGTGAAAACTGCATCCATCAGAGGCAAGAAGTATGGATTAGTCATTGTTGATGACTACAGCAGATGGACATGGGTAAAATTTCTGAAACACAAGGATGAGTCTCATTCTGAATTCATTGACTTCTGCAAACAAGTCCAAAACGAAAAAGAATTTAAAATTGTTAAAGTCAGAAGTGATCATGGTGGAGAATTTGAAAACAAATACTTAAAAATTATTTTTAAAGAAATTGGCATTGCACATGATTTTTCTTGTCCTATAACTCCTCAACAGAATGGAGTTGTAGAAAGGAAAAATAGAACATTGCAAGAAATGGCCAGAACCATGATCAACGAGACTAACACGACCAAACATTTTTGGGCAGAAGCAGTGAATACAACTTGTTATATTCAGAACAGAGTGTCTGTAAGACCTCTTCTGGAGAAGACTCCTTATGAACTGTGGAGGAATAGAAAGCCCAACATTTCTTATTTCCATCATTTTGGATGTGTATGTTTTATGTTGAACACTAAGGAAAATCTGAACAAGTTTGATTCTAAAGCTCAGAAGTGTTTCATGCTTGGATATTCTGAATGCTCTAAAGGCTACAGAGTATACAATACTGAGACACAGATTGTAGAGGATTCAATTCATGTTAGATTTGATGATAAACTTGGCCATTAAAAGCCAAAGCAGCTTGAAATTTCTGCAGATAGAGAAGTCCTTCTCACAGACTCTGAAGAATCAGAGGCAGACAAAGCTCAAGCAAAAGCAACGTCAGATGCTACTCCCTTGACTGCTAAGATGGATAGCTTGACAATTTCTGAAGAACCAAATGTTAAAGGATCATCCAGAATCAAAGCCTCTCATCTAGAGGAAATGATAATTGGAAAGAAGGATGACCCTATCAGAACAAGGTCATTTCTCAGATCTTCTGGAATGTCACTGTATGGTTTGGTGTCTATCATTGAACCTACTTCTATGGATGAGGCTCTGAATGATAATGATTGGATACTTGCTATGCAAGAAGAGCTTAACCAATTCACCAGAAATGACGTCTAGGATCTAGTTCCAAGACCAAATGGTTTCAACATCATTGGAACTAAATGGGTCTTCAGAAATAAGCTCAACAAGCAAGGAGAAGTTATCAGAAACAAGGCTAGGCTGGTTGCTCAAGGGTACAGTCAGCAAGAAGGTATAGATTACAAAGAGACTTATGCTCCTGTGGCAAGGTTAGAATCTATTCGTTTGCTTATTTCCTTTGCTGCATAGAGTAACATCACTCTGTATCAGATGGATGTTAAAAGTGCCTTCTTAAATGGTTTCATAGAAGAGGAAGTGTATGTTCATCAACCTCCAGGTTTTGAAAATGAAAAATTTCCAGAACACGTTTTTAAACTTAAGAAATCACTCTATGGCTTAAAATAAGCTCCTAGAGCTTGGTACGAGAGGCTGAGTAATTTCCTTCTGGAAAACAACTTTGTCAAAGGAAACATTGACACTACTCTCTTCCATAAATCAATTAAGAAAGATATTTTAATCTGTCAGATTTATGTTGATGATATTATCTTTGGAACTACCAATATTACGCTTGGAAAGGAGTTTGCTCAATCTATGCAGGCAGAATTCGAGATGAGCATGGTGGGAGAACTCAGATTCTTTCTTGGAATTCAAGTGAATCAGACTCCAGAAGGTACCTACATACATCAGACAAAGTATGTGAAGGAACTTCTGAAGAAATTCTGAAGGTGAGAAAATACTTAGAAGGGGGGTTGAATAAGTATGAAGATAAAACTTAGAAATAAAAACTCAAGGATTTTTATCCTGGTTCGTTGAACTCAACTACTCCAGTCCACCCAATCAAGAGTGATTTGCCTTTCTCAAACAAGGACTTAATCCACTATTTAATCAACTGATTACAATAGTAAGCACTAAGAACAACTGTTCAAAGTCTTCTCAAGAACTATTGATCCTACCTAAATCTTCTTAAGGTTCTCTTACAATCAAATGTAATAATAATACAAGTGTTAAAAATGCTTCTAATAAAGCTTTATCACAACTGTGATTTTTCACTTAAGATGAAGAACAATGAAATAAATTCAGCAAATGAGTATATATTGTATGAGAGCTTGTAATGAATTCTTTCAAGTATTTCGTCAACTGAAGAAGATGAATGGAGTCTTGCTTTTATAGGCACAGAGGTCCATGAAGTCTTTCACGTTGAGAGCTGAGTACCAAAAAGGTCTGAGCCTTTTTGTCTTCACATCACATGACCTTTCTTAGAAGTAGAATGCACAGAGAAATCCTTTTTGTCTGTGTTCTTGTGTCTAGCATAAATAAGGAAAGAGTCGTTTGGTTATTCCAACGGACATAACTTTGAATTCTTCTTCAACAAGTTTCAGCAAGAATCATCAGAGTCTGGATTGGTCAGAGTCTTCTGATGTTTATCAAAGTTTGTTGAATCAGAGTCTTTGCAGCAAGTGTGCTATCAGCGTGTAAATGTTCAGAGCAGAGTTTGGGTTCAGATCCTTAGTACTGGCAGCGTTAGTACTATTAGAGTCTTCTGAAGTAACTGTGCTTGAAACTCTTCATACAGAATTCTTCATTTCTTCAGATGCTTCTGGCTTCTACTTCAGATTCTTCTGTAGCTTCTGCTTCAGATCCTTCTGCAGTCAGCGCTCAGAATCTTTTGGAGGCAGCATTCAAAATCTTCTAAGAGATGCTTCAGAGCCTTGCATATTTCTCATGTTCAGACCTAATTTGCTTCTAGAGTAATATTCACTTTAACATCTGCAGCAAACATTCTCAAACAAATTTTAGAGTATATAATTCTTGAATACAAAATTTCATAAGAGTTATCATCAAAACATAGAGATATTATTAAGAACCATTATGTGTTCTAACAATCTCCCCCTTTTTGATGATGACAAAAACATCAGAAATTTTGTTTAATAGAAAATAAAATCATTATAACTCCCCCTGAGATGATGAATCTCCCCCTGAATTGAATACTAAGAAGGAATAGAAACTTCCCTTTTTGTATGAGTATTCTTTTCAGAATCAGAGCCTGACTGTTCCAATCATTAGATCTTGCATGTTTTAGAGTCAGAGTCTGATAGGTTAAATATGATCTGGGAGTCTCAGAGTTTCTTTTAAGGAATATGTTAGAGTTATCAAATGTTCTGAAATACTAAGAGTTAACGTTAGTTAAAAATTGATATGTCTGAAGTTTCATTTAGGTAGAGTTTATTTGAACAGTCAGATCCATTTTCTCCCCCTTTTTTGTCATAATCAAAAAGTAAAAAAAAACTTTTAAAAGATAAATAAAAGGAAATACAGAAAAGATAAATCATGGAGAAAACACTGAGGAATTCATTCATTCAGAGCAAAAAACATACAAACATCAGATAAAATTCAAGTACATGTGCACAAACATCCGATAAAAAAAAAATAAACTAAGTTTGCTTGGACATAATCATCTTCAACATGTGAGTGATCTCAGATGAAGATTCTTCTTTCTTTGTCATCCACTTAGCCATGTGTTCATTCTTCTGATCTTGTTTGGACATCTATTGAGCCATGTCTTCAGATTTCTGGTCTTGCTTGGCCATCCATGACTTAATCTCAGATTGTCCAACTTCCAGAACTGCAATCTTATCTTCAAGATCTGGATACTCTTTCTTGACCTCAGATGAAGAAGGTGGGGCAGAGTCTGAAGCAGGAACAAAGTCAATTTGCATAGGAGATGCAGAGTCAGGAACACCAAATCTAGAGGTATGTTCCACAATAGTCATAGCCAGAGGATTTTCTTCAGAAGCAGATTCAACATTTACTTCTATATCAAATACTCTAGAGGATGAAGGAACATCTTCAAGAAGCAATGGTTCAGATCTTTTAACAATCCAGAGCAAGCTTCTAGCAGTCTCAGCAAATCTGAGCTTCGCATCGTCAGAACAGACATTCTTCAAATTTGAGGCTACAATATTGAATCTGTTGATGAAGCTATTCCAGATAGCATCAGATTCATTTGCATCCATTGTTGATAAGAACTTCTTCTGAACAGAGCCTAAATGCATCTTTATTTCTTTCATAAAACTTGAAAATAAATTATCAACATTCAACCTAGGTTTTGGTTTCAGAAGGGTTTCCAAGGTGAATGGCTTGGGTTGAGGTGAAGGTGGAATGGTAAGTTCTGGAATGATGATCATAGGACGAGGGTAGAAGGGAATGGATGGAGAGTCAGATGAAGTGATAGATTTTGATCTGATTAATGCATTCAACAAAAATGGTTTTGCATTTGATGCATAGGAAACAACATCAAATGAGGTAGAAGTGTAAGGGATGAAAGCAGATTTATCAGATAAAAGAGGTTCTGATGAAACCATGTTTGGCAGTTCTTTTATATATGTTTGGAGAACAGATGGTAGAATGATGGAAAGCTTAGGTTTAAAAGGGGTGATAGAGTCAGATGGTTCAATTCTGTGATAGAAATTTTTGAACTTGAAACCAGAGGAAAGTGTAGCAGAGGGGAATGGTTTACAAGAAACAAAGGATACAAACTCAGATGTCCTTGGCTTAGGTTTTGGAATGGAGTTGGGAATGAGAATTTCAGATGAAACAGGTTGTTCTGGGTGGTTAGTTTCAAATACTCTCAGAGAGGGAGGTGAAATGAAATCTGGATGGATATCAGATTCAGATGAATTTGAGAATGTGGTTGGGGTACAAGACGTAGAAGACACTTCAAATACCATCTTGAGAGGTGTAACGTTTAGAACCTCAGTCTCAGGTATATTTGTTTCAGGAGGATTGGTTGGTTCTGGTTGAATCTTAGAAGGCTTGGATGGAGGTTCAGATACAACTGGTTCATAAACAGGTGGTTCAGAAACAACTGGACCAGATGCAACTGGATTAGATTGAATGGGTTCAGATGCAGTTGATTGTTGAATTTCTGGTGATTATTGTGTTGTAGGTTGTTCTGTTGGTTTTGTGATAGGTGTTGGAATTTGGTTTGCTGGTGTTGTTGTTGTTGGTTCAGATGGTGGAGTAACAGAAGTTTTTAATGGAGTAGTGGAAATAGGATCAGATGATTTTTGTGGGGAAGGAATTTTTGATGGTTTAGATTTTTGGGATGGAGCAGGAATAGATTGTTTTTAGTGGGAGGAGGTTTAGGATAGAACTAAATGTTGATTTATTTATAACAATTTTAGAGAAAGAAGATACAAATGATTTAGTACCTTTAGTCTTGATACGTTTGGTGGGAACTGAGGGAACTTCTCCAGAAGCTTTTCTCTTGATCTGCTTCTGTGGCTTGTCAGCAACTTTTGGCTTCTTCAGAGCAGCAACTTCTTCTGCCTCTGATTGACTTCTTTTCCTTGTGTTCTCATTATATACATCTGGCATTGGTTCTCTTGCTCTTTTCAGAATATCTGCAGGAATAGGCGTTCCATCTGCTTTGCATGAATCAATATACGTAACAATGATATCCCTTGGTTCTTCAGCACCGAAAAGTGGAAAATTGTCAACATGAATTCTCTTCTGACTGATTTCAGAAATATTCAACTTCTTGGGTGAAGCTGTGAGTTCATCTACAATCTTTAGTCTCTGAAGACTCTTTGCATTTAGTGGTTTTCCAACAATGGATTCAATTTCATCCTTAACTCCAGCTTCATACAGAGCAGTTACCAGACCATTCTCTGTCAGAATGTCTGAAATCAATCTTCCAAAGGGAATCCATGTCCTGATCTTCTGTCCCTTATCCTTTATAGATTCCCTTGAAGCATTGATATGGTTCCACAGATGCATAAATAGGATTTAAGGAAGATCTACCTTTTTACTCTGACTCAAACAGTACATGAAGTAGAGTTGTTCATTATTTACATAATTTGGAGAATTGGTAGATTTTCTGTGATGGATGCATCCCAGAAAAATCTTTGCCCATATTTTACAATCAGGCTTCAGATCCTTAAATTTGTTAGAGGCCTGTCCAGATGTAATGACTTCCTCATAAACTTCTTCCATGTCCACACGCCCAGCTGGCAGATGACATACTCCATCAGTCTCCTCATACCCTATGAGTTTCCTGATGAGATCTTCAGTTATGATGATCTTCTTTCCCAGAACAGAAGATAAAATGAATTTTGGATAAACAGAAGCATGTATCCAGAATTCCTTCACCAGATGAGGGTAAACTGGTCCAAACAATCTGTCAAAATATTTAACCCAGCCTTGTGCATCAATTATAGAACGAAATTCAAACCCATTTTAAGCTAACGAATCAAATTCCACCATTGATTCACAGAGAACTTCAAGTTTGTCCACAGGGGTTAACAATGTCCTCTTAGGTACAGTGAATGGAGTCACACCCATATTTGCTGACGTAACTGCAGCCATAGTTGATTGAAATTGAGCTGCTGTAGAAGATGAGGTTGCCATTGAAGAAGATGAAGATGATTCTGATGAAGGTTTAGGGTTTTTGTGAAGAGAGAAGAGAAGACAGAAATGCATAAAATTGTTTGTGAAGTGAAAAGTGTGAAATTGGTGTGAAATGTGGTATTTATAGAGAAAGCAATTAGGTCAATCAACAGACACAAGCACGTTTTCACATAGCATTAAATGACAATTAATGAAAGAGAATAAAAATCATTTCAAACATTAATTGATTCTGACAAATTGGGGGGAAAATCAAGATTTCCACTATTCAAACTATACCTCAAATGTCTCTTCAGTAGTGTACACGCTATCTTTTCAGATTTAGAGTGACACGTGTGTCGCTACTGCGAAAATTGGTGTCGGCTAAACAGAAGAGTCGCCACCGTGTGTTATTCATCCCACAAGAGGGAAAGGAAATGCTCGAAGTAAACCTAACGCAAAGACGGGAAAGGAATGGTCATCGCAACCAAATCCTAGATTCGGGAGTCAGTTATGCAAGGGGAAGGTATTAGCACCCGTCACGTCCGTCGTACTCGACGGGATCCACGCTTGTTTGGTTTGTCTAAAGGATGAAAAACAATCTATCTACGGCTGCTAAATCTAAACGGAAAGAAACTGACTCGATAGAGCATCACACTCTATGCCTACGTATTCTCAAGAGAGAAAGTCAGAGTCATCGTAGTTCGGGAAACTACAGGGAATTGGCTCGCCAAGACTTCGCGTCTTGTGCCTACGTACTTCCACACAGTGTGAAAGATCAGAGCTTACATAGTTCGGGCTAACTACGGCTAGACAGGGTGTTCTCAATCACACAGGAGTGAGATATTAAGTTGGTTTTAGAGGTACGGGAACCCACGGGAACTAGAACTCCGGTCTGGTCTCAAATGCGCAACGGCAAGAGAAAAGGGAAACATCAGTCGTCAGCAGGAAAGTCTCGATCGCACGGCAGCAAGAGAACAGAGAGGTTAGTTGTTAGTATGCTCGCTAGGACATCGCATCCTATGCCTACATATTCTCATTCGATATGAGAAATCAGAGCAGCTGTAGTTCAGCCTACTACAGCTAAAACAGGGAACGAAGGGAAAAGGGAGCTCGCTAGGATATCGCATCCTATGCCTACGTACTCTCGTCTAGAATGAGAGATCAGAGCAAACGTAGTTCGACGGGAAAACGAGTCTCGATTGCACGGGGGCAAGAGAAGGGGTCTCGATCGCCTGAACGCGAGAGAAAAGGCGTTTCGATCGCACGGGGCGAGAACAAAGAGGAAGCAGGCCTACGCCTAAACGGGAAGGAACTCGGGACACACACGCAAGAACCTAAGACGTAGGAGCGAATGCGTCACATGGTATCCTAAGGGTACCATACTAGACATCCTAGATGATTGAGAAGTAACTCCTCAACTGTCATTTTCTTCGTATCTAACGACGCAGCCCACAACACTCGACGGTTGCCTGAAGACTTGAATAAGATGATGATGATGAATGAAGTGGCTCCATTGGCTCCTGACATGCGCGCAAGCTCCATTCCAATCTTCTCCTCTCTGGATCTTTGATGATGACGCTCGAATCAGAACCAATGTAACGCTTAGACCGTCATGGTTTGACTTATACGAGAAGTCGAACTTTAAGAGGTAGCGTATTAATATCCGTGTCAAAGACAAGATAGAGAAATGATATTGAAAATCATTCTCCAATTGAATCGTGTCACACGGCCAGCCAATAATAAAATCGAGAATAAAATCGGATAGAAAAGAAAATAGGAGAGAAATCCAACACAAAATAAAAGTATACTCCTAAAATACGGCAATTAAATTCTCCTAAGGGAACTATATCCTAAAAAGAATTAAATCTATAAATCTCCTTAACCAGAAATTAACTAAATCCTAAATTCTCTTAAAAGAAAATTAAACTAATTTCCTAAATGAAAATATTATCTAAAACTATAATATTCTAAGGAATTAAGATATTCTGAACAATATTAAACTATCCTAAAAAATCACAATTAAAAAAATACAATACAAAGTATTAAGAAAAAATAAAATGCAGGGAGGGGGTTTAGTGATACAGGGGATGTTACAATTGGTAAAAACAACAATAACAGGCCCAGCCCAACAAAAAACTCACAAAAACGGGGAGGGGGTGCGTACAGAAAAAATAGGAGGTGTGCGAACCAAAAACAATGGGCCTTTGAAGCTCAATCCCCCCACACAACCATCTCTCTCTCGTTCACTCTCAGAACCCTAACACCGTTCACACATTTGCGCCGCTCCTCACACTATCTCCCTTCCTCTCTCTCATTCAACTCTCTCGCCTCCGTCTCCGACCTTCTTCACTTGACTAAAACAAACTGTACTTCCTTCCATTCACCTCCTTCACCTGCTAATCAAACAAACAAGCCAACAAGATCCAACCAATCACAGTTACAGTTTTCATTGTAGATCCAGAAAGAAAGCAAAGAAAATCATGAGTTGAAATAGATTGAAGATCTATTGATGAAGATCTGTGAACAGAAAATCGGTGCTGAAAACTTTGAAGATCCAGAAAGGATGAACATGAAGAAGATTGACGGAATCTTCTTGAACGGTTCGTTTGAAGACCCTGAAGAAACTCAAAGGCGATGAAGATTCGCTGATGATTTCATATCTGATGATGAACAGTTACGATGAATCTTTGAAGAACATGTCAAGATATTGAAGATATGGAAACGGCGTTGCATCTTGAAGAAGTTGACGAACCATATCTGATGATAAACGATGAAACGATTGACGAATAGAAGATGAGTTTCTTGGCAAACCTCAGAAAGATCTCGATGGTGAACTTCGGAGATCTGGAAATCTCATGATGAAGATGACGATTCTAAATGTTGAACTGACGATGAACTGCTTGACGATGACGATCTGGCAAATTATTGAGGAGAGTTCTTGAAAATGATCTGGACGTTTGAGTTCTTCTGGATATTCGATTGAAGAAAGTGATGAAGTTGATGACGAACACCTGAAGATGTTCATTGGAGATCGGTGATGTTCTTCAACATTCTTGAGGATTTTCTGGAAAAAGATGGACAAGATGAAGGAATTGGAAAACATTGATGAAGTTTCTGGCGACCAGACAGAGGTTCCGGTGAAAACTACTTTTTCCGGCGACAGTTAGGGTTTTAGATGATGGTTACCGGCGAGTTGAATGAAGTTTCCGGCAGAGTTCCGCCGGTTTGATTTCTCCGGTGATGAATTCCGGTGTTTGCATGCCGGTCAGTGAGGTCTCCGGCGAGATGGTAGTGGATGGTGAGTTGGCACGCATGCAAGCAAGGGTGAGGGAGGAAGGGACGCGTGGAGAGAGAGAGAGCATGCAGAGAGAGAGGTGTGGACAAGTGGCAGTGTGTGGTGAGTGGAAAGAATGAGGTGGCCAAAGAGAAAGAGAACGTGTGGCAGCTCTTATACCTGACATGTGGCGAGAATTGGGCCCCCAAACTTTGACATCTGGCCCACACGAAAGTTGGACTCAATGGACTTAATTAACTGATTAACTAAACAATCAATGAACTAAACGGATGATTAAAACCTGCATTAAAATCTACCCTAATCAATTAACTAATTAAATGGCTAATGACTCAATTAATACGAAAACTAATACTACCAATTTAATAAAAGCTGACCCTAATTAATATTGATTAAACTAATCTAATTAAAGCTACTCAATTAATCCTAATTAACAAAGACAATTAACCCTAATCAATTAATGTCCTAATTAAAACTAAAAATCAATTAATATTCTAAAATCTATTTGAAATCTATTTAATAAAACCTAAAATCTATACTATTCTATTATACTATTTAAATTTATATTAAAATCTTCTAAAAATCTATTTAATTTCTAGAACTATATTGAAAATTTATTAAAACTATACTATTCTATTTAAAGTCTATTAAAACTATAAAAGAAATATTAAAAAACCTATTTAATATCTAAAAACTCAAGTAAATCCATTAAAAAAATCTATTTAAAATCCATTAAAAATCTAGAAAATAAAGAGAAAATTCTAAAAATGCCAGGAAGCCGATTAAATCGATTAGAGAACAAATACGCAACCATAACGAAATAGACGGTAAAAGCCGGGCACCGAGATGGCCTGAAAACACAGGGAACGAGCACCAATTCTCAAAATAAATCCTCGTATTGGCCTGAAATGCCTGAAGCGCCAGGGGAGGCCGTAATCCCGATAAAGTCAATTTGACTGAAAAAATGCAATGTATGGGGTATGCGAATGCGAATGCAAAATGCGTCGAAACATAAACCAGATGTGGGAACCGGTTGGTCAAATTTTGGGGTGCAACAACGTGTTTGCTTGCATGTGCTTCTGAATTCTTTTGAGAAATGAAACGTTAGCCAATGTTCAGATCCTCTAAGATTGGTTAGTTCACATACACACAGATTAACATAATAGATCAAATAAATTACAAATAAAATACTTCAGAATTTTAAACATTTTGCATCTGAGAATTTGCTTCTGACAAATATCATTCTGGACAAAAATCCATACCAATACTTTTCAGAATAAATTTAAACCTATCTTCAGCAAGGGGTTTTGTGAAAATATCTGCCCATTGATAATCTGTATCAACAAAGGCTAAGTTTATAATTCCCTTCTGAACATAGTCTCTGATGAAATGATGTTTAATTTCTATATGTTTTGCCTTAGAGTGTAAAATAGGGTTTTTAGACAAACATATAGCAGAAGTATTATCACAGAAAATAGAAATATTACTTTCAAAAATCTGATAGTCTTCTAGCTGACTTTTCATCCAGAGCATCTGTGTGCTACATCCAGCAGCAGCAATATATTCTGCCTCTGTAGTTGAGAGTGCAATTGTGGGTTGCTTCTTGTTGTACCAAGAGATTAGATTTCTTCCTAGAAATTGACAACTTCCAGAAGTACTTTTTCTTTCCACTCTGTCTCCAGCGTAATCAGCATCACAGAATCCAACTAATTTGAAATCATCAGATTTTCTGTAACACAAACCCACATTAGAAGTACCTTTCAGATACCTTAGAATCCTCTTAACAACTATTAAGTGTGATTCTCTAGGATCTGATTGGAATCTTGCACACAAGCATACACTAAACAAAATGTCAGGTCTAGAAGCAGTTAAGTAGAGAAGAGATCCTATCATACCTCTGTAGAGTTTCTGATCTACTTTCTTACTTACCTCTTCCTTACCTAGTGTACTAGTTAGATGCATGGGAGTCTTTGCCATCTTACTATCAGTCATGTTAAACTTCTTCAGAAGCTCTTTAACATATTTGGTCTGATGAATGTAAGTGCAGTCTGGAGTTTGGTTGACTTGAATTCCCAGAAAGAATCTCAGTTCTCCCATCATGCTCATCTCAAATTCTTCCTGCATACATTGAGCAAACTCCTTTCCCAGCATAACATTGGTAGATCCAAATATAATATCATCTACATATATTTGACAAATTAAAAGATCTTTCTTAAATGTTTTACAAAAGAGTGTTGTGTCCACTTTGCCTCTGATGAACTTTTTCTCCAGAAGAAAATTGCTTAATCTCTCATACCAAGCTCTGGGAGCTTGTTTTAAGCCATAAAGATATTTCTTTAGTTTGAAAACATGTTCTGGAAATTTTTCACTTTCAAAACCAGGAGGTTGATGAACATAAACTTCTTCTTCTATAATACCATTTAGAAAGGCACTTTTAACATCCATCTGATATAGAGTGATGTTATTCTGTGCAGCAAAAGAAATGAGTAAACGAATAGACTCTAACCTTGCTACAGGAGCATAAGTCTCTGTATAATCAATTGCTTCTTGCTGACTATAACCTTGAGCAACAAGCCTTGCCTTATTTCTTTCAACTTCTCCTTTCTCATTAAGCTTGTTTTTGAAGACTCATTTAGTTCCAATTATGTTGAATCCTTTTGGTCTTGGAACTAAGTCCCATACATCATTTCTTGTGAATTGATTGAGCTCTTCTTGCATGGCAATAATCCAGTCATTGTCTTGCAGAGCTTCATCCACAGAAGTTGGTTCAATAACTGACACCAACCCAAATAATGATGCTTCAGAAGATCTGAGGAAGGATCTTGTTCTAATGGGGTCATCCTTCTTTCCAATGATCACATCCTCTGGGTGAGAGGCCTTGATTCTGGAAGATGATCCTCTAACAGTTGATTCTTCAGAAATGTTCAAGTTGTTCATCTGAGAAGCTAAAGGAATTTCATCTGGCGTTGCTTCAGGTTCCTTCACTTGAGCTTTGTCTGCCTCTGAGCCTTCAGAATCTGTGAGAATTACTTCTCTATCTGCAGAACTTTCAAACTGCTTTGGCTTTTCAATGCCAAGCTTATCATCAAATCTAACATGAATAGATTCTTCCACAATCTGTGTTTCAGTATTGTATACTCTGTAGCCTTTAGAGCGTTCAGAATACCCAAGCATGAAACACTTTTGTGCCTTAGAATCAAACTTGCTAAGATTCTCTTTAGTATTCAGCATATAACAAATGTGAAGGCAAAGTATCTACCAACACAAGCGTGCCTCTGGTTTTTGATGATGACAACTTGCTAAGAGATATCCTTCTTTCGTTTAAATCATTCACGCTACTTATGATTCAATTTTTACAATGACGTAATGCACAAAAAGCTGTAGAAATTTATGTTTTTGCAGATTTTTGAACCATGAGCCGACCATACCGTCAGCACACAGTTTCATTCAGTTCACGGGTCAGCGCATGAAGGTCATGCGTCGACCGTTAACTTGGCGCATGCAGGTTTAAGAATCAGACGGCTCAGCGCATGAAGATCATGCGTCGACCGCTGACTCGGCGCATGACAGTTTGAGTGTCACACGGCTCAGCGCACGCCGACCCTATGGTCGACCGTTCGCGCGCAGAAACAGAAATTCTGCTATGTTTCATTGATCTGTCAACTGTCTGTTTTGTATATTACTATAAATAGCTGTCTTTTCAATTTTAACAACGAACATTTTTGAAAGCATTGTGAGAAAGTGTTCAGGTCAAGAAACGTGAAAGAGGTGCATCAGTGTTCTTCATCTTCATCGTTCAATCAACTCACAAATCCTCAAATTACAGATAATCAATTTTTTGCTGCGGTTTGTGGTTTGCTCGACGGTGATAAGGTTCGAACGCGTGATTGAAGATCCGGTTCGAGTGGAAGCTGGTGCAGGTGTTTCTTGGGAGAAAACCTTTGAGGTTTTACCTATCAAGACTACAGGTTTTGAAGGCTTTTGTTACGGAATCGTCGGTTCAACAATCAAGCGAGTGCGAAGGTGATTGATTAGCGGAAGGTTGATCAATCTAGTAGCTAGGGCGTTGAAAGGTTGAAGACGTTCCGGGTTCAATTTGGGTGTGTCTAAGATCAGCCGTGCCGAAGGTTTGATCAACGGAAGAGTTGTCAATAAGGTGGCTGCAATCGGAGGTCATTCACATCAAATTGGAGGACTTGATTCATCTTGAATCAAGGGGCAAGAAGTGGTAGAAATTATCAGCAACATTAAGATTGTTTGTATCAATTGTCTATCGATTCTTGTGTATAACTGTTCTACCAAACAGGTGATATCTATTCAATACATATCTCAATTCTCATTGTAGAATTGAGGGCAGACGTACCCCAACGCGAGGACGACTGGGGGAACTGCCTCATCAAATCTTGTGTTCCTTTATTTTCTGCATTTTCAATTACAGCTTAAAAATTAAGTGATTCTAGAATAAGTGATTTTGTCAAATTGTAGTATTGATTGAGTGAGTTGGTGAAACACTGTTTTTTAACTACTAAGTACAATAGAAATACTGTACTAAGGCTTTTTCAATCACTCATTCAACACAAATATCATTTAAGGTATTTGTGCACACCAACTGTTCGACAAAAGTGCTGAACTAAAATTGCCTTAATTTTGCTGCTAGTTTTGGTGTAATTTTTGATCATTGGAATAAGGAAATAGTACGAGTGAATCACATCTGAGTTTTGCATAAAAGTGTGTAGTGATTTACTATCCGTTATCGTCTTAAATTCATCTGCTTGACGCATATCCGGCTCTCCAATAGTTGTTCGTTTTAGACTATATTTTCCAAGGCCGCTTCCGCATTTGAAAACAATTTTGAAAACCAATTTTATTGGTAGCGCCACTCAAATTTTTAAAAGGGATCTATTCAACCCCCCCTTCTAGATCCGTGCCTTAGTCTAACAAGTGGTATCACGAGCTCCGGTTCTCCGGTGCTTCAAATACAACATTGATAGAATAATGGCTAACGAACCAAAAGGGGCGTACAATAGAGCTCCCGTTTTTAACGGTGAAAATTATAGCTATTGGAAAGACTGTATGCGGGTGCACATTAATTCCATAGATAGAAAGATATGGAACGTTATTCTCAATGGTCCGATTGAAATAACCATGACAAATGAGAATAACGAAGTTGTGCCAAAGCCCGAAGCACAATGGACCGACGACGATGAGCGAAAGTATAATTACGATTGGAAAGCTAAGAACATTCTAATCTCCTCATTAGGTGTAGATGAATACTACCGTGTATCCCATTGCCCTACGGCTAAGACTATGTGGGATGCACTACAAATTGCCCATGAGGGGACAAACGATGTTAAGTTGGCTCGAATCAACACTCTTATACAAGAGTTTGATCTCTTTTTCATGGAGCAAGGGGAAACCATTGCTGACATGCAAAAGAGATTTACTCATCTCATAAACAGATTACATTCACTAGGAAGACCTATTTCCAATGATCTTGCTACTAATAAAGTTTTGAGATGTCTTAGCAGGGAATGGCAGCCGAAAGTGACCGCCATCAAAGAGGCAAATGATCTTACGGTATTAGACCTGACTACATTGTTTGGCAAACTACAAGAGCATGAACAGGTACTCTTGAGTCTTGACCAACATGAAAGGAAAGAAAAGAAGGACAAAGTAAAGATGAGTGAAAAGAAGTCCATAGCTCTTAAGGCTTCTTCCTCGAAGTCTAAAGCAAAAGAGCAAAGTGATTATTCTTCAAGCGACGACGAAGAAGAAGACATAAATGAGGACATGGGGCTGTTCGTTAAACGGTATAACCGGTACGTGAGAAAGAACGGCATCCAACATTCGGAGAAGAACCTGGTAAATTTCCGAAGGCAATCAAGGTTCTCCAAAGATGACAATCAAAAAGGCAAAAAGACTAGAGGAACGTGCTATAAATGTGGAAAGCCCGGTCACTACAAACCGGACTGTCCAATGAACAACAAGGGAAAAGAAAAGGAACAATCGAAGTCACATAAGAGAGCATCAAAGCCTAGGAGGGCGTACATCGCGTGGGAAAGCGACAGTGATTCTTCCTCCTCTAATGAAAGCTCTAGTGATGAAGAAGAGTCCGTGAATCTATGTCTCTCCGCAAATCAGAAAAAGAAAAAGAAACAGGTACGTCACTCTAGATATAATATGTCATCTAATATGTCTCATTCCGAATTACAAACCGCATTCGATGTTTTACACAAGGAAGCAACTGAAGCCTTTAAGAAACTTGCTTCTAATAGAAGAATTTTTACATATTTAGAGCACAAAGTCTTAGAGTCCGAAAAGAAATTAGAGGACCTTAAGGCTTCCATTGTGAAAGATAATGAATCGGATTGTAAGGACAATAGTAATCCTTTCAACTTTGGTTGTGATACTTGTCATATTTGGCAAGGTGAGGTTAGAAACCTTAAGGCCAAATTAGACAAGGCACTTGAACCTAAAATTACATTTGCAATCGATAAAAAGGGTTTTAGAAAAAGTATGATAAACCCATATCAAAAATATGCATATGTAATTAGGGATCAAGCAAGTGAAAGTGATTCTAATGTCGACTTTGTATGCTTTTACTGTTGCAAGAAAGGCCACTCCATTGGTAAATGTCGATTTAGGAGATTTCTTGTTCCTAAAGGCATCTACCAATGGTTGCCCAAACGCAACCGTCTTGTCGCTAACCTATTAGGACCCAATATGCCATTGGGTACCTCCCTTTTCTAAGTTATATTTTGACAGGTGAAATGTGTCGAGTCCACCGAGAGAAGATGGGTTCTTGATAGTGGGTGCTCAAGGCACATGTCTGGAGACATATCCTTATTCATAGACTTCGTGGCTAAGAAGAAAGGGTATGTAACATACGGTGATAACAACCGCGGAGCGATACTAGGTAAAGGTAGTATAGGTAATCCCTCCTCTACTACAATTTCCGATGTGTTGCTTGTCGAAAACCTTAAACATAATCTCCTTAGCATTAGCCAATTATGCGACAAAGGTTACAATGTTTCCTTTTCAAAAGATTGCTGCAAAATTGTGCATGAAAGTGATAAGAAGAATGTGTTTATTGGTTTTAGAGTAAACAATGTGTATATGCTTGACTTGAATGTGGTATCCCCAACAAGCGATCAATGTCTCATATCTATGAGTGAAGACTCATGGCTATGGCATAGGCGCTTAGCGCATGTCAACTTTGACTTACTCAATAAGATTGTCTCAAAAGATCTAGTACTAGGACTTCCCAAAATTAAGTTCACCAAGGATCACCTTTGTGATGCTTGTCAAAAAGGAAAACAAACGAGGATCTCCTTTAAATCCAAAAAGATTATTTCAACAACGAGACCTCTTGAACTACTTCATATGGACTTGTTTGGGCCGTCTAGGATCAAAAGTCTAGGAGGAAACTATTACGGATTCGTAATAGTGGACGACTTTTCTAGGTTCTGTTGGACCATCTTCTTAGTGAGTAAAAGTGACACGTTTGCCGCTTTTGAGAGATTTGCCAAGCTCTCCCAAAATAAGTTAAATACAAACATTGTGTCAATAAGAAGTGACCACGGAGGTGAATTTGAAAATCATTTATTTGAAGAATATTGCGGTAACCATGGCATCGATCATAACTTCTCGGCTCCACGAACTCCTCAACAAAATGGGGTTGTGGAGCGTAAAAACAGAATTTTAGAAGAATTGGGAAGAACAATGATTAATGATAGTGGTTTACCAAAATACTTTTGGGCCGACGCCATTAGTACGGCATGTTATGTTTTGAATAGGGTACTCATCCGCCCCATTCTAAACAAAACTCCGTATGAACTTTTAAAAGGGCGAAAGCCTAATGTTTCTCACCTTCATGTTTTTGGATGCAAGTGCTTTGTATTAAACAATGGAAAGGAAAACTTGGGCAAGTTTGATTCAAAAGCCGATGAAGGCATTTTTCTAGGGTACTCGCAATCAAGTAAAGCATATAGGATTTATAATAAAAGATTACTAGCTGTTGAAGAGTCTGTGCACGTTACGTTTGATGAGTCCTATCCGAGAAATGTCGGAAAGGATAGTGTTGTTCATGGTGCAGGTACATCCACAGAAGACATACTCAAAGGTGGCGAAACGGGGATTGATCAACCCGATAGAGTCAAAATTGAGGAGGATAAGGATGCACACCATGAGGTAACTGAGGAAGCTCATCCGCCTACAAACGATGATCTCCCTCAAGCTTGGAAGTCGTGTAAAGATCATCCAATTGACAATATTCTCGGAGACATCACAAAGGGAGTCACCACTCGATCTAAGCTAAGTAACTTTTGTTATCACTTCGCTTTCGTTTCACAAATAGAGCCTAAAAACCCCAAAGAGGCCCTACTCGATGAGCACTGGTTTTTATCGATGCAAGAGGAACTAAATCAGTTTAAAAGAAACGAGGTATGGGACCTTGTCCCTCCTCCGCGAGGCCATCGAGTAATCGGCACCCGATGGGTGTTTAGGAACAAGTTGGACGAAAACGGGGTAATAACCCGTAATAAAGCGAGATTGGTCGCTCAAGGGTATAACCAAGAGGAAGGCATCGACTATGAGGAAACTTATGCGCCGGTTGCCCGACTCGAGGCTATACGCCTTTTACTCGCCTTTGCATGTGCAAAGGATTTTAAGTTATTTCAAATGGATGTTAAAAGTGCGTTCCTTAACGGTCACATAAATGAAGAAGTATATGTGTCTCAACCTCCCGGTTTTGAATCTCATGAATACCCTGAACATGTTTACAAGTTAAAAAGAGCTTTATATGGTCTCAAACAAGCTCCTAGAGCTTGGTATGAGCGACTAAGTAAGTTTTTACTTAATCAGGGGTACTCACGAGGAAAGGTTGACACTACACTCTTCATTAAACGTCAAGGAAAGCACTTGATTTTGGTGCAAATCTATGTTGACGATATTATATTTGGATCCACTAACATGAATCTCGTGAGAGAGTTTTCTGACCTCATGCAGGGCGAATTCGAGATGAGTATGATGGGGGAGCTCACATACTTCCTCGGCCTGCAAATTAAACAACTCCAAGAAGGGACATTCGTGAGCCAAACAAAATATTGTCTGGACTTGATCAAGAGATTTGACATGGCAAAATCCAAGGCCATAGACACCCCAATGCCTACATGCGTAAATTTGGATAAAGATGAAAATGGCAAGGACGTAGAGGTAAAACGATATAGAGGTATGATTGGTTCACTTCTCTATCTTACTGCGTCACGTCCTGATATTATGTTTAGTGTGTGCATGTGTGCACGATACCAATCATGTCCCAAAGAATCCCACCTAAAAGCTGTTAAACGAATTCTTCGATACCTGTCAGGTACCCCGAAGTATGGATTGTGGTATTCTAAGGGTAGTGATTGCTCGTTGGTAGGTTACTCCGATTCCGACTTTGCCGGGTGCAAATCGGATAGGAAAAGCACTAGTGGTACATGTCATTTGTTTTCAAACTCCTTGGTTAGTTGGCATAGCAAGAAACAAGTTTCAGTTGCTTTATCAACGGCCGAGGCGGAATACGTTGCCGCTGGTAGTTGTTGTGCTCAAATTCTGTGGATTAAGCAACAACTACTAGATTTCAATCTTAAACTTGAACGTATTCCTATCCTATGTGACAACACTAGCGCTATTAACCTTACCAAAAATCCCGTATTACACTCTCGCACTAAACATATAGAAATTCGACACCATTTTCTTAGGGACCATGTTGAGAAAGGTGATGTTGTATTTGAACACGTTGACACTAAAAACCAACTAGCGGACATTTTCACAAAGCCGCTAGCAACGGAACCTTTCTTTCATATCCGCCGAGAACTGGGCATCCTCGACATTTCGGAACGGGAATAATATTTGCTGATGTTATCTTATTTCATTCAAATAATCATGCTGTTGTACTTCTAACAATTTGATATTCGTGTAAGTATAAGTATGTTGTGTATCAAGCAAATCAGGCATCAAGGTGATATTGTTCTTTCTCTCTCTCTTTGTTTGATAATCCTGTTGATCTCAAATCATATCGCTTATACTACGCTAAATTTGTATGACATCTACTGCATATGTATATAGATATTTTTTTCTTATATGTCATGACATCATTTTTGCATAGCATGTACCTCTGAATATGGTAAAATACAAAAATCTGCTGTTTGTTGCATATTGAGTCGACCATTACTATATTACAAGCCGGATGTATGAACTAAGAGACTCCAAGCGAGGCACCGCGCTCGCCTATGGCTCATTCATTCAGGAAGCTTTAAACTCTGCAGGTATCAATTACCCGTCTTTTCCGTATACTCCAATTTCTTCCGATAAAGAGTTCAGTTCAAAGGTCTTTGCTATGATGGGATATGTGTGGGATCAGTCGCTCAAAAAGTACAGATTTTATCGGCGCTCAACCATGGCTGCAGCTGCCTCCTCGAGTGAAGAAAGTGCTGATGAGTCAGAGGGTGGAGAAGATGAAGAAGCAGAAGGAAGCTCAAGTGAAGATGAAGACAATCAAGGTGACAATGCAGGAGAGGCACAAGAAACCGCTGATGAGACTCAGCTGGACCACGATATTAATGAAGGTCATCAACCATACGTGCCTTCTGAAAACTATCAACAAACATATCAAGATGACAATCAACACAATAACTGGTCTGCCTACTCAAACCAACAGGAAAATGAGGATGAGGAGAATATCCAAGGCTGGGGTGAATGGCAATACACCGGGTGGACCACCCTTGGCAAATTCTATCAGCCGTATCAACCAAGCACTGCAGACCCACCTTCTCCTCAACAACCGTCAAACAATTCGGAGATTTTAGAAATGATGCAGTCGATGCAGTTGGAACAGCGAAATTTTATGACCAATATGCAGGAACAACAGCAAAAATTCATGAGGGATCAAAATGAAAGAATGGCACAAATTCGTTCTGAACTGCATAACCAAAATGAACGGATCAGTGGAATGTCGACTCAGCTGGACGCTCGATTCGAGACTCTAACTCACTGTCATCAAGCTGAAGAGCGCGCCATTGTCGACAGTCTTGACTTTTTGAATAACATCACAGAAGAATTTACTGATCTAGCTCATCCCCAACGCCATCCTCATTACTATGACAGGCGTGGTCGTGGTCGCGGACGTGGACGGGGCTATTAGCATGCGCTCATATGTCATTTGTTGTTTCCTGTTTTGGCTTGCATTCATTTTGTTTGTTGTGTTTTGCTTTTCTGCCCAAACTCACTATGATTGTTGCTTACTTCTATGTTGCTATCATGACATTTTTGTGGTTCTGTAATCTATTAACTGTTATCTCCATCGTATGTATAACTGTTGTTTACTTCTCATCTGTTGGTATCTCATTTATGCATGATTCAATGTGTTGTTATTGTATCACGAGTTTACCTCTTTTTGATGTTGTCAAAGGGGGAGAACCGAGCAGTAGATAGACGATGATTACGACCGCTATAATTGTAAAAGAAAGGGGGAGCATACCTATACCTATCACGTGTTGCGTAACAGTAGGTTGCCATCATCAAAAAGGGGGAGAATGTGAAGGCAAAGTATCTACCAACACAAGCGTGCCTCTGGTTTTTGATGATGACAACTTGCTAAGAGATATCCTTCTTTCGTTTAAATCATTCACGCTACTTATGATTCAATTTTTACAATGACGTAATGCACAAAAAGCTGTAGAAATTTATGTTTTTGCAGATTTTTGAACCATGAGCCGACCATACCGTCAGCACACAGTTTCATTCAGTTCACGGGTCAGCGCATGAAGGTCATGCGTCGACCGTTAACTTGGCGCATGCAGGTTTAAGAATCAGACGGCTCAGCGCATGAAGATCATGCGTCGACCGCTGACTCGGCGCATGACAGTTTGAGTGTCACACGGCTCAGCGCACGCCGACCCTATGGTCGACCGTTCGCGCGCAGAAACAGAAATTCTGCTATGTTTCATTGATCTGTCAACTGTCTGTTTTGTATATTACTATAAATAGCTGTCTTTTCAATTTTAACAACGAACATTTTTGAAAGCATTGTGAGAAAGTGTTCAGGTCAAGAAACGTGAAAGAGGTGCATCAGTGTTCTTCATCTTCATCGTTCAATCAACTCACAAATCCTCAAATTACAGATAATCAATTTTTTGCTGCGGTTTGTGGTTTGCTCGACGGTGATAAGGTTCGAACGCGTGATTGAAGATCCGGTTCGAGTGGAAGCTGGTGCAGGTGTTTCTTGGGAGAAAACCTTTGAGGTTTTACCTATCAAGACTACAGGTTTTGAAGGCTTTTGTTACGGAATCGTCGGTTCAACAATCAAGCGAGTGCGAAGGTGATTGATTAGCGGAAGGTTGATCAATCTAGTAGCTAGGGCGTTGAAAGGTTGAAGACGTTCCGGGTTCAATTTGGGTGTGTCTAAGATCAGCCGTGCCGAAGGTTTGATCAACGGAAGAGTTGTCAATAAGGTGGCTGCAATCGGAGGTCATTCACATCAAATTGGAGGACTTGATTCATCTTGAATCAAGGGGCAAGAAGTGGTAGAAATTATCAGCAACATTAAGATTGTTTGTATCAATTGTCTATCGATTCTTGTGTATAACTGTTCTACCAAACAGGTGATATCTATTCAATACATATCTCAATTCTCATTGTAGAATTGAGGGCAGACGTACCCCAACGCGAGGACGACTGGGGGAACTGCCTCATCAAATCTTGTGTTCCTTTATTTTCTGCATTTTCAATTACAGCTTAAAAATTAAGTGATTCTAGAATAAGTGATTTTGTCAAATTGTAGTATTGATTGAGTGAGTTGGTGAAACACTGTTTTTTAACTACTAAGTACAATAGAAATACTGTACTAAGGCTTTTTCAATCACTCATTCAACACAAATATCATTTAAGGTATTTGTGCACACCAACTGTTCGACAAAAGTGCTGAACTAAAATTGCCTTAATTTTGCTGCTAGTTTTGGTGTAATTTTTGATCATTGGAATAAGGAAATAGTACGAGTGAATCACATCTGAGTTTTGCATAAAAGTGTGTAGTGATTTACTATCCGTTATCGTCTTAAATTCATCTGCTTGACGCATATCCGGCTCTCCAATAGTTGTTCGTTTTAGACTATATTTTCCAAGGCCGCTTCCGCATTTGAAAACAATTTTGAAAACCAATTTTATTGGTAGCGCCACTCAAATTTTTAAAAGGGATCTATTCAACCCCCCCTTCTAGATCCGTGCCTTAGTCTAACAACAAATACATCCAAAAGGATGAAAATATGAAATGTTGGGCTTTATGTTCCTCCACAATTCATAGGGAGTCTTTTCCAGAAGAGGTCTTACAGATACTCTGTTCTGAATGTAACAGGCTGTGTTAATTGCTTCTGCCCAAAAATGCTTTGCCAAATTAGTCTCGTTGATCATGGTTCTGGCCATTTCTTGTAGAGTTCTATTTTTCCTCTCTACAACTCTATTCTGTTGTGGAGTTCTAGGACAGGAAAAATCATGAGCAATGCCATTTTCATTAAAATATTTTTCAAAATATTTGTTTTCAAATTCACCACCATGATCACTTCTGACTTTAATAATTTTGAAATCTTTTTCATTCTGGACTTGATTGCAGAAGTCAAAGAACACAGAATGTGACTCATCCTTGTGTTTTAGGAACTTTACCCATGTCCATCTGCTGTAATCATCAACAATGACTAATCCATACTTCTTGCCTCTGATGGATGCAGTTTTCACTGGTCCAAATAGATCAATGTGAAGTAATTCTAATGGTCTTGAGGTTGAAACAACATTTTTAGATTTACAGGAAGATTTTGAAAACTTTCCTTTTTGACATGCTTCACAAAGAGCATCTGAGTTGAACTTCAGCTTAGGAAGTCCTCTGACCAGATTGAGTTTATTAATCTGAGATATACGTCTCATATTAATATGCCCCAATCTTCTGTGCCAGACCCATTGCTCATCATTAACAGACAAGAGGCGTTTAACATTTTGAACTTTAAGTTCTGAAAGATTTATTTTGTAAATGTTGTTCTTCCTCTTTCCATTAAATAGGATTGAGCCATCCTTCTGACTAACAGCTTTACAACATTGTTGATTAAAGATTATATCATAACCATTGTCACTTAATTGACTTATGGACAATAGATTATGCTTTAATCCTTCTACAAGAAGAACATTAGATATAGAGGGAAGGTTACTGTTGCACCCCAAAATTTGCCCAACATCTCCTCACCTAGCTTATGCTTCATTTCATTCACATTAACATTATCATTTGCATTTCATTGACATGTATGCAGGAGATTAAGAGGTATGATTACTAATCAAGAGCTATACAAGACTATGAAGCTAGCTAAGAAGGTTATTCAGGTGCTCAAGGGTTGATATCCTTGTCAAAGAAGTTAAAAGATCCTCAGAGAGAGTGATTGAAGCCAAGGGTGGGTGTCTCCTAACTTGAGAGTTGTGGGAAGTCATCAGATGATTCTGAAGCCATGAAGTTAGACTTGAGGTATTGAGGGAGCTTATGACAAGTGTTGAAGATCACTTTGAGGCCTAGACAGGTCATTGTGCAAGATTAAGAAGGCTCAACCATGATTGGTGCAACTAGGGTTTGACTGGGTCAACCCTAAGTCAACTGAGGATTTGAAGAAGGTTGAGACCTAATCCAAGAGCCATGTGATCATGGATTGATAAATTGAGATGTTATAAGGATGATTCCAATGTTAACTCATCATGATTGAAGGGTTTGAGAGGTTTCAAGCTAGGGTTTCTAAGACTTGACAGTGTAAAATCCCCTAGTTTGACCCCTATCTTCAAGACTATTTAACTCAAGATATGATTGTCATCTCATCCTGACCCCAATATGATTGTTGTAGAGCATGATCGTAGCTTTAATTTGAGTACTAGAAGTCCTTGATAGGGTTTATAGAACTCAAGTTATGAGCCAGACAAATTACAAGTCATCTGAGGCATGTGAATTTGGAGCTTGAAAGTTACCCAACTTGCATGACACTTTTGCCCTAGAAGGACGATTCCTATGAACTTTTGGTCAACATGAATGTTATTCCTTATTCTCTTAGATTTCCATAGAGTACTAGAAGTCCATGGTTGGTGTTGCTTCCGCGAAAATAAGGTGCCGGCAAAACAAAAGAGTCGCCACCTTTCGTGATTTATCCCTCAGAGCGGGAAAGGAAACGATCGGAAAAACCTGACGAAAAGGTATAAGACAAGGTCATCGCAACCGTTCTCTGGGTTCGGGAGTCGGTTACGCAAGGGGAAGGTATTAGCACCCCTCACGTCCATCGTACTCGATGGGATCCACGCTTGTTGTGTTTACTGGACGAGTTGGTTTTATCTATCTACCTATCAAGGCTGGCTTAAAAAGAAAATAAACTGACTCGGCAAAGCGTCGCGTTTTATGCCTACGTATTCTCATCAGAGAATGAGAAATCAGAGTCAACGTAGTTCGTCTAACTACGGATTACGGGGAAGGTGGCTCGCCAATACATCAGTATTGTGCCTACGTACTCTCAACAGGTATGAGAGATCAGAGCTTACGTAGTTCGGGATTATACGGATTATGGGGATTCAGATTCATCTGTTTTTTCGAGTAGGGTTAACAAACAGTTCCAGCAGTTTGGCGTACGCAGCTCGACCCTTGGAGACTTAAACGTTACCGTTTGCGGTAGAACTGGGAGATAACGAGACTCTTTTCTTCAGAAAAGTTTCCTTTGAATTACGGGCCCACGGGGAAAAAAAAGTTTGAAGTTTGTTTTCTGTCTTTTATGGAAGAACTGTCTTTTATGGTTGTTTGCAACTAGTATCGCACTAGAGACTATGACCTGAGAGTGAATGCGTTGCATGTCACCCAAAGGGTACCATACTAAACATCCAGATTGTTGAAAAGAAGCTCTCCAACAATCCTTTCTCAGATAACTTAAGGCTCGTAACGTACGACGTCAGTTAACCTTTATTACTGTATTTTAATGTGTTTTGAGATGAGAAGAGAACAGGACAACTACGGGGAGACTATCAAGTCCTAATGTTGTCATGCCAAGGATTCATCCTATGGTTGAGGTTTGAAACAAGGAACTCCTAGAAGTTATCATGCATAGGTTTCAACCTAAAGTTCTAATCATCAATTCCTTATCAAAGGAAATGAGATTCCTAGGGGATCATGTCAATGATAAGCAGAAACAGATAAAGCATCAGCTTAAACAGTAAACAGATATACAGTAAAATGCATGCAATGTAAGTGAGGGAGGAAATGTGTGTGGGGTGTCAGCCTCCACAAGCTCATCTCAACCTCAAGCCAGATATGAATAACTGTAATCATACAGAAGAAATAACATGTTGCCAAGAAAAATAGAAGCAACTGCAATCATACAGAAGAAATAACATACTATCAAGCAAACACAAACCACGTAGGCAAGGGAGCTGGGCTCTACCGAATACCCGCAAGCAAAGCCATACAGTAAAAATACAAGTAGAGGGAGCAACTCAACCTCTAGTGCAATCATGCTCCTAGTTTACATCAGTCTAGATATGGACTTATTCTAATGCATCAAGCAAGTCAAACAAGGCACATCAATACAGAAAAGAAAACAGACAGGAAAAGAAAGCAGATCAACCACCCCTACAGCTTCACAGCACAGCAATCTTCTGACAGCAGCTCAGTTCCCAGACTTCAATCACCCTTCAAGGCTATCCTCCTCAATAACAAGTCTCAACTTGCTCCTCCAAGGTTCTAACACACCAAACATAAGTATCAACTTGTTCCTTCTTTTCCAAGCTTCAGCTCTTCAGTCAATTCCACCCTCAGGCTTCACTCCTAACTACAAGTATCAACTTGACTCCTTCAGGCTCTCAATGCATCAATGTAAGTGTCAATTTACCCTTTATTCCTCAAGCCTCAGCTCTTCACTCAATCTCAATTGGATCTTCTTCACAAGTATCAACTTGCTCTTCTTGCTTCAAGCTTCCTTTGCCTTACCAGTATCAACTTGGTCTTCTTCTCCCACAAGCTTCAGCTTTTCAAGGTAATCTTCAATCACATGGAAGTGTCAACTTCATCCTTCAATCTTCTTCAAGCCAGGAACTCCATCCTCTAACAAGGGAGAAAGATTCATCTATCAAGAGCAAAGGGTGGATGATTGGTAGCAGAGTGAAGACCAAAGGTCACCACTGAGCATCCTGTCATCAGAGAAAGGGACCCTCAAAGGTTCTACTAATTTGTAAAGAGCCACACATCCTACCAAAGGAGGGATGAGGCCTTTACAAAGGTACCTTTCATCATAGGGAAAAATGGAAGTGATCAACATCATCCATGTTTATGAAGAAAGAGAACTATCTAGAAGCTCTGCCTAAAAACCCTAATCTTAACCTAATCAAGACTACACCACAAGAAGGGAAGATCTTCAAATCCAAGCCTCTTCAATCAAACCAATGCATCTTCAACTTGCCTTCATCATCATCCAAGAGCAAGAGAAACAAAACCCTAATCTAAGGGAACTAAAGATGTTAATCTAGTTGAGTTAGTACCTTAGAATCATCTAAAACTAGCACCTAAACTAAAATCAATCAAAAATAGTAAACTATTATATAAATTTCTACAAAAATTCCTAAGGGATCCTAATTCAATTAAGAATGCCTCATATAAAAACCAGGGACTAAATCATCTATTAAGTCCTAAAATTAGGTCCTAAATCCAAAGGTATCAACCATAAACCCTAAAAATGGAGCTTCTAAAGGTTTCAACCTAAAATACCACCTATGTTCATCACAAAATGGTGAGAAAAATCTATGGGGAGCATGCACATCTATGCTAACTACTCACAAAAAATCAATATCAAAATCATCATCACATGATCACACAAAATTCCACAAAATCAAGTATCAAACATGACTATTTTAATATCAATTAAAATGTAAAAATTCCCATAAAATCAGAAAATGCATGAAATAAAAATATTTTTTATTGAAAAAATACAAGACCCTATCATGAATCTAATGCAAAAAGAATGGGGTCAATTGGATTGTTTTTCAATTTTTTATGATTTAATCATGAACCATGTATAAAATGAAGAAATTAAAGAAAATCCAAGAAAAATAATAAATGCACGGTGCAGATAGTAGTAGACATCAGTTCATATCATGGATTGGGCCATCAGGGGGGTGCAGGTATCAACCAATTCACTAAGCCCATAATCAGCAACTAAATGAAACGATGCGTTTCATTAAAACTCAGATCCTTCACAAATTGAAACACACGCGTGGCCGTTGGATCTTCTCTCCAGTCAAAGGTCTTACCCTGATCCAAGGGCTCTAAAGTCATCTTCAACCTTTTGAATCTCTGAACCTCGCGCGCAGCTCCGGCCACCACCGGTGGTGCTCCGGTCATTGTCCCTAACCCTAACTCTCTCTAGGATCCTCCATTGCAAGTGGTCTATACATGAAACTTGTCCCAAATTTCCTCACGAATTCATTCATGCCCTTTATTCTCTCTGAAACCTCAAGATTCTCCATAACCAATTCTCAACCGAAAATGGTAACATCCTTAATTGGTCACTAATTCTCAAATTAACTATCTGAAAACCTTCCTACACCGTTCTACAATGCATCTAACATCCTAATTCGTATTGATTCTACCTAAAACAAGCCAGAGATCAAAGGTTACCAACCTGAAAATTTCGCGTGCACAGAAGTAGCAAGACCTCAAATCAGGCCTTCAAATGATCCAGACTCCTTCAGTGAATCACTTCCAAGCTTCTGTATGCAATAAAACTGATTGAAATGGCCTCTATTCTTGGTACCAACTCTGAGTTGCAGGTGGAAAAATCTGAGCCCAAGAACACCAATCAGTCACGAATTCCTCTTGATTATGATCTGGAATCAATCCCTAGCATCCATGGAAGAGATTGAAATCAAGAAAATGGATGGAAAGTGAGTGAAATGATGTAACTGAATTCAGTTGCAAGCAATGAAATCTCAATCTCAATCTCTGCTCTCCCCTTCAATTATCACCAACCTTTCATCTGAACCTCTTCTACTCAATATATAGAACAGGTGTGGATGATCTAGAACCCTCTAGATCCTTCTAATGAGAAATCCCATCTCTCATGACATGAGAAGTTCACTTATATGCCATGGTGTGCACAACTCTGCAAACAGCTTGAAATCAATCCCATTCCCTTCCAATTTCTCCCCTCATGACATTTTGGAAGTGTTTGGCTTGCAAGGGATCTTGATCATGCCTTGAATTTGAGTTTTGCACATGTTACTTAAGATGTAAGTAACTACTTTTCAAAGCAAGTCCACAAATTACACCTCAACTCAGAAATGTGGCTAAACCAATGTTCTTAAAATGCTTTTTAGAGTCAAAATGACCTATTACATGCCTTGGTTTGGATGTGTAGATCAAAAGTATCAATTTCCAACTTTGGTTCATTTAACTTATACCCTTATTTTAGGTCATTTTTGCAACTTTGAGCTACAAGTATTTCCAATATCTCATGATCCCTTGACTAGCCTTAAAACATCATTTTGAACAAGTTTGATGTTGAACATTTTCCCATTTGAAGCTTGGAAATGGGAGTTATGGCCTTATGGTTGAAATGACCTGTAATCTCCAAATGACCAAAATGCCATTGACTTGTCAAAGCCATAACTTGAGTTCTACAAATCCTATCAAGGACTTCTAGTACTCTATAGAAATATAAGAGGATAAGGAACAACATTCATGTGGACCAAAAGTTCATAGGAATCATCCTTCTATGGAAAAAGTTTGATGCAAGTTGGGTAACTTTCAAGCCCCCAAATTCACATGCCTCAGATGGCCTGTAACTTGTCAAAGTCATAACTTGAGTCCTAAAAATCCTATCAAGGACTTCTAGTACTCAAATTAAATCTAAGAGCATGCTCTACAACATTCATGTTGGGGGAAAGATGAGATGACAATCACATCTTGAGCTACATTTCCTTGGAGACAGGGGTCAAACTAGGGGATTTTACACCGTCAAGCCTTAGAAACCCTAGCTTGAAACTTCTCAAACTCTTCAATCATGATGAGTTAACCTTGAAATAATCCTCATAACATCTCAATGTATCATACCATGATCACATGGCTCTTGAATTAGGTCTCAACCTTCTCCAAATCATCAGTTGACTTAGGGTTGACCTAGCCAAACCCTAATTGCACCACTCATGGATGAGTCTTCTTAATCTTGCACAATGACCTGTCTAGGCCTCAAAGTTATCTTCAACACTTCCCATGAGCTCTCTCAAGACCTCAAGTCCATCTTCATGGCCTCAGAATCATCTGATGGCTTTCCACAACTCTCAAGTCAGGAGGCACACACTCTTGGTTTCAACCATTCTCCCTGAGGATCTTTTAACTTCTCTGACAAGGATATCAACCCTTGAGCATCTGAATAACCTTCTTAGCTAGCTTCAAAGTCTTGTATAGCCCTTGATTGGTAATCATACCTCTTGATCTCCTGCATACATGTCAATGAAATGCAAATGATAATGCTAATGTGAATGAAATGAAACATAAGCTAGGTAAAGAAATGTTGGGCAAATTTTGGGGTGCAACAGTTTAATTTGTAGAACTCAAGTTATGGCTTTGACAAGGCAAGTGTATTTTGGGTATTTGGACATTACAGGTCATTTTGAATCATAAGTCAATTTCACCATCTTGCAAGCCTCAAATGGATTTTTGTTCAACATGAAAGTTGTTCAAAATGATGTGTTTAGCTTGTCTAAGTATCAAGAGTCCATTGATATGGATCATATCAAGCATTGGTGGAAGAAAGTTCATATAAAAGCCATTTTCATGAACTAAGATGAGAAAAATCAAAACAATTGAGAATAACTTGTTTTCAAAGTCAAATTTGTAGTCATTTTGAATGGAATTGATGTTTTAGAGAGATTGGCATTGTTACATTTTTGGTTTGAAGTCCATAACATGGCCATTTGAAAGGTTGATTCACAAATAAGAAACACATCTCACACACTCCATAGGTTGAAATCAAAGGAAACAAACCACATCACTACATCCCACAAGGCTTAAGTGAATAGTTTGGAATGAAATTGGAGTATGAGAAAGGCTTGAAGGTGGATATCAACTTTGGAAATTTGGAAGAAAAGTGAAAATCAAAAACTCATGAATGGGCCTGGTTTGGGCCTCTAATCCATTGAAATAGAATATAAAAAGGATTTAGAACAGAATTGGAAGGTTCTGGTGATCATTTTCATGGAGAAGCCATTGGAGAGAAGTGAAGAAGCAAGCTTGGAATTGAAATTTCGTTTTTGAGAATCAAGAGTTTTCAACCAGAATTGAGCATCAAGAAGCGTTCACCATTGATCACTGAACGTTTCTGCAAGGTTTGGAAGAGAATTGAGGCTTGAATCCACTGCAATCCAAGCTCAAAGACAGGTTTTAAATTCTTGAAATCTCTCTCTGATTATGCGTTTTTAGTGAACTAGAAGCATGCGGTTAGGTTCTATTCATGATCTAGATGGATTTTGGATAGTTAATTGCAACTTTAGAGACAATTTAGGGTTAATTGCATTTTCGGTTGAGATGGTTATTTCACGATTCATGCGTTTTTAGAGTGTATGAGTGGTATGGTTGAGTTCCTGGTGAAATTCTAGTCAAGTTTCATGTAAAGATCGTGGCAAATGGATGTATGTAGAGGAAGTTAGGGTTGTGCAGGGTGACCGGAGATGTCACCGGCGGTGGCCGTGGGCTGCGCGCGAGTGTTGCAGGTTTGAATGAAGAAGATGAAGTATTGACCGTCCGTTCGTGTTGAGACCTTGACTCAGTCTATCCATCCTAGAGCGTATGTTGCGCCACGTATACCCTCCCCTCAACGCAGCGTTTTGATTATCAGAATTTAAAGCTTGTGAATCTTCGCTGGGTGAACCTAACACGCGTGGGTTCGAATCTTGGTGTGTATGCTTTTTCTTTTTCAGTTTGAGAATTGAAGTGAAGATAAGGGATTCAGAGCGTGTGGGCTTTGGCTTCAGTTGCTATCCTCACCCCCATCTCCAGGCCCAACAAGGTTTTTCAAGGCATTTGGTTACTCAACACACCCCCTCCTGGCTTATTTTCTTGGCTGAATTGGCATTCAGATGGGCCTCACGCTCAGTTGCTATGTGCACCCCTATTGTGCTGGACCCAAGCGAAACTAGTTAGATTTAGTTGCTGAATACACCCTCTGTTCATCTTCTCTTTTTATTGTTTTATTATTTTTGTGCATTTCATGTTAGTTTGAAAACAATTTATGAAAAATAGAAAAATAAGTCAATTAATTCTAGATTTTTTCCCCCTGATTCATGATTGAATCTATAATTTGTTTGGATAAAAATATTAGGAAAATCATGCATTTTCAATTTTTATGCCTTTTTTACATTTTATGTGTTAATAAAGTGGCCATGGTTGATACCTCTGTTTGATGATTTTAGTGTGAGCACTTGGTGATGATTTTTGGCTTGATTTTTTGTGTGTGATTACCTTAGACATGTATACTCCCATAGTATTTTTCTCACATTTTTGTGATGAAATTAGGTGTGGTTTTTAGGTTGAAACTTTAGGTGCTTCCTTTTAGGGTTTAAGTTTAGTACCTTGTAGTGTAGAATTTATTTCTAGGTCTTATTTGATGATTTGATCTCTAGAATTAACATGGTAGAGTCATAATTGACTTAGGTTCCCATAGTTATTTTTGTAGGATTTTACAATTGGTTTTAGTATTTTAGTTAGGATTAACTTTAGTACTAGGTTTTAGGTGATCCTAACTTGCTAACTCAACTAGAATGATTTCTTTAGTTCCCTTAGATTAGGGTTTTGCTTCTCTTGCTCTTGGATGATGATGAAGACATGTGTGGGCTGCTGTGGAATGCATGATGGAGTTTGGACTTGAAGTTTGCTCTCCCTTTGGTGTAGTTTGTTTAGGGTTAAGGATTAGGGTTTTAGGGAGATCTCTCAGAATAGATTTTTTTTCCTTCATGAAACATGGAAGGTGTTGATCACTTCCATTCCTCCCTATGATGTAAGGTCCCATTGTGAAGGTCTCATCCCTCCTTTGGTAGGATGAGTGGCTCCTCACAAATTGGTAGAACCTTTGAGGGTTCCTTTCCTTGATGGTGGAGTGCTTAGAGGTGACCTTTGGTCTTCACTTTGTTCCTCCCTATCCCCACCTTGCTCTTGTTAGATGAATCTTTCTCCCTTGCTAGAGGATGGAGTGCCTTGCTAGAAGACTGAAGATACTAGAGGTTGCACTTCCCTTTGTTTGAAGACTGCCTTGGAGCTGAAGCTTGGAGATCAAGAAGAACAAGTTGACACTTGTGAAGGAGATCAAATTGAGAGCAGAAGCTTGAAGAAGATGAAGAACAAGTTGGTACTTGTGTTTGATGCAATGAAAGCTTGAAGAATCAGGTAGAAACTTGCTTTTGAAGATGAAAGCCTTAAGGAACACTTCAGACTGAGGACTGAACTGCTGTCAGAGGATTGCTTTGCTGTAAAGCTGTGGAAGCTGTTGATCTGCTTTCTTTTGTGTCTGTTTGCTTTCTGTGCAGCTGTATTGATGTGACTTGTGTGATTTGCTTGATGCATTAGAATAAGCTCATGTTTAGACTGATTTAAGCTAGGAGCATGATTTCACTAGAGGTTGAGTTGCTCCCTCTGCTTGTATTTTTACTGTATGGCTTTGCTTGCAGGTATTCGGTAGAGCCCTGCTCCCTTGCCTATGTGGTTTATGATTTGCTTGATGGCATTTTATTTCTTTCATGATTGCAGTTATTCATATCTGGCTTGAGGTTGAGATGAGCTTGTGGAGGCTGATGCCCCACACACATTTCCTCCCTCACTTGCATTGCATGCATTTTACTGTATATCTGTTTACTGTTTAAGCTGATGCTTTATCTGTTTCTGTTTATCATTGACATGATCCCCTAGGAATCTCACTTCCTTTGATAAGGAAGTGATGATTAGAACTTTAGGTTGAAACCTATGCATGATAACTTCTAGGAGTTCCATGTTTCAAACTTCAACCATAGGATGAATCCTTGGCATGACAACATTAGGACTTGATAGTCTCCCCTGTAGAGTCCTTTCTTCTCTTCTCATCTCAAACAACAGTAAAAAACGTAATAAAGGCAAGTTAGTATAAGCGCGATACGAGCCTTAAGCTACTTGGGTAATGATAATTGAGCGGCCTCCTCTCAATCGTCTAGAATGTTTAGTATACGTCCTTTGGACGATATGCGACGCATTCGTTCCCAGGTCATAGTCTCTAGTGCTGTACAAACTACAGACAACCATAAAAAACAGTTCTTCCGTAAAAGACAGAAAACAAACTTCAAACCTTTTTTGCCCTGTGGGCCCATAATTTAAAGGAAGCTTTTCTGAAGAAAAGAGTGTCGTCAACTCCCAGTTCTACCGCAAACGGTAATGCCTAAGTCTCCAAGGGTCGAGCTGCGTACACCAAACTGCTGGAACTGTTTGTTAACCCTACTCAAAAAACAGATGAATCTGAATCCCCGTAATCCGTATTATCCCGAACTACGTAAGCTCTGATCTCTCATACCTATTGAGAGTACGTAGGTACAATACTGACGTATTGGCGAGCCACCTTCCCCGTAACCCGTAGTTAGCCGAACTACGTTGACTCTGATTTCTCATTCTCTGATGAGAATACGTAGGCATAAAGCGCGACGCTTTGCCGAGTCATTTTCTTTTCTTTTTTTTAAGCCAGCCTTGATAGGTAGATAGATAAAACCAACCCGTCCGGTAAACACAACAAGCGTGGATCCCATCGAGTACGATGGACGTGAGGGGTGCTAATACCTTCCCCTTGCGTAACCGACTCCCGAACCTAGACAAAGGTTGCGATGACCTTGTCTTATACCTTTTCATCAGGTTTTTCCGATCGTTTCCTTTCTCGTTCCGAGGGATAAATAACGAAAGGTGGCGACTCTTCTGTTTTGCCGACACCTTATTTTCGCGGAAGCGACATCTACCATTACCAATAGTACCAGAGCCAATGATCTTGCCCTTCTGATTCCCTCCAAACTTCACTTCTCCTCCAAATTTAAGCTCCAGGCTTTGGAACATAAACCTTTCTCCCATCATGTGACATGAGTAGCCAGAGTCCAAGTACCATGACTGGCGTCTTAACTTTTCTGCTAAAAACATCTGCAACAGGGATAATCTTATCCTTAGGTACCCAGATCTTTTTGGGTCCTTTTTGGTTAGCTGCCTTAAAAGTTGGTCTGAACTTCTGTCTTTTTACAACAATATTGTTTTGACTTACTTTTGGCTTAAACACAGGAACGTTCTGATCAGAACGTGTGTGTTTAATGTCATTCAGATGACCAAACTTGAAATGAGAGTACAAGGGAGTTTTCTTAATAACAAGTTTATCAACAGGGATTGGATTTAAATCCTTTCCAGAGGAAGGTTCATATCCAATTCCTTTCCTGTTATTTCTGCTAACCCCATAGATCATAGAAGCCATCTTGCTTCTGTATATGCTTTTAGCAAGAAATTTCTGAAAGCTAAAGTCATATTCTTCTAAAATGTTTTTGCATTTAGACTTACTTTCAGATTCAGAGTTTTGTTGAGCTATTTCAAAATTGGCTTTCATTTTTAAATTATTTTCTTTTAACTCAGCAATTTCTGATCTTAACAGATTATTCTCATAGCCAAGATTGCACTTAAGCTTCTTGCATTTGAGCTTAATATGATTATAATTTTTCAGGACTTCAGATAAGACTTTTATAAGCTCTTCCCTAGTGAGATCAGAAAGTACCTCTTCTGAGTCAAATTTAGAGTCAGACTCAGATCCAGATGATTCTTAATTCTGATCTTCAATGCCTGCCATCAGAGCCATGTTGGCACATTCATCTTCAGATTCTGATGTGGATCCAGATTCATCAGAGTCATCCCAAGTTGCCATTAGAACCTTCTTCTTTTTGACAAACTTCCTCTTTAGCTTTTCTTTAAGAAGCTTTGGACATTCACTCTTGTAATGGCCAGGTTCTTTGCATTCAAAGCAGACAACTTCCTTCTTTCCAGATCTTTTTGGTCCAGAGGACTCCTTGCACTGATCTGGTCTTTTGAAGTTCTTGAACTTCCTCTGCTTGTGCTTCTAGAGTCTGTTGACTCTTCTGGACAGCAAGGATAATTCATCTTCTTCAGAAGAAGAAGATTCTTCAGAGCTTTCCTCTAACACCTGCAAAGCTTTCACAGATTTTTTAGATTTTAAGGCAATAGATTTACCTTTCTTTTGAGGTTCATCTTCCTCAAGTTCAATTTCATGACTCCTTAGTGAGGTGATTAGCTCCTCCAGAGTGATCTTGTTCAGATCCTTGGCAAGCTTCAGAGCAGTGACCATAGGTCTCCATCTGATAGGTAAGCTTCTGATGATCTTCTTCACATGATCAGCAGTTGAGTAGCCTTTGTCCAGAACTTTTAGACCAGCTGTAAGAATCTAGAATCTAGAAAACATAGTTTTCTATGGACTCAGATTCTTCCATCTTGAACGCTTCATACTTCTGTATTAACGCCAGAGCCTTGGTATCTTTTACTTGAAGGTTTCCTTTATGAGTCATCTTCAAGGACTCAAACATGTCAAATGCAGTTTCTCTATTTGTGATCTTTTCATACTCAGTGTGAGATATTGCATTTAACAGTATTGTTCTAGCCTTGTGGTGATTTCTAAACTCCTTCTTTTGGGCTTCTGTCATAGATTTTCTATCTACTTTCTTGCCATTCCCATCAATGGGATGAACATACCCATCTATGACCAAGTCCCATAAATCAGCATCATAACCAAGGAAGAAACTTTCTACCCTGTGCTTCCAATAATCAAAATTCTCCACATCAAACATAGGGGGTTTAATGTTGATTCTATCCCTTTCTTCATATTTGTTGTTAATGTTAGATGTTGAAGTATCAGCCATAATAACAACCAAATATATATCAAAGTTTTTCTCACTGGATCTTTTCTGTCACTGTGAAGTGGTAGCACACACAGAACCGGAGCTTTGATGCCAACTGAAGGTGAGAAAATACTTAGAAGGGGGGTTGAATAAGTATGGAGATAAAACTTAGAAATAAAAACTCAAGGATTTTTATCCTGGTTCGTTGAACTCAACTACTCCAGTCCACCCAATCAAGAGTGATTTTCCTTTCTCAAACAAGGACTTAATCCACTATTTAATCAACTGATTACAATAGTAAGCACTAAGAAAAACTGTTCAAAGTCTTCTCAAGAACTATTGATCCTACCTGGATCTTCTTAAGGTTCTCTTACAATCAAATGTAATAATAATACAAGTGTTAAAAATACTTCTAATAAAGCTTTATCACAACTGTGATTTTTCACTTAAGATGAAGAACAATGAAATAAATTCAGCAAATGAGTATATATTGTATGAGAGCTTGTAATGAATTCTTTCAAGTATTTCGTCAACTGAAGAAGATGAATGGAGTCTTGCTTTTATAGGCACAGAGGTCCATGAAGTCTTTCACGTTGAAAGTTGAGTACCAAAAAGGTCTGAGCCTTTTTGTCTTCACATCACATGACCTTTCCTAGAAGTAGAATGCACAGAGAAATCATTTTTGTCTGTGTTCTTGTGTCTAGCATAAATAAGGAAAAAGTCGTTTGGTTATTCCAACGGACATAACTTTGAATTCTTCTTCAACAAGTTTCAGCAAGAATCATCAGAGTCTGGATTGGTCAGAGTCTTCTGATGTTTATCAAAGTTTGTTGAATCAGAGTCTTTGCAGCAAGTGTGATATTAGTGTGTAAATGTTTAGAGCAGAGTTTGGGTTCAGATCCTTAGTACTGGCAGCGTTAGTACTATTAGAGTCTTCTGAAGTAACTGTGCTTGAAACTCTTCATATAGAATTCTTCATTTCTTCAGATGCTTCTGGCTTCTGCTTCAGATCCTTCTGCAGTCAGCGCTCAAAATCTTCTGGAGGCAGCATTCAGAATCTTCTAAGAGATGCTTCTGACGCTTCAGAGCCTTGCATATTTCTCATGTTCAGATCTAATTTGCTTCTAGAGTAATATTCACTTTAACATTTGCAGCAAACATTCTCAAACAAATTTTAGAGTATATAATTCTTGAATACAAAATTTCATAAGAGTTATCATCAAAACATAGAGATATTATTAAGAACCAATCTGTGTTCTAACAAATTCAACATGTCAGAAAGCAAGGTAGCAATGACTCCAATGCATCCTACATGCACACTAGGCAAAGAAGAGGTAAGTAAAAAGGTAGATCAGAAGCTCTACAGAGGTATGATTGGTTATCTTTTGTACTTGACTACTTCTAGACCTGATATTCTCTTTAGTGTCTGTCTATGTGCTAGATTCCAATCAGATCCTAGAGAATCTCACTTAACAGCTGTGAAGAGGATTCTGAGGTATCTGAAAGGTACTACTAACGTGGGTTTGTGTTACAAAAGATCTGATGAATACAGATTAGTTGGATTTTGTGATGCTGACTATGCTGGAGACAGAATAGAGTGTAAGAGTACTTCTGGGAGCTGTTAGTTTCTGGGAAGTCATATGATCTCTTAGTTCAGCAAGAAGCAACCCACAATAGCGCTATCAACAACAGAAGCAGAATACATTGCTGCTGCTGGTTGTAGCATACAGATGCTCTGGATGAAGAGTCAACTAGAAGACTATCAGATTCATGAGAGTAACATTTCTATTTTCTGTGATAATACTTCTGCTATTTGCCTTTCTAATAATCCAATTTTGCATTCTAAGGCAAAGCACATAGAAATTAAGCATCATTTTATCAGAGACTATGTTCAGAAGGGAATTATTAGTTTGAACTTTGTTGATATAGACCATCAATGGGCTGATATCTTCATAAAACCCCTTGCTGAAGATAAGTTTAAGTTTATTCTGAAGAATATTAGTATGGATTTTTGTCCAGAATAAAACTATTATTCAGAAGAAAATTTATTCTGATGAAATATGAATAATGTCTATGTTCCGAAGTAATTCTTCTGATTATTTCTTTTAGTACATTATTTTTTTGTGAAACTCTGGACTAACAAGTCTCAGAAGATCTGAGCGTTGTTTAACGTTTCTTATTCTTAAGAGATTCAGAAGCACATCCACATCAAACACGTGTCACATGATATCTGAAAAGGTGGAGTGTACTCAATGAGACGTTGTTCTGAGGTACTATTTGTATTCTCAATTTCTCATTTTCCTCCCTAGGCTTGTCAGAATCATTAATTGCTTTTAATTATTATTCTTTTTGATGTGACCTTTTGTTTTCTTTTAACTTAATTGAATTAAATGCTGAACGTGTGTAAGTGTGCCCTAATTGTTTCCCTATAAATGCCACAACACAACACCATTTCACACTTTACACACACACACACACACACACACACACACACACACACACTCTCTCTCTCTCTCTCTCTCTCTCTCTCACACACACACACACACACACACATTTATGCATTTCTACTTACTCCATTGTTTCTTCATCTCCTCCAAACCCAAAACCCAAAGAAGCTTTCTTTATCTCACTTCTTCAACAATGGCAACTTCATCTTCAACCTCTCAACAATTTGAATCAACTATGGCTGTCATTTCTTATTCTACAATGGGTCCTACTCCATTCATTGCACCTGAAAGAACTCTCCTTACTCCCGTTGATCAACTGGAAGTTCTTTGTGAATTTTTGATTGATTTTGAGAGTATAACTGAAAATGGATTTAATTTACATCCAACTGTGTCAGCACAAGGATGGACAAAATACTTTGATAGGCTGGTTGGTCCAGTTTACCCTTGCTTGGTCAAAGAATTTTGGATTCATGCAAGAGTTTTCCCAAGTTCATCATGTCTTCAGTTCTGGGCAAAGAAATTATTATCACTGAAGATCTGATTCGTAAGCTGATAGGTTATCAAGAATCAGATGGTGTTACTCATCTGCCAGCTAATCGTGTGGATATGGATGAGGTATACAGTGAGGTGTTCACTTCTGGAGAAGCCTCAAGCAAGATAAAGGATCTGAAAGTTCAATACAAGATCTGGGCTAAGATCTTCTTAGGTTGCATCCATCATAGAAAATCAACAATTTCTCTTGATTACATCAACTCTGATCAGATGTACTTCATGTATTGTCTGGGAAAAGGCATCAAGGTGGATCTGCCTTACTTGCTCTTCACCCATCTATGGACTCATGTGAAGAAATCTAGAGAAGAAATCAGAACCAAGCACCAGAAGATGAGAAATTGGATACCTATGGGACGACTCATCTCAGATATTCTGACTGAGAATGGCTTGGTTGGTCATCTGACAGAAGCTGGAATGAAAGAAGAAGTAGCTTCAGTTGTTGGAAATCCTCTGAATGGAAAAAGTCTCTAGAGGATGAGGATTGTAGAAGAACTTACTTCTGCACCAGATCAGATCAACTCTGAAGAAGTAAGCAAGAGAAGGATTTCAGTGGATGATTTCCCTCTCTTCTACGTGAATGAACCCAAGGAGATTATTCTAGCTTACATAGCAGAATGTTTAGTAGATGGAACTCCTATTCCAGAACATCTGATTCAAAGAGCAGATGAACCTGGATTTGATTTTCATGGGGAGAGACAGAGGAAGAAAAGGAATGTCTTAGAAGAAGGATCTTCTAAGCCAAAAAGGAAAGCTTCTGGCGAGGCAGCTTCTGCAAAGCCAAAGCGTGTCAAGAAACAAAAAGGTAACCCTTCTTCTGCTAGTTTAGATTCTATTTTAGAAACAGTGAAAGAAGTACTAGCATTTGAACCTCCTCCTTATGAACCTATTCCCTCACCTTCTCCTCCTCATGACTCTGAACCCATTCCTTCTGAACCAGAAAGATCTCAACCTATTCCTTTTACACCTAAACCACATAAAACTTCTGAACCTCAACCACAACCATATGAACCATAATCTTCTGTACCATCCACACCTTTAGTCAACATACATCAGAAATCTACCCCTGATAAAACCCCAACTTCTGCTCCACATACATCTGAACCACACCCATATGAAAATCAACCTTCTGAATTTCCCCCCTCTGAAAAACAAACTTCTGAACAACAAACAGAAACCATCCCTTCTGATCCTGAACCAATGGTTCTTGATCTTCAACCTCTTATGACTGTCTATCCAATTCCCTCTAGATAATTTGAATCCTCTGAATCTTCTAATTCTTCAGATTCATCTGATTCCACTGATTCTGATAGATCTGATTTCATTTCATCTATTCTTAAACCTATTGTTTCCATCCATTATGACCCTGATAATGAAACTTTATCATCTGAACCAACCCTTTCTAAATCTCAGATTGCTAAACCTTTATTTGTCCTCACTCCTTCCTCTTCATACCCACCTGTTATCTATATCCCTTCTTTTTCCATCCCCTCTACTTCTGAAACCACCAAAACACCTTCACCAGAAAACTATCTGAAACCTAAACCTAGGCTGGATGTTAGTACGTAATTTGCTGGTTTTGAAAAAGAATTAAACATGTGGCTATCTACTGTCAAGAAGGAATGCATGTCCAGTTTGAATCCTGATGATTCTGAGGCTATCTGGCAAAGATTCAGATCCAGATTTCACTTTGTAGCTTCCAATCTTCAAGAGATCTGCACTGACGATGCCAAGGTCAGATTTGCTGAGGCTGTGAGACAAACTCTTTTGAGAGTCAGCAGAAACCCAACATTGCTTCTGTAAAACTCACCTGTAAAGGACGTGTGTATTCCTTCTGAAGCCTTGGTTGCTTCTGAGACTGCTGAAGTGGTTAGCTCTGAAGTAGTAGCTCCAGAAGTTTCTGCTCCTGCTTCTGAGACTCTTGATTCTGCTCAACCTGCTGACATGGTCGTTCAGAATGCTTCTGCATCCTTGGTTGTTCATGATGCTTTTGCTTCTGCATCTGCCCTAGAGTCATCTGAGGTGAAGAAGGAAGACGAAGATCTGCATGCTCAGATTGGTGAACTCAAGGCTAGCAACACTGAGATGAAATCTTGGATGGTCAAACAAGAAAAGACAACTGATAAAATCAAGACATGGATGGCAAAACAAGACGAATCCACATATGAGATAACGAATCTTCTGAGGATGTTGGCTTCTCGTCCTTCTTAGTTTTTCTGTGTTGTTTGTGCACTTGTTTTATCTGTCTGTTTGTGTTTGTCTTGGATATTGTTTATCAATGCATCTGGATGTTATGCTTTTCTGAACGAATTTATGTTATGACTTTCTGAATGAATTTATTTGTTGCTTTATTGTTTTTCTTCTGTTATTTTTTTTTGTCTTAAAGTTTTTCTTAAAAGATTTTCTTTTTGATATAACAAAAAGGGGGAGAAAATGGTAATTTTGATAATTCATATAAACAGTTACCAAAGGAAATTCATACATGATAAATTTGAACTAATCATATTTTTGAGTATTTCAGAACTAATAATTCTCATCTGACAAAATTCTAAGAATTAACTCTGAACTAAAAGTCCGAGAATCTGGAAGTTTCCTCTGAAGCTGAAAAGAATACAGAAGCTGAAAGGGAAGTATTTTATCTTTTCTGAAGTATTCATTTCAAGGGGAGATTACTATTCTCAGGGGGAGTGATATGTCTTTTCTATTTAAACAAAATTTCCCATAGTTTTTGTCATCATAAAAAAGGGGGAGATTGTTAGAACACAGATTGATGTTCAATATATCTCATTGTTTTTATGATAACATTAATGAAATTTTGTATAGAGAATTTATATACACTAATTTTTGTTCAAGTGTTTATTTGTTTCAGATATCAAAATTAATATTATTCTGGAAGCAAGAACGCCTCTGAACACCACAGAACGAAAAAGCTCTGAGCGTCAGAAGCAACACATTAGAAGACTTTGATCTGCTACAATGACTCTGAGCGAAGCTAAGAAGAACTTGAGCAAAGAACATATTGGTCGCTATCGCGAAAATAAGGTGCCGGCAAAACAAAAGAGCACCACCTTTCGTTATTTATCCCTCAGAACGGGAAAGGAAACGATCGGAAAAAACCTGACGAAAAGGTATAAGACAAGGTCATCGCAACCATGTCTGGATTCGGGAATCGGTTATGCAAGGGGGAGGTATTAGCACCCCTCACGTCCATCGTACTCGATGAGATCTATGCTTGTTGTGTTTATTTGATGGATTGGTTATCTATCTACGCTAAAAGTCTGGTTTGAAAAGAAAAGAAAGTGAAAATGACTCGGAAAAGCGTCATACTTTATGCCTACGTATTCCCGTCTGGAACGAGAAATCAGAGTCAACGTAGTTCACCTAACTACGGGTTACGGGGGAAGGTTGCTCGCCGAGATATCGCATCTCGTGCCTACGTACTTTCACACGGCGTGAAAGATCAGAGAAAACATAGTTTGGGCTAACAAGAGACACATGTTTGCCTTTTTTATTCGAGTAGGGTTAACAGACGGTTCCAGCAGTTGGTGTATGCAGATCGCTCGACGAAGACTTAGGCGCTTACCGTTTGCGGTAGAACCGAGAGTTAACAAAACTCTCCTTATGAAAATGGTTTCCAAGGATTAAAGGTCCCAGATTTCTATCTTTTAGAGAAGAAGTGTTTTTTATAGATGTCTGCAACTAATATCGCACTAGAGACTATGACTTGAGAGTGAATGCATCGCATGTAACCCAAAGGGTACCATACTAAACATCCAAGCTGTTGAAAAGAAACTCTCCAACAAACCTTTCTCAAGTAGCTTAAGGCTCGTAGCGTACGACAGCAATTAACCTTTATTACTGTATCTTGATTTGTTTGAAGATGAGAAGAGAAATGACGCACTAAAGGGGACTAATCCAATCCTAAAGTTGTCATGCAAAGTTGATCCTATGATTGAGGTTAGGAGGGAACTATATAATGTTATCATGCATGGTTAGGACTCTAATGTCTGTCATAACTTCTCTTGAACAAGAGAAGTCAGAGTTCCTAGGGGAACATGGCAAAGGAAAGCAACATCAAAAGAAATAACTAAAAGAAATAACTATAAGTAAAATGCATGCAATGCATCAATACAAGCAGAAGGAGCCAAACTCAACTTATAGAGCAAACAAGCCAGAGGCAACACACAACACAGGCAAGGGAGACTACACTCAACCTTAAGCCAGCAAGCAAAGCCAAACAGTAACAGACAAGCAGAGGGAAACAATCAACCTCTAATGCAAACAAGCAAAGGGAGAAAGCTCAACGCTTCAATGCACTTAGGTCTATAATCCACTACATGAAAGCCTATTATAATGCAACACACCAAACAGTCACACAAGTATAGCAAAGCAAGCACAACAAACAAAACAGCAAACTAGCAGCTCAACAAGCAAAATAGTCTTCTAGCAGTAAAACAGCCCAACAGTCTGTAGTTTGATCTCCATGCCCAAGCTATCTTCAAGAGAAGACTTCATCTTCAAGCTTCAAATGATCCACCAAGAGATATGATAATCAATATCAAGATGATTGCATGATGATGGGAAGCATGATGGAGACCAAGGGAATCCATCATGGCACTCAACCATACATCTAAGATAGGCATCCTCAAAGGTTCTACCTTTTGTGGTATGCCACACATCCTTCCAAAGGAGGGATGAGGCTTCCACATAGGGACCTTGCATCATAGGATGGGAATGGAATGCACACAAAGCAAGCCATGTTTGTGAAAGAAGGAAACAACTTCTAAGCCTCTACAAAACCCTAATCTTACAAGCTTAAAGAAAGCTACTCAAAGGGAACCAAAAAACCAAAACCAAGCCTTACAATTAAGTCTACAGAAGCATCAACATGCCTACTAAACCATCAAAAGAGATTTGGAAACTTACCACGGACTAATGACCACTTTTGAAGTTCAATTAGGGGAAGTACTATGTTAGAAGCACCCTAAAAACAACCTAAGTATTAAATCTAATTAAAATACTAAATCAACTTCTAAAAACCTATGAATTTTTCTAAGGGACCCTAAATGTGTTAGGAACCTAGGGTAAAAGGATCAGGGCCTAAATCAACTTCTATGGTCACTTAAGAAAATCTAAACCAAGAGGCACCAAATAAAGGTTCAAGATGGGAAACCTCTAAAAACCTACTCCAAAACAGAACTTAGAATTATCTAAAAATTAGAATAAAATTCCACAATATACTAAAATGTGTCAATATTCACCATACAAAAAATCAGAGGCTAATATGAATTATTGAAAGAGAAATAAAATCATAAAGCACAACATGAAATTTCTCAACTATTAAAAACACATTAAAATGGAAAATATGCAATTAATTGGAAAATGCACTAAACTGAAATTAAAAAATATGGAAAAACTCTAGACATGTTAAACTACTCACATGATTTATTTCAAGTTTTTTTGGCTCAATTGCTATTTTTTCTGAATTAAAATCAAACTAGATATCAATTAAAACAAAATAGAAAAAAGAAATTAAATGAAACTAGGAGGGAGGTGTAGTTAGCATTGTATTCTACGCGTTAATCACTAACGGGCTTCGCGTTGGGGGTGGGGATAGCGTAACTCACGCTGGCCCAACTGAGTTAAAAAACTCAGCTTTTAATTATGCCCAAAACGCAGCGTATGGCTGCACATGAGAGAGGCCACGCGGATCAATCATGGCTTAGCGAGATCTAACGGTGATAACATGAACTGGAAAATTGAATATTCAAACGGAGGGAAACCTCCCGCAGCGGCGGACGTTGGCCGGACTTAGTTCCGGTCATCTTCTTCATTATGTCAACAATGGCAATTTCACATTTCTTAACCAAAATTCGATTTTCTTTAACCAAAACTGCATGATTTTTCGAGTAGAATCCAACTATGCAATTTATTTCTACTTTCCTCCATTAAAACTCAGAATTTATAAACCTCCAAGAATCACTCAAGAAAATCAATTTTCTCAAAACTCCAAATTGAAACCATTAATCTCTTCCTCTCACTTCCTACATCAACAATCTATGTTTATTTTCCATTTTCATCCACTAACAAGAGAGATATTCGAACTACAACCTAGGGCATCAATTTCTAAAGTTTCAAGAAACCTAACCAAACTAATCCTAAAAGCTTCTACACATCTTAAGGATTATAATTATGTGAAAATAGAGCCTAAATTCAATACAAACAGAGAGCATGGATGAAAAATAAAAACCTTGTTTGGAGCTTCAATGGTGGCTTGAGATGTTGTTGAAGCTTCACAAAAAGTGTCCAGAATCATTCCATAATCATCATAGAATCTTCTACAATGCTTAATCTTGCTTGAAAATGTGCCAAATTCCAAATTCGAAAATCAATTTTCACCACTTTTTCTCCATGAATTTTTGTTGTAACTACCTCCAAAATCAGTTATTTTCTTTTAGGAATGATTGAAATGTTATATACAATGGATCTTGAATGATTTTCAGCCCAATGAGAGCCCATAAGAGTCCAATAAAAAATTCACATTTTTGAGTTTGAAGCTTTATGGAAATGGTGAAAACAGAGCCAAAACAGCTTGTACATTGATTCATGTCAGTTTCTTATGATGCAAGGATCATGTGTGGCTGAGATTGATCCCTTGGAAACGAATGGATGGCGGATTTTGAATTTGTGACTTAAAGTTCAAGAAACCATGAATATCCCCATGTAAATGAATCCATTTCTGATTTCTGGTTTTGCCATTGTTCTTAAAATATTATTTGGACTAAAAAAATGCACAAACATGACATAAATTGATTTAATTGGCATTAAATCCAAACTAGGCCTTTTCAAACTTTTTTCTTGAAATTTTCTCTATACATTCTTATTTCCAAGCTATGTCCATGATCCCTTGAGGTTTGGTTAATCAAATAATCTCATTTGGAGCAACTTTCAAGTTGGAAAGATTTCCATTTGAAATGTGCAAAGTGGTGAACTTGACCTGTAATGAAAATGACCTGTAATCTTACTTTCCAAAAATACCCCTGACTTGTAACCCTCATAACTTGAGTTCTACAAATCAGATGAAAGACTTCTAGTAAATTTTGGAAAGTTAAGACCAAGACCTACAACTTTCATGTTGGCCAAAAGTTGAGGAGAAACATCCTTCTAGGTCAAAAGTTCCTTGGAAGTTGGTTGACTTTCACAGATAAATTTCACATTCATCTGATGACCTGTAACTTGTCTGGATCATAACTTGAGTTCTATAAATACAATCAAGGACTTCTAGTACTCAAATTAAATCTAAGAACATGTTCTACAAGTTCCATGTTGGTAAAAATTTGATATGAAACTTGTATCTTGAGATAAGTGGTCTTGAAGTCAGGCACTAAATAGGGGATTTTACCCTGAGAACCCTAGTTTAGCAACTCCTCACACTTTGGATTCTTCTTGATTTGATCTTGGAATATCACCTCATGTATCTCAACACAACCTCCCATGATCACAAAGACTTAGAAATGAGTCTTAATCTCCTTCAATTGCACCATTGACTTAGGGTTGACCAGACAAAAACCCTGATTGCAACACCCTCAATTGTGGCTCTTCACACTTAGCATAATGACTTGACTGAGCTCCACCATGACCCTCAAGGCACTCCATGAGCTCTATCCACATACCCTATCCATGATCAAGGTTTCACAACCCACTGATGGTCTTCAATCGGCCTCTCAAGCTTGAATAAGACCTCTAGATAGGCTCCTCTTGATATAAACCACACTTGATCCCCTGCTAAATGAAGAAATGCTATGCAAATGCTAGATCAATGATATGCTAATGCAATGAAAAAAAAGCCAAGTAAGAAAAAGGTTAGGCAAATTTTGGGGTGCAACAGCTGACCCTATTCAAGCGGCTTGGACCTGACTGGATGAAAAGCGAACGGCTTTCAGACGATCAAGGTAAAAGGCGGTTGAATATCAAAGAACCCAGAAATTTGCCAACCAAAGAAATAATCTGCGAAAACTGCTTGGGGGAAAAATATCCAGAGATTTGAATCCAGTTGTCACGGCAACAAACTGATCAATCATCTGATACAGAACCTGATTTCAACATTAACCACCTGTGTGACACCACAGGCATTGAATCCACATATTAGATCAACAACAATCATTCTTCAAGTACACGCTATAATAAGCGGGCACCGAGCCACAAGATCGTATCAAAATACCATCCTTGACATTCATCTCCGAAAAAACGGGCAAGCACTACATAAAGCGCGAATCGTCAATGTACTATCCTTGACCTTCCATTTCCGCAGAAATGGACGAAGCACTAAATAAAAGTGATAATCTGGCATCCGAAGACTTGAACGAACAACTCCACAGGACCAACTCCGTCAACACGGGTAACAACTCTGTCAACACAGGTAATAACTCCGTCAACACGGGTAACAACTCCGTTAACACGGGTAACATCTCCGTCAACACGGGTAACATCTTCGTCAACACGGGTAACAACTCCGTCAACACGGGTAACAACTCCGTCAACACGGGTAACATCTCCGTCAACAAGGGTAACATCTTCGTCAACACGGGTAACAACTCCGTCAACACAAGTAACATCTCCGTCAACACGGGTAACAACTTCGTCAACACGGGTAACAACTCCGTCAACACGGGTAACATCTTCGTCAACACGGGTATTTGCACTACGTAAAGCGCGTCATCCATGTACTATTCTGGATATTCCATTTCCGGAGAAACGAGCATCGCACTAAATAAAAGTGTGAACTGTCAATATCTCTGACCTTCCATTTCCACGGAAACGGGCATACACTAAATAAAAGTGCGAACTATCAATATCTCTGACCTTCCATTTCCGCAGAAACGGGCATACACTAAATAAAAGTGCGAACTGTCAATATCTCTGACCTTCCATTTCCGCAGAAACGGGCATACACTAAATAAAAGTGCGAACTGTCAATATCTCTGACCTTCCATTTCCGCAGAAACGGGCATACGCTAAATAAAAGCACGGATCGTCAGTATCTTTGACCTTCCATTTCCACACAAACGAGCATACGCTAAATAAAAGCGCGGATCGTCAGTATCTTTGACCTTCCATTTCCGCAGAAACGGGCATACACTAAATAAAAGTGCGAACTGTCAATATCTCTGACCTTCCATTTCCGCAGAAACGGGCATACACTAAATAAAAGTGCGAACTGTCAATATCTCTAACCTTCCATTTCCGCAGAAACGGGCATACACTAAATAAAAGTGCGAACTGTCAATATCTCTGACCTTCCATTTCCGCAGAAACGGGCATACACTAAATAAAAGTGCAAACTATCAATATCTCTAACCTTCTATTTCCGCAGAAACGGGCATACGCTAAATAAAAGCGCGAACCGGGCATCCGAAGACTTGAACAAGCAACTCTGCGGGGGAAATTCTGACGTCAACTGCCAGACATCCATCTTGAACAAAAATGGGCAACAACCTCGAAGTATAATCATGAAATCTTTCCTTTTAAAACACTGACGTAACAGCAATCTGAGTAAAATTCTGTCGGGGAAGAAGAGAAACTTAACCAAGCAACTCTGATAAAAGCACACATGATAGGATGAACGTTATCATCACATGTCTCATGCCAAAAATTTGAATATCTGAAAACCATCCTGAACAAGAATTCCAATTACCTGCAGGGAAAAACACCTGAAAACAAGAGGTGACCGACCTGGCTTATGTTTCAAAATGCACATGTTTGAAAATGGCGTAATGCTCCACACGAAATGGAAATGCTACCCGTTTGGGTAGATGCTATGCACGATGCAAATGCAAAGAGGGCGTTCCGGCAAAATAAATGCCGGAGGAACGAAGCCAAACTTCCGCTGGGGGAAGAAACAATACTGTTGGAGGATAGCTTAACAAATCCGGAGTTACGAACTCTGCAGAGGATGAACAACCTATTGGAGGAAAGACAACCTGTTGGGGAACAGAAAGGACGGTCCTGCATGGGGATGATCCTTACACACCACTGACAACCTGGTTATACTCTACAAGGACTTCACTGGGAGTTGAATGTGCACACAACCAACTGCTGAGAATGTACGTAACTGCCTGACTGCTTGCTAGCTTACATCCAACTCTTCCGGGGATAAAATGCAAACTCCATCTACTGGGGAGGAATAAGTTTTACATAGAGCATGCTCCTACGTTAAGGGACTCCGGCTGGGGAAACATGAGCCTGCCTAGGATGCATCTGGCTGGGGAGAATCTATCTCCGTTCGGGGAGACACATTAATGCTCATAGCCTCATGTTTAGACTCCGTGAGGAAAACACAACTGAACCTGCTGAGGAAGAAGGAGTCATTCTGCTTGGAAAAACATGCCATGAAACGAACTCGAAATGGCTTGCCCCAGAATCCATAACAACTTTTGACAAACTCTGCAGATATGGAGAGGAACGGCTCTTTCGCTTTCAACTTTTGCCCCAGCCTGCGGGATCTTCGTCATATCCTTTCAAAAGGAAACCAGAAATCTCTATACTCTAGTGGTTCGACATGATCAGCTTCAGCACTTCGAACCTCACGGAGGTGCTTCAAGTTAATCGCCTTCAGGACAAAGATAGCTTTGGTGCTCTCGGGGTGATCTGCCCCAGTCTTGTCATGACCTTGCCCCTCATGGGCTGATCTGTGGGGAGTAGTACCCTTGGCTGCGAGAGATTAATCAAATCTCGACCTGATTGCCCCAGATTACCTGATTTATGGATGACTGACTCCCATGCCGCGATCATTTGACATAGCTTGCCCCGGTTCGCTGGGACATTCTGGCGTCCTGCATTCTGTCCTGATCAAATCTTTCCATCGTGGAAACTTTCCCGCTGTCACGCGCTTACTCGCTAGTAAAACAAATTGTTCTGCATAAAAGACATATTAAATGCAATGCATATGGCAGTTTTCAAAATCCATTCCTGTTCACGGGAAAAAAGTTTTTTGTGTGGCATAAAGTGTATGAATCATTCATTCATCAACATGTCAACATTAATACAGCGCTGTAATGTGAATCCTTTATAGGAGTCAGTTCCGATGTGATCTTTACCGAAGGATGCTTTCGAAACAAATTAGGACTTTTGAAGGTTGTAACGTGGTCAGGTTCACGGTTTATGAAAGAAAAGATAAAGGCTCAAACTTCATTTTAACCCACCCATTCTCCGTGATGTTCTCCGATCCTACGTTCAGCTAATTCGACCTTAGCATTCTCCTTTCAAAGGTTGAGTGACAATTCAAGAAATTACACTTTTCAAAGTGACAGTCGCTCTCTTTTCGTCTTTTGGCGTCCAGAGCCACACGATTTCGTTCTTGTTTGAGGATTTTTCTTTCGCAATCCCTTTTCGCTTTTCGTTTCTCCTTTTTTCGTTTCCCCTAACTTTTGCCTGGACTAACTCTTTAGAGTTTCTTCAATTTTGAAGTCCAGCGGGGTACCCTAATTTTTTTGCCTAAGTCGCTTGCTTTCAAGATTTGACTTAGCGGGCTTTTCTTTTCGATTCTTTTCTTTCTCTCTTTTTTTTGGAACAAATCATATGACATCGGCTCGTATGACTTGTTAAAGAGATTGTGACTGTTTCACTCCTGATCGACCAGGCTTAACCATTGTGGTTTTTTTTTAGGTACGACCTATATAGGTGCGACCTATCCTCGAACGAACACTCCTTTTGTAATTTGAACGCTTGGCCAAATTAGCTGACACCTACCCTGCCCCGGGTTAAGATTGAGGGTTTTTTTCATTTTTAGAAAGAAACTCCTACTACTAGGCTCAAAGGGGTTAACAAGGGATTATCTTCCTTATATCTCCGGTGTTTGGGAATTGAAACAATGCATGTACATCGTCAACAGGTTTTTATTCAAAAGCATACATCGGAAGCTTACGCATCACTGGATTTCGTCATCCTCCCCGGATTCCACTTAAACAAGCGTTTGAAATAAAAGAAAGCAATAGAATGAACACGAATGGATTAATTCAAAACATGCCCATTTATTCCATTATCAATATCAATTGAAAACAACATGCTTTACAAACGAAATTTGCAATTAAACAGGAAAGAAACTACAAATGTAAAGAAGTGACATGAAAAATGCAGATTGCCAGCTTCTAGGAACGGGGCTTCTTGTATCTTGATTCGCCGCTGAGGCAGCCATCTTCAGAGTTTACTCGTCGAGGTCAGTTTGAAAGGTTTCTGAACCTTCGTTCTTGGGGGACTCTTCCACTGCATGAACTGATGTGCCTACCTGGCTGGATGAAGGAAGGTCGTTAATATGAATACCCTGAGGCGTGATAGATATCCTGTTAGAGTCTAGCAAAGTTTGAATTTGGCTTCTAAGCACCTTACAGTCATCTGTTGAATGCCCCTGTGCTCCAACATGGTACTCACAGTGGGCGTTGGCATCAAAACCTGGAGGGTAAGGCGGGATCATTGGATTAGTCTCTTTTGACACTATCAGCCCACCTTTGACCAAATATGGAAACAACTGACTGTACGACACCGGTAGCTGAGTAAACTGCCTTTCAGGTTTACTTGGTCTCTACTTGGCGCGCCGTCCCTGTTGATGGCGATATGACCGTTGACTCCAGAAGGGAGATGATGTCTGATGCATGGACCCTAGGGGTTGTTGACTCTGAACGGTCAAGACATCTGGAGATTGAGCCTGAGATACCAAGGACTCCTTTTGCTCAGATGCACTCATCCTCAGGTTTAGCCCCGGAATTGGCAATAGTTGCGGGCACGGAGATTTAGAAGTCATAAATTTCAAGGCATCCTTTAGGTCCAATGCAGTTTTGGGGATGAAAGCAGGAGTGTCCATCTTTTCCGTAATTCCTAGAATAGGACCCTCTGCTATACTCGTGTCGCCCGACGCGAACTTAACGGCCTTTGAATCGATCAAATCTTGAACTACGTGCTTAAAAGCTTTGCAGTTCTCAATGTGGTGTCCGGGTTCCCCCCTCATGGAAATCACAATGGGCGTTTGCATTATAGCCAGGTGGTGGGGTCCTAGTTATTGGATGTAACTCCCGTAGTTTGACCAATCGAAGCTAAAGCAAGACTTGCAGCAACTGAGTGTAAGTCATGGGGATCTTGTTGAAAATTCTGGCGGGTTGCTTCAGCCTCGGCGCACACTTCCTGGCCTTAGGAGTGTCCTGGGGAGTGGGAGATAGTTGCTGATGTGGCAAATCTAGGATCTCAGGTCGTGCCACAGGTCTTCGAGGCACATCACGCCTTGGGACCGGTTCCATGGACAAAAGCGGAGCGAGCATCCCTACTGCAGCTTTAAGCACCTGGTCACCTTCTTCTCTGAGCACCTTTCTTACTACCTCCATGATCAAACCTACCTGAGTTTTCAACTGCTGGTTCTACTCTCTGAGTACCTGCTGGTTTAAATGTAACTCTTGCATGTTCCCCATAACCTGCCTCACCTGGCCTCGGACCTCACTCAGCTCTGCCCGTACCTGTTCCATAGCCTTGTGGGGATTTTTGTAATCTTCCTGATCGGACATCCTGTAACAAACTAGTTAGCACAGAGAATAAGATCAATGGTTTTGCGGTACCTGTTATGAAAAATGATATGCAGATGCAAATACAAACATGTAGCAAGGGATCAAGAGTGCGCTGTTGAGGAGACCATGGCTCTGTTTCAACATAATCACAACACTGCCCTGACAATAAAACCCTGATGAGGACCAATAATTATGCACTGTCGAGAACGAACAAATCTTTGATGATAAGAACCCTTTGATACCAACAATATTGATTCACTGTCAAGAAAACCAGGTAGTCTGAAGGTTAAGGTTTCCTGCAATAACCCGACCCTGCTCACAGGTATGGATCCTATCCACTGATAAAGTATGACATCCTATGCGTTTCCCAGCGTCACAGAATTTCAAGAAACGATGATACGACACCCAGGAAGGTGTGGCATCATCATCTCTCGAAGCAGCCTCACTTAGCTGAGTCACAAACGATCGGTCCCCAGAGTCGACAATCCTCCAAACCAACAACCCCTCAAGCCCAAAGGGCCGAAAAAGAAGTCAACCGGGAGAATCTCGTCTGAGCGTGGATTTCGTGAGACACTAGTACATGCAAATTATGCACGCGCCCACTACTTTCCACAACTAATGCTAGGTATACACTCAAGCCTGGGTCTGGCTTATCACTCATCAGAACCCCTTCCCATAACAGCACAATAATGATATCATACTGAAAATAAAATGCGGAAAGTAAATTGCGATAAATAAACCCAACAGATAAACATGCAAATGCTAGGATTGACTCGCATAGGGGATGGGAAACGGTCCCAGCATAAAGGATGGGAAAAGTCCCCAACAGCTATAAGTCCTCAGCAAAGTCGTCAGCTGGTCGCTACCGCGAAAATAAGGCGCCGACAAAACAGAAGAGTCGCCACCTTTCGTTATTTATCCCTCAGAATGGGAAAGGACACGATCGGAAAAAACCTGACGAAAAGGTATAAGACAAGGTCATCGCAACCATGTCTGGATTCGGGAGTCGGTTACGTAAGGGGAAGGTATTAGCACCCCTCACGTCCATCGTACTCGATGGGATCCACGCTTGTTGTGTTTATCTGACGGGTTAGTTATCTATCTACGCTAAAAGTCTGGTTTGAAAAGAAAAGAAAGTGAAAATGACTCGGCAAAGCATCGCGCTTTATGCCTACGTATTCCCGTCTGGAACGAGAAATCAGAGTCAACGTAGTTCGCCTAACTACGGGTTACGAGGGAAGGTTGCTCACCGAGATATCGCATCTCGTGACTACGTACTTTCACACGGCGTGAAAGATCAGAGCAAACGTAGTTCGGGCCAACAAGAGACACAGGTTTGTCTTTTTTATCCGAGTAGGGTTAACAGACGGTTCCAGCAGTTGGTGTATGCAGCTCGCTCGACGGAGACTTAGGCGTTTACCGTTTGCGGTAGAACTGGGAGTTAACAAAACTCTCCTTATGAAAATGGTTTCCAAGGATTAAAGGTCCCAGAGGACAAAAAGATGTTGATCTTTGTTTTCTATCTTTTAGAGAAGAAGTGTTTTTTATAGATATCTGCAACTAATATCGCACTAGAGACTATGACTTGAGAGTGAATGCGTCGCATGTCACCCAAAGGGTACCATACTAAACATCCAAGCTGTTGAAAAGAAACTCTCCAACAACCCTTTCTCAAGTAGCTTAAGGCTCGTAGCTTACGACATCAATTAACCTTTATTACTGTATCTTGATTTGTTTGAAGATGAGAAGAGAAAGGACGCACTAAAGGAGACTAATCCAATCCTAAAGTTGTAATGCAAAGTTGATCCTATGATTGAGGTTAGGAGGGAACTACCTAATGTTATCATGCATGGTTAGGACCCTAATGTCTGTCATAACTTCTCTTGAACAAGAGAAGTCAGAGTTCCTAGGGGAACATGGCAAAGGAAAGCAACATCAAAAGAAATAACTGTAAGTAAAAAGCACGCAATGCATCAATACAAGCAGAAGGAGCCAAACTCAACTTATAGAGCAAATAAGCCAGAGGCAACACACAACACAGGCAAGGGAGACTACACTCAACCTTAAGCCAGCAAGCAAAGCCAAACAGTAACAGACAAGCAGAGGGAAACAATCAACCTCTAATGCAAACATGCAAAGGGAGAAAGCTCAACGCTTCAATGCACTTAGGCCTATAATCCACTACATGAAAGCCTATTATAATGCAACACACCAAACAGTCACACAAGTACAGCAAAGCAAGCACAGCAAACAAAACAGGAAACTAGCAGCTCAACAAGCAAAACAGTCTTCTAGCAGTAAAACAGCCCAACAGTCTGTAGTTTGATCTCCATGCCCAAGCTATCTTCAAGAGAAGACTTCATCTTCAAGCTTCAAATGATCCACCAAGAGAGATGATAATCAACATCAAGATGATTGCATGATGATGGGAAGCATGATGGAAACCAAGGGAATCCATCATGGCACTCAACCATACATCTAAGATAGGCATCCTCAAAGGTTCTACCTTTTGTGGTATGCCACACATCCTTACAAAGGAGGGATGAGGCTTCCACATAGGGACCTTGCATCATAGGATGGGAATGGAATGCACACAAAGCAAGCGATGTTTGTGAAAGAAGGAAACAACTTCTAAGGCTCTACAAAACCCTAATCTTACAAGCTTAAAGAAAGCTACTCAAAGGGAACCAAAACACCAAAACCAAGCCTTACAATTAAGTCTACAGAAGCATCAACATGCCTACTAAACCATCAAAAGATATTTGGAAACTTACCATGGACTAATGACCACTTTTGAACTTCAATTAGGGGAAGTACTATGTTAGAAGCACCCTAAAAACAACCTAAGTATTAAATCTAATTAAAATAATAAATCAACTTCTAAAAACCTATGAATTTTTTTAAAGGACCCTAAATGTGTTAGGAACCTAGGGTAAAAGGATCAGGGCCTAAATCAACTTCTATGGTCACTTAAGAAAATCTAAACCAAGAGGCACCAAATAAAGGTTCAAGATGGGAAACCTCTAAAAACCTACTCCAAAACAGAACTTAGAGTTATCTAAAAATTAGAATAAAATTCCACAATATACTAAAATGTGTCAATATTCACCATACAAAAAATCAGAGGCTAATATGAATTATTGAAAGAGAAATAAAATCATAAAGCACAATATGAAATTTCTCAACTATTAAAAACACATTAAAATGGAAAATATGCAATTAATTGGAAAATGCACTAAACTGTAATTAAAAAATATGGAAAAACTCTAGACATGTTAAACTACTCGCATGATTTATTTCAAGTTTTTTTGGCTCAATTGCTATTTTTTCTGAATTAAAATCAAACTAGCTATCAATTAAAACAAAATAGAAAAAAGAAATTAAATGAAACTAGGAGGGAGGTGTAGTTAGCATTGTATTCTACGCGTTAGTCACTAACGGGCTTCACATTGGGGTGGGGATAGCATAACTCACGCTGGCCCAGCTGAGTTAAAAAACTCAGCTTTTAATTATGCCTAAAACGCAGCGTATGGCTGCACATGAGAGAGGCCACGCGGATCAATCATGGCTTATCGAGATCTAACGGTGATAACGTGAACTGGAAAATTGAATATTCAAACGGAGGGAAACCTCCCGCGGCGGCGGACGATGGCCGGACTTAGTTCCGGTCATCTTCTTCATTATGTCAACAATGGTATTTTCACATTTCTTAACCAAAATTCGATTTTCTTTAACCAAAACTGCATGATTTTTCGTGTAGAATCCAACTATGCAATTTATTTCTACTTTCCTCCATTAAAACTCAGAATTTATAAACCTCCAAGAATCACTCAAGAAAATCAATTTTCTCAAAACTCCAAATTGAAACCATTAATCTCTTCCTCTCACTTCCTACATCAACAATCTGTGTTTATTTTCCATTTTCACCCACTAACAAGAGAGATATTCGAACTACAACCTAGGGTGTCAATTTCTAAAGTTTCAAGAAACCTAACCAAACTAATCCTAAAAGCTTCTACACATCTTAAGGATTGTAATTATGTGAAAATGGAGCCTAAATTTAATACAAACAGAGAGTATGGATGAAAAATAAAAACCTTGTTTGGAGCTTCAATGGTGGCTTGAGATGTTGTTGAAGCTTCACAAAAAGTGTCAAGAATCATTCCATAATCATCATAGAATCTTCTACAATGCCTAATCTTGCTTGAAAATTTGCCAAATTCCAAATTCGAACATCAATTTTTCACCACTTTTTCTCCATGAATTTTTGTTGTAACTACCTCCAAAATCAATTATTTTCTGTTAGGAATGATTGAAATGTTATATACAATGGATCTTGAATGATTTTCATCCCAATGGGAGCCCATAAGAGTCCAATCCAAAATTCACATTTTTGAGTTTGAAGCTTTATGGAAATGGTGAAAACAGAGCCAAAACTGCTTTTACATTGATTCATATCAGTTTCTTATGATGCAAGGATCATGTGTGGCTGAGATTGATCCCTTGGAAACGAATGGATGGTGGATTTTGAATTTGTGACTTAAAGTTCAAGAAACCATCAATATCCCCATGTAAATGAATCCATTTCGAATTTCTGGTTTTTCCATTGTTCTTAAAATATTATTTGGACTCAAAAAATGCACCAACATGACATAAATTGATTTAATTGGCATTAAATCCAAACTAGGCCTTTTCAAACTTTTTTCATGAAATTTTCTCCACACATTATCATTTCCAAGCTATGTCCATGATCCCTTGAGGTTTGGTTGATCAAATAATATCATTTGGAGCAACTTTCAAGTTGGAAAGATTTCCATTTGAAGTGTGCAAAGTGGTGAACTTGACCTGTAATGAAAATGACCTGTAATCTTACTTTCCCAAAATACCCCTGACTTGTAACCCTCATAACTTGAGTTCTACAAATCAGATGAAATACTTCTAGTACATTTTGGAAAGCTAAGACCAAGACCTAAAACTTTCATGTTGGCCAAAAGTTGAGGAGAAACATCCTTCTAGGACAAAAGTGCTTTGGAAGTTGGTTGACTTTCACAGATAAATTTCACATTCATCTGATGACCTGTAACTTGTCTGGATCATAACTTGAGTTCTATATATACAATCAAGGACTCCTAGTACTCAAATTAAATCTAAGAACATGCTTTACAAGTTCCATGTTGGTCAAAAGTTGATATGAAACTTGTATCTTGAGATAAGTGGTCTTGAAGTCAGGCACTAAATAGGGGATTTTACCCTGAGAACCCTAGTTTAGCAACTCCTCACACTTTGGATTCTTCTTGATTTGATCTTGGAATATCACCTCATGTATCTCAACACAACCTCCCATGATCACAAAGACTTAGAAATGAGTCTTAATCTCCTTCAATTGCACAATTGACTTAGGGTTGACCAGACAAAACCCTGATTGCAACACCCTCAACTGTGGCTCTTCACACTTAGCATAATGACTTGACTGAGCTCCACCACGACCCTCAAGGCACTCCATAAGCTCTATCCACATACCCTATCCATGATCAAGGTTTCACAACCCACTGATGGTCTTCAATAGGCCTCTCACGTTTGAATAAGACCTCTAGATAGGCTCCTCTTGATATAAACCACACTTGATCCCCTGCTAAATGAATAATGATATGCTATGCATATGCTAGATCAATGATATGCTAATGCAATGAAACAAAAGCCAAGTAAGAAAAAGGTTAGGCAAATTTTGGGGTGCAACACATACGTAAAGCTTCAGAAGACTCTGGAAGTACTAAACGCTGCAAGTACATAAGTTCTAATATGCAAGTATGCTCTGATAAGGATTTCACGCTTAAAGCACTTTGCTGCAAACTCTGATAGAGAAACTCTGATTGAGTTAACTCTGACCTGAACAACTAAGAACATCATCAGAAGTTCTAATGCAAGGCGTTCTAAAAGTTGGTGAAGAAGATGCTATTCAAATAAAGATCCGTTGGCATATTCCTTGTCTTATCCTAAACGGCTCTTTCCCCAATCGTGCATGACACAGGATTTCAGACAAAAAGGATTTGTCAGAACATTCCTCTTCTGAGAAAGGAAAAGTCATTAGAAAACAAAAAGATCAGAATGCACAGATTGCACAATCTTTGAGAAAGGATTTCAAAGTACTATAAAAGCAAGCATTAGCATCACTTCAAAGGTGGACAGAACTATTGATAAATTATTCAAAGCGCTCATTCAAATATTCTTCAAGCTAGAATAGTTTTCATTTTTGTTCTATAACTTGTGTAAAAATCAGTGTTGTGATATAGCTTTTTAGAAGCACTTCTTAAACACAAATTTGTTAGTTTATCTTTTGTAAAAAGATTTCCTTAAGAAGACCAAGTTGTGGTCAGAATTTCTTGAGAAGACTAAGACAGTTGTCTTAGTGGTTTACATTGTAATCAAGTTTGATATAGTGGATTAAGTCCTTGTTGAGAAAGGCAAATCACCTTGGTAGGGTGGACTGGATTAGTTTGAGTTCAAACGAACCAGGATAAAAATATTGTGTTATTTTTCTATCATCCAATTTGTTTTAAAACCCTTATTCAACCCCCCCCCCCTTCTAAGTGTTTTTCTCACCTTCAAAATCCTCTTCTTCTTCTATATGCAGCGGAAACTTCCTCTCCTATACCAAATCGCGCCAGCAATAAAAGCCTCAGTCGCGCCGGATTTGATCACCAGCAACAGAGGAGTTCGCATCACAGTGTCCTCTCATTCTCATCTTTCCAACTCATATATTATTTTATTCCGACTTAACCGAAGACAACGAATCAAAATTGAAAGAAAGGATTCCAAAATTCAGATCTACAATAATTTCAGCAGGTAAGACAATTACTCTAATTCTTTCTTCGATTAGATTCTTTCTTCCTCTTCTTTGCAATTCACACGCGAGTTGTTGTTGAGCGTCGCAAAATCGATGCGTTGTGTGCGAGTTTGTTGTTGTTGAAAATTAAAGGTTTGGTATTGGTGTTTACAAATTGATGGTTGAAGCTTGAGATCATATTTTCGAAGCTTTTATAGTGAAGGTTTGTTGTGAGTTTTCTACAGGTTTTTGTTGGTTTTTGAAGCTGAAAGTTTATTAAAGGTTGAAACGTTTTTTTTGGTGAATTGATTGAAACTTGGATATTTTTTTCTTTTTTGCAGCAATTCAATATGCTATCTAAGCTTGGAGAAAATAGTGATGAAGTTGCTTATTTATAGAACAAATTGGAGGTGAGCTGAATTGAAAATTAAAAATCATTTTGAATTTGGAAATGCGTTGCAACTTATTATAAAAGTCATTTTGTTCTCTGATGCGTCACTTGCTGCGTTTTGTGCATTTTTCAACTTGGTGATGTCGTTTTTACTTTCATGACGTTTTCATTCAATGCATAAATGTCGTTTTAGCCTGCCTTTGCTCACATGTTTTGCTTCTTTCGTGCAGTTGTTTTGAGCTTGTGACGTACAGTTTGGCTTCAATAGCTACTTATGAAGCTCATGTGACTTTGTGAAGGAGGCTTGCAACATGAAGTTGGATTTTGGCTTTAGAAACAAGTGGCTCATGGAGTGTATGGTTGGGCAAGTTGTTTTCGTGGCTTAATGAAGATGTTTTTGGCAAGGTTGTCTGAAGTAGCATAAAACATGGACCGTATTTGCAACTCTATAGGCCTCTTTATTATTTTGTATTTTTTGGTTGTATCATGGGCCTATGTGTATTTTGTGACAATTGACTACAAATGGACTTTGGTATTTTTTTTTTAATTTGTGTATAAGATGGTGAATGGTGATTAGAAAAACAAAAATGGTTTTTTTATAGAAATTGGTTCATGAATGGATAGTTGGTTCATGAATGACATTTGATCTGGATAAAATGGATATCTATAAAATATGGATATGTGGAAAAAATGGAAATGGATAATAAAATGAAAATTGGAAAGAATTGGATATTAATGGATATTTATGAAATTGGATTGGACTATGGATTTTGGTCATGATTTTTTATTAAAAAATGGTTCAATGAAGATAATTAGATATGGATTAAAAATGGTTATTGAAATATTTATGGAAGTGGATAATGAATGGATTTAATATGGAAATTAGAAAAAAGTTGGTTAGAAAAATGGATAGTTAGAAAATGGGTATAAATTGATAATGGGTATTAAGAGATAAATGGATTTTATGAATAATGGATAGATGAATTGGATATGGTCATTGAAATTTGGAAAAAGGGTTTCACATGAGAATTTGGACAAAATTGGATAAGAAAATGGTTTAGCAAATGGATATGCACCTTCACCAATATTTTCCACACACGGCCATGAAACTTTGATCCTTAACTTCAATACCTTGAATAGTTAACATGAGCCCATCATCGAAAGCCATTGATACACACCTTGACTGAAAATCCACCAAACTTGACTTGTTCAGACAAATCTCTGAATCTCTGATAATAAATGAAATAAGTTCTGAATCATTTTGAATTTTTCTGAAATAATCTCTGGAAAAATAAATTCACAGCTTAAACACAATTTGAACTGATAGTCCATTTGATCCTAATAACCTGGACCAAACTTCTATAGAGAACTGCTTGATAACCCGATGAATTTTAACACAAGACAACTTGACCTTGAACATTCAGTGCTTGAGAAATAGTCCACTGCCACAACCGATTTGCAATTGAAGCAAACTCTTGATAGTTTAACCAAGATTAGGTCAAACTTCCATCTGACCTTGACCATAACTCGAATAGTCATACTTGAATCCAAACCATGTCGTTGTCATCAATCTCCCTGCAAAACCCTAAACAAATAAAGAAGAAAACAGATTATCTGCAACATATTTTTGGTACTTTGGTTAGAAGTTAGTAATCATAGACAAACATAAAGCAAGTAAGAAACACACAGGTGCTTGGTGATCTCTCTCAAAAATAAACCCACAGAGAAGGGCAGGAAAACCAAAGCTTGTGATCTTGTTTGTGTATGCGAAAATGCAAATGATATGTGGGATCTTAGGGGTAAAAATATGGATATTACAGCTGACCCTATTTAAGTTTCTTCTATCCAGAGATATGAAGATTGACATATTTGTCTCGACAAGATAGAAGAGACTTAAATACATAAATAAACCTAATTTTTGGTCCTAAGAGACCACAAAATGATATTATTATGCTAATGGTATGAAAACACAAGACCTTTGTGGGGAAAATATGCCACATGAGACAGACAACTTCTAAAGAGCAGAAGATAAAAAAGAAGAGACTTCGCAAGGGGAAAGGCCATCTACTACCAAATGCCTAGTAATGAAAATAACGCATCAAAAAGAAAGATTACCAAATATCAACCAAGTGGTAGCTACGACAAGGCAATCAAACCGAAGCGATAACGAGATATATTATCTACTACCAACTAAGGGTAGTACGACAAAGGTAATAAACTCAAAAGAAGAGATTACCAACTACCAACCAAGTGGAAGCTACGACTAGGTAACCAACTCAAATGGAAATATTAACAACTATCAACCAAGAGATAGCTATGACAAGGTAACCAAACTAACAGGATACAAGAAATATTACCTACTACTAACTAATGGCAGTACAACAAAGGTAATAAACTCAAAAGAAAAGGTTTAAAAGAAATCTTCTAACAAATTCCACTTGGAGAATCTACTGCCGAGGTCCACTGTGGGGATTTCAAAAGATATCAACTGGACGAATCTACTATCAAGACTTAGAGCCTGATTTGGGAATACCTTTTGCCAAGTTTTTATTGAGAAATGTGTCAACCATCAAAGTTTACTGAGGAATCTGTTGCCGTGATTAGCCAGGAAATTTACTGCTGAGATTCTGAAAAGAAATAACTATCTGTCAAATTTTAAAGAAGCATCATAATAGAATCTCACTTTTTCGTTTTCCCTTATGAAGTTTGTTCTCTTTTTCTCCCCAGCTTTTTGTTTGTCTCCTGTGGCATTTTCTCTCCACAGAGGTCTTGTGTCTGCATATAAATTATATAATCATATCATTTTATGGTCTTTTAGGGCCAAAAATTGGGTTTCCTTGTTATATTTAAGTCTCTTCTATCTCGTCGAGACAAAGATTTCAATTTTCATATCTCCAGATAGAAGAAACTTAAATAGGGGCAATTGTAATACCCTAATTTTTACCCCGAAGATCCCACATATCATTAGCATCTTGCATCATAAGCAAGATCACCAAGCATCTGCATTTTTTCTTTGTTTGCTTTTATTTGATTGTTTATGTTTACTAACGCTAATCAAAATCGAAAAATATGTTTGTTTTCCTTTTACTAACTTTTTCAGGAAGAGGTTTGGATCAAGAACACCAGTCAACAATCCCTCAACTCAAATAAAATTCATAAAAAAAAAGCCAAAGTTGATCTGCAAACAATTCAAATTCATTTGATCAAGAGTTCTCAAGTATTGATTGATCATTTTCAAGAAACTCCAAGGTTCATGTGTTTATTTTCATGCCTTCTTTGACAAGTCAAAAGAATCAAGCCAGAACCAGAACAGTCCAGCCAACAAAGCATTTTACAAGTTTTTCATTTGTGCAATCGATTTGCACTATGGTCCAATCGATTGCACCCTTCATATTTGCACCAGATTTCAAGTTTTTCAGTAGTGCAATCGATTGCACAAGGCAGTTTTGGCCAAAAATCTGCAAATTCGAATTCTACAACATTTTGGCACCAAATTCACTTATTTCATCATGAGAATATTCTAGATCACCTCATTTTAGTCCCCTTCCTCATCACAATTAATTCCCATCATACACACTCATTAATCACCACTTGATCTTGATTTTGGCTCCAAATTTAAATTCCAAGCCTAATTTTGATTCCAAACCACCAAAATTTCCAAGCCTAAATTCTATAAATGGAGGCCTCATTTCATTCATTCTTCAAGCTTATGAGAGCCAAAATCACCTTGTCAAATTTCCTTTTCATTCTCTCAATTTCTTTCAACCACCAAATTTGTAACACCCCATTTAATTATTTAGTCGTTTTTTGATTATTTTGTGTGATTGTTGGGCATTATCTTGGTTAAGGGTAGGTGTTAAGGTGGGTGTAAGAGTTAGTAGAATGAATTTGATTAATTTAAGTCTTAGGACAACATGGTAATAATAATATGATAGTGAGGCATTTTATTAATGTTAATATCAGTGTAGCAATATCATTATTATTATTATTAAGATAATTATTAAAACATAACTAGAGGGATTAGTGGATAGGTTAGCAAAAATCAGTTTTCTCTACGTGAAAAGAGAAGAAAAAGAGAACAAGGGAGAACTAGGGCAAGAAGAGAGATTCCACCATTTTTGAAGGATTTAAAGCTCAGATTCAGGTAAGGGGAGAATGGGGTCAATGATGGTGGTTAGAACATGATAGGGTAGTGAAGGCACGTGGTGTGAATAGCAAATTAATTCAGTTCATTTTAGTGATTGGGCCCAGAGGGGGGTGGGAGTATCAACAAGTAACTTAAGCCCAAAACCAACATATAAATGAAACGCAGCGTTTCATATTATTTTAGAAATCCTTCACAAACTTGGAAATGATCGTGGCCGTGGGATGATGTCTTCAGTCAAAGTCCACCTAAGATCTAATGGCTATCAAGTCATCTTCTCCATTTGAATTCCTGAAACACGCGCGCAGCCACGGCCACCGCCGGTGGTTCTCCGGTCATCAGCTCAAACCCTAACTCTTTCCAGAATCCACCATTCCAAATGGTCTCTACACGAAACTTGTCCCAAATCTCACAAGGAATCTTCCTATACCATTTAATCGTCCTAAAAGTTCAAGATTTGCAAGAACACCATCTCAACCGAAAGTTGGAACTACCCTAATTGGTCACTAATCTCCAAATTGATGATCCAAAAACCTTCCTACATCAATCTACAATGCATCTAACACAATAATTCCCATTGATTCTACCTAATTTAAGCCATGGAACAAGAACTGCATATCTGGTAAAATCGTGTGAACAGAGTGGTTGAATCTTCAAATCAACCCTCAAGAACTTGCAGATTTCTTCCCTAGCCTCTAATCAACCTTCTGTATGCAACCAAATGGATTGAAATGCTCTGAATCTTTGAACCCGACTATGAGTTGCAGATAAAGAAATCCAAGTGCCAACTCCCAATTCTCCCACGATCTTGCCTTGAATTTGATCTGGAATTGATCACCAACCTCAGAGCAAGCTATTGAGATCAATATCTTGGATTGAAATGGCCTCTAACCTTGTAACAGATTTTGATTTGCAAGAAGAACTTTCACAATGCAATCTCACTCTCCTCTCTCAATTCTCACCAACCTTCATTCTGAACCACTTCATGATCATATATAGAACATGATTGAATGATCTAGAAAGTTCTAGATCAATACAATGAGTATTTCAATATCTCATGTCACTTGAAATCTCATGATATGCTATGTGTATGACAGTCCTTGTAGCAGCTTGCACTTGCCCTCATCCTTATCCAAATTCTTTCCACATGAGATTTTGAAAGTGTTAAGATGTGCTTGTACCTTGGTTTTAATCTTATGAGAAGTTTGGCATATGTTACTTAAACCTTAAGCAACAACATACAACTCCATGATTTTGAGCTCAAATGAGAAAAGTGCCATTTCCATTGTCTTTAAAATTCATTTTACAATCAAAATGACATATAGGTTTGTCTCATTTGGTCACCAAATGAAAAATCCCAAATTTGGTCTTTTTAATGAACTTTAAATCATCCTTTTTAAGTCAATTTTGCAATTTTGAGTTACAAGCAATTCCAACCTCTCATGACCACTTGGCTAGCCTTAAAAAATCATTTTGAACAAGTTTAATGTTGGACATTTTCCCATTTGAAGCTTGCAAATAGGAGTTATGGCCTTATGCTTGAAATGACCTATAATCTCCAAATGACCACAATACCCTTGACTTGTCAAAGCCATAACTTGAGTTCTACAAATCCTATCAAGGACTTCTAGTACTCTATAGAAAGCTAAGAGGATAAGGAACAACATTCATGTTGACCAAAAGTTCATAGGAATCATCCTTCTAGGGCAAAAGTGTCATGCAAGTTGGGTAACTTTCAAGCTCCAAATTCACATGCCTAAGATGACTTGTAACTTGTCTGGCTCATAACTTGAGTTCTATAAACCCTATCAAGGACTTCTAGTATTCAAATTAAAGATAAGATCATGCTATACAACAATCATGTTGGGGGCCAGATGAGATGACAATCACATCTTGAGCTAAATTTCCATGAAGATAGGGGTCAAACTAGGGGATTTTACACTGTCAAGCCTTAGAAACCCTAGCTTGAAACTTCTCAAAATCTTCAATAATGATGAGTTGACCTTGGAATCATCCTTATAACATCTCAATGCATCAATCCATGATCACATGGCCCTTGAATTAGGTCTCAACCTTCTTCAAATCATCAGTTCACTTAGGATTGACCCAGTCAAACCCTAGCTGCACCAATCATGGCTGAGGCTTCTTAATCTTGCACAATGACCTGTCTAGGCCTCAAAGTGATCTTCAACACTTCTCATGAGCTCTCTCAAGACCTCAAATATAACTTCATGGCTTCAGAATCATCTGATGGCTTTCCACAACTCTCAAGTTAGGAGACACACCCTCTTGGTTTCAACCACTCTTTTTGAGGATCTTTCAACTTCTCTAACAAGGATATCAACCCTTGAACATCTGAATAACCTTCTTAGCTAGCTTCATAGTCTTGTGTAGCCCTTGATTGGTAATTATACCTCTTGATCTCCTGCATACATGTCAATGAAATGCAAATGATAATGCTAATGTGAATGAAATGAAACACAAGCTAGGTAAAGAAAAGTTGGTCAAATTTTGGGGTGCAACAGCTGCCCCTATTCAAACGGCTTGGACCTGAATGGGTGAGAAGCGAACGACTCTCAAACAATCAAGGTAAAAGACGGTTGAATACCAACAAACCCGGAAATTTGCCAACTGCGCAAGTACACGGTACTCTGAAGGGACAAATCTTTGGAAACTGAAATAATAGTTGCACGGCAATTAGCTGGAGAAATACTGGTTTGAACCCCCGTCAGGATGATTCTCTGATTTATCTGATATCATGGTGTCCTCAAATCATCGAGGGATCACTGGTTACACGGTAACAGGTGATTCTCCAACTGCACAGGTAAACAATACTTGGATTGGTAGGAACATCTTCAAAACTAAGCATGACAATTGCACAACAACTCTGTTGGGGAACGGGTCACACGGTAACCGGTGAAAAGTTCGAATATCCGTCAGGCGTCAGAATTCCTCGGGACTCATCAGGTTAACAATCAAGTTAATCATGTCATCGAGCATTCAAAGAAATTTTCGGGCGTCAGCCAGATTTCATCAGTAAGTCGGGAACAGAACCATTGGTCAACCATGAACCAAGTTGGGATACACAATCTTTTGCCGTCAGGAGCTTCACGTCAGCTGAGATAGCTGCTTCGGTCTCGCAGTTAGACTCCATCAGTAAGTCTGGGGTTTAGGCATTACCGCCGGACTTCAATCACCAAGTCTTCAAGGGAAGTTTCAACTTCGCTGCTCAGAAACCTGCTGGGGATGACGCATCTCCGCTGGGGATTCTGGAGAACTATCAAGTAACTCTGCTTCGGGGATCCAAAAATCAGTCTGGATGAATCAACTCTGTTGAGGACTTCAAGAATCATCTTGGACAAATGACTCTACTGGAGATTTCAGGAATCATCCTGAGCAAACACTCTGCCGGGGACTTTAAGCATCAATTTGAGCAACCCTCTCTGGAGACTTCACTGGGGATTTTAAGAATCATCTTAAGCACACAACTTCGTTGGAGAATTCAAGAATCATCTTGGGCAAATAACTCCGCCGAGGACTTCAAGAATCATCCTGAGCCACATAACTCTTTCGAGATTTCAGGAATCATCCTGAGCAAACACCCTGTCGGGGAACACCTGCAAAACAAGAACGGTAACGACCTAGCTCATGTTTCATATGCATATGATCGTCAATGGCGCACTTCTCCACACGGTGGAAATGCTACGCGTTTAGGGTAAATGCTATGCAATCATGCACAATGCTACGACCCCATCAGCAAAATAAATGCTGAAGGGAGAAACCTCCCGTCAAGGAGAAGGGACGACTCTGGTGGAGAGGAGGAATCATCCTGCCGAGCTGAAGAAGTCACGCCAATCTCAATTGGACTCCGCCTGGGGAAACGAACTTCAGTCGAATGTCGCAGGGTGTTGCACCCCAAAATTTGACCAACAACTATTTATTCACTGAGTGTTTGAAAGTTGATACCTTCATCAGACAGTTCAAGAGATCCTCAGAGGAATTGGTTGAAACCAGGGTTGTGTGCTTCATAGCTTGAGAGTTGTGGGTGCTCCTCAAATGATTCTGAGACTTTGAGAATGAACTTGATGTTTTGAGAAAGCCTATGAGATGTCTTGAAAGCCATCATGAAGTCCAGAGAAGTCATTGTGCAAGAGTTCAGAAGATTCAACCATGAATGGTAGAATTAGGGTTTTGACTGGGTCAACCCTAGGTCAACTGATGATTTGGAAAAGGTTGAGACCTAATCCAAGGGCCATGTGATCATGGAATGAGGTATTGAGATACTATAAGGATAATTCCAAGACCAAATCATCATGACTGAGGAGTTTAAGAAGTTTTAAGCTAGGGTTTCTAAGGATTATCAGTGTAAAATCCCCTAGTTTGATCCCTATCTTCCAGGCAGTTTTAGCTCAAGATGTGATTGTCATCTCATATTCCCCACCACATGAATGTTGTATAGCTTGTTCTTAGCTTTAATTTGAGTGGTGGAAGTCCTTGATAGGAGTTGCAGAGCTCAAGTTATGGTTTTGACAAATTACAGGTCAGTTGAGGTGTGTGAATCTGAGTCCTTGAAAGTCACCCAACTTGCAGACAACTTTTGCCCTAGTAGGATGCTTCCTATGATTTCTTGGTCAACATGAATGTTGAATAGCATCTTCTTAGCTTTCTAGATAGTACTAGAAGTCCTTGATAGGATTTGTAGAACTCAACTTATGGATTGAGCAAGACAGGGGTATTTTGGTAATTTGGAAGTTATAGGTCATTTTAAGCAAAGGCCATATCTCCTATTTCCAAGCCTCAAATGAAAAAACTCAAAACATCAAAGTTGTTCAAAATGGGATTTTAAGGCTATAAAAGTGGTCATGAGTTATTGAAAGAGCTTGTAGCAAGGATTTACAAGATTGGGTGAAAATGACCTAAAATGGCTTATAAGTTGAAAAAGTTGAAATTTAAATTTGGTTTGGGAGATCCACAAATCCAAAATAGGTCATCCAATATATCATTTTGGTTGGAAACATCATTTTAAAAACAATGGTTCAAGTGGAATTTTGATTTGAAGCTTAGAAATGGGGGTTACTTTGTAATTCTCATTCTTGCATAATAAGGCACCTAAATAAAACCTCACAAAGAGCAAAGTTTAGCTTGTTTTTCACTCATTCTTTCTCAATATCTTTTGTAAGGAGATTTTAAAGTCCATTTGGCAAGGCTAAGGCATGAGATAATGGAGATCCAATGTATCATTCCATGAGAAGTTCTCAAACTTTCTAACACTTTCCACAAGTTTCTAGAGGGATCTAGATCATTCTCTTGATTGTTATAAGAAGGGTGAATCACCATATGGCCATGGTTGGTGATCATTATTGGTGAGTAGTGAGATTAGAGTGTGAAAAAGTAAGATCCTTCCATTTGCAATTTCACATCAAACCTTCATTCTCTTCAATCCCCATTCATTTCTCCTCCACAAACATATTCTTCTGATCATTGTGATTGATTACATGCTGAGGTAGAAGAAAATCCATGGAAGTTTGAAGCTGTTTTGAGGAAATTGCAAGAAGTTCATTTTGATATCAAGCACAAGATCCAAGCCTTGTTCATCCATTTTCTTGCATACAGAATTCATATTGGCCATTGAGGATCAATCAGGGAAGCTTGCAGACCTTGAATTGTAGGGAAACCATAGCCACCATTAAAGTTTGACAGGTTGGTAATCTTGCTCGAATCTCCTAATTTATGTGCATTATACCATCGTTATAGGTTTAGACTGGTTAAGCTAGGATAGAGGACTTTATTCTGAGAATTAGGGGAAGGATCATGAGGTTTCGAGGCAGGGTACAATTTCTTGCAGAATGAATAACAAGCTAGTTTGTGTGCATTAATGGATATGGCATTGAGTAATGTGGTTAGGGAAACGTGTAGAATAATTCTGGATCATTAGTTTGAAGTTCTATTAAGTTTGATAGCAGAGGAAAGAAATAGAACCTTGATGATGAAGCTTTCTGTTAGGGTGATTCAAGAGGTTTCAGGGAAAACTATGGATAGTATCGTGTTCAGGGTGATTGATAGTGCAACTTTGCTTTTGGAAACTCATGAATTCATGGAGAAATCAGTGAGAACGATCAGGTTGAAGATCCTTGCATGGGGTTAGGGTTTCTGCAAACCCTAGGGTTCAGTTGGGGACGATGAAGGTCCATCGTTGGATCATCCAGAAGGCTTGACCAATTCCATCCATCGCACGGTCCATATTTGATTTCAGAAACGGAGGGAAGATTGACACACAAAACGCAGCGCATCACTTAACCAAACGCACCGTTTTGGTTCTTTGACAAACCTGGGCCTCAGCATTTATTCCTATCCCCACCCCCAGATTTGGCCCAATGATCAGAAACGACTGTGGCGCTTTACTTTCCTCACCCCTCCCATTTATTTCTTATTCTTTTATTTTTTTTAATTTCTTTTAAATCTTGGCATTTTATAAAATTCATAAAAAATATAAAATCAATATTTTTCATTTCTTCTTTTTTTTTACATAATCATGATTTTGTCTAGAAAATTAATAAAAAATAAAATTCCATTTTATTTTTGGTTTAATATTTTTTAGCATATTTTCTTGTAAATAGTACATTTAATTGATTTTGGTTAACCCTTGATTTTGTGCAATTTGTTTTAGGACTTTCCCTTAGGGTTTTTGAGCCATTCTTTTTGGCATAGTTAGATGTTGAACCCTAGTTTCATGTAGGATTTATCTCTTGATTTGTAGATTAAAATTTGATGTAGTTTGATTGTTAGACATTTAGGTGCTCTAATTAGGGTTTTAGGTTGTATAGATAGACTTGAACAAATTTGTTTTGGGGTTTATAGGCCAAATTAGTGTATGGGGAATATATTAGTTAAGGGTAAGTATGTATAGAATCCCCTAGAATTTTGCTAGAATATTGTATGGTGTTTTAGTATTTTTCATTGATTTTTGAATGTATGGATAGTATGTGTGTTGCTTGAGGGCATAAGTTGTATTGTTGTGTTTTCTTTCCTTATCTTTTGAGTGTGTGAGCTTTGAAGATTGAGTTGAAGACTTTATGGATCATCATGGAAGCTTTGAAGACCTTGCAGAGGAGTTTAGATAGCTTTTGTTGTTTTGTTTATAGGATCATAAGTGCATAGGTAGAGCATTAGATAGAATGATTTCATTCAATAAACAAGGAGTGTCTTGTCCACCTCCTTTCTTCTCTATGACACAGAGTCCCTTAAGGGTATACACCTCTCTCCTTTGGAGGGATTAGTGACCTTGCCCTATAAGGTAGAACTTTGAGAGAGCCTTTCCTTTGATGTTAAGTCCTCAATGGCATCCTTTGGAAGTCAGTGAGCACTGTAACATCCTCACCTCATCCTGTTGACTGAATCTTGTTTGCTGGAGCATTTGAGCCATTGAAGATAGAAGTTGCAGCTTTGAAGAGGATGATTCCTTGAAGATTGTTGAAGTCTGAAGACTTTGTGAAGATCAAGTTGATGCCTGAAGATCCCTGAAGATAGTAAAGCCTGAAGGTGGAGCTGATCAAAGGAGCTGGAGCTCAAGGGAGAAGATGAGTTGATACTCATGTTGTAGGGTTGATACCTGGAAAGCAAGTGATCTCTGAAGTCTGAAGACTGGATTGCTGCTGGAGGAGCTGAGGCTTTCTTCTGATTTCCTTGATGTATTGTGTGTTTTGTCTGATTTGTCTGCTGCATTAGACTAAGCCCATCTAGAATAAGTTCAGACTAAGAGCATGAGTACATCTGGTCGTATTGTTATTGCTTGGCTTTGCTTGCGGGTATTCGGTAGAGCCCAGCTCCCTTGCCCATGTGTTTATTATTGCTTGATAGCAGGATTTCACTTCTTTTACCTGTATGACTGCAGTTTACTGTTTTTGGTGCTTGATAGCAAGTTGTTTATTTTCAGTATGATTACTGTTATTTCATGACTGGCTTGAGGTCGAGACGAGCTTGTGGAGGCTGAAGCCCCACACACATTTCCTCCCTCACTTGCATTGCATGCATTTTACTGTTAAAGCTGATGCTTTTGTCTGTTTTGGTGTATCATTGATATGATCCCTTAGGACTCTCATTTCCTTTGATAAGGATTTGATGATAGACTTTTAGGTTGAAACCTATGCATGACAACTTCTAGGAGTTCCCTGTTCAAACCTCAACCATAGGATGAATCCATGGCATGATAACAGTAGGACTTGATAGTCTCCCTCCTAGTTGGGCCTGCTCTCTTCTCATCTCAAAACAGTTTAAGACACAGTAATCATGAATGGTTTCTTTCGTACGCTACGAGCCTTAAGCTATCTGAGAAAGGATTGTGGGAGAGTTTCTTTCTCACAGTCTGGATGTTTAGTATGGTACCCTTTGGGTGACATGCGACGCATTCACTCTCAGGTCATAGTCTCTAGTGCGGTCGAGATCGCAAACATAATAAAAAACACTTCTTTCAGGAAATAAACCGTAGTTTCCCGAACTACGTTTGCTCTAATCTTTCATACCAGATGAAAGTACGTAGGCATAGGATGCGATATCCTAGCGAGCAACCTTCACTCACCTTCCCCGTAGTAGGTCGAACTACGTGGACTCTGATTTCTCATTCTCTGATGGGAATACGTAGGCATAAAGCGCGACGCTTTGCCGAGTCATTTTTCTTTTCTTTTTCAGCCAGCCTTGATAGGTAGATAGAATAAAACCAACCCACCAAAGTAAACAAACAAGCGAGGATCCCGTCGAGTACGACGGACGTGAGGGGTGCTAATACCTTCCCCTTGCGTAACCGACTCCCGAACCCAGACAATGGTTGCGATGACCTTGTCTTACCCTTATTCGTCAGGTTTTTCCGATCGTTTTCTTTCCCGCTCTGAGGGATAAATAACGAAAGGTGGCGACTCTTCTGTTTTGCCGGCACCTTATTTTCGCGCAAGCGACAGCTGGCGACTCTGCTGGCGACTCCAACGGTTCCCTGTGCGAGTCAATCCTATCGTTTGTGTGTTTGCTTGTTGGGTTGCGTTTATTTATCGCATTTTTTACTTCTCGCACTTTATTTCCCGCATTTTATGTTTCAGTATAATATGATTATTTGTGCTGTTGTGGGATGGGAATTCTGATTGAGTGAGAAGCCAGACCCAGGCTTGAGTGCACCATAGACTTAGAGTGGAAATTAGTGGGCGCGTGCTTGCTTTGCAGGCACTAGTGTCTCATGAAATCCACGCTCAGACGAGGTTCATCCGGTTGTCTTCACTTTCAACCCTTTGGGTTGAGACGGTTGCTGGTTTGGTGGACTGTCGACTCTGGGGACCGATCATTTGTGATTCAGCTAAGTGAGGCCTCTTCAGGACTTGATGATGCCACTCCTTCTGGGAATCGTATCATCAGTTTTGAAAGTCTGTGACGCTGATGAACGCATAGGATGCCGTACCTTGAGTCAGTCTAGGTCCATACCTGTGAGCGGGACTGGGTTTATTGCAGGAAACTTAGACCTTCAGACTACCTGGTTTTCTTGACAGCGAATCAGTTATGTTGGGTTCTCAGTTACAGATGTGTTCTTGATAGAGCAAGAGTTTGGTCAGAGGATCTTATCATCGGGTGTTTGTCTGTACTTGATAGAGCAGGCTTTGATCAGTGTATTATCATCAGTGGTTTGTTCTGTATAGGGCAGATTTTGAGTGGGATCTGAGGATCTCATCAGCAGCTGTGTATTTGTTCCTGATAGGGCAGATCTTGATTTGGGGTCTGAAGACTTCATCAGCAGATGTTACTTGATCTTGCACCCGGGGTCCTTATTATCAGGCACTTATTCTTGTCAGAGCAGAATTTTGATCTCGGTCCTATCAGATGGTTATTCTCAGCAGATCAGATTAGTGGCTTTACACCGGGGTTTCCTTCTCATCAGCGACTGTTGATACCGAATCTCCATAGCAGCTACCTGGATATATTATTGCATGCCTGCATTTTGCATTAGTTTGCGCATTCATCTGCATTCCATTAACGTGTGTCTGTGTTGCAGGTACTGTTTCCCCGATCCCGGATTTCTCGCCTTCTGCTGTTATTATGGCCTCTCTCAGGAAGACTGTTGCATACAAGTTCCCGACCCCTGATGTGTCCAAGTTGATTGGTTTGATAGCCCTGGCAGGGGATTCTGTGAAGGATAGGTTCAGGAAGTCCTATGGCAGGTTGCTTAGTCTGGTTTGCAAACCGTCTACGTCCGAATTGAATGGGTTACATGCTCTTCTGCAGTTTTATGATCCTCCCTTGAGGTGTTTCACCTTTCATGACTTCGTTCTCGCGCCGACATTGGAAGAGTATGCTGATATGCTAGGTGTGCCTATCAAAAGGCAGATACCTTTTGTCCACATGGATGCTGAGCCTGATCTGGCTGGGCTAGCTTCCTCACTCCATTTGAGCGCTTCTGAGTTAGTGGTGACGAGCTGGAACAAGGTCCCAGGGTTCTCTCTGCAGTTTCTGATAGCTAAGGCTCAGCAGTGTGCTACGGACAAATGTTGGGACGCATTCAACGCCATCCTTGCTTTATGCATATATGGCATTATCCTATTTCCCAGCATGCCTGATTTCGTGGACTTTGACGCGCTCCATATATTCGCCTCAGGGAATCCAGTCCCTACTCTGATCGGAGACGTCTACCATTCAGTGCATTACAAGAATGAGAACCGGAGAGGGAAGAATGTCTCATGCTGCGTACCGTTGTTGTACAGGTGGTTTGATAGTCAATTGCCCAAGAAGGGTTCTTCTGTCTTGTTCGCAGCCACAGTTGAGTGGCCTGAGCGTCTGATGAGCTTGTCGGCAAAAGACATTGATTGGTTCGTTGACTGAGACAGGTTAGGCACCAAGTTGATCTTCAGTTGTATTGGGTTTCCTAATGTACCTCTGATAGGTAGAAAGGGTTGCATCAACTACAATCCATCATTGCTAGTTCGTCAGTTTTCATATGCTTTGAGGACTCAACCGAAGGAGGAAGAGGTACGGGAATCTCTGTACCTCACGGGTATTCTAGAGGGGGATTTGTTGTCCAAGCTTCAGTATGCGTGGAACAATATCAGCACGAGAGGAAAGCCTTTATTGGGGAAGAGCAACAGCCAAGCCTACCCTCCTTATTCAGATTGGATCAGAGCCAGAGCCAGTACTATAGGGATGCCATTTCCTCATGTCAGACCAGAAAGTCCTCCACCAGTTGAAGAACCTACCACTGTGTCCATTCACCAGCACAGCCAGGTATTGGCCGAGTGTGAAGAACTGAAGAGGACAAATGCAGAATTAGAGAAGGAGTTAGCTCAACTTCGAAGTGAGAGGAACGAAGCCGTGCATGCTCTCAAAAAGCAAACAGAGTCGGTAAGCCAGCTGAGTGCAGACTTGGCAAAGCAGATTGCTGATCGGGAACGCTTGGGGCAGGACTTCAGGGCTGCTAATGATGTACTAGCTACGAAGAAGCAGCATTTGGAGGAAGCATATCGGAGAATATCTAAGTTCGACCAGCATTGGAAGACTTCCATGGCCACCAGGAAGGAGCGAGAAGACAAACTGATGCTGCAGATTTCTAAGCTAGAAGCCGAAGTAAAGGATAGTGAGCGGAGGTTTGATGAAGAGACCGCCCGCAGGTACTCCACTGAAGCCCGTCTCAACAAAGCTATTGCTAGCCTGAAGGAGCATAAGCTGATGTTTGAGTCTAAGAAGCGGAAGCTGGAGGATTGCTTTGGCGAAGGAGCTTGGGAGAGTTCAGTTCAGGGGCTCCAGCATACCATCAGGCAGAGGGAACTACTCGTCGAGAGGTTGCTCACTTCGCCAGATCATCCGGACACAAAGGAGTTATTAGCAGAGTATCGCGCCCGTGGCCGTACTTGATTAGTTATATCCCTGTTTGTTTTGATCTTTGATATATGCTGACCATCACCAGACTTGTTGGCTGAGGTCATGTTGTTGATCTGTTTGTACTCGCTGATACTGTGTACTGCCTTGACAGGCCTTTCCATATATATATGAGACTGATGTTTCCATGATTGGGCTCAGATTTCTTCTTCCTCTTATTATTATCAGCACTGGCACTAAGGCACTAGGATCGGGGAAAAATCTCCCACGCACACACACACACGCATGCATTTGCATGAAGCATATTTGCATGGTGTATATCTTATTGCTTTTCCTAACCTTTATTGTTGACAGGTTTTTCAGGTTCCGAGTTGTCTCCGGTCTCCAGGATTGATCAAAGACTCATCCACCGCTACTCAACTCGCGCTAATCAGACAAGGATAACGGACCAGGTGCAGTCAGATGTTCAAGAGCTCCGTGAGCAGATGGACCGTTTTATGGAGCTAATGCAGGTGGTCGCGAATGGTCAAGACCAGCTTCGTACTCTGGTTCAACCTCTGATCTCCAGGGTTGACAATAATGGCATACTGCATGGAGGGGCCGTGCCTACTCCTCCTCTAGTGGACGCTCCACAAAACGTTGTTCCTGCTGCCGGGGGCAACGGCAGCGCTAACGGCAATCTGATGACTAATCTCGGACTCAATGCGGCAGGCGTCGGCAATGGCAGCTTGGGAGCCAATGTTAACATAGGGTCGGTCAACGGCAATGCTAGTGTGGGAAATTTGTTGGTGCCTCAACCGTGGCTGGAGGACCATCAGGATGACGTATTCTCTCAGATAGGTGTAGATGCAGAGTTGAATGCTGAAGCTCGACTCAGGTTCAAGGCGCTGGAAGACAAGATGAGAGACATAGAAAATCAGAACACATTGGGCGTTGACATGTCCAACCTCGGACTGATTGCTGACTTTAAAGTACCTCACAAGTTCAAGGTGCCTACCTTTGAGAAGTATAAAGGTACTACTTGCCCCCGGGTCCACCTCCGATCTTATTATAGAAAGATGTCCGGCTATTCTAACGATGAGAAGTTGCTGATGCACTTCTTTCAGGATAGTCTTTCTGGCCCATCACTCGAATGGTATAAGGGCCTGGAGCCCGCTACTGTACGCACCTGGAAAGAGCTTGCAGAGGCGTTCGTCCTCCACTATCAATACAATAGCGACTTGGCTCCCAACCGAGTTCAGCTTCAGAATCTCTCACAGCGGAACAATGAAAGTTTCAAAGAGTACGCCCAGCGGTGGCGTGAATTGGCTGCTCGGGTTCAACCGCCGATGGTTGAGCGTGAGCTAGTGTAAATGTTCGTGGCTACCCTTCCTGGAATCTACTATGAAAATCTGGTCAGTGGCATGTCCGGAACATTCTCGGCTCTCATCACTATGGGCGAGCATGTTGAGAACGGTATAAAGATTGGAAAAATTCAGGGCGAATCATCCTCAGCTGGAGGAGGTAGTAAGAAACCTTACGCTGGCAAGCGTCGAGAGGGAGATGCCAGTGTTGTCACTAATGCTCGGAGAAAAGGCAAGGGCCCTCAGCCTCAGATTGCTAGCATAAATATCCCAGCTGCCCCGCCGCAGCAACAGCAGCAGCCCCAGCAGCAGAATCAGCAGGGGTATAAAAGATATCAGAATCGGGCTCCCCTGACAAACCGTCATTTTGAAACTCCGCCTATGTCGTATGCACAGCTTTTGCAAACGTTGCTTCAGCTCCAATTAGTTCAAAAGAGGACGTTGGCTCCCTTAACAGGGGCACCACCACCAGGGTATGATGCCAATGCTACTTGTGAATTCCACACTGGGGCACCTGGCCATACGATTGAGAATTGTAAAGCTTTTAAGCATAAAGTCCAGGACTTGGTGGACGCCAAGGTTATTAACTTTTCTGACAATGTGCCCAACGTTACCAAAAATCCAATGCCTCATCATAAGGGGGGCGGAGTGAATGCCGTTATCACTGAGGAGAGTTCAGACTTGCTGACTGATGTCAAAGATTTGAAGACGCCGTTGAGTTTTGTCAAGGCTAAGTTGCTGAAGAAGGGCTTCTTTCCTGGATGCGGAGAGTTATGTATGGCTTGTGCTACACTTCCTGATGGGTGTGAGCAGCTGATCGAAGGTATCCAAAGTCTGATGTCTGAGGGTATTTTGCAGTTCAGCCGGAGCGTTGAAAGTGCATCAGGGGAAGTCATGCTGAAGCAGGCAGATGAAGTTGCTACCATTACTATTCCTCGTCACCCTATTACTATTTCTGCGCCCCGACCGCCTACTATTACTATCACCAGGGCCGGACCGATCCCATTCGAAAGCACTAATGCCGTTCCATGGCATTACGGCGCCGAAGTTTATTGTAATGGTCAGAAGATAGAGCTTGAGCCATTCGGATCAACTGTGCAGAATCTTGCCGAGGTCAGTGGTATCACTAGAAGCGGTAGAGTATTTGCACCGGCAGAGGTTGCAGCAGAGAAAGTGGTCCGAGCTGACGCTGTGGATAAGGGTAAGGGTAAGGCTGTCGAAGAGGTCCCCTCTGGGGCAGAAAAGGATTTGCTAGTTAAAGATGCTGAAGAGTTCATGCGACTAATCAAGAAGAGTGACTACAAAATTGTGGATCATCTTCATCAGACTCCGTCAAAGATCTCTATTCTTAACTTGTTGCTGTGTTCTGAGGCGCACCACAACGCATTACTGAAGGTATTGAATGCTGCATACGTGCCGCAGGAGATATCAGTAAATCAGCTCGAGGAAGTGGTAGCCCATGTTAATGCCGGTAATGGGCTAGGATTCACAGATCTAGAGCTAACTCCTAAGGGAAGAGATCACAACAACGCCTTGCACGTCTCGATAGAGTGCAGAGGTACCGTCATGTCGCATGTCCTGGTGGATACGGGTTCGTCGCTTAACGTGCTTCCGAAGAAGGCACTGATGAAGTTGGATACCCGTGGGTTGCTTTGCACGCCCAGTGACCTGGTGGTAAGAGCCTTTGATGGGACCAAGCGCCATGTCTTCGGAGAATTGACCCTGCCAATTCAAGTTGGTCCAGAGACGTTCAATACGGTTTTCTATATCATGGATATCATGCCCGCCTATAGTTGCCTCTTAGGTCGGCCATGGATCCATTCTGCAGGTGCCGTGACGTCCACGCTGCATCAGAAGCTCAAATATGTTGTTGGGGGCAGCATAGTGACCGTCTGTGGTGAAGAGGACATCATGGTGAGCCACCTGTCGTCCTTTAAATACGTTGAAATGGATGGCGAGATCCATGAAACGCTCTGCCAAGCATTTGAAACCGTCAGGGTAAAAGAGGTAGCTCCTGTCGTCGCAGAGAAGCAAGAGATGAATCTCTCCTCGTTTGAGGAAGCTCGGGCCGTCGTCGAAGCCGGTTCCACCCCAGGCTGGGGGCATGTTTTGGATATACCAATCAAGCAGGATAAGTTTGGATTGGGATATTCTCCTGAAGCTGAAGCTTCATCTTCGTCTGGCAGCTCGTCTCGTGGGAAAGGGCCGATCCTATTCACCAAGGGGGGAGTAATCTTCGAGAGCATCAACGCTGCATCGGAGGACAGCGGGGACAGTGATTGCGATCTGGACGCCTGGATTCAACCGAGCAAGCCGGGCGAGCGCCTCCACAATTGGACCATCAAGGAGATTATCAAGCTGACGAGTGAAGAGTAATGATTTGCTTTTTACAATCTTTGTACAACCCTATGTCCTGCCCGGGGCATAGTGGTTTTACTGTCAGGGCCTTGTTGGATTATGTGTATGCATTTTGTTAATAAATAAAAGGCGTTTTCTTCGTACTCAAATATTGTGTTCTCTGTTATTCCTGTTTTATGTTTATTTCGAAAAACAGTAAAATGGCAACGAGGTTTGTGCTAACCTGCATATTCTTGCTTTAAACTTAACCATTGTTATTGCAGGATCTACATAACAGATGACATCGACTCCGGACCCTCTACGGCTCACTACGACTTTGATTGCCCGATCTATCAAGCCGAGGATGAGATTGATGAAGACGAAGACCTTCCGGAAGAGTTGGCCCGCTTATTGAGACAAGAGGAGAAGGTTATTCTGCCTCACGAGGAGGATATTGAGATTGTAAATCTGGGTTCTGAGGAGCTCGTCAGAAATGTCAGAGTGGGGGCTGCGCTGCAGAATGATGTCAAGCATAGACTGGTCGAGATGCTTCGAGAGTATAGTGACGTCTTTGCTTGGTCCTATGAGGATATGCCTGGACTTGACACTGATATCGTGGTTCATCGCTTGCCGTTGCGAGAGGATTGCCCTCCAGTCAAGCAGAAGCTCAGGAGGACGAGACCAGACATGGCTGTAAAAATCAAAGAAGAAGTCCAGAAGCAGTTGGACGCAGGATTTCTAGCCGTTACCACTTACCCTCCGTGGGTCGCCAACATAGTGCCTGTACCGAAGAAGGATGGTAAGGTACGCATGTGCGTCGATTATCGGGATTTGAATAGGGCAAGCCCTAAGGATGATTTCCCGTTGCCTCATATCGATGTGTTGGTCGACAATACAACCCAGTTTTCCGTGTTTTCGTTCATGGATGGCTTCTCCGGTTACAATCAGATTAAGATGGCACCGGAGGACATGGAGAAAACGACGTTTATCACCCCCTGGGGAACATTTTGCTATAAGGTAATGCCCTTCGGTCTGAAGAACGTAGGGGCCACTTACCAGCGAGCAATGGTAACTTTGTTTCATGATATGATTCATCATGAGATCGAGGTCTATGTTGATGGCATGATTGCAAAGTCCCAAATGGAGGAAGAGCATCTGGTCAATTTGTTGAAGCTGTTTGAGAGGCTTAGGAAGTTCAGGCTGAGGCTGAATCCTAACAAGTGCACTTTCGGAGTGCGGTCCGGAAAGTTATTGGGGTTTATCATTAGTGAACGAGGTATTGAAGTTGATCCTGCGAAGATAAAAGCTATCCAAGAAATGCCAGTGCCGAAAACAGAGAAAGAAGTTTGTGGTTTCTTGGGCCGAATAAACTACATTGCGAGGTTTATCTCTCAGCTCACGGCCACTTGTGAACCGATGTTCAGGCTTTTAAAGAAAGATCAGGCGATTATCTGGAACGAGGATTGCCAGAAGGCATTCGACAAAATAAAGCAGTATCTTCAAGAACCTCCAATCTTGATACCCCCAGTGACTCGACGGCCATTAATCATGTACCTGACGGTTCTAGAGAATAGTATGGGGTGTGTTCTCGGTCAGCACGACGAGACGGGCAGAAAAGAGCATGCCATTTATTATCTGAGTAAAAAGTTCACTGAGTGTGAGTCTCGATACTCGATGCTGGAGAAGACGTGTTGTGCATTAGCTTGGGCCGCCAAACGTCTACGACAGTATATGCTCAATCACACCACTATGCTAATTTTGAAGATGGATCCGATCAAGTACGTCTTCGAGAAGCAAGCTCTGTCGGGCAGGATCGCCAGATGGCAAATGGTGTTAACAGAATATGATATTCAGTACGTCTCTCAGAAAGCCATTAAGGGAAGCGTATTGTCTGATTACCTTGCCGAACAGCCAATCAAAGACTACCAGCCGATGAAGTTCGAATTCCCTGACGAGGACATTATGTTTCTCAAAGCGAAGGATTGCGATGAGCCATTGCCCGATGAGGGGCCAGATAGGAAGTCTCAGTGGAAGTTGATATTCGACGGAGCGGTTAATTCCTACGGAAGTGGTATCGGGGCCATCATCACGACTCCTCACGGATCCTACATCCCGTTTACAGCGAGACTGACGTTCTCAGTTACCAACAATGAAGCCGAGTATGAAGCATGTATTATGGGTCTAGAAGAGGCAATTGATTTGAGAATCAAGAATCTAGACATATATGGTGACTCAGCGCTTGTAATCAATCAGATCAAAGGGGAGTGGGAAACTCGTCAAGCGAATTTAGTGCCGTACATGAATTATGCCAGGAGGCTGCTTCCTTTCTTCGATCGAGTGGAACTTCATCATGTACCCAGGGCTGAAAATCAAATGGCTGATGCTTTAGCCACGCTGGCTTCAATGTATAAAGTCAATTATTGGAATGAGGCTCCAAGAATTGTGCTTTCGCGTCTTGACAGACCAGCATTTGTCTTTGCAATCGAGGATGCCACCGACGGCAAGCCATGGTTCCACGACATCCAGACCTTCCTTATGACTAAGGAGTATCCCGCGGGTGCGTCAACCCAGGATAAGAAGACTCTAAGGAGGCTATCTAGAAACTTTTATCTCAATCCTGATGGAGTGTTGTATAAGAGAAACCACGATCTCGTGCTACTCAGATGTGTAGATGAGAAAGAAGCAAGTATGCTCATGGAAGAAGTCCATGAGGGCACATTTGGTACGCACGCCGGCGGGCATGCCATGACGAGAAAGATCCTGAGAGCAGGATATTACTGGCTGACTATGGAGTCAGATTGCTTCAGATTCGCGAAGAAATGTCACAAATGCCAGATTTATGCTGATAAAGTTCATGTGCCGCCGTGCCCATTGAATGTCATGTCCTCCCCTTGGTCGTTCTCCATGTGGGGCATCAACATTGTAGGCAAGATCGAGCCCACTGCATCCAATGGTCATCGTTTCATTCTGGTAGCTATCGACTACTTCACCAAATGGGTGGAGGCAGCCTCGTACGCTAATGTGACCAAGCAGGTGGTAGCTAAATTCATAAAGAGGGACATCATCTGTCGCTATGGAATTCCCGAGCGGATCATTACTGATAATGGTTCGAACCTTAATAACAAGATGATGAAGGAGCTGTGCCAGAGCTTCAAGATTGAACACCACAACTCATCTCCTTACCGGCCAAAGATGAATGGCGCTGTTGAAGCGACCAACAAGAACATCAAGAAGATTGTTCAGAAGATGGTTGTGACGTACAAAGATTGGCACGAGATGCTGCCGTTTGCCTTGCACGGTTATCGTACGACGGTGCGTACGTCGACCGGGGCAACTCCTTTCTCCTTGGTGTATGGTATGGAAGCTGTCCTACCGTTAGAAGTGGAGATTCCTTCTTTGCGAGTTTTGGTTGATGTAAAACTCGATGAGGCAGAATGGATTACGAATCGCTTGAACCAGCTCAGCCTGATGGACGATAAGAGGTTAGCATCGATTGCATTTGGTCGCCTGTACCAAAGCCGAATGAAGAAAGCTTATGATAAGAAGGTGCGTCCTAGAAGCTTTCAGACGGGTGATCTCGTCCTGAAGAAGATTCTTCCGCCACACTCCGATCACCGGGGCAAGTGGACTCCGAATTACGAAGGGTCGTATGTCGTCAGCAAGGTCTTCTCAGGAGGAGCTTTGTTGTTATCCATGATGGATGGTGAAGATTTTGCATCCCCGGTGAACGCGGACGCAGTTAAAAAATACTTTGCTTGAAAGAGACCCGCTGGACAAAAAAGAAAGAGTCCAGGCAAAAAAGGGCATCCCGGCGAACCAAAAACAGAATAAAAGGTTCGGGCAAAAATTAGGGATATATTGAAAAAATGTACACCCGCGAAGTCGAAAACCTACACTGGGCGGCTTCGGCAAAAAAGGGTATCCCGGTGAACTGAAAACCCGTAAAGGGCGGTTCACGCAAAAGTTAGGGATTTGAATAAGCAAATGACTGCGTTCCGCGTGTGGACTTTCATTGTTTAGTGGTTTGGAGGACCTGAGGGCCGTTTATCTGAATCAATCTCTTCCGAAGCTGAAGCATCGGAGAAGTATCGAAGTCGAGTGAGTCTTAGAGGGATCAACTCATGGTGTTCGTCTACGCCTCGTTGCCGACATTTGTATATACTGATGTATATTTATGTTTTCTTTTTGCGCGGCCTCCTCATTCCAGGAGCTTGCCTCTGTTGTAAAACATTTTTGCCCATTCAGGGGTTCATCATCAATAAAATGCACATTATTCAGCAATTCTGCCTGTTTGTTTAGCATTTATCTGTTTTGTTTGCGAATGAAAACGCCGATGTTTTTTAATAAAATGCGCATACATAAACTTACGGGCCTAGGCCCATTGATTGTTGAAACAATTAATTAACTGAATATTGTCATGAGATAATAACCTGGATAGGCCCCTTTGAGGAGGGTATCTTGTCTGTTTGTTTGTGTTGTTGCAGGTGTAGCACCTTCCAGAAGATGTGTCGTGCGCATCCCCGAAGCGGGGCGAGTCCTCCTTCTCCAGCAGAGTTCAGTAGTCTCTCCTCCGCAGAATCTGAACGCAAGATGGTGAGCATTGATATGTCTTCCCCAGGTAGAGATGATTCTCTTCCCCAAGCAGACGCATCCTTAAGGAATGTCACCTCATCAGCTGAGTCAAGCACCGAAGAATGGTGTCTCCCCCAACACTGGGTCACAAGTGCAGATTTCATAGGAATGTTCGGGTGCCGAAGCTCGTGTTTTCCCCAGTAAAGTCACCGAAGCAGGTGTCTTCCCCAGCACCGGGTCACAAGTGCAGGTTTCGTAGGGAATTGTTCGTACGCCAAAATATGCAGTAACTGATGGTGCCAGACTGAAGTCTCCGGCGGAATTGAGATTCCCCACCAGAGTCATGCTCTCTCCTGAAGTTGGATGATTCCCTCTTCCCCAGTAGAGTGTTGGAACGGCTGATGTTGTATTCCCCTGCAGAGTTGTATTCTCCCCCGAAGTCAGATGATTCTTTCTTCCCTAGCGAAATTGGAATTCCTCACCAGGGTCGTACTCTCCAGTGAAGTAGAATGATTTCTCTCCCCGGCTGAGTCCGCAGAAAAGCAGAATCCTTGGAAGCAGTTGGGACCGTGAGTGGTTTTCCTAGCAGATGTTGAACAGCTGATGCTGTATCTCCCCAGAGTCGCACTCTCTCCAGCGAAGCAGAATGATTTCTCCTTCCCTAGCCGAGTTTGCAGATGTCCAAGAGAGCCGAATCCTTGGAAGGTGATCAGATCATGATTGGTTTTTCCCCAGTGGAGTGTTGAGAAGCTGAAGTTGTTTCCCCACAGAGTTATCCTCCCCAGAAGAGTAGCCGAGACGGCCACGCAGTTTATTCTCGCGATTGATATCAGCAGGTCCAAGTTCTCGTAGAGCTTCGTTCCCCTGCAGCAGTCAGCTGAAGTTGTTTGCCCTGCAGCAGTCAACCGGAAGATCAATTCCCCAGACAGAGTCCGATTGATATTGGCGTGTCCACGTTCTCCTCAGCAGGATGATTCCTCTATCTGAGTAGTGCTTTCTCCTCGACAGGAGAATTTCCCCCTCGGCATTTATTTTGCTGACGGGATCGCATCATTGTGCATGACTGCATAGCATTTAACACTGCATAGCATTTAACGTTGCATAGCATTGTGCATGATTGCATGGCATTTAGCATAAACGCATATCATTCCCACCGTGTGGGGCATGGCGCCGAAGCATATGCATCATAAGCATGATCTAGGTTATTATCATTTTTGTTTTACAGGTGTCCCACCAAGAGACCGGTTGCTCAGGATGATTCCTGATATTCTCTCCAACAAGGTCGCTTTCTTGAGATGATTCTTAAGACCCCGGTGTAATCCCCACGGTCGCTCGCTCAAGATGATTTTTGAGATCCCCAGCGAAGTCTTGAGTTCGAGATGATTCTCGAACTCCTCAGCAGAGCCGTTTGCTTAAGATGATTCTTAAGACTTCAACGCAGGTTCCCGTTTTGTTTGCTTAGGATGACTCTTGAGCTCCCCAATAGCGTCCCCAGCAAGAGTTGCCCAGGAAGATTCCTGGAATACCCCGCAGAATAAAGTCTCCAGAATGGTTATCGGTTCAGGATGATTCTTGAAGGTGCCCGACGGAGCTGTTTGTTCAAGATGATTCTTGAAGTCCTTAGCAGCGTGATATGTCTGCTCCAACAGTGATGTCTAATCTGAAGATTGACTTCGTAAACGCCTGAGGGCGATATCAGAAGGTTCCTGTGAGCTCAGATGTCCTTGTTGATGAATCAACGTGTGGCTGAAGACAAGGTTCCAAATTTTGTATTCAAGATGATCCGTGTTGGTCTGAAGACCAAGTCAGTTGTCCTGAGGAGATGATTGTTTGCGATCAAGTGGATAGTTTTTCTTCTGACTGAAGTCGAAGATGTTTCTCCAGCTGAAGCGGAGTTTTGCCTGAAGGCAAAGTGTTGAATCCCCGTAGAGTCATGAATGGCTCAGGATACCATTTCTTTGACTGAAGTCACAGATTTCCTAAGCTGAAGCGAAGGTGCCTAAGGGCAAGGTTATCCCCAAGGTCATGAATGACCTAGGATTCATTTTTCGGACTGAAGGCCGAAATATATCCCTGACTGAAGTCACGGATGCTCTATAGCAGAGGTGGAGTTGCCTGAAGGCAGATCCATGTATCCTTGAAGGCCAAGGACCATTTCTTTAGACTGAAGTCGAAGATGCCTCCCGCAGAGTTGCCGACGGGCAAAGTCTACATCCTTGAAGGCCAAGGATGTTGTTTCTAGATGAAGCTGGAATAGCCGAAAGGCAGGGTTTCATCTTTCTTCAGAAGAACTTGAAGATTCTCCAGCGGATCTGGAGTGGCCAGGGGCCAGGGTTCCATCTATCTTCAGAAGAACTTGAAGATTCTCCAGTGGATCTGGAGTGGCCAGGGGCCAGGGTCTCATATATCTTTAATGTTGAAGTTCTACGGTGGGCAGTGTGCAGTAGTATTCCGATGTTCGTTATGGTTCTGAGGGTGAACCCCAGATCAGACGGTGCTCGGTTAAGTCTCTCATTCCCAGCGGAGTAGTTTCAAATACGCAAGTATACCTTTTATTCCATTTACCAGGGGTGAACCCCAGGCCCGAGTTGTTCAGTGTTGCATTTATCCGACGGCGAGGTTGGATGTTTGTTCGACGGTGAGGTTGAACGTTTGGATTTGACGGCGAGGTCAGATCATCATTTATCCGACGGCGAGGTTGGATGTTTGTTCGACGGCGAGGTTGAACGTTTGGATTTGACGGCGAGGTCAGATCACATTTATACGACGGCGGTGTCGAGTGTCTCTCAGAGCGATGTTTGTTTCCAACGGCGATGTCAGATTCAGTTCTCCAGCGGCGAGGTTGGGTGTTGTGGTTGTCTGAAGGCAACGTCAAAAGAAGTTAATGTGGATAACTGGCGGCGATGTCAGATCAGTATCTCTCCAGCTAGTTGCCGTGCAGCTAGCATTGCAATGTTCGAAGATTTGTTCCCCGCAAAGTACCGTGTGCTCGTGCAGTTGGCAAATTTTCGGGTTTACCGGTATTCAATCGTCTCGCACCTTGATTGGTTGAGAGCCGTTCGCTTCTCACCCAGTCAGGTCCAAGCCGTTTGAATAGGGGCAGCTGTTGCACCCCAAAATTTGACCAACAACTATTTATTCACTGAGTGTTTGAATGTTGATACCTTCATCAGACAGTTCAAGAGATCCTCAGAGGAATTGGTTGAAACCAGGGTTGTGTGCTTCATAGCTTGAGAGTTATGGGTGCTCCTCAGATGATTCTGAGAGTTTGAGAATGAACTTGATGTTTTGAGAAAGCCTATGAGATGTCTTGAAAGCCATCATGAAGTCCAGAGAAGTCATTGTGCAAGAGTTCAGAAGATTCAACCATGAATGGTAGAATTAGGGTTTTGACTGGGTCAACCCTAGGTCAACTGATGATTTGGAAAAGGTTGAGACCTAATCCAAGGGCCATGTGATCATGGAATGAGGTATTGAGATACTATAAGGATAATTCCAAGACCAAATCATCATGACTGAGGAGTTTGAGAAGTTTTAAGCTAGGGTTTCTAAGGATTATCAGTGTAAAATCCCCTAGTTTGATCCCTATCTTCCAGGCAGTTTTAGCTCAAGATGTGATTGTCATCTCATCTTCCCCACCACATGAATGTTGTAGAGCTTGTTATTAGCTTTAATTTGAGTGGTGGAAGTCCTTGATAGGAGTTGCAGAGCTCAAGTTATGGTTTTGACAAATTACAGGTCAGTTGAGGTGTGTGAATCTGAGTCCTTGAAAGTCACCCAACTTGCAGACAACTTTTGCCCTAGTAGGATGATTCCTATGATTTCTTGGTCAACATGAATGTTGAATAGAATCTTCTTAGCTTTCTAGATAGTACCAGAAGTCCTTGATAGGATTTGTAGAACTCAACTTATGGATTGAGCAAGACAGGGGTATTTTGGTCATTTGGAAGTTATAGGTCATTTTAAGCAAAGGCCATATCTCCTATTTCCAAGCCTCAAATGAAAAAACTCAAAACATCAAAGTTGTTCAAAATTGGATTTTAAGGCTAGTAAAGTGGTCATGAGTTATTGAAAGAGCTTGTAGCAAGGATTTACAAGATTGGGTGAAAATGACCTAAAATGGCTTATAAGTTGAAAAAGTTGAAATTTAAATTTGGTTTGGGAGATCCACAAATCCAAAATAGGTCATCCAATATATCATTTTGGTTGGAAACATCATTTTAAAAACAATGGTTCAAGTGGAATTTTGATTTGAAGCTTAGAAATGGGGGTTACTTTGTAATTCTCATTCTTGCATAATAAGGCACCTAAATAAAACCTCACAAAGAGCAAAGTTTAGCTTGTTTTTCACTCATTCTTTCTCAATATCTCTTGTAAGGAGATTTTAAAGTCCATTTGGCAAGGCTAAGGCATGAGATAATGGAGATCCAATGTATCATTCCATGAGAAGTTCTCAAACTTTCTAACACTTTCCACAAGTTTCTAGAGGGATCTAGATCATTCTCTTGATTGTTATAAGAAGGGTGAATCACCATATGGCCATGGTTGGTGATCATTATTGGTGAGTAGTGAGATTAGAGTGTGAAAAAGTAAGATCCTTCCATTTGCAATTTCACATCAAACCTTCATTCTCTTCAATCCCCATTCATTTCTCCTCCACAAACATATTCTTCTGATCATTGTGATTGATTACATGCTGAGGTAGAAGAAAATCCATGGAAGTTTGAAGCTGTTTTGAGGAAATTGCAAGAAGTGCATTTTGATATCAAGCACAAGATCCAAGCCTTGTTCATCCATTTTCTTGCATACATAATTCATATTGGCCATTGAGGATCAATCAGGGAAGCTTGCAGACCTTGAATTGTAGGGAAACCATAGCCACCATTAAAGTTTGACAGGTTGGTAATCTTGCTCGAATCTCCTAATTTATGTGCATTCTACCATCGTTATAGGTTTAGACTGGTTAAGCTAGGATAGAGGACTTTATTCTGAGAATTAGGGGAAGGATCATGAGGTTTCGAGGCAGGGTACAATTTCTTGCAGAATGAATAACAAGCTAGTTTGTGTGCATTAATGGATATGGCATTGAGTAATGTGGTTAGGGAAACGTGTAGAATAATTCTGGATCATTAGTTTGAAGTTCTATTAAGTTTGATAGCAGAGGAAAGAAATAGAACCTTGATGATGAAGCTTTCTGTTAGGGTGATTCAAGAGGTTTCAGGGAAAACTATGGATAGTATCGTGTTCAGGGTGATTGATAGTGCAACTTTGCTTTTGGAAACTCATGAATTCATGGAGAAATCAGTGAGAACGATCAGGTTGAAGATCCTTGCATGGGGTTAGGGTTTCTGCAAACCCTAGGGTTCAGTTGGGGACGATGAAGGTCCATCGTTGGATCATCCAGAAGGCTTGACCAATTCCATCCATCGCACAGTCCATATTTGATTTCAGAAACGGAGGGAAGATTGACACACAAAACGCAACGCATCACTTAACCAAACGCACCGTTTTGGTTCTTTGACAAACCTGGGCCTCAGCATTTATTCCTATCCCCACCCCCAGATTTGGCCCAATGATCATAAACGACTGTGGCGCTTTACTTTCCTCACCCCCTCCCATTTATTTCTTATTCTTTTATTTTTTTAATTTCTTTTAATTCTTGGCATTTTATAAAATTCATAAAAAATATAAAAATCAATATTTTTCATTTCTTCTTTTTTTTTTACATAATCATGATTTTGTCTAGAAAATTAATAAAAAATAAAATTCCATTTTATTTTTGGTTTAATATTTTTTAGCATATTTTCTTGTAAATAGTATATTTAATTGATTTTGGTTAACCCTTGATTTTGTGCAAATTGTTTTAGGACTTTCCCTTAGGGTTTTTGAGCCATTCTTTTTGGCATAGTTAGATGTTGAACCCTAGTTTCATGTAGGATTTATCTCTTGATTTGTAGATTAAAATTTGATGTAGTTTGATTGTTAGACATTTAGGTGCTCTAATTAGGGTTTTAGGTTGTATAGATAGACTTGAACAAATTTTTTTTGGGGTTTATAGGCCAAATTAGTGTATGGGGAATATATGGGTTAAGGGTAAGTATGTATAGAATCCCCTAGAATTTTGCTAGAATATTGTATGGTGTTTTAGTATTTTTCATTGATTTTTGAATGTATGGATAGTATGTGTGTTGCTTGAGGACATAAGCTGTATTGTTGTGTTTTCTTTCCTTCTCTTTTGAGTGTGTGAGCTTTGAAGATTGAGTTGAAGACTTTATGGATCATCATGGAAGCTTTGAAGACCTTGCAGAGGAGTTTAGATAGCTTTTGTTGTTTTGTTTATAGGATCATAAGTGCATAGGTAGAGCATTAGATAGAATGATTTCATTCAATAAACAAGGAGTGTCTTGTCCACCTCCTTTCTTCTCTATGACACAGAGTCCCTTAAGGGTATACACCTCTCTCCTTTGGAGGGATTAGTGACCTTGCCCTATAAGGTAGAACTTTGAGAGAGCCTTTCCTTTGATGTTAAGTCCTCAATGGCATCCTTTGGAAGTCAGTGAGCACTGTAACATCCTCACCTCATCCTGTTGACTGAATCTTGTTTGCTGGAGCATTTGAGCCATTGAAGATAGAAGTTGCAGCTTTGAAGAGGATGATTCCTTGAAGATTGTTGAAGTCTGAAGACTTTGTGAAGATCAAGTTGATGCCTGAAGATCCCTGAAGATAGTAAAGCCTGAAGGTGGAGCTGATCAAAGGAGCTGGAGCTCAAGGGAGAAGATGAGTTGATACTCATGTTGTAGGGTTGATACCTGGAAAGCAAGTGATCTCTGAAGTCTGAAGACTGGATTGCTGCTGGAGGAGCTGAGGCTTTCTTCTGTTTTCCTTGATGTATTGTGTGTTTTGTCTGATTTGTCTGCTGCATTAGACTAAGCCCATCTAGAATAAGTTCAGACTAAGAGCATGAGTACATCTGGTCGTATTGTTATTGCTTGGCTTTGCTTGCGGGTATTCGGTAGAGCCCAGCTCCCTTGCCCATGTGTTTATTATTGCTTGATAGCAGGATTTCACTTCTTTTACCTGTACGGCTGCAGTTTACTGTTTTTGGTGCTTGATAGCAAGTTGTTTATTTTCAGTATGATTACTGTTATTTCATGACTGGCTTGAGGTCGAGACGAGCTTGTGGAGGCTGAAGCCCCACACACATTTCCTCCCTCACTTGCATTGCATGCATTTTACTGTTAAAGCTGATGCTTTTGTCTGTTTTGGTGTATCATTGATATGATCCCTTAGGACTCTCATTTCCTTTGATAAGGATTTGATGATAGACTTTTAGGTTGAAACCTATGCATGACAACTTCTAGGAGTTCCCTGTTCAAACCTCAACCATAGGATGAATCCATGGCATGATAACAGTAGGACTTGATAGTCTCCCTCCTAGTTGGGCCTGCTCTCTTCTCATCTCAAAACAGTTTAAGACACAGTAATCATGAATGGTTTCTTTCGTACGCTACGAGCCTTAAGCTATCTGAGAAAGGATTGTGGGAGAGTTTCTTTCTCACAGTCTGGATGTTTAGTATGGTACCCTTTGGGTGACATGCGACGCATTCACTCTCAGGTCATAGTCTCTAGTGCGGTCGAGATCGCAAACATAATAAAAAACACTTCTTTCAGGAAATAAACCGTAGTTTCCCGAACTACGTTTGCTCTGATCTTTCATACCAGATGAAAGTACGTAGGCATAGGATGCGATATCCTAGCGAGCAACCTTCACTCACCTTCCTCGTAGTAGGTCGAACTACGTGGACTCTGATTTCTCATTCTCTGATGGGAATACGTAGGCATAAAGCGCGACGCTTTGCCGAGTCATTTTTCTTTTCTTTTTCAGCCAGCCTTGATAGGTAGATAGAATAAAACCAACCCACCCAAGTAAACAAACAAGCGAGGATCCCGTCGAGTACGACGGACGTGAGGGGTGCTAATACCTTCCCCTTGCGTAACCGACTCCCGAACCCAGACAATGGTTGCGATGACCTTGTCTTACCCTTATTCGTCAGGTTTTTCCGATCATTTCCTTTCCCGCTCTGAGGGATAAATAACGAAAGGTGGCGACTCTTCTGTTTTGCCGGCACCTTATTTTCGCGCAAGCGACACAGGGGAATAAAGCTCTACGAGAACCTGAACCTGCTCATCTGTGTGCAAGAACCACAACCACTGAGGAAAACGATGTCAATTGCGGAAATAAACTGCACGGCCTTCACGGCTAAAACTTTCTTGGAGATAGCGACCCCGGTGGGGAAATACAGCATCAGCTATTCGACACTCTACTGGGGAAAACCAATCATGGCTTCAACTGCTTCCAAGGACTCGGCTCTCTTGGGGAGCTGCCAGCTCGGCTGGGGAAGAAGGAATCATCCTGCTTGCTGGGGAGAATACAACTCTGTGGGGAATCTCAACTCCGTTGGAGACTTCAGCCTTGAATTATTGAGTGCTGCATACTTGCGGGTAATTTACTATGAGAATCTGCGCTTTGCCTCGGTGCTGGGGTAGAACATACGCCTCAACGCATGACTCAGCTGGGGAAATGACGACCCTTCAGGATACATCTGATGGGAGAGAGAATCTTCTCTGCTTGGGGAGACATATCAATGCTTACAATCTCATGTTCAGACCCCGTGGGGAGGTACTACTGAACCTGCTGGAGAAGAAGGAATCATCCTATTTGGGGATGTATACGGCGTACTGCCTGGTATATGCTACACCTGCAACAATGCAAACAAACAGACAAGATACCCTTCTCAAAGGGACCTATCGAGGTTATCATCTTGTGACAATGTTCAAGTAATTCATTGTTTCAACAATCAGTGGCCTAGGCCAGTAAGTTTATGTATGCGCATTTTATCAATAACATCGGCGTTCTCTTTCGCAAACAAAACAGATAGGTGTTAAACAAACAAACAGAATTGCTGAATAGTATACATTTTATTGATAACGAACCCCTGAATGGGTAAAAATGTTTTACAACAGATGCAAGCTCCTGGAATGAGGAAGCTGTGCAAAAATAAAAACATAAATATACATCAGTATGTACACAAATGTCGGCAACGAGGCGTAGACGAACACCATGAGTTGATCCCTCTATGACCCACTCGACTTCGATACTTCTCCGACGTTTCAGCTTCAGGAGAGATTGATTCAGATAAACGGCCCTCAGGTCTTCCAAACCACTAGACAAATACAGTCCACATGCGGAACACAGTCATTTGCTTTTTCAAATCCCTAACTTTTGCCTGAATCGCCCTTTTGGGTTTTCGATTCACCGGGATACCCTTTTTTGCCAAAGTCTCCCTTTAAGGTTTTCGACTTTGCGGGTGTACATTCTTTTCTTTGTATCCCTAATTTTTGCCCGAACCTTTTTCCCTTTTTTATGGTTCGCCGGGATGCCCCCTTTTTGCCTGGATATTCTTTTTTCTTTCCAGCGGGTCATTCTTTAAGCAAAGTATTTTTTAACTGCGTCCGCGTTCACCGGGGATGCAAAATCTTTTCCATCCATCGTGGCCAACAACAAGGCTCCTCCCGAGAAGACCTTGCTGACGATGTACGGACCTTCGTAATTGGGAGTCCACTTGCCCCGGTGATCGGAGTGTGGAGGAAGAATCTTCTTCAGGACGAGATCACCCGTCTGAAAGCTTCTAGGACGTACCTTCTTATCATAAGCTTTCTTCATTCGGCTTTGGTACAGACGACCATATTCAATCGATGCTAACCTCTTCTCGTCCATCAGGCTGAGTTGGTTTAGTCGGTTCTTAATCCATTCTGCCTCGTCGAGTTTCACGTCAACCAAAACTCGCAAAGAAGGAATCTCAACTTCCAACGGTAGGACATCTTCCATACCGTACACCAGTGAGAAAGGAGTTGCCCCGGTTGATGTACGTACCGTGGTACGATAACCGTGCAATGCAAATGGCAACATCTCGTGCCAATCCTTGTAGGTCACAACCATCTTATGTACAATCTTCTTAATGTTTTTATTGGCCGCTTCAACGGCGCCATTCATCTTCGGCCGGTAAGGAGATGAGTTGTGGTGTTCAATCTTGAAACTCTGGTACAGCTCCTTCATCATCTTGTTATTCAAATTCGAACCATTGTCAGTAATGATCCGCTCAGGAATTCTGTAACGACAGATGATGTCCCTCTTTATGAATCTAGCCACCACATGCTTGGTCACATTTGCATACGAGGCTGCCTCCACCCACTTGGTGAAGTAGTCTATGGCTACTAGAATGAAGCGATGACCGTTAGATGCAGTGGGCTCGATCTTGCCTATCATGTCGATGCCCCACATGGAGAACGACCACGGGGAGGACATGACATTTAACGGGCACGGCGGCACATGAATCTTATCAAGATAAATCTGGCATTTATGACATCTCCTCGCGAATTTAAAGCAATCTGATTCCATCGTCAGCCAGTAGTATCCTGCTCTCAGGATCTTTCTTGTCATAGCATGCCCGCCGGCGTGCGTACCAAATGTGCCTTCATGGACTTCTTCCATGAGCATACTCGCCTCTTTCTCATCTACACATCTGAGTAGCACGAGATCGTGGTTTCTTTTATACAAAACTCCATCAGGATTGAGATAAAAGTTTCCAGACAGCCTCCTCAGAGTCTTTTTATCCTGGGTTGACGCTCTCGCAGGATACTCCTTAGTCATAAGGAAAGTCTGGATATCATGGAACCATGGCTTGCCGTCGGAGGCTTCCTCGATTGCAAAGACGAATGCAGGTCTATCAAGACGAGAAAGGACAATTCTTGGAGCTTCATTCCAAAAATTGACTTTATACATCGAAGCCAACATGGCTAAGGCATCAGCCATCTGGTTTTCTGCTCTGGGCACATGATGGAGTTCCACTCGATCAAAGAACGGAAGCAGCCTTCTGGCATAGTTCATGTACGGCACCAAATTCGATTGACGAGTTTACCACTCCCCTTTAATCTAGTTAATCACAAGTGCCGAGTCACCATATACGTCTAGGTTCTTGATTCTCAAATCAATTGCTTCTTCTAGACCCATGATGCATGCTTCGTACTCCGCTTCGTTATTGGTGACCAGAAACGTCACTCTCGCGGTAAACGGGATGTGGGATCCGTGGGGAGTCGTGATGATCGCCCCTATGCCACTTCCGTAAGAATTAACCGCCCCGTCAAATATCAATTTCCACTGGGATTTCCTGTCTGGACCCTCGTCGGGCAACGGTTCATCGCAATCCTTTGCTTTGAGAAACACGATATCCTCATCAGGGAATTCAAATTTCATCAGCTGATAATCCTTGATCGGCTGTTCGGCAAGGTATTCAGACAATACGCTTCCCTTGATGGCCTTCTGGGAAACATACTGAATGTCATATTCTGTCAACACCATTTGCCATCTGGCAATCCTGCCCGAAAGCGCTTGCTTCTCGAAGACGTACTTGATCGGATCCATCTTCAAAATTAGCATGGTTGTGTGGTTGAGCATGTACTGTCGTAAATGTTTGGCAGCCCAGGCTAGTGCACAACACGTCTTCTCCAGCATCGAGTAACAAGATTCACAGTCCGGGAACTTTTTACTCAAGTAGTAAATGGCATGCTCCTTTCTGCCCGTCTCGTCGTGCTGACTGAGAACACACCCCATACTATTCTCAAGAACGGTCAAGTACATGATTAAGGGTCGTCCGGCCACTGGGGGTATCAAGATCGGAGGTTCCTGCAGATACTGTTTTATCTTATCGAATGCCTTCTGGCAATCCTCGTCCCAGATAATCGCCTGATCTTTCTTTAGCAGTTTGAACATCGGTTCACACGTGGCCGTGAGCTGAGAAATAAACCTTGCAATGTAGTTTATTCTGCCCAGGAAACCATGAACTTCTTTTTCGGTTTTTGGCGCTGGCATTTCTTGTATTGCTTTTATCTTTGCAGGATCAACCTCGATGCCACTTTCACTCATGATAAACCCCAGTAGTTTTCCCGATCGTACTCCGAAAGTACACTTGTTAGGATTCAGCCTCAACCTGAACTTCCTAAGCCTCTCAAAAAGCTTCAGCAAATTGACCAGATGTCCCTCCTCCGTTTGGGACTTCGCAATCATGCCATCAACATAGACTTCAATCTCATGATGAATCATATCATGAAACAAAGTAACCATTGCTTGTTGGTAAGTGGCCCCTGCGTTCTTCAGACCAAAAGGCATTACCTTGTAGCAAAACATTCCCCAAGGCGTAATAAACGTAGTTTTCTCCATGTCCTCTGGCGCCATCTTGATCTGATTGTAGCCGGAGAAGCCATCCATGAATGAAAATACGGAGAACTGAGCTGTATTGTCGACCAACACATCAATATGAGGGAGCGGGAAATCATCTTTAGGGCTCGCCCTATTCAAATCCCGATAATCGACGCACATTCGCACCTTACCGTCCTTCTTCGGTACAGGCACTATGTTGGCGACCCACGGAAGGTAAGTAGTGACCGCTAAGAAGCCAGCATCAAGCTGTTTCTGCACTTCTTCTTTGATCTTAACGGCCATATCTGGTCGTGTCCTCCTAAGCTTCTGCTTGACGGGAGGACAATCTTCTCGCAGCGGCAAGTGGTGGACCATGATGTCAATGTCAAGTTCGGGCATATCCTCGTATGACCAAGCAAAGATGTCACTATACTCTCTCAGCATCTCGACCAATCTCTGCTTAACATCACTCTGCAATGCAGCCCCTATCCTGACGTTCCTGACAAGTTCTTCAGAATCCAGATTCACAATCTCGATCTCTTCTTCGTGAGGCAGAATAACTTTCTCTTCTTGTTTCAACAAGCGGGCCAACTCTTCGGGAAGGTCTTCGTCTTCATCAATCTCTTCTTCGGCTTGATAGATTGGGCAATCGATGTCGAAGTGAGTCGTAGAAGGTCCAGAGTCGATGTCATCTGCGATGTGGATCCTGCAATAACAAGGGTTAAGCTTAAGACAAGGATATGCAGGTTAGCACAAACCCCATTGCCATTTTACTATTTTTCAAAACAAATATAAAACAGGAATAACAGCGATCACAACATTTGAATACGAAGAAAAACGCCTTTTGATTTATTAATAAAATGCATGTACATAATCAAACGAGGCCCTGACAATAAAACCACTATGCCCCGGGTAGGACATAGGGTTGTACAATGATTGGAGAAAAGTAAATCATTACTCTTTGCCTGTCACTTGGATGGTATCCCTGATGGACCAGTTGTTGAGGCTCTCGCCTAGTTTGCTTGGCTGGATCCAAGAGTCTAGGTCGCAGTCGCTGTCTTCGCCGTCTTCAGACACCGCGTTGACACTTTCAAATATCACCCCGCCACTGGTAAACTGGATCGGCCTTTTACCTCGCGACGCACTGCTAGAAGAGGAGGCTTCAGTCGCAGGAGAGTACCCTAACCCAAATTTGTCTTGCTTGTTAGGTATCTCTAGAATTTGCCCCCAGCCTGCGTAGATCCGACTTGAACAACGGCCCGGGCTTCCTTGAAGGAAGAGAGAGTCATCTATGGTTTCTCAGTGATTACAGGAGCTACGTTCTTTACTTTAACAACTTCGAACGCCTGACATAGGGTTTCATGGATTTACCCATCCATCTCAACATATTTGAAAGACGACAAATGGCTCACCATTATATCCTCCTCTCCACATACGGTCACGATGCTGCCTCCAACAACATACTTGAGTTTCTGGTGCAACGTGGAGGTCACGGCACCAGCAGAATGGATCCATGGCCGGCCTAAGAGATAGTTGTAGGCAGGCGTGAGGTCCATAATGTAGAAGACTGCGTCGAATGTTTCCGTCCCGACTTGGATTGGCAACGTCACCTCCCCGAAAACATGACGTTTGGTTCCATCGAACGCCTTCACAACCAGATCACTGGGTGTGCAGATCAATCCTCGAGTATCTAACTTCATCAATGCCTTCTTCGGAAGAACATTGAGTGATGACCCCGTGTCCACCAACACATGAGACATAATCGTTCCCCTACACTCTATCGAGATGTGCAGGGCACTATTGTGGTTTCTTCCCTTCAGCGTCAGCTCTAGGTCAGTGAACCCTAACTCATTTCCAGCATTCACGTGGGCTACGACCCCTTCCAATTGGTTGACCGATATTTCCTGCGGTACATACATGGCATTCAGAACCTTCAGTAGCGCGTTGCGGTGGGCCTCAGAACACAGCAACAAATTCAGGATGGAAATTTTCGAGGGTGTTTGATAGAGATGATCCACGATCTTGTAGTCACTCTTCTTAATCAACCTCATAAACTCTTCAGCGTCTTTAACAAGTAAGTCCTTCTCTACCCCATGAAGGGTTTCTTCAATGACTTTACTCTTTCCTTTATCGGTTACATCAGCTTTGTCCGCCACGATCTCAGGTGGAGCGAACACTCTTCCGCTGCGAGTAATTCCGCCAATGCCCCCTAGGTTATCCACAGATTGCCCAGATGGTTCCAATTCTAACTTTTGTCCGTTGCAGTAGACGTCTTCCCCATAATGCCATGGGACAGCATTGGTGCTTTCGAAAGGTATCGGCCCATCTTTGGTGATGGTAATTATGGGCAGCCTGGGTGTAGAAATGGTGATCATCCGGCGAGGGATGGTGATGGTGGCAACCTCATCATTTTGCTTCAGCATTACCTCTCCAGATCTACATTCGGCCCTTCGGCTAAACTGTAAGATTCCTTCGGTCATCAGACTCTGAATCCCCTCTATCAACTGTTCACATCCATCAGGACTAGTTGCACAGCCCATACACAATTCTCCACAACCTGGGAAGAAACCTCTCTTCATTAGCTTGGCTTTAACGAAGCTAAGCGGTGTCTTCAGATCTTTGACATCAGTCAACAAATCCCGATTCTCGTCTTCAATAATGGCATTCACCCCACCTCCCCTATGATTCGGCATAGGGTTCTTCGTGACATTTGGCACATTATCTGAGAAGTTGATGATCTTGGCATCCACCATATCTTGCACCTTGTGCTTGAAGGTTTTGCAGTTTTCTATCGTGTGGCCTGGTGCCCCTGAGTGAAACTCACAAGTTGCATTCGCATCATAACCTGGCGGAGGTGCCCCTGTCAAGGGAGCCAGGGTTCTCTTCTGGATTAGTTGTAACTGAAGCAAAGTCTGTAACAGCTGAGCATAAGACATGGGCGGTGTCTCAAGGTGGCGGCTCGACAGAGGTGCCCTGTTCTGATACTTTTTGTACCCTTGTTGATTCGGCTGCTCCTGTTGTGGCTGTTGGACCGCGGGGATGGTTATACTAGCCACCTGCTGGTGCTGGCCTTTGCCTTTCCTTCGAGCGTTGGACACGGCGCTCGTCTCTCCTTCCCGCCTTTTGCCACCATATGGTTTCTTTCCTCCTCCAGCTGAGGATAGATCACCTTGAATTTTCCCCAGTTTGATCCCATTTTCAACGTGCTCACCCGTGATAATGAGATCTGAGAAGCTTCCAGACATACTGTTGACCAATTTCTCATAATAAACCCTTGGGAGGGTGGCTACGAACATTTCAACCAGCTCGCGTTCCACCATCGGCGGCTGAACTCTAGCTGCCAATTCACGCCACCTCTAGGCGTATTCCTTGAACCCTTCGTTGTTCCTCTGTGACAGATTATGCAGTTGGACCCGGTTTGGAGCCAAGTCACTGTTATATTGGTAATGGTGCACAAATGCTTCAGCGAGTTCCTTCCACGTGCGCACACTGGTAGGTTCCAGACTCATGTACCATTCCAGGGAGGTCCCGGACAAGCTATCCTGAAAGAAGTGCATTAGCAACTTCTCGTCCTCAGAGTGAGCTGACATTTTCCGGTAGTATGATCTTAGGTGGACGCGAGGGTAAGTGGTGCCCTTGTACTTTTCAAAGTCGGGTACCTTGAACTTGGGAGGCCCCTTGAAATCAGCAATCAGTCCCAACTTGGACATGTCAACACCCATGGTGTTCTGGTTCTCGAAATTCCTCATCTTGTCCTCGAGTGCCTTAAACCTCAGACGTGCTTCAGCAGTCAGCTCCCCTTCAGCACCTCTCTGTGAGAACACATCGTCTTGACGGTCTTCTAACCATGGCTGAGGCCCATACAGATTTCCAACACCTGCGTTGCCATTGCCCAGCCCAACATTGACATTAGCTTCAAAATTTCCATTACCGACGCCAGTCGTATTACCATTGAGCCCCATGTTAGCGATCACATTGCCGTTGGCACTACCGTTCCCCCCAGTCACGGGGACGCGATTCTGAGGAGTTTCAACGGGAAGAGGGGTTGGAACAGTCCCACTATGGAGTACACCATTGCTGTCAACCCTTGAAATCAGAGGCTGGACCAAAGTTCTGAGCTGATCCTGGCCGTTGGCAACCACCTGCATGAGCTCCATGAAGCGGTCCATCCTCTCTCGGAGCTCTTGAACGTCAGTCTGCACTTGCTCCATAGCTCTGGCTTGATTTGCTCTGGTCGGATAGCGGTGGATTGGTCTTTGATCAATCTTGGAACAGCCTGAAACAACCTGTATACACAAAAGGGTTAGAAAAAACGACAAAGTGCTCGTTATGCAGATGCTTCATGCAAATGCAAACGTGTGTCTGTGCGTTAGGGAGATTTTCCCCCGATGCTAGTGCCTGAGTGCCAGTGCTGATAATAAGAAGTCTGAGTCCAGTCATGGAAATAACATCTCATATATATAAAGAAAGCCCATCAAGGCGGTACACAGCGTCACTGAATACAAGATGAATCAATAACATGACCTCAACCAACAAGCCTGGTGATGGTCAGCATACAACAATGATCAACACAAAAAGATTACAAATAGTCAAGCACGACCACGGGCGTGAAACTCTTCTAACAACCCCTTTGTTTCTGGATGATCAGGCCGAGTGAGCAACCCTTCGACGAGTAACTCTCTCTGCACAATGGTGTATTGAAGACCTTCAACCGAATCTTCCCATGCTCCTTCGCCGAAACAATCTTCTAACTTCCGCTTCTTGGATTCAAATGTCAGTTTGCGCTCCTTCAGGTTAGCAAGAGCCTCGTTTAGCAAGCCTTCAACGGCATATCTGCGAGCGGTTTCTTCATCAAACCTCTTCTCACTAGCCTTCGCCTGGGCTTTCAGCTTGGAGATCTGTTGCTTCAGCTTATCCTCCCGTTCTTTGCCGTTGGCTAGGGTGGCCTTCCAATGCTGATTAAACTTGGATATTCTCCGATACGCTTCATCCAAGTGCTGCTTCTTAGTGGCTAGTACATCATTGAAAGCTTTGAAGTCTCAACCCAAACGCTTACGCTCGGCTATCTGCTTAGTCAAATTTGTCCTTAACTGGTTCACCAGCTCTGTCTGCCTCTTGAAGGAATGGACGGCTTCACTTCTCTCGCTTCTGAGCTGAGCCAATTCTTTCTCCAGTTCTTCATTTGCCCGCTTCAGCTCATCTCTCTCAGCTAACACCTGATTATGCTGCTGAATAGGCACGGTGGTAGGCTCTTCGATCACTGGAGGGATTTCTAGCTTGGCATGTGGAAACGGCATCCCTATAGCATCTGCTCTGGCTCTGATCCAAGTCACATATGGAGCGTAGGCTTGGCTATTACTTTTCCCCAACAATGGTTTTCCCCGCTTACAGATACCATTCCAAGCATGCTGAAGCTTAGATAACATATCCCCCTCTAGAAGACCAGTGAGGTACAGAGATTCCTGCACCTCTTCATCCTTCGGCGGAGCTCTCAAAGCATAAGCAAACTGTCGGACCAGCAGAGATGGATTATAGTTTATACAACCCTTCCTGCCTATCAAAGGCACATTCGGAAACCCGCTGCAGCTGAAGATGATCTCAGTACCCAATCTATCTCTGTCAAACCAGGTAATATCCTCCGCTGACAAACTCATCAAACGCTCGGACCACTCAGCTGTGGCTGCAGACGAAGCAGAGGGACCCTTCTTGGGTAGATGACTATCAAGCCATCTATAGAGCAGGGGCACACAGCACGAGACATTCTTACCCCTTCTGTTCTCATTTTTGTAGTGGACGGAATGGTAGACGTCTCCTATCAAGGTAGGGACTGGATTCCCTGATGCAAAGATGTGAAATGCGTCGAAGTCTACAAAGTCGGGCATATTGGGGAACAAAATGATGCCATATATGCACAGAGCAAGGATAGCGTTGAATACGACCCAACATCCGTCTTTGGCGCACTGTTGAGCCTTTCCCACTAAGAACTGCAAGGAGAAATCGGGAACCCTGTTCCAACTAGACAAGATCAACTCGGAGGCATCTAGGTGAAGTGAAGGAGCTAGACTAGCCAGATTAGGCTCAGCATCCATATGAACAAAGGGCATCTGACTCTTGATAGGCACACCTAACAAATCAACATACTCCTCTAGTGTGGGCGCGAGAATAAAGTCCTGGAAAGTAAAGCATCTCAACGGAGGATCGTAGAACTGCAGCAGGGCGTGCAACCCATTCGACTCAAACACAGAGGGCTTATGAACCAAACTGAGCAGTTTACCGTAAGACTTCCTGAATTCATCTCTCACAGAATCATCTGCCAAAGCAATCAAACCAGTCAGCTGAACAACACCAGGAGTGGGGAGCTTGTAAGACACGGTCTTCCTCAGAGAACCCATAATAGCACAATAGAAGGCAAGGAATCCTGAATCGGGGGAAACAATACCTGTAACACAGACACATGTTAATGAAATGAAAATGGGTATGCAAAGCAATGTAAAATGCAATCATGCAGCAGGAGATCAAGACGACTGTGCTGTTGAAGAGATGAAGGTTCTGTGTCAACAAAACCACAATACTGCTCCGTCAAGAACACCCACTATCTTTGATAAGAAGAAAACCCTGGTATCGGACCATAAATATGTTCTGTCAAGAACACACATATCTAAAGATAAGGACCTCTGATACAGGACCATAAATCTGCTCTGTCAAGAACAAACACTCATCTGATAATAAGGACCTCTGACATAGGACCATAAATCCGCTCTGTCAAGAACACATATACATCTGATGATGAGAACCTCTGATACCAACAAAACTGATTCACTATCAAGAAAACCAGGTAATCTGAAGGTTAAGGTTCCCTGCAACAAACCCAACCCTGCTCACAGGTATGGACCTAAAATTACACAAGTTCGGCATCCTATGCGGTCATCAGCGTCACAGACATTCAAGAGGGGTGATACGATACCCAGAAGGTGTGGCATCACCATCTCCTGAAGCAGCCTCACTCAGCTGAATTCCAAATGATCGGTCCCCAGAGTCGACAATCCTCCAAACCAACAACCCCTCAGGCCCAAAGGGCTGGAAAAGAAGTCAACCGGGAGAACCTCGTCTGAGCGTGGATTTCATGAGACACTAGTGCCTACAAAGCAAGCACGCACCCACTAATTTCCACAACTAATGCTAGGTACACTCAAGCCTGGGTCTGGCTTCTCACTCATCAGAATGCCCCTCCCACAACAGCACAGGTAATCATATCATACTGAAAATAAAGTGCGGGAAATAAAATGTGATAAATAAACACAACCCAACAAGTAATCATACAAGCGCTAGGATTGACTCTCGCAAGGGACGTTGGATCCCCAAACTGACTCGCATAAGGGACGTTGGATCCCAGGAAACTATGAAGTCCCCAGCAGAGTCACCAGCTGTCGCTACCGCGAAAATAAGGTGCCGGCAAAATAGAAGAGTCGCCACCTTTCGTTATTTATCCCTCAGAACGGGAAAGGAAATGATCGGAAAAACCCGACGAAAAGGTATAAGACAAGGTCATCGCAACCATTGTCTGGGTTCGGGAGTCGGTTACACAAGGGGAAGGTATTAACACCCCTCACGTCCATCGTACTCGATGGGATCCACGCTTGTTGTGTTTATTAGACGGGTTGGTTTTATCTATCTACCTATCAAGGCTGGCTTAAAAAAAATGACTCGGCAAAGCATCGCGCTTTATGCCTACATATTCTCATCAGAGAATGAGAAATCAGAGTCAACGTAGTTCGCCTAACTACGGGTGATGGGGGAAGGTGGCTCGCCAATACGTCAGTATTGTGCCTACGTACTCTCAACAGATATGAGAGATCAGAGCTTACGTAGTTCGGGATAATACGGATTACGGGAATTCAGATTCATCTGTTTTATCGGGTAGGGTTAACAAACAGTTCTAGCAGTTTGGTGTACGCAGCTCGACCCTTAGAGACTTAGGCGTTACCGTGTGCAGTAGAACTGGGAGTTAACGACACTCTTTTCTTCAGAAAATCCCCCTTTGAATTATGGGCCCACGGGGCAAAAAGGTTTGAAGTTTCTTTTACGGAAGAACTGTTTTTTTATGGATGTTTGCAACCAATATCGCACTAGAGACTATGACCTGAGAGTGAATGCGTCGCATGTCACCCAAAGGATGCCATACTAAACATCCAGACTGTTGAAGAGAAACTCTCCAACAATCCTTTCTCAGGTAGCTTAAGGCTCGTAACGTACGACGTCAGTTAACCTTTATTACTGTATTTTGATTTGTTTTGAGATGAGAAGAGAGAACAGGCTCAACTAGGGGGAGACTATCAAGTCCTACTGTTGTCATGCCAAGGATTCATCCTATGGTTGAGGTTTGAAACAGGGAACTCCTAGAAGTTATCATGCATAGGTTTCAACCTAAAGTTCTAATCATCACTTCCTTATCAAAGGAAGTGAGATTCCTAGGGGATCATGTCAATGATAAACAGAAACAGATAAAGCATCAGCTTAAACAGTAAATAATAAACGACTGTAAAATGCATGCAATGCAAGTGAGGGAGGAAATGTGTGTGGGGCATCAGCCTCCACAAGCTCGTCTCGACCTCAAGCCAGATATGAATAACTGCAATCATACAGGAAATTAAAATGCCATCAAGCAAGATACAATAACTGCAATCATACAGAGGAAATAACATGCTATCAAGCAACATACAAACCACATAGGCAAGGGAGCTGGGCTCTACCGAATACCCGCAAGCAAAGCCATACAGTAAAAATACAAGCAGAGGGATCAACTCAACCTCTAGTGCAATCATGCTCCTAGTTTAACACCATCTAAACATGAACTTATTCTAATGCATCAAGAAAATCAAACAAGTCACCTCAATACAGTTGCACAGAAAGCAACCAGATAGGAAAGAAAGCATATCAACAGCTTCCACAGCCTCACAGCAAAGCAATCTTCTGACAGCAGTTCAGTCCTCAGTCTGTAACTGTTCTTCAGGTCTATCCTCTTCAATAGCAAGTATCAACTTGTTCCTTCAGGCTTTCAATACATCAAACATAAGTATCAACTTATTCTCTCTTCCTCAAGCCTCAGCTCTTCAGTAAATTCCACCTTCAGGCTTCACTCCTAATATCAAGTATCAACTTGGCTCCTTCAGGCTCTTAATGCATCAAACACACAAGTATCAACTTGCTCCTTCCTTAAGCTTCAGCTTCTTCATTCCATTTCAATTTGATCTTCTTCACAAGTGTCAACTTGTTCTTCTGGACCTTCAAGCTTCAGCTCTCTCCTCCTTACAAGTATCAACTTGTTTTTCTTCATCTACAAGCTTCAGCTTCTAAGGGTAGTCATCAAATACTGGGAAGTATCAACTCCTATCCTTCAATCTTCTTCAAGCAAGGAACTCCACCCTCTAGCACTCAATCTTCTTCAAGCAAGGAACTCCATCCTCTAGCAAGGGAGAAAGATTCATCTAACAAGAGTAAAGTTTGGATGATTGACAGCAGAGTGAAGACCAAAGGTCACCACTAAGCATCCTATCATCAGAGAAAGGGACCCTCAAAGGTTCTACTAACTTGTAAATAGCCACACATCCTACCAAAGTAGGGATGAGGCCTTTACAAAGGTACCTTACATCATAGGGAAGAATGGAAGTGATCAACATCTTCCATGTTTATGAAGGAAGAGAATCTATCTAGAAGCTCTGCCTACAAACCCTAATCTTAACACCTAATCAACACTACACCAAAAGAAGGGAAGGTCTTCACATCCAAGCTTCTTCAAGCAATCCATGGTAGCCCAAGCTTGTCTTCAACATCATCCAAGAGCAAGAGAGACAAAACCCTAATCTAAGGGAACTAAAGAAGTCATCCTAGTTGAATTAGGGCATTAGAATCATCTAAAGTTAGCACCTAAACTAAAACCAAACAAAAATAGTAAACTACATTGTAAATTCCTAAAAAAATTCCTAAGGGATCCTAATTCAATCATGGATCTACCATACAAAAATCAGAGGTTGAATCATCCTCCAAGTTCTAGAAATAAACCCTAAGTCATGAGGTATCAACCATAAACCCTAAAAATGGAGCTCTTAAAGTTTCAACTTAAAACTACCACTTACATTCATCACAAAAATGTGAGAAAAATCTAGGGGGAACATGCATATCTATGCTAGCTACACACAAAAAATCAAGGCAAGAATCATCATCAAATGATCAAACCAAATTCAACAAAATCAAGCATCAACCATGATTATTCTAATATCAATTAAAATGTAAAAATGCACATAAAATCAGAAAATGCATGGAATATTAATATTTTTTGTCTAAAAAATACTAGATTCAAACATGAATCCATGGCAAAAAGAATGGAATTAATTGAGTTATTTTTCCATTATTTATGAATTTTCCAATAACCATGTATGAAATGAAAAATAAAAATAAAATTAAAAGAAAATGAAAGGCGCGTGGTGTGAATAGAAAATTAATTCAGTTCATTTTAGTGATTGGGCCCAGAGGGGGTGGGAGTATCAACAAGTAACTTAAGCCCAAAACCAACAGATAAATGAAACGCAGCGTTTCATATTATTTCAGAAATCCTTCACAAACTTGGAAATGATCGTGGCCGTGGGATGATGTCTTCAGTCAAAGTCCACCTAAGATCTAATGGCTATCAAGTCATCTTCTCCATTTGAATTCCTGAAACACGCGCGCAGCCATGGCCACCGCCGGTGGTTCTCCGGTCATCAGCTCAAACCCTAACTCTTTCCAGAATCCACCATTCCAAATGGTCTCTACACGAAACTTGTCCCAAATCTCACAAGGAATCTTCCTATACCATTTAATCGTCCTAAAAGTTCAAGATTCGCAAGAACACCATCTCAACCGAAAATTGGAACAACCCTAATTGGTCACTAATCTCCAAATTGATGATCCAAAAAACTTCCTACATCAATCTACAATGCATCTAATACAATAATTCCCATTGATTCTACCTAATTTAAGCCATGGAACAAGAACTGCATACCTGGTAAAATCGTGTGAACAGAGTGGTTGAATCTTCAAATCAACCCTCAAGAACTTGCAGATTTCTTCCCTAGCCTCTAATCAACCTTCTGTATGCAACCAAATGGATTGAAATGCTCTGAATCTTTGAACCCGAATATGAGTTGCAGATGAAGAAATCCAAGTGCCAACTCCCAATTCTCCCACGATCTTGCCTTGAATTTGATCTGGAATTGATCACCAACCTCAGAGCAAGCTATTGAGATCAATATCTTGGATTGAAATGGCCTCTAACCTTGTAACAGATTTTGATTTGCAAGAAGAACTTTCACAATGCAATCTCACTCTCCTCTCTCAATTCTCACCAACCTTCATTCTGAACCACTTCATGATCATATATAGAACATGATTGAATGATCTAGAAAGTTCTAGATCAATCCAATGAGTATTTCAATATCTCATGTCACTTGAAATCTCATGATATCCTATGTGTATGACAGTCCTTGTAGCAGCTTGCACTTGCCTTCATCCTTATCCAAACTCTCTCCACATGAGATTTTGAAAGTGTTAAGATGTGCTTGTACCTTGGTTTTAATCTTATGAGAAGTTTGGCATATGTTACTTAAACCTTAAGCAACAACATACAACTCCATGATTTTAAGCTCAAATGAGAAAAGTGCCATTGCCATTGTCTTTAAAATGCATTTTACAATCAAAATGACATATAGGTTTGTCTCATTTGGTCACCAAATGAAAAATCCCAAATTTGGTCTTTTTAATGAACTTTAAATCATCCTTTTTAAGTCAATTTTGCAATTTTCAGTTACAATCAATTCCAACCTCTCATGACCACTTGGCTAGCCTTAAAAAATCATTTTGAACAAGTTTGATGTTGGACATTTTCCCATTTGAAGCTTGCAAATAGGAGTTATGGCCTTATGCTTGAAATGACCTATAATCTCCAAATGACCACAATACCCTTGACTTGTCAAAGCCATAACTTGAGTTATACAAATCCTATAAAGGACTTCTAGTACTCTCTAGAAAGCTAAGAGGATAAGGAACAACATTCATGTTGACCAAAATTTCATAGGAATCATCCTTCTAGGGCAAACGTATCATGCAAGTTTGGTAACTTTCAAGCTCCAAATTCACATGCCTCAGATGACTTGTAACTTGTCTGGCTCATAACTTGAGTTCTATAAACCCTATCAAGGACTTCTAGTACTAAAATTAAAGATAAGATCATGCTCTACAACAATCATGTTGGGGGCCAGATGAGATGACAATCACATCTTGAGCTAAATTTCCCTAAAGATAGGGGTCAAACTAGGGGATTTTACACTGTCAAGCCTTAGAAACCCTAGCTTGAAACTTCTCAAACTCTTCAATCATGATGAGTTGACCTTGGAATCATCCTTATAACATCTCAATTCATCAATCCATGATCCCATGGCCCTTGAATTAGGTCTCAACCTTCTTCAAATCATCAGTTGACCTAGGATTGACCCAGTCAAACCCTAGCTGCACCAATCATGGTTGAGGCTTCTTAATCTTGCACAATGACCTGTCTAGGCCTCAAAGTGATCTTCAACACTTCTCATGAGCTCTCTCAAGACCTCAAATCTAACTTCATGGCTTCAGAATCATCTGATGGCTTTCCACAACTCTCAAGTTAAGAGACACACCCTCTTGGTTTCAACCACTCTTTCTAAGGATCTTTCAACTTCTCTGACAAGGATATCAACCCTTGAACATCTGAATAACTTTCTTAGCTAGCTTCATAGTCTTGTGTAGCCCTTGATTGGTAATCATACCTCTTGATCTCCTGCATACATGTCAATGAAATGCAAATGATAATGCTAATGTGAATGAAATGAAACACAAGCTAGGTAAAGAAAAGTTGGTCAAATTTTGGGGTACAACAGTGTGTGATCCAGGATTGTCGGTATGGACGATCTTGTGTTGTGGTGGTAATTCCGGAGAGAATTACGATGAGCATGTGGCTCGTGTGTGATCATTGAGGATCGTGAAATTATGCTTGAATAATTATTATGTTATGCATAATTTGGTGTCATGCATTCATGTCATGTTATGTGGAGATGAGCTAGGTGGGAATCCATAATGGGTGCCTAGTCTTGTCCGGACTCTTTGTGGGAGTCGTGTGTAGATAAGTTGTCGTTCGGAGGAACGTATACGAATTATCCGGATTCCGACGGGAATCGGGTTCTAGGGTGAACCGTATGTGATGGTACCACATGTATTGTGTCGTGCTAGTGAGTCGCATTGCATACTTATATATGATTGAATATGGGCTCTTTATGTTGAATAATGATGTGTCACTTGTATATGCAAGGTAATTGTGTGGTTGGTGTGTTAACTACTCTTAGCATGTGTTTTTCACCCTGTATTTATTGAATGTAGTTCTCACCCCTTTTCTGTTTATTGTGTCTGTGCTCCTTTGGGGAGTACAAATGACCAGGTACCTGAGTAGTGCTTAGAGCAATGTGTCTCTATTTGATCGAGTCTTAGGAGTCGCTCTGATAAGTAACATGGGCAGGATGGGGATTTCGTGATTTCTTTATGTTATTTTACTTTGTATCACAAGTTGTCGCGAAGGCGATACAGGGCATCACTCGGAGTGCTGGCGACGTCGAGTTCTGCAATTTGGAAAAGTTCCAGAACAACAAGCCACCTAAGTTCGAGGGTAAACATGAATCGTATGTGGCACATAAGTGGCTGAAGGATATTGAGAAAATCTTCAGAGCCATGGGATGAAATGAAACCCATAAGGTGCAATTTGGCACGCACATGTTGGATGGAGAAGCTGAAGACTGGTGAGATAACACTCGTCAAGGGCTAGAAACTACAAGTGGTCCTTTTACTTGGACGATGTTCAAGAATGAGTTTCTAGAGAAGTATTTTCCAGAAGATGTTCGTGGCAAGAAAGAGGTTGAATTTCTGGAATTAAAGCAAGGAAATATGACGGTTGCAAAATATGCGGCTCAGTTCGAGGAACTAGTGAAACATTGCCCTTATTATAATATTGATGCTGCTATGAGTTTGAAGTGTATCAAGTTTGAGAATAGGCTGCGTCCCGAGATCAAACAAGGTATCAGTTATCAGAAGATCAGATACTTTCCTAAGTTGGTGAACAGGTGTCGAATTTATGATGAAGACAACAAGGCTAGAGTTGCTCACTACAAGGCTCTGAGTGATAAAAGGGGTAAGTAGAGACATGGGAGTACACCTTACAGTGCTCTGGCCGATAAAGGAGAGCAGAAAGAGGTTGTTGGCAAGAAGCCAAGTGGGGGAGGAAATCCTTTGAATCCTATTAAGTGTTTCAGATGTGGTGGCGCGGGTCACCATGCTAATGAATGTCAAAATGAAGTGAAGAAATGTTTCAAATGCGGAAAGCTAGGTCATGTTGTGGCAGATTATAGAACCAATATACCTACCTGTTACAACTGTGGTGAACAGGGTCACATCAGCACCCATTGTCAGAAGCCAAAGAAGTTGCAGACCGATGGGAAGGTATTTGCATTGGTGGGGGCTCATCCCACCAATGAGGATCGTTTGGTCAGAGGTGCTTGTTACATTCATAACACTCATTTGATTTCTATCATTGATATAGGTGCAACCCACTCATTTATTTATGTTGATTGTGTGAAGAAACTAGAACTCGTGCCATCTACCTTGAGTAAAGGAATGGTGATTGGTACTCTATCTATTGGGTTGATCACTACATCTTTAGTGTGCTTGAATTGTCTTGTGTTGATATTTAGTAAAGATTTCGGAGTGGATTTGATTTTCTTACCGCTCAGTGATCTGGATGTTATTTTGGGGATGAATTGGCTAGAGCAATTATGTTTACATTGACTGTTATCGGAAGAGGTGGTTATTTCTTACTCCAGAGGAGGAAGAGTTGGCTAATTTTATATCTACCAAGGACTTGAGAGTCTTGTTGGAGGATGAAGCTAAAATGTTTGCGGTGTTCACCTTATTGTCTGTTGAGGGCAAAACATCAATTAATGAATTACCTGTAGTAAAAGAGTTTCCAAAAGTGTTTCCTGATGATATTTCAGAGCTGCCTCTGCAACGAGAGGTAGAATTTGCAATTGATCTTGTTCCTAGTACCATACATATATCTATGGCACCACATAGAATGTCTATGTCAGAATTGGCAGAGTTGAAATCTCAACTCGGAGAATTACTTGATAAGAAGTTTAGCCCAGTGTGTCATCGTGGGGTGCTCCAGTGTTGTTGGTTAAAAAAAAGGACGGTAGTATGAGGTTGTGTATTGATTATCGTCAACTGAATAAAGTTACCATCAAGAATAAATATCCGCTTCCGAGAATTGATATCTGATGGATCAACTCGTGGGAGCTTGTGTTTTCAGTAAGATTGATTTGAGATTTGGTTATCATCAGATTCAGGTGAAAGAAGATGATATTTAGAAAATAGCTTTTAGAACTCAGTGTGGACATTACGAATATGTTGTGAAGCCGTTCGAAGTGTCCAATGCACCAGGCGTATTTATGGAGTACATGAATCGTATCTTTCATGCTTATTTGGATCAATTTGTGGTAGTTTTATTGATGACATTTTGATTTATTCCAAGTCGGAAAGCGATCATGCAGAGCATTTGAGGATCGCATTGCAAGTGTTGAAAGATAATAAGTTGTTTTCAAAAGTTTCAAAATGTGAGTATTGGTTGCATGAGGTGAGTTTTCTGGGAGTTGTTATTTATGGTGATGGCATCGTAGTGGATCCATCTAAAGCAAGTTATGTACTCTAGTGGGAACCTCCGAAATCAGTAACAGAGATTAGGAGTTTCTTGGGTTTGACAGGTTGTTACCGCAAGTTTATCGAAGGGTTCTCAAATTTGGCTCTTCGTCTGACTCAGTTGACTAGAAAGGGTCAGGCCTTTGTGTGGGATATTTTATGTGAAGATAGTTTCATATAACTGAAGAAGCGATTTATTACTGCACTAGTGTTGATTCTACCAAAGCCAGGTGAACCCAGAGTAGGCAGAATAGTTATCATGATAATAGGAGAAAAGACTTGGAATTCAGCAAGGATGACCATGTGTTTCTGAGGGTCAATCCTATGGCCGGTGTTGGTCATGTGCTAAAATCAAAGAAGTTAGATCCAAAGTTCATTGGAATGTATCAGATTTTGCAGAGAGTTTGGACTGTTGCTTATAGAGTGGCGCTACCACCTGAAATTTTGAATTTGCATGATGTATTTCATGTGTCGCAACTTCGGAAGTATATTGCAGATTCATCCCATGTGCTTCGGAGGGATGAAGTACAGATTCAGGATAATCTTACCGTGGAGGCGATGCTGATAAGGATCGAGGATCGTAAGATGAAGCAGCTAAGAGGAAAAGATATTTTTTGGGTGAGAGTAGCTTGGGGAGGAGCTGCTAGAGGAAGTGTGATCTAGGAATTGAATGGCAAGATGCGAGATTCGTATCCATAATTGTTATCATCAGGTACATCAGGTGGGTGTGAGAGTTAGTAGAATAGTGTAATACCCCAAATTTTACCCTTAGAATAGTCGGTTCATTTTGCATTTCATCTCATTTTGCATTGCATTGTAAACTAACCGCTAACCAATTTGCTCAGTCTGTTAGTTTTGTAGGAAAAATCACACTGTGCGCTCTTTAGCATATGAAGGGCAAAATGGTCATTAATTTGCAGTTTACTGACGATTGACGAAGAAGAGTTGTCATTAGGAGTTCTTCAAGGGATTAGGGTTTCCGCCTCCGAGTCATGTGACTTATTTGATGATGAGCTGAATTTTACAGCAGTTTGGACGTCCGATTTCTCGTGACACAACACATTTTATTCAAGAGCCGAGATTTAGTCGTCAGTGGGATTTCAGAAATGTTGTTTGATTCCAAAACCATATGGAGCTGGATGCGTCAAGATATTAGTGGATTCGGTGCAAGAATTTGCTTTGTGGAATGTATTTTAACAGACGCGCGTTTTCCTGCTTTCGGCTAGTCACCAGTCGATTCTGAAGAAAACAATGGAATTTAGGTTCGTGTGGAATTTATAATGAACATCTGTGGATTTGATCATGGTTATTAGTTGAGCTGATTCAGGTTACCGAGTTAAATCATTCGAGATGCGGTTTGAATTTTCAATACAGAAGACAACTCGCTTTGCCGCTTAACTGAATTTCTCTGCTTATCCGTTCAAGGCCATATTCATTGACTTTAATATCGAGTACAAATTAATTTACAGAAGAATTTTTTTGAACTCATCAGTTACAGAGGATTTAAATCGGGCAAGATGATCAACTGTCGAATTCATAGTTGGAATGCCACCGCTTAATCGGATAATTTTCATTGGATAAAGTTAATTAAATGAATTTGTTCGTTTAAGTTTAATCGGATGAATTATTTGGAGATTGCAATCGGAAATTTTAATCGGAGAAATGTGATTGGAAATAATTTGAATTTATTCATTTAAATTCTATATTATTACAATATTACATTTATTACAATTACAAAAATCCTAAAGTTCCTAATTTTTCTAAGGTTTGTCTTCGCGTCCATCTTCAATCCTCGACTTTTTTTTCCGAACCTGCAAAACCGACAACAACATAGAAAATAATTTAATTGGGTCAGAATTAATCAAAAGTTGGTTTTTTTTATTCCGATACCCTCATTTAATTATCATCATCGGGTACGTCGGGAGGGTAACAAAATATTCCACCGCCAGCTCCCGACTCCATTTCCGACCCCGACACGGATCCGGTAACATCTGTTCAATTTGGTCTAAGAGAGAGAAAAGTGATTTTTTTTTGGAAAAGTGATTTTGAAAAAACTGCTTTTGGAAAAAGCATTTTTGCTGAAAAATGATTTTTTGCCAAACAAGCCACAAACAACATTTCCCAAAAATTTCTGAACAAAACGGATCAAACAACCAAGCAGCCAACAAGCTCCTGAAAAAGTCAAAACCACCAAGTCCAGAAAATCCGTAAAAAACGCAACAGTCAACAACAATTTTCGCAACAACAAACATTTCAAAAGTTCAGCCACATTCCAGAAATTCGTAACAACAACAACCCAATCACCATAACAAAACAACAACAAATCCCGGAGATTCCTGAAAAACAGCCACAAATGCATCACCCAAAATCATAACAAACCCAAAATGCCCAGGCTCATAAGATTTGATGAAGAACAATATATAAGAGTTCATCACAGATAATAGGGGGGAAAACTCAGCAAAGAAGTCGACACCAACATCCAATCGCGACCAGAACATCCACCATCAATAAACCCACTACAACCGTTGAGCTCGCCTCAGAAGGCTAGCTTCATCATCGGCGAAATCAACAGACGAAGAACAAAGCAAGTTCAACAAGAATACGTCGTCATCATAAAAAAAAACATAAAAGGGTCAAAACCACAACCTCAGTTCTAACGTCACCGACCGGAGATCCTCATTTTCCTCCCAAAATCATAGAAACAAACCGCAAATCATAAACGTAAGCCTTCTCGCCTCTTAACGGTTTTTGGTTGTTTTTTTTTTCTTTTCAGATGGATGAAGAGTCATGGGAGGAGAGGATAGGAGAAAGGAAAAAGGGGCAAGGCGCGGTGATGGAGAGGAAAGAAGGACACAGTCAGAGGAAGAAGAAGGAAAAAGGTCAGCCGCCACGCATGAAGAAGAAGAGAAGGGTTTCACAAAACCCTAATTGCTACTCAGCAACAATTGACCTTTTCCTTTTAAATTTTGTCTTATTATTTTTTAATTTTAGATTTTATTAGTAATTTTTTGATTTATTAATTCTGTGTAAATAAAATCAAAATTTTTTTTATTAAAAACCAATGCTTAGAAGGATTTTAATTTTTATAATTTAAAACCAATGTTTAGAAAAGGAATTTCATTTTTACAATTTAAAACAATGTTTAGAAAAGGAATTTAATTATTTTTTACAATTTAGAATTAACATTTTAGAAAAAGGATTTAATTTTGATAACTTAAAATTAACAAAAATTTAATTTCCATAATTCACAATTAACTTTTCTTTAAAAAGTAAAATCCATTTTTATAAATAAATTAATACTAACATTTTTAAAACATTAAACTTAAAACTAATTTTCAATTAATCTGAAATTTTTCTTAAAGCTGATTTCTAAAAAATGCTAAAATAAAAATGCTTAACATTCCCGTTAAATGTCATCTAACTTTCGTATTTCTCATTTGTACTTGGTTTACTAACCCTTTATTTCTCCGTATTGCATTTTTAGGTTGTAATTTATGCGAGCCAATCGTCACTTTTATTTAGTTATTATTCTTCGTTTTTATGGTTGTAACTTATGCGAGTATATCGCCGCTATGCATTTCCTTTACTATTTTCGCATTTTCCCGTATTTTCATACTACCGTTCAATTATTTTATATCATTTACCGTTATTTCCCCTCCGAAGGATTAGGTCTAGCCGTTTGACTGTCGTGTCAATAGTCCTCACCTTTGAACATTTCACTTTTCAAACCCTAATTGCCTAGGCATTCCGCTGTGGACCAAACTACCCTTTACCCTAGCATTAGGATAGGAGTCTCCGTACTCCATATTAGATTTCCCGCCGTGGAATACCTATCTCACCTTTTCAATTCAATTATAACGTAGAAATAGGAGTCGCCGCACTCCACGTAAGTGCTTCCATAAGAACGCTTATTCCCCACTAAAACCTTGGCCACAGTCAAGAAGTTTCTAACCTCCCTTTTGAGGGGAACTATGATTACTCTGATTTCATCCCCTACCTCGGATATGTAGGCACAAGATGCGAGTCTTGGTGAGTAAACTTAGGACTAACCCTTAGGTCTTTCTTTTCACCCTCTAACCCTTAGTATATACCCTTAAGTAGATAATTTAGCAAAATAGAAAACATTAAAACAAGAGGTTCCTGTAGAGTACTACAGAAGTTTAGGTTGTTAATATCTTCCCTAAGCTTAACCAACCCCCGAACCTTATATCTCTCCCCGCATTGTGTTTATGATGCAAATTAGGTTTTTCCTTTCTTTGACCTTTCCTTCGGATAAATTAAAGACAAGTTGTGAATTAAAGATGCGATTCAAATTAATTAATAATTTGATATCCTATTCTCACCGCAATAGAAAATGGCGACTTCACTGGGGACACACCTAGCTTTTAAGGTTTACCCCTACTTTGTTTTATTTTTACTATTTGCTTCATTATTTGCTTGCTTGTATATAATATATCTCTTGTACCTTGCTTGGGGTATCTTTATTGTGAGATAAGTCCTACACCCGGACTTGAGTGACATTATTATAGGAAGGTGATATATTCGACAAGGCTTTTAGGGAGTGAGTCCTGACCAAGCTGACTTGAGAATCACCGCTCAGTTGAGACCCTTCGGAAATTTAGTTCGGTTGAACGAGTATATTCGTGAAAACCCTTACTACTTTTGCTAGGAGTCTGTGATACTGAGGACCGTAGTTACCTTAAACCCACTTTGGCCTTATCTAGGACGTAGTGCGAGGACTATGAGGGAGTATTCCTAAAATAGTTGCTACGCGATACTACACTCAAAAGAGGTTCTCTTGAGAATATTATTAACCACCTCTTTAGAACCCTTGTTCTGCATGTACAACTAACCTATAGTACATACCCTTTTGGGGATGGGTAGACCTTAACTCCATTCATTGTTCCTCTAACCTAGGACTTTGTTTGCTTGTGTGTATGTGCATTGCATCCATAAAGCATCATATTGCATTAGATTTCATAGAGTTCATCCTTACTTATGAACATTGCAGGATACCATGGATTACAATAGGAAAAACACTGTGAAATATTCTTTTAAGGGTCTTAAGTTGGATGACCTAAGGAAGCTAGGAACTTTGGTTCAAGACCAAGAGGGATTTAGAAACAAATATGGGAAGTTGTTACCTTTGTTGAAACTTGAAGTGGACGAAGGACTTCTTTCTACCTTGTTACAGTTTTATGATCCGGATTATCATTGCTTTACATTCCCAAATTATCAGCTCTTGCCTACCTTAGAAGAGTACTCTCAATTGGTTGGTTTACCTATTCTTGATGGATCTCCTTTCCCTTTCTTGGAGAAGGACCCTAAAGAGCAAGACATTACTAGAGCCATATGCTTGAAGGTATCTGACATCAAGGGCAATATGATCACCGATGGTGGAAATTTTGGGTTACCTACAAATTTCTTAATCAAGAAAGCCCAATACTATGTCGATCATATGAGCATAAATACATTTGAGGCAATCCTCGCCTTACTTATTTATGGAGTGTTACTTTTCCCAAGTTTTGAAGGCTTTGTTGATCTCAACGCCATCAAGATCTATGAAGAATAATCCAGTACCGACTTTATTGGTTAACACTTACCATTCTGTGCATCTCCGAAACTTTCATGGTTGAGGGATGATTACTTGTTGTGTGCCTTTATCATACAAGTGGTTTATTTTGCACTTGCCCAAGTCTCGTCCTTTTTGGGATCTCGATAAAGGACGCTGGTCACAAAGGATTATGGCTCTAACTCACTCGGACATTGATTGGTATAACCGTGTGTATGATGGGACATTAATCATTGATGGTTGTGGAGACTTTGCTAACATACCCTTACTTGGTTTTAATGGAGGAATCAGCTACAATCCGGTTCTAGCTCGCCGACAACTAGGATATCCGTTGAAGGAGCCGTTTTAAGATCAGATTGTATCCATTTTACGTCATTTGCAAAAGAAAGGTAGAGAAAGTCTGGAAAAGCTTAATCATGTGTCCATGGAGCCATATCTTCGTTGGGTCCGAGAAAGAGCCATCAAGTTGAAGATGCCTTATCCTCGCCAATATACTTTGCCTCCGAGAAGGGAACTTGTTCTAGTCTTCATGTCCAAAGCCGAAGCGTTGAAGATTGCTTTGAGAAAAGCACAACATGAAGCAGAAGCATGGAAGAATAAATATCAGGTTATTGTCAGTGAGAATATCGAACTTCAGAAGCAACTTCAGGTCAAGAACGAAGAGGCACTTTCCTACAAGAAGAGAAAAATCTACGAGGATTTATTTTCCTGCTACTCTCCGCCTACTGTTTAAAGTCGTGGACAATGCTTCCTTAGGACTTTATTAGCTTTTATTGTTATTTGTAATCCATTTAAAAAAAATAATAAATAAAGTTTTTCGGTATCCCGCGATATTCGTAAATACTTGAATTCCATGAAATTTTGCATCTGCATTTTGCATTTTAGCATCATATTTTTGCATTGCATTTGTCTCTCGGTGTCTTATTCTCGGTTCTCTCGCCTTCCAGTTCCGTCACCCTGAGTTCTCTGCATCAGTACAACACTAGATCCCAAGCTCGGAAAAGAATGGCATAACAAATTCAAGAGATTGACCGTGTCAGTCATGAACTCGAAGATCTTCGAGGAAGTGTGGGGGCAGGTTATGGAGATTTTGCAAGCTCTTAATGCAAAGATGGATGCTCAGCCTACTGTTGTCTCTGAGATCACTAATACTATTGTAGGTCCTCAACCAACTGTTATTGTGGTGAATGTACCTCCTCATGGTCTTCAACCCGTTTTGGTGCCTCCTCCTATTGCTCAACAGGTTCAGCAAGGTGGTCCTCCAAAGTTCAAAACTCCGAGCTTCGACCGTCATAAAGGAGCTACACGCCCGAAGAATCACTCGATCAGGCATCACCATAAAATAGCTGCTCAACAACCTTGGCAGCATCAGCAAAATTATGTTCAAGGTTATCCCGTTTAGTATGCTCAACAACCCTATGTAGCTACTGTTGCACCTCCCTTCAATCAACAGTTTCCTACATATCAGCCTGTGCAACCGGCTCCGGTCTATCAAGCTCCGGTTTATCAACAACCTCCTGGTTATCAGCTTGTACAAGCTCTTGTCAACTATCGACGAGCGCCTATGCTCCTGCATATCAACAGCCGAAGAAGCAAGCACCTCGTTAGAATGGTCTGATTAAGGGACAGTGCAAGTTGTGTCCTCCGATTCCGATGACTTTTACCGAGTTGTATCCTTTCTTAGTGCAACGAGGTCTGGTTGTTACGCGAGCTTTGGGTCCACCTCCCAATCCTTTGCCTGCCAACTACTACGCCACTACTCATTGTTTATTTCATGAGGGTGCGCTCGACCATGATTTGGAGAATTGTTGTGCTCTTAAGAACCTTGTCAGAGATTTGTTGGAAAAGAAGATTCTGTCTTTTGATGATCCTCAGCCAAAGATCAGGACTCCTCTCAGGGTTTCCCATTCGACAAGTTCAAGCTCCGCAAAGCCTACTTTCAACATATATAAGCCTATTTTAAACCTATCTCAGCCAGTTACTTCTCCCGTGAATCAGCCAAAACCGGTATTTATTCAGAAGCCTAGTCCATTTCATTTCAATAATCCTTAAGATAATGTGACCATGATCGACAAACAATCTGGGAAAGTTATTCTGAAGGAAGATTTGAAGACTGGTAATGAAGCAATGACAAATATAGCTGGGGCAAGCAAGACGACTCGCAGCGATCGTATTCATACTCCTTGTTTCCACGAGGATCCGCCAGAGGAAACCACTACTACCATGCTAGTCTTGAATGCGAAGACTTCATAAACTCCTTTAGACAGTTCATTTCGTTTATTTATATGTATTATATTCCTTTGATAAAACATAATTAGCATGTACGAATTTGTTCATTTTGAAAAATTAATGCAATGCATGTTTGTCTTGAATAAATCCATTCATATTCAATCACAAAAAAATATATATTTTCATAATTTATAATGCCGACTTTACCCGATCTCTTGCTCTGATAGAGCATTGCGAGGAGGATGAGGAACCAAAACATCAGACCCCTTGTCGTATGCTTTCGATTGAACCCTGCTGATGACGTAAGACATTGTTTCAAATCTCAAACACTGGAGATATAAGGCAGATAATCCCTCGTTAACCCCTTTGAGCCTTGAAGTAGGAGTTTTCTTTTTCAAAATAAAAACCCTCAATTTTAATCCGGGGCAATGTATTTTTCAGTTAAACTGATCGAGCGCTCAGACTCTCAAAAAGGAGGAGCGAACCTTCGAGAATCTATCCCTAACATACTAGGAGAGTAGAAGTCAAAATAAACACAATGACTATCCCTATACTACTTAAAAAGTGGGGAAATCACAAGCCTTTCAAAAGAGTCACACGACTTGTGCAAAAAAAATGAATGAAAGAGCCTGCTAAGTCAAAACCTACGAAAAAGACTAGGCAAAACTAGGGCATCCCGCTGGACTCCAAAGTCAAATCCAAAAGACTCTGTCCAGGAAAAAGTTAGGGAATAAAAGCAAAAAACAAGGGATTACGATGAAGAATCCCCAATAAAGAACAAATTCATGTAATCAAACACCAAAATGGGTGAGTGACTGCCACATCCAAAGCCTTAATGAGTTCTCGACCATATCAAATCCGATTGAGATATGAGTGCTCGTATCCAATTAACTGAATATATGATTGGAGAATATCACGAAGAAGGGGTGGGTACAAACAAACTTTAAGCCTTTATCCTTTGTTTCTTAAACTGTGAACCAAGCCACGATACAACCTTTAAAAGACCTAATTGAAGTAGGATCTCTTTTGAAAGAATACTCGACGAGTTAATGTTTCCTGACTCCTATGAGCTATGCTTAATTTACCGTTGGCTTTACAAATTAAACTCATATCCTGACTATGTGATTTCGATCACGAGTTATGGTGATATCTTTTTCAAAACAAAAACAAAAACTTCAAGACAAATATACATGTTGCATTGACAATTTTAGGATAGGCATCTTACGCGTGTTGACTTTGCTTGACATCTTAGAAATTTAAATATAGACATAATTAATGGAGCTTGAAGATCCTGCTAAACAGGGGCAGAAGGTTTCCAATTGCTTACTGATGCAAACCTGACGTTCTTAAGAGTTATTTCTTGATGACTCCGTCATAACACTGTCGATCCAGACCAGTCACGTCGAGATCCGACCAAATCTCTCCAAGAGTTTGAAAATAGTGGGGAAATTTTACTACATGTTCTCTGTAAAATCCTCTCGAGATGACTCTCTCATAGAGCAGGTACTCTGGGGTAGTATGTTTTTCAAAATTGCGACTACTACAAAGTCCCTTAAGATCAAAACTACTGTGTTTTTGCAACATTCTTCATGCACCCGATGGATTTTACTCCCGACGGTATTCATTCTCCAGTAAGTCTCATCGTTGCAGAAGCACTTCTAAACCATTGCCTCAACATAGTCCCCAGCGAGACTTTCAGCTGACAACACGTTGGACGAATTCAGTAATCTCCAGTAACGTTCAAGACTGCAGAGATCATACCAGCATCTTCCAAGTGATACATTTATTCTGGGGACCCGTCCTCAAGTGGAATCATCTTTTCCGCACCGAAGCTACCATGCTTTCCTCAGGAAACATTCCATAGCAAGACTTTAAGCTAACAACACTTTTGAGATCCATTCGATAAATCCCTAGTGACTCTCAAGACTGCAGAGATATCCTCGGTATCCTCCATATGTTCCGTGTTCTTGAAGACCCACTCCTAGTGGAATCATCTGTTCCTCGGTAAAATTGCCTTACTTTCCTCAGGAAATACTCCCCAGGAGATTGTTGTTCTCCCCAAGAAGTCAAGATACTTTCCCCAGGAATGTCTGGTAAATTCTCCCTAGTAAGTCTGTTGAACTCTCCCCAGGGATGTTTGATATACCCCTCCTCAGGGAAGTTTGATATATTATCCCCAGGGAAGTTGGATGCACCTTTCTCCCAGGAAGCCGATGTATTATTCCCAGGAAGTCGCTACGCTTTCTCCATAAAGCTGTTTAGCTCATCATCTTCCCCATGAAGCGGATATTTATTTTACCCCCGGAATTCTCTAGTCCTGAGATTTTCCTTGGTAATTATGATTCATGATAGAAATCCCTCTAGTGAAGTCATGACATCATACTCTCCGGTGAAGTCGTATCGTATCCCCATGAGGAAGTCGTGATACCGTATCCCCAAGTGGATTTTTTTATCCCCAGAGAAGTTGGAACTTTGAAGCAAGATTTAGTTCCGCCATCAACTTTTTCTATCCTTCAATAGATGTACCATTGTAGAGGTCACCGGGTATCCTCGTCGAGATGTTTATTTCATCTCATGTTTCCTCTCTCGTCTGTTTTGTCAGCATATGCATGTGCATGAGCATAAGCATGGCATTTTCATACACATTGAAGTATGCATTAGCATCTGCATGTTTGCTTTTTGTCGTCGTTCTTTGTCGTTACCGCTGAGTAGCTGGGTTTGTCCACTCTCTCCAAGTAGATCGTCAGCCCTATGCACAAAATACCTATTATTTCTAGTCTCCCCACAGAGTTTAACCCTCGTGGACGATGGTTATTTCAGTTATCTCTCCGCGCTAGGATAAGATCATCCCCATTTAAGTTCATTTCCTCAATGGAGTCTTGTTTTGACAGATTCTTTCTAGCTCGATTCTAGATTGAACGCCGGTCCTGTCGGTCGCCGAACCTACTTGGATGTGCATTGATTTTGCATTACCTTTCGAGAAAAGCCTCTTACGACGCCTTTGTTGATCAGCGACAGTTCTCGTCCAAGAAGCTTATCATTACATTATTACACACCAACAAGCAACCGTTCTCGCCTGAGAAGCGTATCATTACATTTCCAATCGGTATACGACAATTCTTGCCCGAGAAGCTTATCATTACATTACAACAACTGGTATGCGACAATTCTCATCCGAGAAGCTTATCATCATTACACTTTACAACCTTGATATCATTTTACAACGTCGGTATACGGAAGTTCTTGCCTGAGAAGCCTATCGTTACACCTTTTAGTGACAAGCGACAGTTCTCGTACAAGAAGCCTATCATTTCATTACAACTTTCATTTTAACCTTCATTACAACCTTTATTACATTACAACCTTACATTACATTTTACAACCTCTACAAGCAGTTCTCATCCGAGAAGCTTATCATTGCTACTCTTGCAAATAAGCGGCATTTATCGCCTGAAAAGCTTATCCTATCTTCGTCATGACTAGCAGCAAATGGTCATCTCCGTCGAGAAGCTGGTTTCCATTGCCCTTTCATCTTGAGGAGCGGGAAGGTTTAAACTGAATCATATTCAGGGCACAAACCTTGAAGTATTGGGGAAGTTTATTTTACCCTTTAGTAAAAGAAGAAACTGAGACCCGTTCATGGCCTACAAACCTTGAAGTATAGGGGAGGTTTATTTTACCCTTTAGTAAAAGAAGAAACTAAGACCCATTCACGGCGTAAAAACCTTAAAGTGTGAGGGAGGTTTATTTTACCCTTTAGTAAAAGAAGAAACAAAATCATATTCAGGGAGCAATAGACCTTGAAGTATGAAGAATTTTATTTTACCCTTTAGTAAAAGAAGAAACTGAGACCCGTTCATGGCCTATAAACCCTGAAGTATGGGGGAGATTTATTTTACCCTTTAGTAAAAGAAGAAACTAAGACCCGTTCATGGCCTACAAACCTTGAAGTATGAGGGAGGTTTATTTTACCCTTTAGTAAAAGAAGAAACTGAGACCCGTTCATGGCCTACAAACCTTGAAGTATGGGGGAGGTTTATTTTACCCTTTAGTAAAAGAAGAAGCTGAGACCCGTTCATGGCTTACAAACCTTGAAGTATGGGGGAGGTTTATTTTACCCTTTAGTAAAAGAAGAAGCTGAGACCCGTTCATGGCGTACAAACCTTGAAGTATGTGGGAGGTTTATTTTACCCTTTAATAAAATAAGAAACGTAATCATATTCAGGGAGCAATAGACCTTGAAGTATGAAGAAGTTTATTTTACCCTTTAGTAAAAGAAGAAGCTAAATCATGCTTTGCTCATGGAAGCTTATTTTTATCAGATGAGCGACAGTCCCTCCAGTGGAGCTTATCAATCAATTCTTCATCTATTATCCCTAGATAAGCAACAGTCACTTTATTTGAGAGCTTATCCCGTTTGGTATTTAAGTCCCTTCCGACGATAAACAGAAATTCCCTCCCGAGGAACTTAACAGGGCATTTCCATTAAAGTCCATTTATTTTGGCATACAACAGGTTTTACCCTGTATATTTTCTACGGATTCCCGAAGATTTCGTCTGATCCTGTCACACAACGAGTTTCTAGAAGCTCGGATGTTATTCTTTGCTAAATCCTCCAGCATTCTGTTTACTTGGTCCTACCACCATGCGGATCCCGTTTTACTTTTTATCCCAGAGTATCAGCCGGTCACATCCGAACCTGTTGAACAATTACTCTCGGATATTCCCTAGTGGAGGCCTCTCGTCGGTGCTGTTGCACCCCAAAATTTGCCCAACCTTTCTTTACCTAGCTTATGTTTCATTTCATTCACATTAGCATTATCACTTGCATTTCATTGACATGTGTGCAGGGGATCAAGAGGTATGACTACCAATCAAGAGCTATACAAGACTTTGGAGCTAGCTAAGAAGGTTATGCAAGTGTTCAAGGGTTGATGTCCTTGTCAGTGAAGTTAATAGATCCTCAGAGAGAGGGTTGAAGCCAAGTGTGTAGGTCTCCTAACTTGAGAGTTGTAGGAAGATCATTAGATGATTCTGAGGCCATAGAGTTGGGCTTGAGGTCTTAAGATAGCTCATGAGAAATTTTGAAGTTCATTTGGGAGCTTAGACAAGTCCTTATGCAAGATTAAGAAGTCTCAGCCATGATTGATGCAGCTAGGGTTTGAATGGGTCAACCCTAAATCAACTGAGGATTTGAAGAAGGTTGAGACCTAACCCAAGAGCCATGTGATCATGGATTGATACCTTGAGATGTTATAAGGATGATTCCAATGTTAACTCATCATGATTGAAGAGTTTGAGAAGTTTTAGGCTAGGGTTTCTGAGGCTTGACAGTGTAAAATCCCCTAGCTTGACCCCTGACTTCAAGACCACTTAACTTAAGATAGGATGTTCATATCATCTTTACCCTAACATGATTGTTGTAGGGCATGATATTATCTTTAATTTGAGTTCTAGAAGTCCTTGATAGGGTTTATAGAGCTCAAGTTATGAGCCCGACAAGTTACAGGTCATCTGAGGCATGTGGATTTGGAGCTTGAAAGTTACCCAACTTGCATGACACTTTTGCCTTAGAAGGATGATTCCTATGAACTTTTTGTCAACATGAATGTTGTTCCTTATTCTCTTAGCTTTCTAAAGTGTACTAGAAGTCCATGATTGGATCTATAGAACTTAAGTTATGGCTTTGACAAGTCAAGGGTATTTTGGGTATTTGGACTTTATAGGTCATTTTGAATTATGAGTCTATTTCACTATCTTGCAAGCATCAAATGGAGTTTTGTGCAACTTGAAAGTTGCTCAAAATAATGTTTTTAGCTCAGCCAAGTATCAAGAGTCCATGGATATGGATTAGAGCAAGCATTGGTTGAAGGAATTTCACAGAAAGGCCATTTTAATGAATTAAAAGGGGAAAATTTCAAAACAATTGGTAATTGAATGATTTCAAGCCAAAATTTGTGCTTATTTTGATTGGAAATGATATTCTAAACACTTTTGCATTATTACATTTTTGATTTGATACTCATTTCATGGCATTTTGGTGGATTGCTTCAGGATGAAGTAACAAATCAAACACACATCCTTGGTTGAAATCAAAGGAGAAAAATCACTCAATTACACTCCATGACTCTCAAGCAAGTGTTCTGAAGCAAGTGTGAAGCAAGAACAAGGCATATTCGTGCATACCATAAGTGAATTTTTTAGAAATACTTGAAAGTTGAAAATCACAAATTGGGCCTTGATTGGGCCTCCAAAGGTTTCAAACAGATTATAAATTGATTTTGGATCATTCTCAGAAGCTTCTAGTGCCATTTTCTGTTGAGAATCAGTTAGAGCAAGTGTTGGAAGAAGCTTGGAATTTTATTTTCGAGTTTGGAGATTGAGAAGGTTTCAGAAGAAATTGAACTTCAAGACTTGTTCATCATCATCCATTGAAGGAATCTGCATCTTTTGGAAGAGGATTGAGCCCTAGAAGTCACCATATTCGAAGCTCTGCATCAGTTTCTTCCTCTCAAATTTCCTCTTAAATTATGCATTCATAAAGCTCTAGATACATGCAGTTAAGTTAGTATTGAACCATAGATGGATTCTATATACATTTCGTAGTGAATCGTGAGAGTTTGTGATATGGTGTTCCAAGTCGTTGTTCGTTTATCTCACTTGTTAATGGTTAAAAACGAAAATGAAGCGTAGATTAGGAACCTAGGAAGTGAGACGAGTAAAATGATGTAAAGAAATTGAAGTTTCATTGAGGTTGGATTTCTGGTATTGTTCCCGTTGCAAGGTAGGGGATGACCGGCGCAAGGCCGACCACCGTCTGGAATTGCAGAACCACCGTGTGAAAATTCCCTCCGTTTGAGTTTAAATTTGCCAGCTCTCACCTGGACCGTTGGATCGCACACTTACTTAGACTTTGTATGTCAATCGTATGGCCAAAGCGCGTCCACGTGTGACCACTTTCCCATTTAAGTGAAACGCAGAGTTTCACTAGGAAACTCTGCTGGGCTTAATTCAAGTGCTATTCCCACTCCCCGTTCTGAGCCCAAATCAAAATACACGTGAAATCGTTACGTACTACACCCCCTGGCACTGTTTCAACTAGTGAATAAGAGCTGAGTTTAACCTGGTTGGGCCCATTCCCTGTGCGTTATCTGCACCCCCATCAGGGAGGCCCATTAGCCAATAAAACGTGAAATATTGCTGCTTACACCTCCGTTTATTTCTTTTTTTTATTTGCTTTTTCTTTTATTTTTTGTTTTGATGCTTGTTTGTTATTAATTCAAGAAAATAGTATTTTGATTCATAAAATCATGAAAAAATATGTGGATGCAGATTGGAATGTGTAGAATTTTATCATGTTTTTTATTTTAATTTTCCATTTCTTTTGCAATTAGTTTCATATTTTCTATTGTAGTATGTTTTTAATAATTGAGAAATTGTATGCTGAGCTTGATGATTTTATTTCTCATTCATGATATAGAATTAAGACTTGAAATTTTGTGTGCTGTTTATATACATGTTGATGATAATTTGTGATTTTTGTTATGATTTTTAGATGATTTTAAATAGGATTTTAGGGTAGTTGTTTAGGAGTGTTCATTGTTGGATCCCTTTAGTGTACCCTTGAGGTTTTAGATTTAGTTTGAACCTTTTGATTTAGGTTTAGTCCCTGATTTTTGGATCATAGCATGTTGATACATGTAGGATAGTGTTGTATTTTCCTTGGAATTTTTAGGAATGATGTTCTATTAAGTTCCCATTTTACAAATTGGCCTTAGTTTAGGTGATCCTAACTAGGTTAAGTGTATAGGTTAGGCTTGTAAATGACCTTTAAATGACTTTAGGTTCCATTTCCTTTCTTTATAGATTGGTTATTAGATAGACACTCTTTTAGAACCCTTGAATCTTTAGGATAGATGTCATTAGAAGGTAACATTTGAGGTTCTTTAGAAGACCAAATAGGTGGATGATTCTTCCTATAGGGGTAGTTTCCTCTTCAATTTTCCTTGCTTGATTGGAATCCTCCTTGTGAGCATGTTTCCTCCTGTGGAGGAATACATTGCATTATCATAAAGGGGTTGAGTCCATGAAAGCTCCCTCTCTATCTAAGGAAGTGGAGTTGGTTGAGTGTTTGTGGTAAGTTCTTGTGGAACTTACCTTGCTTCTCATCTCCATTATCCTAATTTTCTCTCATTCCTTTCTTTTAGGAACCTTCTTGGGGTAGCATGGTCCTTGCTGTGGGGGGGATGTTGCATATCTCTTGAAGAAGCCAAACCCTTAGGATTCCCACAAATCTCTCTTAGTTGGTTGAGTGCCTGGGATAAGTTCCTGTCGACCTTACCTTTGCCTCCCAACACCCACTTTCTTTCCTTAGGATAGAAGCCTTGTATGATTACTTGTGGATTGAATCCATTATTTGCCATAAGTCATTTCCCTCATTCATGATTGAGTGGTGTGTTGCATTAGGATAGTTCATGATTAGAATAGTTTAAGTGTAGGTGCATGACTGCATTAAGAGGTTGAGTGGGTCTCCCTCTGCTTGTTTGCCTTAAGGGTTGAGGTGATCCTCCCCTTGCTTGTGTGTTGTTTTTCTTTTTCTATTTGACGTATTTGTATAATAGAGGTTGAATGAGCTCCCTTTGCTTGTCTGTTTTGACTGTTTTTCTTTGCTTGATTGCTAAGAGGTTGAGTGAGTCTCCCTCTGCTTATATTGCCGCATTGCATGTGCATCTTTACTGTCTTTACTATCTTTACTGTTTACTGTTTATCTGTTTAAGCTAATGTTGTATCTATTTCTGTATACCATTGGCATGATCCCCTAGGAATCTCACTTCCTTTGATAAGGAAGTGATGATTAGAACTTTAGGTTGAAACCTATGCATGATAACTTCTAGGAGTTCCCTATTTCAAACCTCAACCGTAGGATGAATCCTTGGCATGACAACATTAGGACTTGACAGTCTCCCCCATAGAGTTCGTTCTCTTCTCATCTCCAAAACAACAGTAAAATACGTAATAAAGGCAAGATTGTACAGTACGTTACGAGCCTTAAGCTACTTGGGAAATGATGATTGAGCGGTCTCCTCTCAATCATCTAGGGTGTTTAGTATATGTCCTTTGGACGCTATACGACACATTCGCTCCTAAGTCATAGTCTTTAGTGCTGTACAAACTACAGACAACCATAAAAAATAGTTCTTCCGTATAAGACAGAAAACAAACTTCAAACCTTTTTGCCCCGTGGGCCCATAATTCAAGAGAAGCTTTTCTGAAGAAAAGAGTGTCGTTAACTCCCAGTTCTACCGCAAACGGTAACGCACGAGTCTCTGACGACCAAGCTGCATACACCAAAACTGCTGAAACTGTTTGTTAACCCTACTCGGAAAAACAGATGAATCTGAACTCCCCGTAATCCATATTATCCCGAACTACGTAAGCTTTGATCTCTCATATCTGTTGAGAGTACATAGGCACAATACTGACGTATTGGCGAGCCACCTTCCCCGTAACCCGTAGTTAGGCGAATTACGTTGACTCTGAATTCTCATTCTCTGATGAGAATACGTAGGCATAAAGTGCGACGCTTTGCCGAGTCATTTTCTTTTCCTTTTTGAAAACAGCCTTGATAGGTAGATAGTTGAATTAACCCGTCATATAAACACAGCAAGCATGGATCCCATCGAGTACGATGGACGTGAGGGGTGCTAATACCTTCCCCTTGCGTAACCGACTCCTGAACCCAGACAATGGTTGCGACGACCTTGTCTTATACCTTTTCGTCAGGTTTTTTCGATCGTTTCCTTTCCCATTTTGAGGGATAAATAACGAAAGGTGGTGACTCTTCTGTTTTTCCGGCACCTTATTTTCGCGGTAGCGACACCTGACGACTCTGCTGGGGATCCAACGTCCCTTGTGCGAGTCAATCCTAACGCTTGCGTGTTTACTTGTTGGGTTGTATTTATTTATCGCATTTTACTTCCCGCATTTTATTTTCAGTATGATATGATTATCTGTGCTGTTGTGGGAGGGGCTCTGATGAGTGATAGGCCAGACTCAGGCTTGAGTATGCACATAATTTTTGAAGCAGATTAGTGGTGAACCTGCATGTTAGGCATGCACTAGTTCCCACGCAATCTGCACTCAGGCGAGATTCTCTGAGATGATTTCCATTTCCAGCCCAGTGGGCCGTCGAAAGGATTTCAGATCTAAGGATTGTCGACTCTAGGAACCTATCATTTGTGATTCAGCTGAGTGGGGCCACTTCAAGATATGATGATGCCACACCTTCTGGGTATCGTATCATCGTTTCTTGAAAGTCTGTGACGCTGATAAACGCATAGGATGCCGAACCTTTTCCGTGATTAGGTCCATACCTGTGAGCAGGGTCGGGTTATTGCAGGAAACCGTAACCTTCAGACAACCTGGTTTTCTTGACAGTGAATCAGTATTGTGGGTTTCAGTAGGCCTTTACTGTGGTATTTTCTTGCTGAAGCAAAATTATGACCTGCCACTTCACAGCACAGCAGAGCACCCTTGATCTCCTGCTGCATTTTGCATTTGCATTTACATTTTCATATTGCATTGCATCTAACATGTATCTGTGTTGTAGGTGTGCAGTTCCCTCTCGATTCTAGCAATCTTGTCCTTTCTGTGTCCATCATGGAGCCCAATGTGAGAAGAACTTTGACCTATAAGTTCCCTACTCCATACATTACTACTCTGAGGAGTTTGATTTCTTTTCCTGGTAAGGAAGCGATGAGAGACTTCAGAGGAACCTATGGGAAGCTGCTCAGCGTTGTGTGCAAGCCATCTGTGTATGAATTGAATGGACTCCAGACTCTGCTTCAGTTTTATGATCCACCATTGCGTTGCTTCACATTTCCAAGCTATGTGCTGGCCCCCACTTTGGAAGAGTTTTCTGTCATATTGGAGGTGCCCATTCTTGCTCAGGTACCCTTTTGTCCTATTGATCAAGAGCCAGATCTGGCTAGTGTTGCTACAACCCTGCATATTGAGGTTTCTGAGTTGAAGGGAAAGACAGTCAGGAAAAATGGATCCTGTGGGTTCCCATTACCTTTTCTAACTGAGAAAGCCCGACACTTCGCCAAGACGGAATGATGGGTGGCATTCAAAGATATTTTGGCACTGTGCATATACGGTATCATGTTATTCCCCAATATTCCAGATTTTGTGGATGTGAATGCTCTTCGTTTCAAGGAACCCCATCCCTACCTTGCTCGGAGATGTGTATCATTCGGTGCACTATAAGAACGAGAATAGAAGAGGCAAGGGTGTCTCCTGTTGTGCTTAACTGTTCTACAGATGGTTTATCACTCATCTACCTAAGGATGGTCCTTTTATAAAGACTGCAGAGACGAAGGAATGGTCTGAGCAACTGATGAGCTTGTCTACCGAAGACATTGATTGGTTTGATAGAGATCGCCTGGGGAGCGAAATCATTTACAGCTGTGGGAACTTTCCTAATGTCCCTCTGGTGGGTAGGAAAGGCTGTATCAACTACAATCTATCTATCGCTATTAGACAATTCGGGTATGCTTTGAGGGGCCCTCCTAAGGACGAAGAGGTACAGGAATCTCTGTACCTCACTGTGCATTAGAAGGGGATGATCTGGTTAGATTTGAACATGCCTGGAATAACATTCACCGAAAGGGAAAGACTTCATTGGGGAAGAGCAACAATCAGGCTTATCCTCCTTATGTGGACTGGATTCTTAGCAGAGCAGAAAAAGTGCTGATGCCTTTTCCTCCTGTCAAGCAGGATTACCCTCCAGAGCCTACCATGATCGAAATCCAGAAGTATGAGCAGCTTCAAGCTAAGAATGAGGAGCTAGTCAAAACCAACGAAGAACTGGAGAACGAGATCGCCCAACTCCAAAGAGAAAAGAACGAAGCCGTACACACCTGCAAGAAGCAGACATAGTTGATCAACCACATGGGCGCTAATTTGACCAAAGAAACTGATTCTAGGGAGCGTCTTAGGTTGGACCTGAAGGCAGTGCACGAGGTTTTGACCACCAAAAAGCAAGAGTTGGATAAGGCATACCGGAAGTTGACCCAGTACGAGAAGTTGTGGAACAACACTTTGACTAGCCACAAGGAGCGGGAAGAAAAACTGAAGCAACATATAACCCAGTTAGAAGCTCAGATTGAGGCCAAAGACAAAAAGATAGAGGTTGAAGCCTCACTACGACGAGATTTCCAGTATAGGTTAGTTGAGACCAAGGCAAACCTGATGGATTTTCAACTCCGGGCTGATGCTAAGAGGAGTAGGGTGGAGAACCGTTCTGAAGAAGGTGTTTCTAGGAGCGTTGCCGAGAAACCCCCAGAGTCCATTAGGCAGAGGGATCTGTTGATCCAGGGCCTGCTCACCGAGCCTGATCATCCCGCTACGAAGAAGTTACTAGAGGATTTTCGTGCCCGTGGCTGCACCTGATTTCTTTGTATTTCTTTGTACATTTTTATGCATTGATATGCTGATCACCACCAGGCCTATTGGTTGGGGTCCCGACTGTCGCTTCAGTTGTATTCGGTTACTGTTGTACGCTGCCCTCGTGGGTTTTCTCTTATATATATATATATATATATATATATATATATATATATATATATATATATATATATATATATATATATATATATATATATATATATATATATATATATATATATATATATATATATATATATATATATATATATATATATATATATATATATATATATATATATATATATATATATATATATATATATATATATATATATATATATATATATATATATATATATATATATATATATATGAGGGTTTTCTTTCCATGATTGGACGGTAGATTTTATTTGTCTCGGAAGCTAGAATTGAGGGGGACTTCCTCCTAATGCATGGATACGTGTTTGCATTTGCATGAATCATTTGCATGACAGGTACCTGGCCATTTTTCTAACCCTTTGCGTATTCAGATTATTTCAGGATTGACCGAAGACCAATCCACCGATACTCGACCAGAGCAAATCAAGCTAGAGCAATGGAACAAGTGCAGACTGACATCCAAGAACTCAGAGAGAGGATGAACCGCTTCATGGAGCTCATGGAAGTGGTTGCTAACGGCCAAGACCAGCTCAGAACCTTGGTGCAACCACTGATCTCAAGGGTTGACAGCAACGGTGTGCTTCATGGTGGGAACACTCCAAACCCTCCACTTGTTGAGACCCCTCAGAATGGCATCCCTGTGACTGGAGGGAATGAAAGTGGTAACGACAATGTGGTCACTAACATCGGGCTTAATGGAAATACGACTGGCGTCGGTAACGGTAACTTAGTAGCCAATGGCAATGATGGGATAGGCCATGGCAACACTGGAGGAACTGGCAATGCAGGGAATGTTGGTGCTGGTAACATGTATGGTATTGATAATGCTGAGTTTGCTGCTGGCAATGGCAATCAGCCATGGCTAGAGGATCGCCAAGAGGACTTGTTCTCGCAGAAGGGAGCTGAGGGCGAATTGAATGCTGAAGCCCGTATGAGGTTCAAAGCACTCGAGGACAAAATGAAGAGTTTTGAGAACTTAAATACTTTGGGGGTTGACATGACTAAGCTGGGATTGATTTCTGACTTCAAGGTGCCTCCCAAATTTAAGGTACCCGACTTTGAGAAGTACAAGGGCACCACTTCCCTTGGGGTCCATCTACGGTCGTATTACCGAAAGATGTCCGCTCACTCTGAAGATGAGAAGTTGCTGATGCACTTCTTCCAGGACAGCCTGTCCAGCCCATCCTTGGAGTGGTATATGGGTTTGGAACCCACCAGTGTACGTACATGGAAAGAACTTACTGAGGCCTTTGTACACCATTATCAGTATAACAGTGACTTGGCTCCTAACCGGGTTCAACTGCAGAACTTGTCTCAAAAGAACAATGAGGGGTTCAAAGAGTACGCCCAGAGGTGGCGTGAACTGGCAGCTAGAGTTCAGCTGCCGATGGTTGAACGAGAGCTTGTTGAGATGTTTGTAGCCACTCTTCTAGGGGTCTATTATGAGAAACTGGTCAGTGGTATGTCAGGAAGTTTCTCTGATCTCATCATTACTGGCGAGCATGTTGAAAATGGGATCAAACTGGGAAAAATTCAGGGTGTTGATCTATCCTCAGCTGGAGGAGGAAAGAAACCATACATTGGCAAGAGGCATGAAGGAGAGACGAGCGCAGTGTCTAACGCTCAGAGGAAAGGTAAGGGCCAGCGCCAGCAGGTTGCTAGCATAACCATACTGCTGTTCAACAACCTCAACAGCAGTAGTAGCAAAATCAGCAAGGGTACAAGAGGTACCAGAACAAAGCACCTCTGGAAAATCGTCATCTTGAGACACCGCCTATGTCATATGCTCAACTTCTACAGACTTTGCTTCAGTTACAGCTAGTTCAGAAAAGAACCCTGGGTCCCTTGACAGGGACACCTCCATAGGGCTATGATGCGAATGCAAGATGTGATTTTCACTCGGGGGCGCCTGGCCACTCGATAGAAAACTGTAAGGCATTCAAGCACAAGGTGCAAGATATGGTTGACGCTAAAATCATCAATTTTTCTGATAATATGTCGAACGTCACAAAGAACCCTATGCCGAACCATGGGGGAGATGGGGTGAATGCCATTATTGAAGAAGAAGACTCAGATTTATTGATTGATGTCAAGGACCTGAGGACACCGCTTGGTTTTGTTAAAGCCAAGCTGATGAAGAGAGGCATCTTTCTGGGCTGTGGAGAATTGTGTATGGATTGTGCGATTCTTTCGGACGGCTGTGAACAGTTGATAGCGGGGATTCAGAGTCTGATGACCGAAGGAATCTTACAGTTTAGCCGGAGGGCTGAATACAGATCTGGAGAGGTAATGCTGAAACAGGATGATGAAGTTGCCACTATCACCATCCCTCGCAAGACAATAACCATTTCTGCGTCCAGGCCACCTACGATTACCATCACAAAGGTCGGGCCTATACCATTTGAAAGCACCAACGCTTTCCCATGGCACTATGGGGCAGACATCTACTATAACAGACAAAAATTGGAGTTAGAACCGTCTGGGCAGTCTGTGGACAACCTAGTGGGAACAGGAGGAATAACCCGTAGCAGAAGGGTATTCGTTCCACCTGAAGTTGTGGCTGACAAACCTGACAAAGCTGAGAAAGCTGATAAGGGAAAGAGTAAGGTCGTTGAGGAAACCCCTCGTGGGGTAGAAAAGGACTTACTTGTAAAAGACGCTGAAGAATTCATGAGGTTAATCAAGAAGAGTGATTATAAGATCGTTGATCATCTTCATCAAACACCATCGAAAATCTCTATCCTGAATTTGTTGATGTGTTCTGAGGCACATCGCAACGCGCTGCTGAAGGTGCTGAATGCAGCGTATGTGCCACAAGAGATCTCGGTCAACCAGCTGGAGGGAGTAGTGGCTCACGTGAATGCTGGGAACAGATTAGGGTTTACTGACCTAGAGCTGACGCCGAAGGGAAGAAACCACAATAGCGCCCTGCATATCTCGATAGAGTGTAGGGGAACATTTATGTCCCATGTGTTGGTGGACACCAGATCATCTCTCAATGTTCTCTCGAAGAAAGCTTTGATGAAGCTGGATACGAGGGGACTAATTTGCACACCCAGTGACCTGGTTGTAAAAGCTTTCGACGGAACCAAGCGTCATGTCTTTAGAGAGGTAACTCTACCCATCCAAGTTGGGCCGGAAACTTTCGACGCAGTCTTCTACATCATGGATATCATGCCAGCCTATAGCTGCCTGTTGGGCCGACCATGGATCCATTATGCTGGCGCAGTGACCTCCACATTGCACCAGAAGCTGAAGTATGCTGTGGGGGTAGCATTGTAACTGTCTGTGGCGAAGAAGACATAATGGTGAGCCATTTGTCGTCTTTCAAATATGTTGAAGTGGATGGCGAGATCTACGAAACCTTGTGTCAGGCATTCGAAGCTGTTAAGGTCAAAGATGTGACTCCAGTGATGATTGAGAAACCGGAGATGACTCTCTCTTCCTTTAAGGAAGCTCGGGTTGTTGTTCAAGCTGGCTCTGCCCCAGGCTGGGGGCAGGTTCTGGAAATCCCTAACAAGCAGGATAAGTTTGGGTTAGGGTATTCTCCTTCTGCTGATGCTTCCTCCTCTCACAGTGCACCGCGCGTCAAAGGGCCGATCCAGTTCACATGAGGTGGGGTGATATTTGAAAATGTCGACGCAGTGTCTGAAGCCGGTGAAGACAGTGATTGTGACCTAGATTCCTGGATTCAGCCAAGCAAATCAGGCCAGAGCCTCAACAACTGGTCCGTTCGGGATATCATCCAAGTGACAGGAAAAGAGTAATGATTTACTTTCTCCAATTATTGTACAACCCTATGTCCTACCCGGGGCATAGTGGTTTTATTGTCAGGGCCTTGTTTGGTTATGTACATACAATTTATCAATAAATCAAAGAGCGTTTTTCTTTGCATTCAAATTTTATGCTCACTGTTATTCCTGTTTTATCTTTTGTTTTGAAAAACAATAAAATGGCAATATGGTTTGTGCTAACCTGCATATCCTTGTTTTAAGCTTAACCCTTGTTATTGCAGGATTCACATCGCATATGACATCGACTCTGAACCTCCTACGACTCACTTTGACTTCGATTGCCCGATCTATCAAGCCGAAGAAGAGATTGATGAAGACGAAGACCTTCCCGAAGAGTTGTCCCGTTTGTTGAAACAAGAAGAGAAGTTCATTCTGCCTCATGAGGAAGAGATTGAGATTGTGAATCTGGGTTCTGAGGAACTTGTCAGGAATGTCAGGATAGGGGCTGCATTGCAGAGCGATGTCAAGCAGAGATTGGTCGAGATGCTTCGAGAGTATAGTGACATTTTTGCTTGGTCATACGAAGATATGCCCAGACTCGATACTGACATAGTGGTTCATCATCTACCACTGCGAGAAGATTGTCCTCCCGTTAAGCAGAAGCTTAGAAGGACACGACCAGATATGGCCGTTAAGATAAAAGAAGAAGTGCAAAGCAGCTTGATGTCGGCTTCATAGCGGTTACTACTTACCCTCTGTGGTTCGCCAACATAGTGCCTGTACCGAAGAAAGACAGTAAGGTGCGGATGTGCGTCGATTATCGGGATCTGAATAGGGCGAGCCCTAAAGATGATTTCCCACTCCCTCATATTGACGTGTTGGTCGATAATACAGCTCAGTTTTCCGTGTTTTCGTTCATGGATGGTTTCTCCGGCTATAATCAGATCAAGATGGCGCCGGAGGACATGGAGAAAACCACGCTTATTACCCCTTGGGGGACGTTTTGCTACAAGGTAATGCCTTTCGGTCTGAAGAACGCAGAGGCCACTTACCAACGAGCAATGGTCACTTTGTTTCATGACATGATTCACCGTGAGATTGAAGTCTATGTTGATGACATGATTGCGAAGTCCCAAACGGAGGAGGGACATCTGGTCAATTTGCTGAAGCTTTTTGAGAGGCTTAGGAAGTTCAGGTTGAGGCTGAATCCTAACAAGTGTACTTTCGGAGTATGGTCTGGAAAACTACTGGGGTTTATTGTGAGTGAAAAAGGCATTGAGGTTGATCCTGCGAAGATAAAAGCAATACAAGATATGCCAGCGCCAAAAACTGAAAAAGAAGTCTGTGGTTTCCTGGGCAGAATAAACTACATTGCAAGGTTTATATCTCAGCTCACGGCCACGTGTGAACCGATGTTCAAACTACTAAAGAAAGATCAGGCGATTATCTGGAACGAGGATTGCCATAAGGCATTTGATAAGATAAAACAGTATCTATAGGAACCTCCAATCTTGATACCCCCAGTGGCCGGAAGACCCCTAATCATGTACTTGACAGTTCTTGAGAATAGCATGGGTTGCATTCTCGGTCAGCACGACGAGACTGGCAGAAAGGAGCATGCCATTTATTACTTGAGTAAAAAGTTCACAGATTGTGAGTCCCGTTACTCAATGCTGGATAAAACGTGTTGCACACTCGCGTGGGCTGCCAAACATTTACGACAGTATATGCTCAATCACACAACCATGCTAATTTCGAAGATGGATCTGATCAAGTAAGTCTTCGAGAAGCAAGCGCTTTCGGACAGGATTTCCAGATGGCAAATGGTGTTGATGGAGTATGACATTCAGTATGTTTCCCAGAAGACCATCAAGGGGAGCGTATTGTCTGAATATCTTGCCGAACAGCCTATCGAAGATTATCAGCCGATGAAATTTGAATTCCCTGACGAGGATATCATGTTTCTCAAACCGAAGGATTGTGATGAACCGTTGCCCGACGAGGGGCCATATAGGAAATCCCAGTGGAAATTGATATTTAACGGGGCGGTTAATTCGTACGGAAGTGGTATTGGGGCGATCATTACGACTCCCCATGGATCCCACATCCCGTTCACTGCTAGATTGACTTTTCCAGTCACCAATTATGAACTAGAATACGAAGCATGCATCATGGGTTTGGAGGAAGCTATTGATTTGAGAATCAAAAACCTAGATGTATATGGTGACTCGGCACTTGTTGTTAACTAAATTAAAGGGGAGTGGAAAACTCGTCAATCGAATTTGGTGTCGTACATGAATTATGCCAGAAGGCTGTTTCCGTTCTTCGATCGAGTGGAACTCCATCATGTGCCCAGAGCTGAAAATCAGATGGATGATGCCCTAGCCACGTTGGCTTCGATGTATAAAGTCAATTTTTGGAATGAAGCTCCAAGAATTGTCATTTCTCTTCTTGATAGACCTGCATTCATTTTCGCAATCGAGGAAGCCTCCGATGGCAAGCCATGGTTCCATGATATCCAGACTTTCCTTATGACTAAGGAGTATCCTGCGGGAGCGTCAACCCAGGATAAGAAGACTCTGAGGAGGCTGTCTGGAAATTTCTATCTCAATCCTGATGGAGTTTTGTATAAGAGAAACCACGATCTCGTGCTACTCCGATGTGTAGATGAGAAAGAAGTGAGTTTTCTCATGGAAGAAGTCCATGAGGGCACATTTCGTACGCACGCCGGCGGGCATGCTATGACGAGAAAGATCCTGAGAGCATGATATTACTGGCTGACGATGGAGTCAGATTGCTTTAAATTCACGAAGAGATGTCATAAATGCCAGATTTATGCTGATAGAATTCATGTCCCGCCGTGCCCGTCGAATGTCATGCCATCCCCGTGGCCGTTCTCCATGTGGGGCACTGATATGATAGGCAAGATCGAGCCCACTGCATCTAACGGTCATCGTTTCATTTTGGTAGCCATCGACTACTTCACCAAGTGGGTGGAGGCAGCCTCGTATGCTAACGTGACCAAGCAGGTGGTGGCTAAATTGATAAAGAAGGACATCATCTGTCGATACGGAATTCCCGAGCGGATCATTACCGATAATGGTTTGAATTTGAATAACAAGATGGTGAAGGAGCTATTCCAGAGCTTCAAGATTGAACATCACAACTCATCACCTTACCGGCCGAAGATGAATGGTGCGGTTGAAGCGGCCAACAAAAACATTAAAAAGATAGTACAAAAGATGGTTGTGACCTACAAGGATTGGCACGAGATATTGCCATTTGCATTGCACGGTTATCGTATGACGGTACACACATCAACCAGGGAAACTCCTTTCTCACTAGTGTATGGTATGGAAGTTGTCCTACCGTTGGAAATTGAGATTCCTTCTTTGCGAGTTTTGGTTGACGTGAAACTCGACGAGGCAGAATGGATTAAGAACCGACTGAACCAACTCAGCATGATGGATGAGAAGAGATTAGCATCGATTACGTATGGTCGTCTGTACCAGAGCCGAATGAAGAAAGCTTACGATAAGAAGGTGTGTCCTAGAAGCTTTCAGACGGGTGATCTCGTCCTGAAGAAGATCCTTCCGCCACACTCCGATCACAGGGGCAAGTGGACTCCCAATTACGAAGGTCCGTACGTCGTCATCAAGGTCTTCTCGGGTGGAGCCTTGTTATTGTCCACGATGGATGGCGAAGATTTTGCATCCCCTGTGAACGCGGACGCAGTTAAAAAATACTTTGCTTAAAAAATGATCCGCTGGAAAGAAAAAGAATATCCAGGCAAAAATGGGGCATCCCGGCGAACCATAAAAAAGGAAAAGGTTCGGGCAAAAATTAGGGATATAAATAAAAAATGTACACCCGCAAAGTCGAAAACCTGGAAGGGAGACTTTGGCAAAAAAGGGTATCCCGGTGAATCAAAAACTCGAAAGGGCGATTCAGGCAAAAGTTAGGGATTTGAAAAGCAAATGACTGCGTTCCGCGTGTGGACTTTCATTGTTTAGTGGTTTGGAAGACCTGAGGGCCGTTTATCTAAATCAATCTCTTCTGAAGCTGAAGCGTCGGAGAAGTATCGAAGTCGAGTGGGTCATAGAGGGATCAACTCATGGTGTTCGTCTACGCCACGTTGCCGACATTTGTATATACTGATGTATATTTATGTTATTATGCTTGCACAGCTTCCTCATTTCAGGAGCTTGCATCTGTTGTAAAACATTTTGCCCATTCAGGGGTTCGTTATCAATAAAACGTATACTATTCAGCATTTTTGTTTGTTTGTTTAGTTTTTATCTGTTTTGTTTGCGAAAAAGAATGCCCGATGTTTTTGATAAGATGCGCATACATAAACTTGCTGGCCTAGGCCGATAATTTTTGAAACATTGAATTAAGCGAACATTGTCACAGGATGATAACCTTGATAGGTCCCTTTGGGAAGGGTATCTTGTCCGTTTGTTTGTGTTGTTGCAGGTACGGCACATTCCAGGTAGTACGCCAGATGTACCCTAAGCAGGATGATTCCTTCTTCCCCAGCAAGTTCAGCAGCGTCTCCCCACGGAGTCTGAACATGGGACCGAAAGCATTAATATGTCTCCCCGAGCAGAGAAAGATTCTCTCCAACTAGATGTATCCAGGCAGGATCATCATCTCCCCAGCTGAGTCTTACGCCGAAGCGAATGTTCGTTCCCAGCACTGGGTCAGCGTGTAGTTTTCTCGTAACAAACTATTTGCAAGAGTTCAGCTTCCAATAGTCTCGACTGAAGCCTCTAGCAGAATTGAAATTCCCCACAGAGTTGTATTCTCCTCGGCAGGTAGGATTGATTCCAGCGTCTGGTTGCCTATCCACAGTCGAGTTTGCAGTTCCCCAAGAGAGTCGAGTTCTTGGAGGCCGTTCAGGCCATGATTGGTTTTCCCTAGTAGAGAGTACTGAATAGTTGATGCTGTATTTCCCCATCGGAGTCCGTATCTCCAAGAAGTTTTAGCCGTGAAGGCCGTGCATTTTATTTCTGTGATTGACATCGTTTCCCTCAGCAGATTGTGGTTCGTACACCTAGTTGAGCGGGTTTAGGGTCTCGTAGAACTTTGTTCCCCTGCAGCAGTCGTCTGGTGTTCGTATCCCCAGGTTTAGGCCAATTGAGATTGGTGTGACTTCTTCTCCTCGGCAGGATGGTTCCTTCCTCCACCAAAGCGGTTCTTTCTCCTTCATAGGAGGATCTTCCCTTCAGCATTTATTTTGCTGATGGGGTTGTAGCATTTCGCATGATTGCATAGCATTTACCCTAAACGCGTAGCATTTCCACCGTGTGGAGCATTGCGCCATTGTCAAACATATGCATATGAAACATGAGCTAGGTCGTTACCATTCTTGTTTTGCAGGTGTTCCTACGCAGAACGATTTGTCCAAGATGATTCTTGAATTCCCCAGCGAAGTTGTTTGCTTAAGATGATTCTTAAATTCCCCAGTGAAGTCGCCAGAGTTGGTTGCTCAAGTTGATGCTTAGAGTCCACGGCAGAGTGTTTGCTCAGGATGATTCCTGAAATATCCAGCAGAGTTATTGGTTCAGGATGATTCTTGAAGTCCCCGACGGAGTTTATTGTCCAAGATGATTCTTGAAGTCCTCAGCAGAGTGGATTCACCCAGAATGATTTCTGGATCCCTGAAGCAGAGTTACTTGATAGTTCTCCAGGATCCCCAGTGGAGATATGTCATCCCCACCAGGTTTTAAACTAGAGAAGTTGAAATTTCCTTTGAAGACTTGATGATGGAAGTCCGGCTGATGCCCGAGAATTTCTTTGATGGCTCGATGGCATGATTACAGAAATTGTCAAAAGTTTCTGATGACCTGATAAGATCATCCCCATTTGAGTGCATTTCCTCAATGGAGTCTTATTTTGACAGATTCTTTCTAGCTAGATTCTAGATTGAACGCCGGTCCTGTCGGTCGCCGAACCTACTTGGATGTTCATTTATTTTGCACTACCTTTCCAGAAAAGCCTCTTACGACGCCTTTGCTGATCAGCGACAATTCTCGTCCAAGAAGCTTATCATTACATTATTACACACCAACAAGCAACCGTTCTCGCCTGAGAAGCGTATCATTACATTTCTAATCGGTATACGAAAATTCTTGCCCGAGAAGCTTATCATTACATTACAACAACTGGTACGCGACAGTTCTCATCCGAGAAGCTTATCATCATTACACTTTACAACCTTGATATCATTTTACAACGTCGGTATGCGGCAATTCTCGCTCGAGAAGCCTATCGTTACACCTTTTAGTGACAAGCGACAGTTCTCGTACAAGAAGCCTATCATTTCATTACAACTTTCATTTCAACCTTCATTACAACCTTCATTACAACCTTCATTACATTACAACCTTACGTTACATTTTACAACCTCTACAAACAATTCTCATCTGAGAAGCTTATCATTGCTACTCTTGCAAATAAGCGGCATTTATCGCCTGAAAAGCTTATCCTATCTTCGTCATGACTAGCAGCAAATGGTCATCTCCGTCGAGAAGCTGGTTTCCATTGCCCTTTCATCTTGAAGAGCAGGGAGGTTTAAACTGAATCATATTTAGGGTACAAACCTCGAAGTATGGGGGAAGTTTATTTTACCCTTTAGTAAATAAGAAACTGAGACCCGTTCATGGCCTACAAACCTTGAAGTATGGGGGAGGTTTATTTTACCCTTTAGTAAAAGAAGAAACTGAGACCCGTTCATGGCGTAAAAACCTTAAAGTATGAGGGAGGTTTATTTTACCCTTTAGTAAAAGAAGAAACAGAATCATATTCAGGGAGCAATAGACCTTGAAGTATGAAGAATTTTATTTTACCCTTTAGTAAAAGAAGAAACTGAGACCCGTTCATGGCCTACAAACCTTGAAGTATGAGGGAGGTTTATTTTACCCTTTAGTAAAAGAAGAAACTGAGACCCGTTCATGGCCTACAAACCTTGAAGTATGGGGGAGGTTTATTTTACCCTTTAGTAAAAGAAGAAGCAGAGACCCGTTCATGGCCTACAAACCTTGAAGTATGGGGGAGGTTTATTTTACCCTTTAGTAAAAGAAGAAGCCGAGACCCGTTCATGGTGTACAAACCTTGAAGTATGTGGGAGGTTTATTTTACCCTTTAATAAAAGAAGAAACGTAATCATATTCAGGGAGCAATAGACCTTGAAGTATGAAGAAGTTTATTTTACCCTTTAGTAAAAGAAGAAGCTAAATCATGCTTTGCTCATGGAAGCTTATTTTTATCAGATGACCGACAGTCCCTCCAAGGGAGCTTATCAATCAATTCTTCATCTATTATCCCTAGATAAGCAACAATCTCTTTATTTGAGAGCTTATCCCGTTTGGTATTTAAGTCCCTTCCGACGATAAGTGGAAATTCCCTCCCGAGGAACTTATCAGGGCATTTCCATTAAAGTCCATTTATTTTTGCATACAACAGGTTTTACCCTGTATATTTTCTACGGATTCCCGAAGATTTCGTCCGATCCCGTCACACAACGAGTTTCTAGAAGCTCGAATGTTATTCTTTACTCAATCCTCCAGAATTCTGTTTACTTGGTCCTACCACCATGCGGATCCCGTTTTACTTTTTATCCCAGAGTATCAGCCGGTCACACCCGAACCTGTTGAACAATTACTCTCGGATATTCCCCAGTGGAGGCCTCTCGTTGGTGCTGTTGCACCCCAAAATTTGCCCAACCTTTCTTTACCTAGCTTATGTTTCATTTCATTCACAATAGCATTATCATTTGCATTTCATTGACATGTGTGTAGGGGGTCAAGAGGTATGACTACCAATAAAAAGCTATACAAGACTTTGGAGCTAGCTAAGAAGGTTATGCAAGTGTTCAAGGGTTGATGTCCTTGTCAGAGAAGTTAAAAGATCCTCAGAGAGATGGTTGAAGCCAAGTGTGTAGGTCTCTTAACTTGAGAGTTGTAGGAAGATCATTAGATGATTCTGAGGCCATAGAGTTGGGCTTGAGGTCTTTAGAGAGCTCATGAGAAATGTTGAAGTTCATTTGGGAGCTTAGACAAGTCCTTATGCAAGATTAAGAAACCTCAGCCATGATTGGTGCAGCTAGGGTTTGACTGGGTCAACCCTAAGTCAACTGAGGATTTGAAGAAGGTTGAGACCTAACCCAAGAGCCATGTGATCATGGATTTATACCTTGAGATGTTCTAAGGATTATTCCAATGTTAACTCATCATGATTGAAGAGTTTAAGAAGTTTTAGGCTAGGGTTTCTGAGGCTTGACAATGTAAAATCCCCTAGCTTGACCCCTGACTTCAAGACCACTTAACTCAAGATAGGATGTTCATCTCATCTTGACCCCAACATGATTGTTTTAGGGAATGATCTTAGCTTTAATTTGAGTGCTAGAAGTCCTTGATAGGATTTATAGAGCTCAAGTTATGAGCCAGACAAGTTACAGATCATCTGAGGCATGTTGATTTGGAGCTTGAAAGTTACCTAACTTGCATGACACTTTTTCTTTAAAAGGATGATTCCTATGAACTTTTGGTCAACATGAATGTTGTTCCTTATTCTCTTAGCTTTCTAAAAAGTATGAGAAGTCCATGATTGGATGTATAGAACTCAAGTTATGGCTTTGACAAGTCAAGGGTATTTTGGGTATTTGGACTTTATAGGTCATTTGGAATTATGAGTCCATTTCACTATCTTGAAAGCTTCAAATGGAGTTTTGTGCAACTTGAAAGTTGCTCAAAATGATGTTTTTAGCTCAGCTAAGTATCAAGAGTCCACGGATATGGATTAGAGCAAGCATTGGTTGAAGGAATTTCACAAAAAGGCGATTTTAATGAATTAAAAGGGGAAAATTCAAAACAATTGGTAATTGAATGATTTCAAGCCAAATTTGTGCTCATTTTAATTGGAAATGATATTCTAAACACTTTTGCATTATTACATTTTTGAGTTGATACTCATTTCATGGCATTTTGGTGGATTGCTTCATTATGAAGTAACAAATCAAACACACATCCTTGGTTGAAATCGAAGGAGAAAAATCACTCAATTACACTCCATGACTCTCAAGCAAGTGTTCTGAAGCAAGTGTGAAGCAAGAACAAGGCAAATTCGTGCATACCATAAGTGAATTTTTGAGAAAAACTTGAAAGTTAGAAATCACAAATTGGGCCTTGATTGAGCCTCCAAAGGTTTCAAACAGATTATAAATTGATTTTGGATCATTCTCAGAAGCTTCTAGTGCCATTTTCTATTGAGAATCAGTTAGAACAAGTGTTGGAAGAAGCTTGGAATTTTATTTTCGAGTTTGGAGATTGAGGAGGTTTCAGAAGAAATTGAACTTCAAGACTTGTTCATCATCATCCATTGAAGGAATCTGCATCTTTTTGAAGAGGATTGAGCCCTAGAAGTCACCATATTCTAAGCTCTGCATCAGGTTCTTCCTCTCAAATTTCCTCTTAAATTAAGCACTCTTAAAGCTCTAGATACATGCAGTTAAGTTAGTATTGAACCATAGATGGATTCTATATACATTTCGTAGTGAATCGTGAGAGTTTGTGATATGGTATTCCAAGTTGTTGTTCGTTTATCTCACTTGTTAATGGTTAAAAACGAAAACGAAGCGTATATTAGGAACCTAGGAAGTGAGACGAGTAAAATTATGTAAAGAAATTGAAGTTTCATTGAGGTTGGATTTCTAGTATTGTTCCCGTCGCAAGGTAGGGGATGACCGGTGCTAGGCCGGCCACCGTCTGGAATTGCAGAACCACCGTGTGAAAATTCCCTCCGTTTGAGTTTAAATTTGCCAGCTCTCACCTGGACCGTTGGATCGCACGCCTACTTAGACTTTGTATGTCAATCGTATGGCCAAAGCGCGTCCACGTGTGACCACTTTCCCATTTAAGTGAAACGCAGAGTTTCACTAGGAAACTCTGCTGAGCTTAATTCAAGTGCTATTCCTACTCCCCGTTCCTAAGCCCAAAACAAAATACACGTGAAATCGTTACGTACTACACCCCCTGGCACTGTTTCAACTAGTGAATAAGAGCTGAGTTTAACCTGGTTGGGCCCATTCCCTGCACGCTATCTGCACCCCCATCAGCGAGGCCCATTAGCCAATAAAACGTGAAATATTGATGCTTACACCTCTGTTTATTTCTTTTTTTATTTGCTTTTTCTTTTATTTTTTGTTTTGATGCTTGTTTGTTATTAATTCAAGAAAATAGTATTTTGATTCATAAAATCATGAAAAAATATGTGGATGCAGATTGGAATGTGTAGAATTTTATCATGTTTTTTATTTTAATTTTCCATTTCTTTTGCAATTCATTTCATATTTTCTATTGTAGTATGTTTTTAATAATTGAGAAATTGTATGCTGAGCTTGATGATTTTATTTCTCATTCATGGTATAGAATTAAGACTTGAAATTTTGTGTGCTGTTTATATACATGTTGATGATGTTTTGTGATTTTTGTTATGATTTTTAGATGATTCTAAATAGGATTTTAGGGTAGTTGTTTAGGAGTGTTCATTGTTGGATCCCTTTAGTGTATCCTTGAGGTTTTAGATTTAGTTTGAACCTTTTGATTTAGGTTTAGTCCCTGATTTTTGGACCATAGTATGTTGATACATGTAGGATAGTGTAGTATTTTCCTTGGAATTTTTAGGAATGATTTTCTATTAAGTTCCCATTTTACAAATTGGCCTTAGTTTAGGTGATCCTAACTAGGTTAAGTGTATAGATTAGGCTTGTAAATGACCTTTAGATGACTTTAGGTTCCATTTCCTTTCTTTATAGATTGGTTATTAGATAGACACTCTTTTAGAACCCTTGAATCTTTAGGATAGATGTCATTAGAAGGTAACATTTGAGGTTCTTTAGAAGACCAAATAGGTGGATGATTCTTCCTATAGGGGTAGTTTCCTCTTCAATTTTCCTTGCTTGATTGGAATCCTCCTTGTGAGCATGTTTCCTCATGTGGAGGAATACATTGCATTATCATAAAGGGGTTGAGTCCATGAAAGCTCCCTCTCTTTCTAAGGAAGTGGAGTTGGTTGAGTGTCTGTGGTAAGTTCCTGTGGAACTTACCTTGCTTCTCATCTCCATTCTCCTAATTTTCTCTCATTCCTTTCTTTTAGGAACCTTCTTGGGGTAGCATGGGCCTTCCTGTGAGGGGGATGTTGCACATCTCTTGAAGGAGCCAAACCCTTAGGATTCCCACAAATCTCTCTTAGTTGGTTGAGTGCCTGGGGTAAGTTCCTGTGGACCTTACCTTTGCCTCCCAACACCCACTTTCTTTCCTTAGGATATAAGTCTTGTATGATTACTTGTGGATTGAATCCATTATTTTCCATAAGTCCTTTCCCTCATTCATGATTGAGTGGTGTGTTGCATTAGGATAGTTCATGATTAGAATAGTTTAAGTGTAGGTGCATGACTGCATTAAGAGGTTGAGTGGGTCTCCCTCTGCTTGTTTTCCTTAAGGGTTGAGGTGATCCCTCCCTTGCTTGTGTGTTGTTATTATTTTTCTAATTGACGTAATTGCATAATAGAAGTTGAATGAGCTCCCTCTGCTTGTCTATTTTAACTGTTTTTCTTTGCTTGATTGCTAAGAGATTAAGTGAGTCTCCCTTTGCTTGTATTGCTGCATTGCATGTGCATCTTTAATGTCTTTACTGTATTTACTGTTTAGTGTTTATCTGTTTAAGCTGATGCTTTATCTGTTTCTGTATACCATTGGCATGATCCCCTAGGAATCTCACTTCCTTTGATAAGGAAGTGATGATTAGAACTTTAGGTTGAAACCTATGCATGATAACTTCTAGGAGTTCCCTGTTTCAAACCTCAACCGTAGGATGAATCCTTGGCATGACAACATTAGGACTTGACAGTCTCCCCCATAGAGTTTGTGCTCTTCTCATCTCCAAAACAACGGTAAAATACGTAATAAAGGCAAGATTGTACAGTACATTACGAGCCTTAAGCTACTTGGGAAATGATGATTGAGCAGTCTCCTCTCAATCATCTAGGGTGTTTAGTATATGTCCTTTGGACGCTATACGATGCATTCGCTCCTAAGTCATAGTCTCTAGTGCTGTACAAACTACAGACAACCATAAAAACAGTTCTTCCATAAAAGACAGAAAATAAACTTCAAACCTTTTTTCCCCGTGGGCTCATAATTCAAGAGAAGCTTTTCTGAAGAAAAGAGTGTCGTTAACTCACAATTCTACCGCAAACAGTAACGCACGAGTCTATGACGAGCAAGCTGCATACACCAAAACTGCTGGAACTGTTTGTTAACCCTACTCGGAAAAATAGATGAATCTGAACTCCCTGTAATCCGTATTATCCCGAACTACGTAAGCTCTGATCTCTCATATCTATTGAAAGTACGTAGGCACAATACTGACGTATTGGTGAGCCACCTTCCCCGTAACCCGTAGTTAGGCGAACTACGTTAACTCTGATTTCTCAATCTCTGATGAGAATACGTAGGCATAAAGTGCGACGCTTTGCCGAGTCATTTTCTTTTCCTTTTTCAAACTAGCCTTGATAGGTAGATAGTTGAATCAACCCGTCAGATAAACACAGCAAGTGTGGATCCCATCGAGTACGATGGACGTGAGGGGTGATAATACCTTCCCCTTGCGTAACCGACTCCCGAACCCAGACAATGGTAGCGACGACCTTGTCTTATACCTTTTCGTCAGGTTTTTCTGATCGTTTCCTTTCTCGTTCTGAGGGATAAATAACGAAAGGTGGCGACTCTTCTGTTTTGCCGGCACCTTATTTTCGCGGTAGCGACATGTGCTATCTCTATTGAGGACCCCATCTTACCGTTTCTTTCTAATGTGACAATTGATCGTGCTCGCACCTGTTGGACATCACTTTAGAACTCCCCAGTGTCGTGCTGTTTCACCAGTGTGTCGTATTCTCCAGTACAGTTACCCGTCGCGTCTGTCCTTTGTGCCGTCATGATGTCTGCATCCTTACATTTATCATTGTCATCATACACATCATATTAGATTCATAACATTGTTAACATTATAGTTCGTTTCTTTTTGTCCATAGCATTGCATATCGCTGCATCTAAGGGCAAAATTTTCCATTATCTGTATTTAAATCCCTTTCACCATGATTTCTCGAGCCTTCGTCGCTCAAATCATCCGGTGAAGCTATTTAAATAGGGGCAATTGTAATACCCCAAATTTTAATCTTAGATTAGTCGGTTCATTTCACATTTCACCTCATTTTGCATTGCATTGTAAACTAACCGCTAACTAGTTTGCTCAGTTTGTTGGTTTTGCAGGAAAAATCACACTGTGTGCTCTTTAGCTTATGAAGGGAAAAATGGTTACTAATTTGCAGTTTGCTGAAAATTGATGAAGCAGAGTTGTCATCAGGAGTTCTTCAAGGGATTAGGGTTTCCGCCTCCGAGTCATGTGACTTATTTGATGATGAGTTGAATTTTACGGCAGTTTGGACGTCAGATTTCTCGCGACACAACACATTTTATTCAAGAGCCGAGATTTAGTCGTCAGTGGGATTTCAGAAATGTTGTTTGATTCTGAAACCATATGGAGCTGGATGCGTCGAGATATCAGTGGATTCGGTGCGAGAATTTGCTTTGCATAATGTATTTTAACAGACGCGTGTTTGCCTGCTTTCGGCAAGTCACCAGTCGATTCTGAATAAAATAGTGGAATTTTGGTTTGTGTGGAATTTATAATGAACATATGTGGGTTTGATCATGGTTATTAGTTGAGCTGATTCAGGTCACCGAGTTACATCATTCGAGATGCGGTTTGAATTTTCAATACAGAAGACAACTCGCTTTGCCGCTTAACTGAATTTCTCTGCTTATCCGTTTAAGGTCATAATTTAAAACAAATGTTTAGAAAAGGAATTTCATTTTTACAATTTAAAACAATGTTTAGAAAAGGACTTTTTTTTTTTTAGAATTTAGAATTAACATTTTAGAAAAAGGATTTAATTTTTATAACTTAAAATTAACAAACATTTAATTTCCATAATTCATAATTAACTTTTCTTTAAAAAGTAAAATCCATTTTATAAATAAATTAATACTAACATTTTTAAAACATTAAACTTAAAACTAATTTTCAATTAATCCTGAAATTTTTCTTAAAGCTGATTTCTAAAAAATGCTAAAATAAAAATGCTTAACATTCCCGTTAAATGTCATATGACTTTCGTATTTCTCATTTGTACTTGGTTTACTAACCCTTTATTTCTCCATATTGCATTTTTGGGTTGTAATTTATGTGAGGCAATCTTCGCTTTTATCTCGTTATTATTCTTCGTTTTTATGGTTGTAACCTATGCGAGTATATCGTCCCTGTGCATTTCCTTTACATCGAGATTTTGGGAGAGTTGTAGACGCTTTGGGTACCATGTTGAAGTTGAACTCTGCCTATCATCCGCGGATGGATGGACAGACAGAGAGAACTATCCAGTCTTTAGAGGATTTGCTGAGAGCTTGTGTGTTGGATCAAGGTGGATCGGGGGATAGTTATTTGTCGTTGGTTGAGTTTACCTACGATAACAGTTACCATTCTAGTATCAGAATGGCACCCTATGAGGCTTTGTATGGTAAGAGGTGTAGGACTCCTTTGTGTTGGTATGAGAGTTACACCGGTAACTAGTGTTGGTCGAGCTTTGAAGTCTCGGAAGCTCACACCGTGTTTTGTTGGTCTATATCAGAGTGGCGCAACAGAAGCGTGGGAGAAGTAGCATGTTAGACTGTCCTACTGTTGTCGCTTGTGAATTTTCATGATGTGTTTCATGTGTCTCCATTGAGGAAGTACATTCCAAATCTGTCGCATGTGATTCAGATGGATGATGTACAAGTGAGAGATGATTTGACTGTTGAGGCATTGCTAGTTCGGATTGTTGAACGAGAAGCAACTTCGAGGTAAAGAGATTGCCTTGGTAAAGGTAGTATTGGTAGGACCAACTGGAGAAAGTTGGACTTGGGGGCGTGAGTATTAGATGAGGGAGCCGCATCCGACTCTGTTTCTTTGAGGTGATTTTCGAGGGCGAAAATTATTTTAAGTGGGGGAGAGTTGTAACACCCCAAATTTAATTGGAATAATTTAATTTATTTATTTAATTGAGAATATTCGTATTTTGGTGGTTTTCGGTGGTTTTATGGATTATTGGGAATTATGTATTTTTGGATTATTTATTTAATTAATAGTATACAATATGGAAATATTAGTTAAAATAAATATAAGAGAAATAAGGGTAATTTGGGCATTAAGAGGATTAGTAAGGGTGTTATGGGAAAAGCCCAATTGTGTGACCCAAGACTAGGTTTGACAAAAAGGAATTCTGAAGGAAATTAAGATTCATTTTGTTAACCGTGAAAAGTATTGAGGCCAGAGCTCTGAGGAGAAGATTGGAGGCAGAAACTTCGAGAGATTCCCTGAAAGATTAAGAAGGCTTTGATCGACAACTAAGGTATGGGGAGTATAGCCTTTCATAGATTTCCATGTGTGATTTTTAGTGTATTTAAGGTTGACTGAAGGGTTTAAGAGTTTTTAGGCGAATAATGAGAAAAAGGGATTTTTGGCCTTCGTGCTCTAAATCGATTATTGAGAATTTTAACCGTAGGGATTTATTTGGGAAAAAAGGGAAATTAGGCCTTCGTGGCTAAAAACTATGATTTGAATCTAACCTTGTAGGGAAATTTGATAATGAGAACCCTGATGGTTGTGGTGTAGTGGTAAGTAATCCTGACTGTTAGAGTATAGATATGAGAAATAGTGATCTTTGGCCTTCGTGGCCTAAACCTATTAGTGTGAATCTAACCTAGAATCTGTTGGGAAAAAGGGAAAGGTAGGCCTTGGTGGACAAAACTTTGAATTGTTATATGTCTATCCCTGAAGGGATAAGAATATTTGATAGTGAGTAACTCTGATGCCTTAGGGTGTAATTGAAGGAAAATTTGTGATTTAGGGTGTGAATATGTTATGGGATTGGCCTAGTAAACCGTAGGTTTTGTGCCTTTATCGTCGTAAGACCTTAGGGATGATTAAGAGATGCTTTGGGGGCATTGGGAAGTGAATCGTGTGGACTTTTGGGTTGATTTAGGTTCTTGAGTGTAACAGCGTTTTCCTGTCCATCACGACTGTTCATGTTTTCGGTCGAAATTGTTTTGGACGTAACTTTTCATCCGTAAGTCCGTTTTGGCCCCCGTTCAAAGTGTTGGAAAGCTAGTGAACAGGGCTATAACATAGTATAGATAAGGGAATTGGTTTCCCAATATTTTTATATCTAATTATGTTTGAGAAGTCAATTGTGTATATGTTCTATTAATGAATCAAGTTCTGGTTCAGTGATGTCTTGATGTTTTGATGCTGCAATTTTCCTGATGAATTACCATGAGGGTAACTGTGATATATTGATTAATTAACATGAGTAGGACTGTGAAGTTTATGTGATTAATAGGCGATAGTATGAGAATTACCGCGAGTATAATTATGAATTAATATGTGATAATATAAGATAATATGATGAATTAATATGAGTATGACTGTGAGCGCTATGTGATTTGTATATGATTATATGATGATTTCTATGATGTATGATGATTATTATTATGATTATATGATGACTTGATGTATGATGATGATTATTATGATGAACTATGATGACATGACGTATGATGATGATTATGATGATGGGCTATGACGTTTGATGATGATGAATATGATGAATGATGATGCGCCTATGATATTGTTATAAGGATGATTTATGACGTGTGCATCATGCATTCATGTGCATCCGGACTTTGGTTCAGGACCTCGATTACTTTGGCTTTAATCCCATTGTGTGGATGTGAAGTGTTTTGATGTGCTCCATTTCTCAAGTAGAATCGATCCCATTGATGGGGATCTATAGAGGGTTGATGGCCCAGTGTCCATCGTGCTGTGATGATTGGTACCACATGCATTGAGTCTTGTTGCATTTGCATTTATGGGTCCTTTTGTATGAGTTATGACGTTGTGGCCTTTGAGGCATATTGAAGGATATGAATGTGTTGAATATGATTATGATGCCATTTATATGTTGGTTTTTATACATTGATTATTAGGAATTGTTTTACTCACCTTGCCTGTTTGAATGTTACCTCCACGTAGGTAACATGCAGATGATTAGGTTTAGTCGTGGACGCCGTTGAGGATTTTTGAAGTCTTTGATTTGTTAGCCTTTTGGTTAACTTAGAGGGTCTTGCTCTGATATGTAACATCGGGTTGGGTTCTTTTGAGTTAAACTATATACTGTTGAGTTATTTTGCTTATCTTCCCGTATGAGGAAATCCTTGATTTATATCTTTTGGGTTCCGCTGCTTTGTGCAATTTGATGTATTTTGAGAAAACCCGTTGTACACAGAGTATTGACTTATTTTGAGCTATTGAGAAATGTACACTCTTTGAGGTGATTTTTGTTGAGTTAAATAATTTACTCTGATATCTGTGTTATTTTGCCTTAATCATTGTGGGGTAAAAATAAGTGTTACATTAGTGGTATCAGAGCCTGGTCGGTCCGTCCGGCCAAGTTGTCTAATGTTAATTGTCCCCTGGTATGGGACATGTGCGTAAAAACAATGTTGGTACACGTTTGTTTTCTAACCTTTGTCTGCAGAAGTGGGAATGAGTGAAGTGGGGGAGAAGCTTGTACTTCTCCAGGATGCTGCAAGTGTGGAGTGGTGGCTCAGTGTGTCGATGAACGCTCTTAAAGTTTGGTAAAGATGGTTTATACCCCATTATGATTTCCGACTGTCTATTAACAACTTGAGGGACTGATCATTCTTAATCTCCTATTGGTGGTGGACGGAGTCATGTTGGATGGGATAAACGTGTCTTGCAAGCTTAGATGATGTGAGCAGTGAATTGCTTTGAGTTAAGCTAAATGCTTACAGATTGTTTTGATAAGTCTGTGCAGGATGGTGCTGAGATGTTTATTTTCATGGAAACTTTGAGTGTTAATGAAAGTGGGGAAGTTGGTGGTTTGCCAATTAATTGTTATTGTCAGGAGGTTTTTCCTAATGAGATAAGTGATTTACCGTCGGAACGCGAAGTGGAGTTGCGACCGACTTAGTTCCTAGAACTAGTCTGATATTGTTGGCTTCATATCGTATGCCTACATTGGGATTGAAAGAATTGAAGAGGCAACTTGGATATTTACTTGAAAAGGTTCTATGAGGCTTTGGATGGATTATAGATAAGTGAACAAGGTGACTATCGAGAATAAGTATTCACTTCCAAAGATTGATTATTTGATGGATCAGTTGGTTGTTGCAAGTGTGTCCAGTAAGATAGATTTGAGAACTGGGTATCATCAGATTCGTGTGAAGGCTGAAGATATTCAGGAGACTACTTTTAAAACAAGGGATGGACATCATGAGTATTTCGTGATGCCATTTGGTGTGACTAATGCATCATGTGGGTTTGTAGAGTATGAACAAGATTTTCCATACTTATTTGGGCAATTTTGTGGTTGATATGACGAAGGTTGGAGCTGTATAGCAATGGGAAGCTCCAAAAACCTGTATTTGAGATTAGAAATTTTCTTGGGTTGGCAGATTGTTATTGATTCATTGAAGGATTTTTCCAAGTTATCTTTGCCATTGACACATTGGACTAGGAAGGTTCAAGCTTTTGTTTTGGGATGCAAAGTATGAAGAAAAGTTGCAAAAGCTTTTGAGAAGACTGACAACAACTTAGGTTTGATTTTGCCGAATCCGACAGAACCATTGCGGTACATTGTGATGCTTCGTTGATGGGATTGGGAGGTGTGTTAATGCAACATAAACAAGTTTAGATTATGCTTTAAAGTAACTTAAAAGGCATAAGAGGAATTAGCTGATACATGATTTAGAGTTGGTTGTTGTTGTGGGTATGTCGAAGCTTTGGAAGCTTTATTTGTTTGGTTCGAGAATTGAGATGTGTAATAATCGTAAGAGTTCGAAGTACTTCTTTGATCAGAATGAGTTGACTGTGAGGAAGAAGAGATGATTGGGACTTCTGAAGGATGACGGTTTTGGGTTGAATTACCATTCGGGTAAAACAGACGTGGTAGCTGATGCATTGCTTTGGAAATCTTGCATATACCGATGACGATGGTAAATGAGTTAGAACTGATTGAGCAATTTTGTGATATGAGCTTGGTTTGTAAAGAGACTTCTCATGGAGTTAAGCTTAGTATGTTGGACCTTACTAGTGGTATTCTTGATGAGATTTGATGAGGTCAGAAGTCTGATTTAGGTTGGTAGATCGGTTGAATTTGATGAATCAAAGTCGAAGGACTGCTTTTCGGGTTAATGGAAATGGTATCACGAGATGTCGTGATAGAGTTTGTGTTCCATATATTTTTGAGTTGAAGAAGAGTATTCTTGAGGAAGGACATTTAAGTGGATTGAGTATTCATCCCTGTGCTATGAAGAGGTACCCGGATTTGAGGAAATTGTTTTGGTGGCCAGGGATAAAAAAAGAAGCGGTTGAGTTTGTATATACTGGTTAGACTTGCCAGAGGTCGAAGATTGAACATCAGAGATCGTTGGCTCTGACGCAAATGTTGAATATTCCAGAGTGGAAATGGGATAGTATTTCCATGGATTTTGTGTCGGGTTTGCCGAAGACTGTGAGAGGGATATGATTCAATTTGGGTTATTTTGGATAGATTGACTAGATAAGCTCATTTCATACCAATGAGGATTAATCATTCTATGTTGAAGCTAGCTGAGATGTATATTGAGGAAGTTGTGAAGTTGTATGAGATATCGTCGAATATTGTGTCAAATGGAAATCTGAGATTTACATCGAGATTTTGGGAGAGTTTGCAGACGCTTTGGGTACCATGTTGAAGTTGAACTCTGCCTATCATCCGCGGACGGATGCACAGACAAAGAGAACTATCCAGTCCTTATAGGATTTGTTGAGAGCTTGTGTGTTGGATCAAGGTGGATCGGGGGATAGTTATTTGTCGTTGGTTGAGTTTACCTACGATAATAGTTACCATTATAGTATCAGAATGGCACCGTATGAGGCTTTGTATGGTATGAGGTATAGGACTCCTTTGTGTTGGTATTAGTCAGGCGAGAGTGATGTGCTCGGACATGAGATTGTGCAAGAGGCGACTGAGAAGATCAAGAGGATCCAAGAAAAGATGGATGTTTCGCAGGGTAGTCAGAAGAGTTACCATGATAAGAGGAGGAAAGCACTTGAATTTCAAGGGGGAGATCGTGTGTTTTAAGAGTTACGCCGGTAACTGGTGTTGGTCGAGCTTTGAAGTCTCGGAAGCTCACACCGTATTTTGTTGGTCTGTATCAGAGTGGCGAAGGGGAAGCGTGGGAGAAGTAGCATGTTATACTGCCCTACTTTTGCCGCTTGTGAATTTTCATGATGTGTTTCATGTGTCTCCGTTGAGGAAGTACATTCCAAATCCGTCGTAAAGAGATTTCCTTGGTAAAGGTAGTTTTGGTAGGACCAGCTGGAGAAAGTTGGACTTGGGGGCGTGAGGATCAGATGAGGGAGTCATATCCGACTCTGTTTTCTTGAGGTGATTTTCGATGGCGAAAATACTTTTAAGTGGGGGAGAGTTGTAACACCCCAAATTTAAATGGAATATTTTAATTATATTATTTAATTAAGAATATTCGTATTTTGGTGGTTTTCGGTGGTTTTGTGGATTATTGGGAATTATGCATTTTTGGATTATTTATTTAATTAATAGTATACAATATGGAAATATTAGTTATTATTAGTTAAAATAAATATAAGTGAAATAAGAGTAATTTGGGCATTAAGAGGAGTTAGTAAGGGTGTTATGGGAAAAACCCAATTGTGTGGCCCAAGACTAGGTTTGACAAAAAGGAATTTTGAAGGAAATTAGGATTCATTTTTGTTAACTGTGAAAAGTATTGAGGCCAGAGCTCTGAGGAGAAGATTGAAAGCAGAAGCTTCGAGAGATTCCCTGAAAGATTGAGAAGACTTTAATCGACAACTAAGGTATGGAGAGTATAGCCTTTCATAAATTTCCATGTGTGATTTTTAGTGTATTTAAGGTTGATTTAAGGGTTTAAGAGTTTTGAGGCGAATAATGAGAAAAAGGGATTTTTGGCCTTTGTGGCCTAAATTGATTATTGAGAATTTTAACCATAGGGATTAATTTGGGGAAAAGGGAAACTAGGCCTTCGTGGCCAAAATCTATGATTTGACTCTAACCCTGTAGGGAAATTTGATAGTGAGAACCCTGATGGCTGTGGTGTAGTGGTAAGTATTCCTGACTGTTAGAGTATAGATATGAGAAATAGTGATCTTTGGCCTTCGTGGCCTAAACCTATTAGCGTGAATCTAACTTGGAATCTGTTGGTGAAAAGGGAAAGGTAGACCTTCGTGGCCAAAACCTTGAATTGTTATATGTCTAACCCTGAAGAGATAGGAATATTTGATAGTGAGTAACTCTGATGCCTTAGGGTGTAATTGAAGGAAAATTTGTGATTTAGGGCATGAGTATGTTACGGGATTGGCCTAGTAAACCGTAGGTTTTGTGCCTTTATCGTCGTAAGACCTTATGGATGATTTAGATATGTTTTGGGGGGCATTGGGGAAGTGAATTGCGTGGAATTTTGGGTTGATTTAGGTTCTGCAGCGTAACAGTGTTTTGCTGTCCGTCACGATTGTTCATGTTTTTGGTCGATATCGTTTTGGACATAACTTTTGATCCGTAAGTCCGTTTGGCCCCCGTTCGAAGTGTTGGAAAGCTAATGAACAGGGCTATAACATAGTATAGATAAGGAAATTAGTTTTCAAATATTTTTATATCTAATTATTTTTGAGAAGTCAATTGTGTATATGTTCTATTAATGAATCATGTTCTGGTTCAGTGATGTCTTGATGTTTTGATGCTGCAATTTTCCTGATGAATTACCATGAGGGAAAATGTGATAATATGTTATAATATGATGAATTAACATGAGTAGGACTATGAAGTTTATGTGATTAATATGCGATAGTATGAGAAGTACCGCGAGTATAATTATGAATTAATATGTGATAATATGATGAATTAATATGAGTATGATTGTGAGCGCTATGTGATTTGTATATGATTATATGATGATTTCTATGATGTATGATCATGATTATTATGATTATATGATGATTTCTATGATGTATGATGATGATTATTATGATTATATGATGACATGATGTATGATGATTATTATTATGATGACATGACGTATGATGATGAGCTATGACGTTTGATAATGATGACTACGATGAATGATGATACGCCTATTGTAATACCCCAAATTTTACCCTTACATTTAGGCAGTCATTTCACATATCACTCCATTTTGCATCCATTTAATCACTAACCAATCACTGAGTGCGATTTGTTGTGCAGGAATTACCCCTAGGGGCGTTTTGGTCGTTTCAAGCAGAGTTTGTAATGTTGGGATAAATAAAACGTCCATTTTTGAGGCATTTGTTTACATGGATTAATCATGACAAGATCATGTGACGGGTAGCTTATTTTATCACAATGAGTTGAGATTTGAATTTAAAATGAGGAGAAGGTGGCCAAAGCTTGGTTTGAGGAGTCACGTAATCAAGGGGATTTCAATTTGGATCTGGTTATGTTACGGGATATCATTCATTGAATCGAGACAAAAAGGAAGTAAGTTTTAGATATTTTGGAACTTTTATCCACTAGTGTTCATAAGTTATGGCTTAAAGGTGAATTTAAATAATTTATGAATTATTATTCATGAATGTTTAGATTTACAATTGAGAAAATTACGATGAACATTTTATTGGGTTTTTATTTCACAAATATTTAAAGTTACAAGTTTGAAAGGGAAAATTGTTTCTGAATACTTAGTTTGCTTACAAGAGAAGGATATTACAATGAATATCTTATTCTAAAAGAAAAATCCTAAGTCCTAAATGTTCTTCAATGAGTTTCCTTGCGTTCTTCACGCATTATTCTTCCGGTTACCTGCACAACAAAGACAAAACAGAACAGAAGTAAGAAAAGTGTTAAAGGTGATTTTTGACACTCTCAGAACAATGTCATCATCGAGTGCCGGGAGTGGCACAACCGAAGCTGCATCCTACCCCCGTTACCAATCTGTGCCATTGGTGTCAGATCAGGTGGTTATCATTCTTATCATACGGGACAGCCGAGAGAGATAAAGAGTAAAATGAAGTAGGATTCTGTTTCAAAGCCAAGCTAAGCACCAATTCCCTCAAGTAAAACATGGTGACATTATCAAGTAAATTTCAAGATTGCTTCCAAACTGATACAAGGGTAAAACAGCACGGCCAATTCGGACTCAGACCCGGATGCCGGCAGGTCTGAATCACGTTTGCTTTCGAAGTTTTCCAACACCTGAAATTCACCAAAACAACATCAGGATTCCACAAAGTGATCGACCAAACTCAGAACAGAAAAATGAGTTACAAGCTACACAAACAGGCAACAAGGTCTTATGAACAAGCACAACTCGTGAAATACAAACCAAACAGCATCAGACAACTAGTATCAGCACAGAAACAGCACAAATCATACCAGAAAAAGCGAGATAGGTTCATAATCATGCTCACGCATCAGTTCAAAGTAAGCCTCAACCAAATGTGCAGGTCATATTGGAAAATCAAAATGCGAAGCCGAGGCTCAGCTACGAACATCATTGCCCCAAACTCACAGCCACTATCAAGTAAATGTTTCGAAGCCACATTAAGCAAAATCCGGATTCATAATTGGACACGAATGTCCAAGTCCGAAACTGGTTCCGAAAATTTCAGCACCTGAAAAATCAAAGAACCAAGTTCGTTAAAAGCAGAAGTGACACCAGAAGGGATTCAGGCCATACCAAAGAAAACACATATCCGATTCCAAGGTCCAAAGTTCCAAGTTGAATCGAAGATCCATCAAAATACCAGACAAAGCATATCTAAAGCTGAACTTGAAACAAACCATAGCGGTAAAACCAGTTTCAACCAGAAAATAGAAGAGTTAGGTTCACGATCAAGAAAGAACAAAGTTCAGTTCAGTTCAAGAACAAGAAAGAATTAAGAACAAGAAAAGATTAAGTTCAGTTCACCAAACCATATCAGTCACAATAATCTAAGGTCACATTGGAAAATCGAAGGCAAATGGCAGCAGTCTCTCTCGACGGTTCAGACAACTCGTCATCATCACCGTGTAACCCTTCTCGACGGCATTGATCTGACGGTATCAGTTCGCTGAAAGAAGAAGAAGAAAAGCGAGTGTACGTTCCGAACTGGTGACCATAACCAAAGGAATTGAAATCTGAAACCGTATCAGCCAGAAAGGGCTAAACCGAAGAAAGTAAGTTATCCAAATCCAAATGAGCGAAAATCCACATCTGTAGGAAATCAAAACCATATCAGATAAAATCAACAGATCCAAATCTGGACCGAATCGAGCCAATATCAGAAACAGAATCCAATCATATCAGCAAATCAAATCATCATAAAAAAATAATAACGTACAAACATAGATCCAAAGCCCACAAAATCCATTCAAGAAGAATATAAAAGGGAACCATATCACCTCAAATAAAAAAACCCTAGAGGGCTCGAGAGACGAAACGAGAGAGAAAGAGGGAGCGGCACGCAAGAGAAAGTCTCGAAGGAAACCCTAAGCGCCGTCATCAAACAACGAAGCTGTAACACGAAGAAACCCGACAACAATCGGAGACGACCGCGAAAGCATCAGACGACCACCATCACAGCAAATCGTACGACCGCCTTCGTCTCTCGACGGGCAATCGTACCCTAAAGGCTCAGTTCACCATCATCGCCTCCTCATACGTCAATCACCGTCACCACAATCAAAACGTAAGCGAGGAATACTCATGCACCTATATATCTAATGTTTTATGGATGATTTTAGGGTTTCAACATGATCGAAGAGAGAATCGCAGCGAGAAAGACGAAGAGGAATTGAAGAAACGGCGTCGCGGGGAGAACAGGGTTTTAAAACCCTAGATATTTCTTTTAAGTCACTTACACCAACCGGGTTGGGTCCGGAGGTGATTACCGGCCCAACCCCTTCTTTTTTTATTTTTTAGTTTTTCTTTATTTTATTGTTATAATTATTTTTAAATTGTTTTCTAAAATTATCACAATTATTTTAAAATGTTTTCTAAAACAATATTAAAATCCATTTTTAAAAAAAAATAAAAATTAGGTTAAAATAGTTTTTTTGAGGTTAATATTAGAAACCCTATTTTTATTTAAATTGAGAGTTTTTATATATCATAAAATAAAACCCCAAAAAGATGCATAATTTCACTTCTTCACCATCTGATAATTCATCTAATTCTGCCCACTAACGTTGTTTGTTCGTTTTGCAGTTTATTGCATTTACTGTTATTTATTTTATCATCGTTCAATTTAAATTTCATTATCATATTGTAACTGCTCCTCTCATGTAACCTCGCGAATCCCAACAATCGCGCTTTAATTTCTGCCTTTAACATTCCTGCTTGCATGGTTTAAATTACCGACATTATTTCTCTGTTTGCATGATTCAATTATCTCACGCCTTTACCGTTATTCTGTCACACTACACACGTCCGAAGGTCAGGTCTAACCGTTTGGTTGCCGCGCCAATAGTCCTCAACTTCAAACCCTTACACCTCTTACAAACCCTAACTTTTCACAAATGCCTCGCCGCAGGCAAAATTACAAAACTACCCCTAGCTTTAGGTCAAAGAGCCGCCGCGCTCATTTTAGGGTTTCCCGCCGTGGAATCCCTAACCTAACCCTAATTACAACTTAACATTTCAACGTAGAAATTTGGAGTTTCTACACTCCGCGTAAGCGTGTCCCTAAGATACGTTTATTCCCCTTGAGACCTTGGCCACAGTCAAGAAGTCTCTAACCTCCCTTTTGAGGGGAACTACGATTACTCTGATTCCACTCCCGTAAGGATACGTAGGCACAAGATGCGATGTCTTGCCGAGTAAACTTAGAATTAACCCCTTAGGTCTCTTTTCTCACTTTTAATCCCTTTGTACATATACCTTAAGCAAATAAATAAAGCAAATAGTAAACATTTGAACAAAAGGTTCCTGTAGAGTACTACAGAAGTTTAGGGTGCTAATACCTTCCCTAAATTTAACCAACCCCCGAACCCTAGATCTTTCCCCGCATTGTGTTTACGATGCAAAAATAGGTTTTCCCTCTTTTGACCTTTTCCTTCGGATAAATAAAAGAGCGGTTGTGAATTGAATTGCGATTCAAACTCGTTAATAGTTTGTGATCCTATTTCCACCGCAACAGAAAATGGCGACTTCACTGGGGAATTCTAAAACTCTTGAGGGTTATCCCTAATTTGTTCATATTTATTACTATTTGCTTTACTATTCATTTGCATGTATATATTGTACTATGATTCTGGGATGGTTCCTTGTGTTGTGAGATAAGTCCTACGCCCGGACTAGTGACATTATTATAGGATTGGGATATATTCGATGAGGCTTATAGGGGGTTGAATCCCGACCAAGCTGATTCGAGAATCACCGCTCAGTTGAGACCTTTTCGAAAATGGTTCGGTTGAACGAGTAATCGTGAAAACTTTTTCCATGGCCGATTGGAGTCTATGATATTGAGGACCGTAGTACCTTAACACCACCTTGGCCTTATTTAGGACGTGGTGCGGGAGCTACGTGGGAGTAATCCTACAATGGTTGCTACGCGATACTACACTCAAAAGAGGTTCTCTTGAGAATATTATTAACCCCCGAGTCAGTCGGAAGGTTGATAATATCCGAAAGATGGGCTGATGACTTTGGGCACTTTTTAGAACCTTGTTCTGCAGGTACAACTAACCTATAGTACACTCCTTTTTGGGATGGGTAGGCCTTAACTCCACTCACGTCCTTTAACCTAGGACTTTGTGTATTCATGTGCATTGCATTCATAAAACATCCCATTGCATTGTATTTCATGGAATTCAAACATCATTTATGGATATCGCGGGATACCATAAATAAAAAAAAAAAAAATAAAATAAAATAATAAAAATAAAAATGAGAAAAAGATTTCCTTGGTACCCCACGACATTCGTAAATGTTTGAATTCCATGAAATCTTCATTTGCATTCGCATTATAGCATCATGTGTTTTCTTGCATGTGTCTTCCGTTTTCTCATGTTCGGTTCTCTCGCCTTCCAGTTTCGTCACCCTGAGTCCTCGGCACCAGTACAACACTAGAGCTCAAACTCGGAAAAGAATGGAGGATCAGACAAAGGAGATTGATCGCCTTAGCAACGAACTTGAAGACCTTCAGGGGGTATGGGGCGTATGATGGAATTACTACATGTTATGAATGCTAAGATGGATACCCAGCCTACTGTTGTTTCCGAGATTACCGGCGTTACTGTGGACCCTCCACCAAATGTGACCGTAGCAAGGGACCCACCTTATGGTCTTGCTCCAGGTTTTGTGCCTCCTCAAGCCACTGTTTCGATTAATCAGCCTGTTCAACAAGCCGTTCCTTTATTTTCCGAAGTTTCTAGGGGGCCTCCTATTTTTGCACCACTTGTTGTGCACACCCGTGTGCAACCGTATTTCAATGAGCCCGTCTTTGATAATCTTGATGAGAATGTTGAAGGTTATGAGAAACATGACAAGCTTCATGAGGAAGTAGACACTATCGCCCAGAGATTGAGAAAGGTAGAAGGTGATCAAATTTTTGGGGCCGCTGCAAGGGACGTTTGTTTGGTCTCAGGTTTGGTTATTCCCCCAAAGTTCAAAACTCCGAACTTCGATCGCTATGAAGGTGCCACTTGTCCTAAGAGTCATCTGATCATGTACTATCGCAAAATGGCTGCCCATGTTGAGAATGATAAATTGATGATTCATTGCTTCCAAGACAGTTTGAAGGGTGCCTCTTCCAAATGGTACTTAACTTTGGACCAATCTCGCATTAAGAACTTCCAGGATTTATCTGACGCTTTCATCAAACATTATAAGTACAATATGGATCTGGCTCCTGACAGAAGACAATTGTTGAGTATGTCACAAAAGAATTCTGAATCATTCAAAGAGTACGCTCAAAGGTGGAGAGAGATTGCCTCGCAAGTAGAACCTCCTTTAACTGAAAAAGAGTTAGCTGATTGGTTTGTCGACACGGTTCGTCCAGAATTTTACGAAAGGATGGTGGGTAGTGTGACTTCAAATTTCTCTGACATCGTTGCTGTGGGTGTCAAGATTGAATTGGGTATGAAAAGCGGTAAAATGACAAATACTCATGGTGTTTCAAAGGATCAGCCGAAGAAACCTTCGTTCAGCTCTCAGAAGAAGAAAGAAGGTGAAACTAATGCTATATCCTCCGGTAGACGAAGAGACCAATTTTATCAATATCCGCAAGGTTATGCTCAACCTCAAGGGTATCCGATTCAATATGCTCAACAACCCTATATGGCAGTTATTGCACCTTCTTTCAATCAACAAGTTCCTATGTATCAACCTATGCAACAATCTCCCGTTTATCCGCCTCCTAACTATCAACAAGCGCCCAACGCTCCTGCCCATCAACAGCCAAAGAATCCAGCTCCTCGCCAGAATGGTCCGAACAAGAGACAGTATAAACCTTGTCCGCCGATTCCAATGACTTTCACCGAGTTGTATCCCTCATTAGTCAAGCAAGGTCTAATCACTACTCGAGCTTTGGGTCCGCCTCCTAATCCGCTGCCCGCCAATTACAACGCTGCTGCTCATTGTTTATTTCATGAGGGTGCGCCTGGTCATGATCTAGAGAACTGTTATGCTCTCAAAAGTCTTGTCAGGGATCTGTTGGAAAAGAAGATTTTGTCATTTGAAGATCCTCAACCGAATGTTAAGAAAGACCCTTTTCCTAACCATGAGAGTGTTAATGCCATTAGTGCTGATTCTGAGGAAGGTTATGTCTTTGATGTTGTTCAGATTAAGACTCCTCTTAAAATATTCCATTCGAAACTGTTTGAAGCCGGTCTAGTAGATACTTCCCACGTCGCATGCGCAAGTTGTGATGCCAGTATTAAGGGTTGTGTGTTGGTTCAGAACGATGTTCAGAGGTTAATTAATGAGGGTATTTTACAAGTGACAAGCCAAGCCAAGAAGGATGAAATCGCTGTGGTTGAGCCTGTCTTCCATCAGCCTGAATCAAAGGGTAAGGTACCAGTGTTTAATCTGTCAGGGGCAAGTTCTGCCATTCCCGTGTTCGATATACCAAAGTCGTTTATCCCTGAGACGAATCAGCCTAAGTCTATAATTATTCGAAAACCAAGTTCGTTTCCTTTCAGTGATCCTAAAGCTGTACCTTGGAAATATGACGTGACGATGATTGACAAGGAGTCTGGGAAGGTTATTCCAAATGAAGAGGTTAAGGACACTGTGACTAATATCGCAGAGGCAAGCAGGATGACTCGCAGTGGCCGTGTGTATACTCCTCGTTTCAATGAGGTTCCACCTAAGGAAATAACTAATATCCCAGTGCCTGTCAAAGACAAAGGTAAGGGAGCCGTTACGAATGATGAAGATGCTGAGTTTTTGAGGATCATCAAGAAAAGTGACTATAAAGTTATCGATCAACTTCATCAAACTCCTTCCAAGATTTCGATCTTATCTCTGTTGATGAGTTCACCCGCTCATAGGACGGCCTTGCAGAAAGTTTTGACTCAAGCACATGTGGATCAAGATATCAGCACCAGTCGGTTTGATAGTGTGATTGCCAACCTGACCGCATGCAACACTCTTAGTTTCAGCAACGAAGAGTTACCAAAAGAGGGTCCGAATCATAATCGTGCTTTACATATATCAGTAAAATGTCAGGAGGACAATTTAGCGAGAGTGCTAGTGGACACCGGTTCTTCTTTGAATGTTCTACCCAAGAGGGTTCTTGATAAGTTGGTTTTCAAAGAGACTGTGTTGAAACATACTTCCTTGATCGTCAAGGCTTTCGATGGTTCTCGCCGGTCGGTAATGGGGGAGGTTGAACTTCCAATCCTGATTGGTCCGCAAGTTTTTAATATCACGTTTCAAGTCATGGACATTAATCCCAATTACAGCTGCTTACTTGGAAGGCCGTGGATTCATGCCGCTGGGGCAGTATGTCGCTACTGCGAAAATCGGCGCCGGCTGAACAGAAGAGTCGCCACCGTGCGTTATTTATCCCACAGGAGGGAAAGGAAACGCTCAGAGTAAACCTAACGCAAAACGGGGAAAGGAATGGTCATCGCAACCAAATCCTGGATTCGGGAGTCGGTTACGCAAGGGGAAGGTATTAGCACCCTTCACGTCCGTCGTACTCGACGGGATCCACGCTTGTTTTCGGTCGAAAAGATTGTTATTCTATCTACTCTAAAGGTTAAGGGTTAACAAGAAAATAAAATGAAAATAAAATGACTCGGCAAAGTATCGCACTTTATGCCTACGTATTCCCGTCTGGAACGAGAAATCAGAGTCAACGTAGTTCGCCTACCTACGGGAAAGGAGGGGAAGGTTGCTCGCTAGGATATCGCATCCTATGCCTACGTACTTTCACACAGCATGAAAGATCAGAGCAAACGTAGTTCGGGCCACGTACGACACAAGTCTGTCTTGATTGATTTTATTCCTTCTGAAAAGGTTTTTCTGATTAGCAGTCCAAGCGGACAAAAATGACGCCTTGATGAGTTCACATTCTTTTACGGAAGAAGTGTCTTTTATTGTGTTTGAAATCTTATTGTATTTTTCTGTTGGTTTTGAGAAAGAAGAGACGGAACTCTAACCTATGGTTGCGAAGGGAATCAAACTAACCTAATGTTATCATGCATGGGTTAAGACCTAGTGTCTATCATGCTCCTCTCTTGCACAGAGAGAAACAGAGATCCTAAGGGAACAGACGGAAACAGAAACAATATCAGATATATACAGTAAAGCAATAAAATGCATGGATGCAACAATACAAGCGAGGCAAGGGAGTCCCACTCAACCTCGAACCTAGAAAACAATAGGCAAAAGTGAACGGGCTTCACTTTCAACCCAACAGGGTAAACAGCAAACAATACAGTCCAGAAAACCAATCAATACATCAAGAATGAACAATAACTAAAATAAACAGCCACAGCAGCTCTGCATCAACACCTATCTTCAGGTCATCTCCAATCAGCTACAAACTTCTGGCCAGCCTCAGTCCCCATCTCCACAGCTTTCAAGCAAGGGCTTTGGTCATCAATCTTCCATTTGCAATGGCTTTTCTTCAAGTCTCATCCTCCAAGCTGAGGGATCAATCACCAGAGTGGGTTGGGTGTTAAGCAATTAGTTGACTACCAAGGGTGGCAAACCAACTGCTATTAACACATAAGACATTTTCTCTCAAGAGTTCTATCCCTTAGACAGTAGCACCAAGCCTTCCAAAGGAAGGGGGTGAGTGTCTTAGAGAGACTCTGTATCACAGAGAGGAATGGAGGAAGTCAAGACCTTCCATGTTTGAGAATCAAGTTTACTACTCTAGAGCTCCACCTAGCTCCTAAACCCTAATCTTCTCAACAGCTGCTAGCAGGAATCTCCTCATCAACTCTGGAAGTTGGTCTTCAAGCTCTGGATCTCCAATGGCTTCATCATCACAAGTCTTCAGCTTCCCCCAATCCCCAGACAATCCCAATACCCACACAAACAGATAATAATCCCAGAGGGCACACCACACCAATCAATCAAATATAGTAGTATATACTAATAGCAGTAGGGGAATCCTAGTGATTTCTAAGGGGATCTATCCTATACCCATAACCCCTATAGTCCATACCCCAAAAATCAAATGAAACTTTCCTAAAAGAAATAAACTATCTCACCTAAGTTGATTTAAAACCCTAATTTTATTCATGTTGTTTACACCTAAACTAAACACCTAAAATTAATTCCTAAAAATGGGAACTAAATTGCATGTACAAGCTAACAAGGTCTACTAATCAATTTAAAAAGAATGGGCAAAAAATATCAAAGCAACTATTAGAACAAAATTTATCAAAATCATGTATGAAATGAAACACTTAAAATGTACATTTATTTGGAAAATATGGGAAAAATATCAAATGAAAAATAAAATGCAATTTTTATTTTTTATAATTTTCTAGACTCTTCGAAGAAATTAATGCAAAAAGAATCATTGAAAAATAAGGTTTTTATGATTTATTATGATTTTTAGAAAATGCATGAAAAATGAAAAGAAATTAAAATGAAATAAAGAGAAATAGAGGGAGGGGGTGAGAATAGCCAATGCGCGCAGTTGTTTTTTTTCATGTGGGCCAGAAGATAGGGTGCGGATAGAAATTATGCCAGGCCCAGTTAGTTTCAGAAAATTGAATGGGAAAATGCCAGAAAAAAGAAAAAAAGTCTCGGTGCAGGAAGTAAGCAATTCACGTGTAAATGGTTGGGCTTCTCAATTGGGGGGTGGGGATAGAATTCTGAGTCCAGGCCCAGAGTGGTACCATTAGTGAAACGCAGCGTTTCACATTAAGTCTCTCCCTCCGTTTTTCAGTTTAAATAATGGCCATACGATTAGCTTAAAAAGTCAATTATCCAGGACAATCGGACGGCTCCCCTTCATCGTCCCCAAACTAAACCCTAGAATCCAGAAAATCACTCTCCATGCAGCCATGTTCGAGCTCATCATTCTCCCTCCACAAGCCATGAAAACAAAACTTCCAAAGACCAAAATCATTCCAATTCTTCCCCTCTACAAGACTATGCTTTAAGTTTGCCCTAAAACTCACCCCATAAACCAATTCGATAGGTATAACAGCCATGATCCACCATGAACACCTGTAATCAACTCATCCAAAACTCCCTAAATCTTATCCTAAACTTATCTACAACTTATGCTGATTACCACAAGCCAATAAACCAAGAATTTCATGCACTGAACCATGAGATATCAATCCAACCAGATTTGGTGCACTATGAGCAACCTCCATTAAACCTCTCCAAACTCTGTGAAAATCATCACCTAACCACCTAGGTCTCTAATATACTAACAATCCTATGCCATGATCACTATGCTAGCTAATTCGAAGGAGAACATACCTGGTGCAATTTCTTGAAAACAGGTGCTACAATCCCTGAATCTGATGCCTGTGATGAATGGAAACTGATCCAAGAACTCAATGATGGCTTCTGTATGCAACAAGTATGACTCTAAGGCTTTGAATCTCTCACTTCCACAATTTGTGATCCTTGAATGATGATGATGAATGGCACGATTCCTTGTTCAATTTGCCAAATAAATGTGTGATTTCTGATCCTTGGATGATGATGATGAAGAACCAAACAAGAATGGTGAAGATTGGTGGAGATTTGAGAGGGTTTGAGAAGCTTTTGCAAAATGAGAGAAATGAGTGAAACTTGGGGTTTTTGAGAAAATGAGATCACCAACCATGGCATGAACCATCTCATATCAATATATACATGATGTTAGAAACTCCTAGAAGCTTGGAGAAGCTTCCCTTGCACAATTTCCCTTGGATTTGGTTTATGTATCTTCCATTACAAGTAACCATGGATAACTCCCAAAATGTGAACTAAGCTCAAAATTCTACTTTAGCCAATGTCTCTAAAATTATCTTTCCATTCAAAATGACCTATAATTTTGCTTCATTTGGCCAAGATATGAAAATCTCATTTTTAAGTCCATTTTTATTCATTAAATCCACCAATTTTGGAACCTTGTGCTATGAATCTTTCCAATCTCTCATGGTCACTTTTCTAGACTCAAAATGTCATTTGGAACAAGTTTGATGTTGTAAGTTTTTCCATTTGAAACTTCCTTGTATGAGTTTTGGGCATAGGTTGAAATGACCTGTAATTCTCAGATGACCAAAATACCCTTTGCTTGCCAAGACCATAAGTAGAGTTCCTCAAATCATATGAAGGCATACCATACCATTATAGAAATCTAAGACAATGGGGAACAACTCTTATGTTTACCAGAAATTCATTTGAAATCTCCTTGAGGGGTAAAAATAGCTTGGAAGTCAAGTCACTTTCACAGACAAAATTTCAGATACCTCAGATGACCTGTAACTTGCAAGGACCATAACTTGAGTTCTATAAATCTCCTTAGTGTCTTACACCACTAAAATTAAAGGTATTGAGATCCTCTACAAGTTCCATGTTGACCAAGGATCCATTTGAAGCTTGCATTTTGACTTATCTTGCTTGGAAATTTGACCTAAACTAGGGGATTTTACACAGAAACCCTAATTTAGAAACTCCCCTTCTCCTTGATTTCTCTTGAATTCTTCTTAGCATAACAACATATATTTATTCTTCATGTCAAATGATAAACCCCACATCTCCTCAATAGCCCTTAATGCCTTTCAATCAATCAATTGACCTAGAGTTGATCCAGGGTTGACCCAGATGAAACCCTAGTTGACTGTCTTCAACTGTAATTCTTGTGACTTCACCAATGACTTGTCTCCTTCTCCAAATTACTTTCTAAGTCCTCCAAGATGTCTGGATACTCCCCATGCTCAGCCCACAGCTCACAATTTCTTTGTTGATCCTCAGACACCCTTAGTTAGGAGATAGATGAACTGCTTGATCCATTGACTTGATAGCTTCCAAATTCTTTTCTGATGACTTGAATGAGATTGAATCAGGATAATAACCTCTTGATAGGCCTCTATAGATGAGAATAATGATTGGTCCCCTGTTAGCTGACTTGTTATGCTTATGCTATGCAGATGAGTAACCTATGTACATGACTCTATATGCAAATGCTAATGATATTGAAACATAAACCTAGTGAATTAAGCTTGGGCAAATTTTGGGGTGCAACAGCTGCCCCTATTCAAGCGACTTGGACCCGATTGGGTGAAGAGCCCGGAGCCTTCAGACATTCGCGGTACGAGACGGTTGAATACTAGGAACCCAAAAATTTGCCGACCGCAGAAATAAACTGCGCCACTGCTTGGGGACTGACACCCACTGCCTGGATATGACTGTTACGGCAACCCACTGATCTCGCACGACCGTGCTGGGGATAATTTGTCTGCATTTCATCAGGAATAAATCGCCCATGTTAGGGGTAAACTCTTGACCACGTTAGGAATAACACTGTCCACGTTAGGACTCACCCTTCCACGTAAGGAATAACCGTTCCACGTCGGGACCCACCTTTCCACGTAAGGAATATATCGCTTTTCCACGTAAGGAAACCATCTATCGTCTTGATTTGTCCACGTAAGGCCCCCCCATCTTTCCACGTAAGGAATTCGTCTTCTCTCCACGTAAGGGACCAATCTCAATCTGTCCACGTTAGGACTCCAACTTGATATGTCCACGTAAGGACTCCCTCTTTCCACGTAAGGAATCACATCTTTCCATGTAAGGAAACCACAATCTTTCCACGTAAGGAAACCACTCTTTCTGATTTGTCCATGTAAGGCCCCCCCATCTTTCCACGTAAGGAATCAATCTTTCCACGTCAGGAATGCTATCTTTCCCCGTAAGGAAACATTTTGATTCGTCCACGTAAGGACTCCAACTTGTTCCACATAAGGAATCACATCTTTCCACGTTATGAATTCGTCTTCTTTCCACGTAAGGAATAACTTGATCTGTCCACGTAAGGATTAAATTTTTCCACGTAAGGGAAACAACTTCTCTTTCCACGTAAGGAATAGACCTGTCCATATCAGGACTCTCGTTTCGTCTTGATTTGTCCACGTCAGGACTCGCCTCTTGACTTACTGAGAAAATAAAACTTGTCCACGTTGGGACCCATATCCCAACCTGCTGAAGAAATAAACTTGTCCACGTCAGGACTTGCGCGTCTTCGACTTGCTGGGGAAATAAACTCATCCACGTCAGGACACACACTCTGCCAACAACATGAAGAAAGATAAATTTGTCCACGTCAGGATCCTCGTATCTTGTCATCACGAAGAACTATAAACTTGTCCACGTCAGGACGCACATTTCACCATTACGAATAAAGCTATCTGCTGGAAATAAATTGTCCACGTCAGGACACCAACACGAAGAGTAACCCACTTTTGTCCATGTCAGGACTCCACACTCAATCAATACCGAGAACTCGAATCTGTCCACGTTAGAACTAACACATATCGTCACCTGGAAGAAATGTCCACGTTAGGACTCCACATTCCAACAATCTGAGAAATCAAACCTGCCCACGTTAGGGCTAGCACCTCCCATCAGCCCGGGGAAATAAAATTATCCACGTTAGGGCCCCGCTTTCCTGGCACGAAGAAAACCTGTCAAGAAATTGTCCACGTTAGGACTCATCCTTCTATTAGTCCGCAAACTCCTTATCACTGACGTTACAGCAACTTTGAGGCTGACTCTACTGGGGATATTTGGAAACCAGACTACTGGAGGCCTGTTCTGATAACTGGCGGTAGCCTCTGAAATTCTGGTTCATGAAACCTGACGTAACAACAACCTTGAAGGAAATAATCCGTTGGTCGGACTAGAGAAACTTCAACAAGAAACCCTGGCGGGGAAATAAGTAACTCTGCTTATGGACAAAGAGAAATTTATCCTGCTGACTCTATTGGGAATAGTGCCAAAGCTGACACTTCGTCAAATGTCTCACGTCGAGATCCTGAATGTTTTATTGATTCACCTGAGCAAGGGCTCTTTCTACCTGCAAGAGAAACAACACTTGAAACAAACGGTTAGCCAACCTAGTTTATGTTTCGGAAATGCGTGCGTTCGACAATGATGCAATATTCCAGTCGACATGGAAATGCTACGCTTTATTTGGTGGATGCAAGTATGACACTATATGCCGATGCAAATGCAGACTCGAACTGCTGAGATACAAGAACTGCTTCAGCAAAATAAATGCTGAAGATAATGCCAACTCCGCTGGGGAACCAGGAACTCAATACCAATCACCTCCTTGAAGTAACGCCCTGCTGGGGAATATAACTCTGCTAGAGAATAGCAGATGCGCCCGGTATGATTGAACTTCTGCTGGAGAGTGAGCTGATATCACATGGTATTCTGACAAAATAAATGCCAACGCGCCACACCAACTCTGCCGGGGAGAGCCTTAATCTTCGAGTTCCACTGGGAGGAAAACACTTGCTGAAAAGAGAACTCCACTGGGGATGGGACAATTCTCTTGGGGAAAATCAACTGACTCCGCTGGGGGAGATTAAATGACCCTGCGGGGAAAGGTAAACTGCCCGAATACAGCTCACAAATATTAATCTTCTACGGCTAAACCACTCTGCTTGAGATACACTGTCTGAATGCAGCCTTATAATCTTGGAATCGTCAATTCTGTTGAGGATGAATGACTTTGCTGGAGAATATCCTCTGGATAAGCTACGACTAGCTGGGGAATTCTATCCTTCTTCCGGAAGACCATGCATGACCTGCGTGGGGAACGCGTCTTTCGTTATTGCAATCTTTTGATCATCTTCCTCGTACGGCTATGAAACCTGCAACAACACAACAAGACAGGGCAAGCCTATGCAACCAAATCGATTCAGGTTAGTGACATTATTTTCAGTTAATTCAAAGCTTTAGCAATTGTTGGCAAGGGCCAGTGATGTTATACACATGCTAGCTTCAATAAGCTTAGGCGTTTTATCATGCACAAAACAGTAAAGAACCAGCATCAAGTACTGAATAACATATTTTATTGATTGGGCCCCTGAATGGGCGGAGTTTTGTACACGGGATGTAACTCCTGAAAAGAGGAAGCTACGCGAAACAAATACACAAATATGCACAAGAAGCATAAATATTTGGCAAATTAAATTTTGTACACATGTCGGCAACGGGATGCAGACGAACACCACGAACTGATCCTCCCATGACTCGCCCGACTCTAATGCTTTCCCGGTGTCCATACTTCCGAAGCGGTTGTATATGATAATTGACCCCTCAGGTATTCTCCCGCACTGATGCTCACCGCAATATCAAATTCGGACCGCAGTCATTTGCTTTTCACATCCCTAACTTTTGCGTGAACCGCCCTTTACGGGTTTTCAGTTCACCGGGATACCCTTTTTTGCCGAAGCCGCCCAGTGTAGGTTTTCAACTTCGCGGATGTACATTTTTTTCCATTTTATCCCTAACTTTTGCCCGAACCTTTTATTCTGTTTTTGGTCCGCCAGGATGCCCCATTTTTGCCTGGACTCTCTTTTTTCTGTCCAGCGGGTCACTTTTAAGCAAAGTATTTTTTAACTGCGTCCGAATTCACAGGCGACGTGAAGTCTTCACCGTCCATGGTGGACAACAACAACTCTCCTCCTGAGAAGACTTTCCTGACAACGTATGGCCCTTCGTAATTGGGGGTCCACTTGCCCCTGTGATCTGCCTGCGGCGGGAGAATCCTTTTCAGCACAAGGTCGCCCGTATGAAAGCTTCGCGGATGTATCTTCTTATCATATGCTTTCTTCATTCGGCTCTGGTACAAACGACCATATGCTAGAGAAGCTAGCCTCTTCTCATCCATCAAACTCAATTGGTTCAACCTGTCTTTCACCCATTCTGCCTCGTCTAGCTGAACGTCTCGCAACACCCTCAGAGAAGGGATCTCAACTTCCAATGGTAATACCGCTTCCATTCCGTATACTAGCGAGAACGGGGTTGCCCCGGTTGATGTGCGTACCGTCGTACGATAACCGTGTAAAGCGAAAGGTAGCATCTCATGCCAATCCTTATAGGTCACCACCATCTTCTGGACGATCTTCTTAATATTCTTATTGGCCGCTTCGACAGCGCCATTCATCTTGGGTCGGTAAGGGGAGGAGTTGTGATGTTCGATCTTGAAATTCTGACAGAGCTCCTTCATCATTTTGTTGTTCAGGTTTGAACCGTTATCCGTGATTATCCGCTCGGGAATCCCATATCGGCAAATGATATCTCTCTTGATGAATCTGGCCACCACTTGCTTCGTTACATTTGCATAAGACGTCGCTTCCACCCACTTGGTGAAATAATCGATTGCTACTAGAATGAACCGATGCCCGTTAGAAGCCGTCGGCTCGATCTTTCCAATCATATCGATTCCCCATATCGAGAATGGCCATGGCGATGACATTACATTCAGAGGACTCGGAGGCACATGGATCTTGTCAGCATAGATTTGGCACTTGTGGCATTTCCTTGCGAACTTGAAATAGTCAGTTTCCATAGTCAGCCAAAAATAACCTGCTCGCAGCAGCTTTTTCATCATAGCATGTCCACCAGCATGCGTACCAAAGGTACCTTCGTGTATTTCCTCCATGAGCAGCTTTGCCTCTCTTTCGTCTACACAATGCAACAGCACCAAATCGTGGTTTCTTCTGTATAAGACACCGTCCAGATTTAAATAGAAATTACCCGCTAATCTCCTGAGAGTCTTCTGATCTTGACTGGATGCCCCAGCCGGATACTCTTTGTTCTTCAGGAAGTTAAGGATATCAAAATACCACGGTTTTCCATCGGATGCCTCATCAATAGCAAATACGAAAGCTGGTCTGTCAAGCCGAGAGATAATGATTCTGGGAGCTTCGTTCCAGAAGTTGACTTTGTACATGGAAGACAAAGTGGCCAGGGCGTCAGCCATTTGATTCTCTGCCCGCGGTACGTGATGCAATTCAACTTTGTCGAAGAAAGGCAACAATCTCCTTGCATAATTCATGTAATGTATCAAGTTGGGCTGACGTGTCTCCCATTCCCCTTTTATCTGATTCACCACCAGAGCTGAGTCTCCGTATACGTCTAGATTTTTGATTCGCAAATCAATGGCTTCTTCAAGCCCCATTATACAAGCTTCGTATTCTGCCTCATTATTGGTGACGGCAAAGGTCAATCGGGCAGTGAACGGGATGTGCGACCCGTGTGGTGTAGTAATGATTGCCCCTATTCCGCTACCGTAAGCATTCACAGCTCCGTCAAATATCATCTTCCATTTGGAACCCACCTCTGGCCCTTCGTCTGGCAACGACTCTTCACAATCTTTCATCTTTAGGTACATGATATCCTCGTCAGGAAAATCAAACCTCATCGATTGGTAATCTTCAATAGGCTGCCCTACCAGATACTCAGACAACATACTCCCCTTTATAGCCTTTTGCGAGACATATTGGATGTCATATTCAGTCAAGACCATCTGCCAACGGGCAATTCTCCCTGACAACGCCTGCTTTTCGAATACATATTTGATGGGATCCATCTTCGAGATGAGCATGGTTGTATGATTCAGCATGTATTGCCTCAGACGCTTGGCGGCCCAGGCTAGCGCGCAACAAGTTTTCTCAAGCATTGAGTATCGAGATTCACAATCTGTAAATTTCTTGCTCAAGTAATAGATCGCATGCTCTTTTCTCCCTGTCTCGTCGTGTTGACCGAGAACACAACCCATGCTTCCCTCAAGAACCGTCAAATACATGATCAAGGGTCTCCCTGCTACTGGGGGTATCAAAATAGGAGGCTCCTGCAAATACTGCTTTATTTTATCGACCGCCTTTTAACAATTTTCGTTCCATGTTACAGCTTGATCTTTCTTCAATAACTTGAATAATGGTTCACACGTGGCCGTTAGGTGAGATATGAACCGAGCGATGTAGTTCAATCTCCCTAAAAACCCGCGTACCTCTTTCTCTGTTTTAGGCGTCGACATTTCTTGAATCGCTCTTATTTTAGCAGGATCGACCTCTATTCCTCTTTCGCTTACGATAAACCCCAGCAGTTTACCCGATCTCACCCCGAAGGTGCATTTGTTAGGGTTCAGTCTCAGCCTGAACTTCCTAAGCCTTTTAAATAACTTCAGCAGATTCACCAGATGCTCTTCCTCCGTCTGGGATTTGGCAATCATATCATCAACATAAACTTCGATCTCTTTATGCATCATATCATGGAAAAGAGTCGTCATCGCACGCTGATATGTTACCCCAGCATTTTTCAAACCAAAGGGCATCACTTTGTAGCAAAATGTTCCCCAAGGCGTTATGAAAGTGGTCTTCTCCATGTCCTCTGGCGCCATTTTAATCTGATTATAGCCTGAAAAGCCATCCATGAAGGATAATACGGAGTATTGAGCAGTATTATCAACTAGCACGTCGATATGAGGAAGTGGAAAATCGTCTTTTGGGCTTGCTTTATTCAAATATCTATAATCTACGCACCTTCGAACCTTGCCATCTTTCTTCGGCACTGGTACGATGTTAGCAACCCAAGAGGGATACTTTGTCACAGCCAGGAAACCAGCGTCCCACTGTTTTTGAACTTCCTCTTTGATCTTCACTGCCATATCTGGTCGAGTTCTGCGAAGCTTTTGTTTAACTGGCGGGCATTCTTCTTTCAGTGGCAGACGGTGCACAACCATATCTGTATCGAGCCCTGGCATATCTTCATACGACAAAGCGAATACATCACTATACTCTCGGAGCATTTCAACCAGTCTTCGCTTGATATCGCTCTGCAGCGCGGCCCCGATACGAATATTCTTCTCAACCCCTTCCGACCCCAAGTTGATAATTTCGATGACCTCGTCGTGAGGCAGAATGGCTCTTTCCTCTTGCTTCACCAACCAAGACAGTTCTTCAGGAACGTCACTATCTTCGACAACCTCTTCTTCGGCCTGAAATACCGGATGCTCAAAGTCGGGACGAGTCATAGGTGGTTCAAGGATGTCATCTGAAAATGTTATCCTGCAAAAGGAATGGTTAAGTGCTTCAAAATGCGTATAAAGCGAATAACCACATTGCCATTTTATTGAAAAATATAAAACAAGAAAGACAGAGATTACAGTATTTGCACATGAAAAAACGCCATTTATTTAATGATTAACACGCAATGTTCATAACAACACAGCCCTAAGCAAATCACGATGCCCCGGGCAAGACATCAGATTATTCAACAATTAATAAAGCAAAGCATTACTGTTTAAGAGTCACAGGAACAAGCTCCTGAATAGACCAGTTGCACAATCCCTGTCCTGGCGTGCTTGGCTGAATCCAGGCATCCATATCACAGTCGATGTCTCCTTCATCAGATTCCGAAGCAGCGTTGATGGTTTCATGACATACTCCACTGGCAGAGATGGTTATTGGCCCTCTGAAACAGGGTGCCCCCATAGCGGGAGTTGATGACGACGGTTGGTACCCTAGCCTGAACCGGTCCATCTTCACAGGGATATCCAGCACTTTGTCCCAGCCCTTTGCTTCTCCTGCCTCCACTAGAGCTTGAGCTTCTTTATACGACGAGACGGCTACCTCCGACACTTTGCTCGGCCCGGGACCTTTATCCTTGATACACAACCCTTCAAATGCTTGGCAGGGTGTTTCGTGGATCTCTCCGTCGACTTCCACATATTTAAATGACGACAGATGGCTGACCAGGATGTCTTCTTCCCCGCATACGGTGACTACGCTGTCTCCGACCATATATTTCAACTTCTGATGCAGGGTAGACGTAACTGCCCCAGCATCATGGATCTAGGGTCTTCCGAGCAGGCAGCTATACGCAGGCTGTATATCCATGATATAAAATTCAGTTGCAAACACCTCCGACCCTACTTGCAGGGGCAATGTTATCGATCCAAAGACTGTTCTCCGCGTGCCGTCAAAGGCTCTAACTACCAAGTCACTGGGCGTACACAGGATTCCTCTGACATCCAGCTTCATCATGCTTTCTTGGGCATCACATTCAAAGACGATCCGGTGTTGACCAATACATGCGACATTACTGATCCTCTACATTCGACAGATATGTGCAGCGCCATATTATGATCTCTCCCTTTCGGGGTCAAATCGAAGTCGGTAAAGCCCAAGTTGTGGCCTGCATTCACATGTGCCAACACTCCTTCCAGCTGATTCACGGAGACGTCTTGGGGTACAAAGGAAGTATCCAGGACTTTCAACAAAGCATTTCTGTGAGCTTCCGAACATAAGAGCAATGACAAAATGGATATTTTGGACGGCGTCTGTTGCAGATGCTCCACAATCTTATAATCACTTTTTCGAATCAAGCGCATGAACTTTTCTACCTCTTTCGACGCTGATTCTTTTTCGCTTGCTTGCACTGGGACATTCTCAACCATCTTCCCTTTCCCTTTTGCTAGTCTTTCGGCCTCCACATCAGGCGATGTGAAGATCCTACCACTCCTTGTCATACCTCCTGAACCAACAACGTTATCAACAGTCTCAGCTGGCTGCTTATCAACATCGTTCTTTATCCCGTCACAATACACCTCTAACCCATATGACCAGGGGACTGCTTTTGTGCTCTCATACGGGATCGGTCCGGCCTTAGTTATGGTGATCGGTGGTCGTTGGGCCGGTGCTGCAATAGTGATCGTCTTCCGAGGAATCGTTACAGTGGCCACATCGCTCTGATCATCTGTTGCTGCCCCTGCAGGCTCTTCAATTGCTGCTCGGTCAAACTGCAATGTGCCTCCATCAATTAAAGCCTGGATGCCTTTCTTCAAATCACCACACCCCCCATCTAGGGTCCAGCATTCTAAGCAATACTCGTCACACCCTGGGTAAACACCCCCTTGCAACAATCTGCTTTTTATCTCGCTTAGCGGCGTCTTTAAATCGTCGACATTCATAATCAGATTCAACCCTTCCTCAGTCAGGATGGCGTTTGCCCCATGATTAGGCATGGGTTTCTGCACTATATTCGGACCTGTCGTTCCGAAATTGATAGTCTTATTGTCCAAAAGGTCCTGCACAACATGCTTAAAGGCATGGCAACCCTCTATATCGTGGCCTGGAGCCCCAGAATGAAACTCACAGTGCCTGCTTGCATCATAACCATACGGAGGAGTTCCCGTTATCGGTGCCAGAGTTCTCTTCTCTACCAGGTTCAAACCCAACAATGTCTGCAACAAATTTGCATAGGTTGAGGGAGGCTTCTCAAACACTCTTCTTGGTTTACCACCCTGGAATCTTCGTTGAGCCTGCTGTGCCCCATGTTGTGGCTGTTGCTGCTGCTGCATTGGCTGCTGCTGAGACGGTTGTTGTTGTTGAAGTGGTTGTTGCTGGTACGGGATAGTAACACTCGCCACCTGCTGCGGCTGATGATATTGGTTCCGACCTCTGCGTCGGCCTCGGCCTCGGCCTCCAAATACTGCGCTTGCCTCGCCCTGACGGCGCCCACCAAAAGCCTTCCTATTACTGCCAGATGCAGTTGATTCCTCAGCCTGGAACTTTCCTTGCTTAATGTTACGTTCAATCTTTTCTCCCATCAGAATTAAGTCTGAGAAACTGGCCAGAGATGTATGGAACAACATGTCATGAAACAAGCCTGTGAATGTGCCGACGAACATGTCATTCATTTCCTTGTCTTCTAAAGGAGGACAAACCCTGGCAGCCATATCGCGCCACCTTTGCGCGTACTCTTTAAAGCTCTCCCCCTTCTTCTGAGATAGCCCTGTCAATTGGACCCGATTAGGCGCCAAGTTGCTGTTATACTTGTAGTGAGCTACAAATGCCTCCGCCAATTGCTTCCATGTCTTGATATTGGTTGGCTCCAACCCCATGTACCACTCTAGGGAAGGGCCTGACAAACTATCTTGAAAGAAAGGCATTAGCATTCTCTCATCAGTTGAGTATGCAGACATCTTTCTGTAATAAGCCCGTACGTGCACTTTCGGACATGTGTCCCCTTTATATTTATCAAACGCAGGAGCTTTGAATTTGATTGGCACCCTCAAGCCAGGTACCAGGCCCATTGTTGCCATGTCCAAGCCCACAGTACTTTGGTTCAGGACCCCCCTCATCTGCTCTTCTAGCATTCTGATCTTCTGGGAGTCATCCATCGGCCCTTCGAAACCTCCGCCGAAGAAGGCGTCCTCCTGCTGATCTTCTTGCCACATACCATTCCCAACTCCATACCCGTCATATCCATTATTGCGGCCAACTCTAATCTGATTCATCCCTGGGCCTCGGCCTCTGTTGCCGTACCCTTGAACACCTCCAGCAGGCCCAAAAGCCATTAACCCAGCGCCGTTTCCATTTCCGAAACCTCCGTAACCCTGATTGGCCACACCATAACCATCTTGCCCAAAGCCTTGAGCATTGAAACCATACTTCCCAGCGTTATCGAATCCCTGATCGTTGAACCCGAATCCAGCATTGCCAAAGCAGTTGCCTCCCATATTATCACCCAAGTTGACATCACCAAGCCCAACGTTATGGACAACAGTCTCGTTCCCAACTCCGACGTTACTGTTCACAGCAGCGGTAGCGTTGTTGACATTAGCAGCAGGTATATTGACTACAGGTGGAGCCACTGGCGTGGGAGTGCCATCTCCATGAACAGTATCGACTCGCACAGACTGATGCTCCTCATTACCGTGACCAGCATTTTGGGCCAACAGAGGTTGGACCATGGCTTGCAAATTCTCCTGACCTTTTGCAATAACTTCCATGGTCTGCATAAAGAGAGCTAGCTTCTCGCGCACATCTTGCATCTCGTTCTACATTTGATCCATGATTCTTCGACAGTTGGTGCGAGTAGAATAGCGGTGCGGGTGCTGATCTGCAATCCTGAAAAGGTACCTGGTTCAGAGCAGAAAATAAGACACCATCCAAAGATTACCTGTAATGCAATATGAATATGAATGCAATGCAATATGTGTCTGTGCATTGGGGAAATTCATTCCCCGATTCTAGTGTGAAGGTGCCGGTGCAGTGACAGTGCTAACAATACAAAGATCGGAGTTGAATCACAGAAAGCCTCATGTATTGCTGAGAAATCAATAAGCCCGGAATACAATATCACTGAGAATACAACAAGAAGGCATGACCTCAACCAACAACCCTGGTGATGGTCAGCACTATGCAAATAAAGCATACAAGCTACTACATGAAATGATCAAATCCTCCCATAAGTCTGATACTCTTCTAGCAACTTCTTGGTCTCCGGATGACTGGGTCGAGCAAGCAGCCCTTCAACAAGTTGGTTCCTTTTCTTAAGAACACAACGCACGTCTTCAGCAGTTTCTTCCCATGCCCCCTCTCCGAAGCGATCCTCTAGTTTGCGCTTCTGAGACACAGCTTCATCTCTGCCTTTGATGGCCTTGTTTAATGCGTTCTGGAGACTGTACCGGGTCATCACTTCTTCTTCACACTTCTTGATGCTGGACTTCAACTGCTCTTCGAGGTCGGAGATTTGCTGCTTCAACTTATCTTCCCTCTTCTTATTGTTGGTGAGCGTAGCATTCCAAGTCTTATTGCAAGAAAATATCTCTCGGTGAGCGATGTCAAGCGCTTTCTTCTTGGATTCAAGCATGTCATGGGAGCTTCTGAAATCTTGCCCCAAACGTTCGCGCTTCTTCCTCTCCTCAGTCAACTCAGCCTCTAATCTGTTCATTAGCTCAATCTGCTGTTGGAAAGCATACACGGCCTTGTTTTTCTCACTGCGTATCTGGGCTAGCTCCTGCTCTAACCCCTCGTTGGTCTTCATCAAGGCTTCTTTCTCTTTCACCACTTGCTCGTAGGCTTCCCGAGAAACAGTAGTTGGCTCAGCTACCGGAATAGGAACAAGGGCTGGTGCATCTGGAAAGGGCATCCGCAACTGACTTGCTCTATCCTGGATCCAAACTCTGTATGGTGTATAGGCCTGACAGTCGTTCTTCCCTAGCAACGGCTTCCCTCTTCGGTTAATACGCGTCCAGGCATGCTGCAGCTTGGCTAGTAACTCCCCCTTCACGTCTCCGGTGAAGTACAGAGATTCCTGTACTTCTTCCTCCTTTGGTGGGTTCTTCAGCGCATATCCGAACTGACGGACGAACAGAGAAGGGTTGTAGTTGATACACCCTTTCCTTTCTATCAGCGGGACATTAGGGTACCCAGAACAACTGAATATAAGCTCGGATCCCAGCAGATCTCTATCAAACCACTCAACGTCTTCAGAAGTCAACCTCATCATATGCTCTGGCCAGTCGGGCGTGATTGCATTATCCATGAAAGGTCCCCTCGAGGGAAGATGGCTCTTGAACCACATATACAGCAAAGGTACGCAACAAGAGACGTTCTTGCCTCTCCTGTTTTCATTCCTGTAGTGCATCGAATGGTAAAAGTCCCTGATCAGGGTTGGTACTGGGTTACCGGCAGCAAATAGATGAAATGCATCCATGTCCACGAAGTTTGGGAAGTTAGGGAATAACACTATCCCATAAATGCAGAGGGCCAAAATAGCGTTAAAGACCACCCAACACCCATTCTTGGCGTACTCTTGAGCCTTACCAACCAGAAACTGAAGAGAAAAACCCAAAACCCCTCGCCACGCAGTCATCAACAAGTCAGAAGCATTCATATGCAGGGCCTTGGCTAGATCCTCCAGATTGGGCTCAGCGGCAATCAAGATAAAGTCTACATACTCCTCCATGGTAGGCCCCAAGATAAAGTCCGCAAACGTGAAACATCTCAAAGCCGGGTCATAGAATTGCATTCAGGTGTACAACCCATTCAATTCATCATCAGTAGACCTGCGAACTAAACCCAACAGTCGTCCGTAACTTTGCCTGAAGCTTCTACGGACATCCTCATCTGCAAGAGAAATCAGACCCAGGAGTGGAGTAATATCGGGGATAGGTAGCTTATACGCAACGGTCATCCTTAAACCCGCCATGATCAATACTCAGAAGTCCAGACACTAGAACCGGGGGAAAGCAAATGCACCTGCAGCACAGACACACGTTAGTAGGATGCAATGATGATGAGTATGCAAATAATGCAATGCAAGTGACATGCAACAGGGACCAAATGCCGTAGCTGAATAGCCTGAACCATATCAAGAAGTCTCAGATAGACTCTCTAGAAGTCCTCACACCCTGGTCTCGGATAGACCTAAAACAAAGCTCCAACAATGGTCTCTGACAGACCCACAACATAACTCTGGCTAGTCTCTGATAGACCTCAAATCATAACTCCAATAGGTCTCTGACAGACCTCAAAACTCTTCAACTGGTCTCTGACAGACCTCATAACACATCTCCAAATGGTCTCTGACAGACCTCATAACTCTCCATAAATACCCAGGATCTCTGATCAAGAAATAGCCGGTATTTGAAGGTCTAGTTACCTGCATAACCCTAAACCCTCTCACAGGTGGGTGTCCTAGTAACTGACAAAGGTATGGCATCCTATGCGGTCGTCGGCGTCACAGACTTTCAGGGTTGATGATACGATTCCCAGAAGGAGTGGCATCATCAAATCCTGAAGAGGCCTCACTTAGCCAACTTCCAAATGATTGGTCCCCAGAGTCGACAATCCAACTAACCAGCAACCCAAGCCACCCAAAGGGCAGGACAGGAGGCCAACCAGAAGAACCTCGTCTGAGCGTAGATTTCGCGGGACACTAGGACATGCAAAGCACGTGCGCGCCCACTAATCTCTACTCTAAGTCTAAGGTGCACTCAAGCCCAGGTCCGGCTTCTCACTCAATATCAGAACACCCGTCACACCCCAATACAGCAATAATAATCAATATATGTAATGCTGAAAATAAAGGTCAGAAATATAAATCCATACAAAATCCTCGACGGGAAAACAAGCGTTAGGATTGACTCTCTTAAGGGACGTTGGATCCCAAATGCATAAGAACTATCGCAATCCTTAGCAGCCAGGGGACGTTGGATCCCCAGCAGAGTCGCCAGCTGTCGCTACTGCGAAAATCGGCGCCGGCTGAACAGAAGAGTCGCCACCGTGCGTTATTTATCCCACGGGAGGGAAAGGAAACGCTCAGAGTAAACCTAACGCAAAACGGGGAAAGGAATGGTCATCGCAACCAAATCCTGGATTCGGGAGTCGGTTACGCAAGGGGAAGGTATTAGCACCCCTCACGTCCGTCGTACTCGACGGGATCCACGCTTGTTTTCGGTCGAAAAGATTGTTATTCTATCTACTCTAAAGGTTAAGGGTTAACAAGAAAATAAAATGAAAATAAAATGACTCGGCAAAGTATCGCACTTTATGCCTACGTATTCCCGTCTGGAACGAGAAATCAGAGTCAACGTAGTTCGTCTACCTACGGGAAAGGAGGGGAAGGTTGCTCGCTAGGATATCGCATCCTATTCCTACGTACTTTCACACAGCATGAAAGATCAGAGCAAACGTAGTTCGGGCCACGTACGACACAAGTCTGTCTTGATTGATTTTATTCCTTCTAAAAAGGTTTTTCTGATTAGCAGTCCAAGCGGACAAAAATGACGTCTTGATGAGTTCACATTCTTTTACGGAAGAAGTGTCTTTTATTGTGTTTGAAATCTTATTGTATTTTTCTGTTGGTTTTGAGAAAGAAGAGACAGAACTCTAACCTATGGTTGCGAAGGGAATCAAACTAACCTAATGTTATCATGCATGGGTTAAGACCTAGTGTCTATCATGCTCCTCTCTTGCACAGAGAGAAACAGAGATCCTAAGGGAACAGACGGAAGCAGAAACAATATCAGATATATACAGTAAAGCAATAAAATGCATGGATGCAACAATACAAGCGAGGCAAGGGAGTCCCACTCAACCTCGAACCTAGAAAACAATAGGCAAAAGTGAACGGGCTTCACTTTCAACCCAACAGGGTAAACAGCAAACAATACAGTCCAGAAAACCAATCAATACATCAAGAATGAACAACAACTAAAATAAACAGCCACAGCAGCTCTGCATCAACACCTATCTTCAGGTCATCTCCAATCAGCTACAAACTTCTGGCCAGCCTCAGTCCCCATCTCCGCAGCTTTCAAGCAAGGGCTTTGGTCATCAATCTTCCATCTGCAATGGCTTTTCTTCAAGTCTCATCCTCCAAGCTGAGGGATCAATCACCAGAGTGGGTTGGGTGTTAAGCAATTAGTTGACTACCAAGGGTGGCAAACCAACTGCTATTAACACATAAGACATTTTCTCTCAAGAGTTCTATCCCTTAGACAGTAGCACCAAGCCTTCCAAAGGAAGGGGGTGAGTGTCTTAGAGAGACTCTGTATCACAGAGAGGAATGGAGGCAGTCAAGACCTTCCATGTTTGAGAATCAAGTTTACTACTCTAGAGCTCCACCTAGCTCCTAAACCCTAATCTTCTCAACAGCTGCTAGCAGGAATCTCCTCATCAACTCTGGAAGTTGGTCTTCAAGCTCTGGATCTCCAATGGCTTCATCATCACAAGTCTTCAGCTTCCCCCAATCCCCAGACAATCCCAATACCCACACAAATAGATAATAATCCCAGAGGGCACACCACACCAATCAATCAAATATAGCAGTATATACTAATAGCAGTAGGGGAATCCTAGTGATTTCTAAGGGGATCTATCCTATACCCATAACCCCTATAGTCCATACCCCAAAAATCAAATGAAACTTTCCTAAAAGAAATAAACTATCTCACCTAAGTTGATTTAAAACCCTAATTTTATTCATGTTGTTTACACCTAAACTAAACACCTAAAATTAATTCCTAAAAATGGGAACTAAATTGCATGTACAAGCTAACAAGGTCTACTAATCAATCTAAAAAGAATGGGCAAAAAATATCAAAGCAACTATTAGAACAAAATTTATCAAAATCATGTATGAAATGAAACACTTAAAATGTGCATTTATTTGGAAAATATGGGAAAAATATCAAATGAAAAATAAAATGCAATTTTTATTTTTTATAATTTTCTAGACTCTTCGAAGAAATTAATGCAAAAAGAATCATTGAAAAATAAGGTTTTTATGATTTATTATGATTTTTAGAAAATGCATGAAAAATGAAAAGAAATTAAAATGAAATAAAGAGAAATAGAGGGAGGGGGTGAGAATAGCCAATGCGCGCAGTTGTTTTTTTTCATGTGGGCCAGAAGATAGGGTGCGGATAGAAATTATGCCAGGCCCAGTTAGTTTCAGAAAATTGAATGGGAAAATGCCAGAAAAAAGAAAAAAAGTCTCGGTGCAGGAAGTAAGCAATTCACGTGTAAATGGTTGGGCTTCTCAATTGGGGGGTGGGGATAGAATTCTGAGTCCAGGCCCAGAGTGGTACCATTAGTGAAACGCAGCGTTTCACATTAAGTCTCTCCCTCCGTTTTTCAGTTTAAATAATGGCCATACGATTAGCTTAAAAAGTCAATTATCCAGGACAATCGGACGGCTCCCCTTCATCGTCCCCAAACTAAACCCTAGAATCCAGAAAATCACTCTCCATGCAGCCATGTTCGAGCTCATCATTCTCCCTCCACAAGCCATGAAAACAAAACTTCCAAAGACCAAAATCATTCCAATTCTTCCCCTCTACAAGACTATGCTTTAAGTTTGCCCTAAAACTCACCCCATAAACCAATTCGATAGGTATAACAGCCATGATCCACCATGAACACCTGTAATCAACTCATTCAAAACTCCCTAAATCTTATCCTAAACTTATCTACAACTTATGCTGATTACCACAAGCCAATAAACCAAGAATTTCATGCACTGAACCATGAGATATCAATCCAACCAGATTTGGTGCACTATGAGCAACCTCCATTAAACCTCTCCAAACTCTGTGAAAATCATCACCTAACCACCTAGGTCTCTAATATACTAACAATCCTATGCCATGATCACTATGCTAGCTAATTCGAAGGAGAACATACCTGGTGCAATTTCTTGAAAACAGGTGCTACAATCCCTGAATCTGATGCCTGTGATGAATGGAAACTGATCCAAGAACTCAATGATGGCTTCTGTATGCAACAAGTATGACTCTAAGGCTTTGAATCTCTCACTTCCACAATTTGTGATCCTTGAATGATGATGATGAATGGCACGATTCCTTGTTCAATTTGCCAAATAAATGTGTGATTTCTGATCCTTGGATGATGATGATGAAGAACCAAACAAGAATGGTGAAGATTGGTGGAGATTTGAGAGGGTTTGAGAAGCTTTTGCAAAATGAGAGAAATGAGTGAAACTTGGGGTTTTTGAGAAAATGAGATCACCAACCATGGCATGAACCATCTCATATCAATATATACATGATGTTAGAAACTCCTAGAAGCTTGGAGAAGCTTACCTTGCACGATTTCCCTTGGATTTGGTTTATGTATCTTCCATTACAAGTAACCATGGATAACTCCCAAAATGTGAACTAAGCTCAAAATTCTACTTTAGCCAATGTCTCTAAAATGATCTTTCCATTCAAAACGACTTATAATTTTGCTTCATTTGGCCAAGATATGAAAAATCTCATTTTTAAGTCCATTTTTATTCATTAAATCCACCAATTTTGAAACCTTGTGCTATGAATCTTTCCAATCTCTCATGGTCACTTTTCTAGACTCAAAATGTCATTTGGAACAAGTTTGATGTTGTAAGTGTTTCCATTTGAAACTTCCTTGTATGAGTTTTGGGCATAGGTTGAAATGACCTGTAATTCTCAGATGACCAAAATACCCTTTGCTTGCCAAGACCATAAGTAGAGTTCCTCAAATCATATGAAGGCATACCATACCATTCTAGAAAGCTAAGACAATGAGGAACAACTCTTATGTTGACCAGAAATTCATTTGAAATCTCCTTGAGGGGTAAAAATAGCTTGGAAGTCAAGTCACTTTCACAGACAAAATTTCAGATACCTCAGATGACCTGTAACTTGCAAGGACCATAACTTGAGTTCTATAAATCTCCTTAGTGTCTTCCACCACTCAAATTAAAGGTATTGAGATCCTATACAAGTTCCATGTTGACCAAGGATCCATTTGAAGCTTGCATTTTGACTTATCTTGCTTGGAAATTTGACCTAAACTAGGGGATTTTACACAGAAACCCTAATTTAGAAACTCCCCTTCTCCTTGATTTCTCTTGAATTCTTCTTAGCATAACAACATACCTTTATTCTTCATGTCAAATGATAAACCCCACATCTCCTCAATATCCCTTAATGCCTTTCAATCAATCAATTGACCTAGAGTTGATCCAGGGTTGACCCAGATGAAACCCTAGTTGACTGTCTTCAACTGTAATTCTTGTGACTTCACCAATGACTTGTCTCCTTCTCCAAATGACTTTCTAAGTCCTCCAAGATGTCTGGATACTCCCCATGCTCAGCCCACAGCTCACAATTTCTTTGTTGATCCTCAGACACCCTCAGTTAGGAGATAGATGAACTGCTTGATCCATTGACTTGATAGCTTCCAAATTCTTTTCTGATGACTTGAATGAGATTGAATCAGGATAATAACCTCTTGATAGGCCTCTAGAGATGAGAATAATGATTGGTCCCCTGTTAGCTGACTTGCTATGCTTATGCTATGCAGATGAGTAACCTATGTACATGACTCTATATGCAAATGCTAATGATATTGAAACATAAACCAAGTGAATTAAGCTTGGGCAAATTTTGGGGTGCAACACAGTAACCTCAACGTTACATCAAAAGATGAAGTTCGTGATCGATGAAAAGTTAGTTATTATACACGGTGAGGAGGATCTGATGGTCAGTAACCTGTCTTCTTTCCGTTACATCGAGGCCGATGAGAATGCCATGGAAATCTCCTTTCAAGCGCTCGAGATCGCCAACGCTGTTCTATTAGAAGTCGAAGAGACAGTAGGCCAGGGTAATCCATCTTTTGCATCTCTGAAGAGTACCAAATCAACAATTGACAGGGGCATTCCGGAAGGTTGGAGAGAGGTAATTGATGTCAAAACTAAGGCTGATCGCTTTGGGTTGAGTTACAAACCAACTCAGGATGGAGCTACCACAACTGTCGAAGGGCGTCCGAAGGTTATCCAAGAGGTATTCGTCAGCGGAGGTTTCCAAGTCAATGCCGTCAGCGACTGTGAGGAAGATGAAGATCTGAGCAACCTGGTGTTTAAGGGTGATGCAACTTTGAACAACTGGGAGGCCGTAGAGATCCCTGTTATTTTTCCATTATCAAAGTAATTTTTAACATTTTCACTTATGTTTTCAAATAAAAAATCCGTAGCTCTGCCCAAGGCTATAGGGTCGTTTTTGTTGGGCCACCTTTCACTTTTAAAATGATATTAATAAATGCATTTTGTTCAATTCCACTTTGGTTCATTTGCGTTTTTCGTTTTCACCTTTAAAAAATGAAGTTGGCAATTTTTTTTTTCAAAAAAAACAAAACAACAAATATAGCATTTTATTTCTTATCTTGCATATCTTCGAACATTTTAATAAAGAAAGCCTTCCATCATGCAGAGACATCGCAAACCTTGTTGGATCCAATGACTTTGTTGACACTCCTGACTGGGATGCACCCATCTATCAAGCTGAGGACGAGGGTGAAGAAGATTTCGAAGTGCCCACTGAGCTGACAAAATTGATTGAGTACGAGTACACAGAGCTCCAGCCGCATAAAGAGCAGGTGGACTTAATTAATCTTGGTACAGATAAAGACAAGAAAGAAGTCAAGATTGGTGCAATGCTTGGGACAGAGGTTAGGCAGAGGTTGATTGAGTTGTTAAAAGAATATATTAATGTGTTTGCGTGGTCGTATCAAGATATGCCTGGTCTAGACACAGATATTGTTGTTCGCAAGTTGCCCCTTAAGCCAGATTGTCCACCTATCAAACAAAAGCTTCGAAGAACGAGACCCGACATGGCTTTGAAGATTCGAGATGAGGTTAAAAAACAGTTGGATGCAGGTTTCTTGGCAGTTGCAAAATATCCAGACTGGGTTGCCAATATTGTGCCAGTGCCCAAGAAAGACGGTAAAGTTAGGATGTGTGTGGATTACAGGGATCTGAACAAAGCAAGTCCGAAAGATGACTTCCCTCTGCCACATATTGATACACTTGTAGACAATACAGCCAGTTTTGCGTTGTTCTCATTTATGGATGGTTTCTCTGGCTATAATCAGATCAAAATGGATCCCGATGATCGAGAGAAGACTACTTTCATTACTCCTTGGGGAACCTTTTGCTACAAAGTCATGCCCTTCGGTTTGAAGAACGCAGGGGCAACTTACCAACGCGCTATAACAACTCTTTTTCATGATATGATGCACAAAGAGATCGAGGTGTATGTGGACGATATGATAGCCAAATCTCAGAATGAAGAGGAACATCTAGACCATTTGGTGAAGTTGTTTGAACGACTCAGGAAGTACCAGTTGAAGTTAAATCCTGCTAAATGTACCTTCGGTGTCAGATCCGGAAAATTGCTTGGTTTTATTGTTAGTCAACGAGGGATTGAGGTAGATCCTGACAAAGTCCGAGCCATTCAAGATATGCCAGCTCCGCAAACCGAGACACAAGTTAGAGGTTTTCTGGGGCGTTTGAATTATATTTCCAGGTTTATCTCTAACATGACCGCTACTTGTGAGCCGATATTCAAATTGCTTTGTAAGGGGCGGACGGTTGAGTGGAATCCGGATTGCCAGAAAGCGTTTGAGAAAATTAAGAATTATTTGCAAGACCCCCCTATTCTGATTCCTCCCGTACCCGGAAGACCGTTGTTTATGTACCTTACTGTCCTTGAGAAGCCTATGGGTTATGTGCTCGGGCAACATGATGAGACTGGAAGAAAGGAACATGCGATTTATTATCTGAGCAAGAAGTTTATCGACTGTGAAAACAGATATTCACTGTTGGAGAAAACTTGTTGTGCGTTGGCATGGGCCGCTAGGCTCCTTCGGCAATATATGGTCTGTCATACCACATTGTTGATTTCTAAAATGGATTCGATCAAGTATATTCTTGAAAAACCTGCTCAAACTGGGAGGCTAGCCCGTTGGCACATGTTGTTATCCGAATATGACATCCAGTATGTACCCCAGAAGGCAATTAAAGGTAGTATCTTATCGGATTATCTTGCAGATCAGCCAGTTGAAGATTATGAACCTCTTAAGTTTGATTTTCCTGATGAGGATATTTTGTTGATTAAGAGAGATTGTAAAGAACCAGATCCGAGCGAAGGTCCAGAACCAGGTCTTTGGTGGAGGATGATGTTTGATGGTTCCTCGAATTTCAATGGGCATGGTATAGGCGCCATTTTGATGAACCCAAAAGGTGGGTTCACTCCGTTTACAGCCAGGTTAGACTTTGAGTGTACTAATAACGTCGCAGAGTATGAAGCATGTATTCTTGGCCTCGAAGCAGCAATTCACCTCCGAATCAAACTTCTCAAAGTAAGTGATGACTCAGCCTTGGTTATTTACCAGGTACAAGGCAAATGGGAAACAAAGAATGAGAAGTTAATCCCTTACAAAGACTATATTGTCGAACTGATTAAGTATTTCAACGAGATAAAGTTCGAGCATGTTCCTAGATCTGAGAATCACGTTGCTGATGCTTTAGCCATGTTAGCATCCATGTGGAAAGTTAAATTCGCTAATGAAGCACCTCTTATTCATATTGAACGCAAATTTGAGCCCGCTTATTGTCAAGTAGTTGAAGAGGTTGAGGGGGATGAAAAGCCTTGGTTTCATGACATCAAGAACTATCTAGTCAAGCAAGAGTATCCCGATGGTGCTACCGGTCTGGACAAGAAAACATTGAGAAGACTGGCTTCCAAATTCTTTATCAGTAATGGTGTGTTATACAAAAGAAATTATGACATGGTTTTGCTCAGATGTGTTGATAAACGGGAAGCGGACATATTACTGCAAGAGATTCACGAGGGGACCTTTGGCACTCATGCCAATGGTTATGCTATGTCCAAGAAGATGTTAAGGGCTGGATATTATTGGTTAACTATGGAAGCTGACTGCATCCAATACGCCAGAAAATGCCATAAGTGCCAAATTTACGCTGATAAAATGCATGTGCCTCCATCACCGTTGAATGTTTTGTCTTCACCATGGCCGTTCTCAATGTGGGGCATTGACATGATTGGGGAAATCGAGCCGAAGGCTTCTAATGGTCATCGTTTTATCCTTGTTGCTATTGATTATTTCACCAAGTGGGTAAAGGCTGTTTCCTACGCCAACGTGACTAAGCAAGTGGTTGCCCGCTTCATCAGGAAAGAAATTATCTGCCGTTATGGAATTCCAAGTCGGATAATAACTGACAATGGCACCAATCTGAATAACAAGACTATGAAGGAGTTGTGCGACAGTTTCAAGATCACGCATCACAATTCTTCTCCGTACCGTCCTAAGATGAATGGGGCCGTCGAAGCTGCGAATAAGAATATCAAGAAAATCCTGCAAAAGATGGTCGTGACTTACAAAGATTGGCATGAGATGTTACTGTTTGCTTTGCAGGGATACAGGACCTCAGTGCGAACTTCGACAGGGGCAACAACTTTCTCATTGGTGTATGGAATGGACGCCGTACTCCTCATCGAAGTAGAGATACCTTCTTTAAGGGTGTTGATGGAAGCTGAACTTGAGGAAGCTGAGTGGGTCCAAGACAGACTGGATCAGTTGAATCTCATTGACGAGAAACGCATGACAGCTATGTGCCATGGGCAATTATATCAGAAACGGATGAAAAGAGAATTTGATAAGAAGATTCGTATCCGTGAGTTCCGTCAAGGAGAGCTCGTACTCAAAAAGATCTTGCCAGTGCATAAAGATGTGTGTGGAAAGTGGATGCCCAATTATGAAGGCCCATTTGTTGTAAAGACCGTTTTCTCCGGAGGGTCTCTGATACTTACAACAATGGATGGTGAAGAGCTCGCACATCCCGTGAATTCTGATGCAGTCCGAAAATATTATGCCTAAAAATCCGCTAAGTCGAAAACCTGCAAAAGGAGACTTAGGCAAAAGTAAGGGTTAGAAAAAGTAATAATAATAAAAAGCTCGCTAAGTTGAAAACCCGAAAGGGCGGCTTAGGCAAAAAGGAGCGTCCCGGTGGATTGAAAACCCGAAAGGGCGGTCCAGGCAAAAGTTAGGGACGAAGGCATTTCATTGCATCAGAAAACACCGATCATGCGGACACACTTTCTGCATGAAATCCATTTTCCAGTCAGTTCATCCTTGTCCAAAGCAAGATTTTGGATTAGTCTTAGTTATTAGTGTCAGTAGGTGTCGTTGGATTCAATGTAACCTTTTCCCATGTTGCCAATTTCAAAGCATAATCATTTGTGGAGCTATGCCCTCAGCAAGCTGCCATCCTTTAATAAAAGATACCATTTTGTTACTTAAATTCCTTGGTGCATTACTCTTGTTTCTATTGTTATGCAAAATGCCATTTATTCTTAAATTTTGAAAATGAAAGGTGCTTTGAAAACTTTTAAAACTGTTTTTCGAAAACGCAATTGAAAAATATAAGAAATTACTTTGACTAGTGGAAATTTCTGAAGGGTCTCTTTCACTCCTCGAAAAAAAATCTCATTGTTGCAGAAACACTTTTAAACCATTGCTCTGACACAGTCCCCAGTGAGACTATAAGCTGACAACTTTTTCTTGGGTAACTCGAAAGTGTCCCTCAGGTTTTCTTCTCCCCATGTGAAGACATGATACTGTGCACCCAAGCAGATTACTTTCTCCCCAGAGAATTCAGAACTTTGAAACCAGATTTGGTTCTACCATTGTTTTTTCCTTACCCATGATTGACGTATTGGTTGTAGAGGACGCAGGGTATCTCCGTCGAGATGTTTATTTCATCTCTCGTCCCGTCTCTAGTCTATTTCGTCAGCATAAGCAGGGGCATAAGCATCACATGCTTGTTTCATATATTCATTTCACATACTCATTACATACTCATTTCATAACATCCTGCATATTTAACTACATAGACATTAACATACATTCATATTAACATATGCAGTAACATATGCGTTAGCATTCACAGGTTCATTGTGTCTCTCCATCATTGGTTGTTACCGCCGAGTAACTGGGTTCGTCCATTCTCTCCAAATAGATTTTCAGCACTAAGCATAAAATACATATGTGTTTCCAGTTTCCCCACAGAGCTCGATCCTCGTGGATGATGGTTACTTCAGCTATCTTTCCTCGCCAGGATAAGATGTTTACCCTTCGAGTTCATTCCCTCGATGGAGCCTTGATTGCCATTTTTTCTTTCTAGCTCGATCCTAGATTGAATCTCGGTCTTGTCGGTCGCTGAGCCCAACCAGACGTGCATTTATTTTGCACCGTCTAAAGATTTTCACCCTACATTGGCAGATATGCGACTGTTCTCGCCTGAGAAGCTTATCACTGTACCCGGATGTGCATTTATTTTGCACTATCTTTCAAGAAAATCAATCACAATCCTTTACAGGTACACGCCAATTCACGCCTGGAAAATCTATCAGTACATCCTACAACATCGGTATGCAACTGTTCTCGCCTGAGAAGCCTATCGATATAACAATCTTACATCCTACAGCATCGGTATGCAACTGTTCTCGCCTGAGAAGCCTATCGATATAACAACCTTACACAACAAGATCAGCAACTGTTCTCACCAGAGAAGCTTATCACAACCATACACAACGGGATATGCAACAGTTCTCACAAGAGAAGCTTATCACAATCGATCAGCAACAGTTCTCGGTTAAGAAGCTTATCGTAACATTCTTCAGCAACGGTATGCAACAGTTCTCCGCCGAGAAGCTTATCATCATCTGTTATCACCCCTGGAGGCAGTTCTTACATGAGAAGCTTATTATTGCCACTCTTGCAAATAAGCGACGTTTCTCACCTGAGAAGCTGATCCTATCTTCATTATGACTTGCAGTAAATGGCCATCTCCATCGAGTAGTTGGGCTTCCATTTTCCTTGTCGTCTTGAAGTATGGGGAGGTTTGAGCGGAATCATATTCAGGAGAGCACAGATCTTGAAGTATGAAGAAGTTCATTTACCCTTTAGTAAAAGAAGGAGCGGAATCATATTCAGGAGAGCACAGATCTTGAAACATGAAGAAGTTCATTTACCCTTTAGTAAAAGAAGGAGCGGAATCATATTCAGGAGAGCACAGATCTTGAAGTATGAGGAAGTTCATTTACCCTTTAGTAAAAGAAGAATCTGAAACGTATTTCAGGCACCGACTTTAAATACGATAAAATTTGTATATCAGATAAGCAGCAGCCTCTTTATTTGAGTGCTTATCCGTTTTGGCATGTAAGTCCCCTCCAACGATAAGTGACAGTTCTCCCTCGAGAAGCTTATCAGGGCATTTCCCATCAAAGCCCATTTATTTTGGCATACAGCCGGTTTTTACCCTGTATATCTGATATGGATTTCTGAAAAGTCCATTCGATCCCATCACGAAGGATAGTTTATAGAAGCTTGGATGTTATTCTTTGCTCAATGCTCCAGCATTCTGTAATCGATCTGGCAGTCGTGTAGATCCAGTTTTATTGTTAGATACTCCCCAAGTGGAGGCCGTCTCATAGGTGCCACCTCCATTTAGGATCTTGTCATGACCACTCAAAGTCCATTTATTTTGGCATACAGCCGGTTCTTTTCACCCTGTATATTTGCTACGGATTCCCGAAAAGTCCGTTTGATCCTGTCACGAGAGATAGTTTACAGAAGCTTGGATGTTATTCTTTGCTCAATGCTCCAGCATTCTGTGATCGATCTTGCAGTCGTACATGATCCAATTTTACTTTTAGATTCCCCAGTGGAGGCCGTCTCATAGGTACCATCTCTATTTGTGAATCTCGTTCCTTTTCTAAAAAAGACAATTGGTCGTGTTCGCACCAGTTGACCATCATTTTTGGAATTCCCCAGTGTTGTGTTGCCGTCCCAGCGCGTCGTTTTCCCCAGTGTGTTCTTCTCGCAGCGTCTGTCCCTGTGTCGTCGTATTCGTCAGTATTTTTCGCATTCATCATTCAAGCATACACATCATATCATATTCATGGCATTGTCTGCATTAGTCGGTTCTCGTTTTGTCCATGGCATTGCATATCGCCACATATAAAGGTAAAATTTTCGGTTATCTATATTTAAATCACTCCACCGTGATTCCTCGAGTCTCCGCCACTCAAATCATCCGGTGTAGCTATTTAAATAGGGGAAACTGTAATACCCCAAATTTTACCCTTACATTTAGTCAGTCATTTCGCATATCACTCCATTTTGCATCCATTTAATCACTAACCAATCACTGAGTGCGATTTGTTGTGCAGGAATTACCCCTAGGGGCGTTTTGGTCGTTTCAAGCAGAGTTTGTAATGTTGGGATAAATAAGACGTCCATTTTTGAGGCATTTGTTTACATGGATTAATCATGACAAGATCATGTGACGGGTAGCTTATTTTATTACAATGAGTTGAGATTTGAATTTAAAATGAGGAGAAGGTGGCCAAAGCTTGGTTTGAGGAGTCACGTAATCAAGGGGATTTCAATTTGGATCTGGTTATGTTACGGGATATCATTCATTGAATCGAGACAAAAAGGAAGTAAGTTTTAGGTATTTTGGAACTTTTATCCACAAGTGTTCATAAGTTATGGCTTAAAGGTGAATTTAAATAATTTATGAATTATTATTCATGAATGTTTAGATTTACAATCGAGAAAATTACGATGAACATTTTATTGGGTTTTTATTTCACAAATATTTAAAGTTACAAGTTTGAAAGGGAAAATTGTTTCTGAATACTTAGTTTGCTTACAAGAAAAGGATATTACAATGAATATCTTATTCTAAAAGAAAAATCCTAAGTCCTAAATGTTCTTCAATGAGTTTCCTTGCGTTCTTCACGCATTATTCTTCCGGTTACCTGCACAACAAAGACAAAACAGAACAGAAGCAAGAAAAGTGTTAAAGGTGATTTTTGACACTCTCAGAACAATGTCATCATCGAGTGCCGGGAGTGGCACAACCGAAGCTGCATCCTACCCCCGTTACCAATCTGTGCCATTGGTGTCAGATCAGGTGGTTATCATTCTTATCATACGGGACAGCCGAGAGAGATAAAGAGTAAAATGAAGTAGGATTCTATTTCAAAGCCAAGCTAAGCACCAATTCCCTCAAGTAAAACATGGTGACATTATCAAGTAAATTTCAAGATTGCTTCCAAACTGATACAAGGGTAAAACAGCACAGCCAATTCGGACTCAGACCCGGATGCCGGCAGGTCTGAATCACGTTTGCTTTCGAAGTTTTCCAACACCTGAAATTCACCAAAACAACATCAGGATTCCACAAAGTGATCGAACAAACTCAGAACAGAAAAATGAGTTACAAGCTACACAAACAGGCAACAAGGTCTTATGAACAAGCACAACTCGTGAAATACAAACCAAACTGCATCAGACAACTAGTATCAGCACAAAAACAGCACAAATCATACCAGAAAAAGCGAGATAGGTTCATAATCATGCTCACGCATCAGTTCAAAGTAAGCCTCAACCAAATGTGCAGGTCATATTGGAAAATCAAAATGCGAAGCCGAGGCTCAGCTACGAACATCATTGCCCCAAACTCGCAGCCACTATCAAGTAAATGTTTCGAAGCCACATTAAGCAAAATCCGGATTCACAATTGGACACGAATGTCCAAGTCCGAAACTGGTTCCGAAAATTTCAGCACCTGAAAAATCAAAGAACCAAGTCCGTTAAAAGCAGAAGTGACACCAAAAGGGATTCAGGCCATACCAAAGAAAACACATATCCGATTCCAAGGTCCAAAGTTCCAAGTTGAATCGAAGATCCATCAAAATACCAGACAAAGCATATCTAAAGCTGAACTTGAAACAAACCATAGCGGTAAAACCAGTTTCAACCAGAAAATAGAAGAGTTAGGTTCACGTTCAAGAAAGAACAAAGTTCAGTTCAGTTCAAGAACAAGAAAGAATTAAGAACAAGAAAAGATTAAGTTCAGTTCACCAAACCATATCAGTCACAGTAATCTAAGGTCACATTGGAAAATCGAAGGCAAATGGCAGCAGTCTCTCTCGACGGTTCAGACAACTCGTCATCATCACCGCGTAACCCTTCTCGGCGGCATTGATCTAACGGTATCAGTTCGCTGAAAGAAGAAGAAGAAAAGCGAGTGTACGTTCCGAACTGGTGACCATAACCAAAGGAATTGAAATCCGAAACTGTATCAGCCAGAAAGGGCTAAACCGAAGAAAGTAAGTTATCCAAATCCAAATGAGCGAAAATCCACATCTGTAGGAAATCAAAACCATATCAGATAAAATCAACAGATCCAAATCTGGACCGAATCGAGCCAATATCAGAAACAGAATCCAATCATATTAGCAAATCAAATCATCATAAAAAAATAATAATGTACAAACATAGATCCAAAGCCCACAAAATCCATTCAAGAAGAATATAAAAGGGAACCATATCACCTCAGATAAAAAAACCCTAGAGGGCTCGAGAGACGAAACGAGAGAGAAAGAGGGAGCGGCACGCAAGAGAAAGTCTCGAAGGAAACCCTAAGCGCCGTCATCAAACAACGAAGCTGTAACACGAAGAAACCCGACAACAATCGGAGACGACCGCGAAAGCATCAGACGACCACCATCACAGCAAATCGTACGACCGCCTTCGTCTCTCGACGGGCAATCGTACCCTAGAGGCTCAGTTCACCATCATCGCCTCCTCATACGTCAATCACCGTCACCACAATCAAAACATAAGCGAGGAATACTCATGCACCTATATATCTAATGTTTTATGGATGATTTTAGGGTTTCAACATGATCGAAGAGAGAATCGCAGCGAGAAAGACGAAGAGGAATTGAAGAAACGGCGCCGCGGGGAGAACAGGGTTTTAAAACCCTAGATATTTCTTTTAAGTCACTTACACCAACCGGGTTGGGTCCGGAGGTGATTACCGGCCCAACCCCTTCTTTTTTTATTTTTTATTTTTTCTTTATTTTATTGTTATAATTATTTTTAAATTGTTTTCTAAAATTATCACAATTATTTTAAAATGTTTTCTAAAACAATATTAAAATCCATTTTTTTAAAAAAATAAAAATTAGGTTAAAATAGTTTTTTTGAGGTTAATATTAGAAACCCTATTTTTATTTAAATTGAGAGTTTTTATATATCATAAAATAAAACCCCAAAAAGATGCATAATTTCACTTCTTCACCATCTGATAATTCATCTAATTCTGCCCACTAACGTTGTTTGTTCGTTTTGCAGTTTATTGCGTTTACTGTTATTTATTTTATCATCGTTCAATTTAAATTTCATTATCATATTGTAACTGCTCCTCTCATGTAACCTCGCGAATCCCAACAATCGCGCTTTAATTTCTGCCTTTAACATTCCTGCTTGCATGGTTTAAATTACCGACATTATTTCTCTGTTTGCATGATTCAATTATCTCACGCCTTTACCGTTATTCTGTCACACTACACACGTCCGAAGGTCAGGTCTAACCGTTTGGTCGCCGCGCCAATAGTCCTCAACTTCAAACCCTTACACCTCTTACAAACCCTAACTTTTCACAAATGCCTCGCCGCAGGCAAAATTACAAAACTACCCCTAACTTTAGGTCAAAGAGCCGCCGCGCTCATTTTAGGGTTTCCCGCCGTGGAATCCCTAACCTAACCCTAATTACAACTTAACATTTCAACGTAGAAATTTGGAGTTTCTACACTCCGCGTAAGCGTGTCCCTAAGATACATTTATTCCCCTTGAGACCTTGGCCACAGTCAAGAAGTCTCTAACCTCCCTTTTGAGGGGAACTACGATTACTCTGATTCCACTCCCGTAAGGATACGTAGGCACAAGATGCGGTGTCTTTCCGAGTAAACTTAGAATTAACCCCTTAGGTCTCTTTTCTCACTTTTAATCCCTTTGTACATATACCTTAAGCAAATAAATAAAGAAAATAGTAAACATTTGAACAAAAGGTTCCTGTAGAGTACTACAGAAGTTTAGGGTGCTAATACCTTCCCTAAATTTAACCAACCCCCGAACCCTAGATCTTTCCCCGCATTGTGTTTACGATGCAAAAATAGGTTTTCCCTTTTTTAACCTTTTCCTTCGGATAAATCAAAGAGCGGTTGTGAATTGAATTGCGATTCAAACTCGTTAATAGTTTGTGATCCTATTTCCACCGCAACACCTATGATGTTGTTATGAGGATGATTTGTGACGTGTGTATCATGCATTCATGTGCATCCGGACTTCGGTTCAGGACCTCGATTACTTTGGCTTCAATCCCATTGTGTGGATGTGAAGTGTTTTGATGTGCTCTGATTCTCAAGTAGAATCGATCCTATTGATGGGGATCTATGGAGGGTTGATGGCCCAGTGTCTATTGTGCTATGATGATTGGTACCACATGCATTGAGTCTTGTTGAACTTGCATTTATGGGTCCTTTTGTATGAATTAGGAAGTTGTGGCCTTTGAGGCATATTGAAGGATATGAATGTGTTGAATATGATGCCATTTATATGTTGATTTTATACATTGATTATTATGAATTGTTTTACTCACTCTGCCTGTTTGAGTGTTACCTCCACGTGGGTAACGTGCAGATGATCAGGTTTAGCCGTGGACGCCGTTGAGGATTTTTAATGTCTTTGAGTTGTTAGCCTTTTGGTTAACTTAGAGGGTCTTGCTCTGATATGTAACATCGGGTTGGGTTCTTTTGAGTTAAACTATATACTGTTGAGTTATTTTGCTTATCTTCCCGTATGAGGAAAACCTTGAATTATACCTTTTGAGTTCCGCTGCTTTGTGCAATTTGATGTATTTTGAGAAAACCCGTTGTACACGGGCATTGAGTTATTTTGAGCTATTGAGAAATGTACACCCTTTGAGGTGATTTTTATTGAGTTAAATAATTTACTCTGATATCTGTGTTATTTTGCCTTAGTCATTGTGGGATAAAAAAGGGTGTTACATTAGTGGTATTAGAGCCTGGTCGGTCCGTCCGGCCAGGTTGTCTAATGTTAATTGTCCCCTGGTGTGCGACATGTGCGAAAAAACACTATCGGTACACATTTGTTTTCTAACCTTTGTCTGCAGAAGTGGGAATGAATCAAGTGGGGGAGAAGCTTGTGATTTTCCAGGATGTTGCAAGTGTGGAGTGGTGGCTCAATGTATCGATGAACGCTCTTATAGTTTGGTAAAGATGGTTTATACTCCATCATGATTTTTGGCTGTCTATTGACAACTTGAGGGACTGATCACCCTTAATATCTTATTGGTGGAAGGAGTCATGTTGGATGGGATAGACCTGTCTTGCAAGCTTAGATGGCGTGAGCAGTGAATTGCTTTGAGTTAAGCTAAGTGCTTACAGATTGTTTTGATAAGTCGGTACAAGATGGTGCTGAGATGTTTATATTGATGGAAACTTTGAGTGTTAATAAAAGTGGGGAAGTTGGTAGTTTGCCAATTAATTGTTATTGTCTGGAGGTTTTTCCTGATGACATAAGTGATTTTCCGTCGGAACGCGAAGTGGAGTTGCGATCGACTTAGTTCCTAGAACTAGTCCGATATTGATGGCTCCATATCGTATGCCTGCATTTGGATTGAAAGAGTTAAAGAGGCAACTTGAAGATTTGCTTGAGAAGGTTATGTGAGGCTTTGGGTGGATTATAGATAAGTGAACAAGGTGACTATCGAGAATAAGTGTTCACTTCCAAGGATTGATGATTTGATGGATCAGTTGTTTGTTGCAAGTGTGTCCAATAAGATAGATTTGAGAACTGGGTATCATAAAATTCGTGTGAAGGCTGAAGATATTTAGGAGACTGCTTTTAAAACAAGGTATTGACATCATGAGTATTTCATGATGCCATTTGGTGTGACTAATGCACCATGTGGATTTGTAGAGTATGAACAGGATTTTCCATACTTATTTGGGCAAGTTTGTGGTTGATATGACGAAGTTTGGAGCTGTATAGCAATGGGAAGCTCCAAAAACTTGTATTTGAGATTAGAAGTTTTCATGGGTTGGCAGATTGTTATTGGAACTCATTGATTAATTTTTCCAAGTTATCTTTGCCATTGACACAGTGGACTAGGAAGGTTCAAACTTTTGTTTTGGGATGCAAAGTATGAAGAAAAGTTGCAAGAGCTTTTGAGAAGACTGACAACAGCTCAGGTTTGATTTTGCCGAATCCAACAGAACCATTGTGGTACATTGTGATGCTTCGTTGATGGGATTGGGAGATTTGTTAATGTAACATAAACAAGTTTAGCTTATGCTTTAAAGTAACTTAAAGGGCATAAGAGGAATTAGCTGACGCATGATTTAGAGTTGGTTGTTGTTGTGGGTGTGTTGAAGCCTTGGAAGCTTTATTTGTTTGGTTCGAGAATTGAGATGTGTAGTAATCGTAAGAGTTCGAAGTACTTATTTGATCAGAATGAGTTGACTGTGAGGAAGAAGAGATGATTGGGACTTCTGAAGGATGACGATTTTGGGTTGAATTACCATTCGGGTAAAACAGGCGTGGTAGCTGATGCATTGATTTGGAAATCTTACATATACCGATGACGATGGTAAAGGAGTTAGAACTGATTGAGAAATTTTGTGATATGAGCTTGGTTTGTGAAGAGACTTCTCATGGAGTTAAGCTTAGTATGTTGGACCTTACTAGTGGTATTCTTTATGAGATTCGATGAGGTCAAAAATCTAATTTGGGTTGGTAGATCGGTTGAAATTGATGAATCAAAGTCAAAGGATTGATTTTTGGATTAATGAAAATGGTATCATGAGATTTCGTGATAGAGTTTGTGTTCCATATATTGTTGAGTTGAAGATGAGTATTCTTGAGGAAGGACATTTAAGTGGATTGAGTATTCATCCCAGTGCTATGAAGAGGTACTCGAATTTGAGGAAATTGTTTTGGTGTCCAGGGATAAAAAAAGAAGCGGTTGAGTTTGTATATGCTGGTTAGACTTGCCAGAGGTCGAAGATTGAACATCAGAGATCGTTGCCGAAGACTGTGAGAGGGATATGATTCAACTTGGGTGATTTTAGATAGATTGACTAGATCAGCTCATTTTATACCAATGAGGATTAATCATTCTATGTTGAAGCTAGCTGAGATGTATTTTGAGGAAGTTATGAAGTTATATGAGATATCATCGAATATTGTGTCAGATGGAAATCTGAGATTTACATCGAGATTTTGGGAGAGTTTGCAGACGCTTTGGATACCATGTTGAAGTTGAACTCTGCCTATCATCCATGGACGGATGGACAGACAGAGAGAACTATCCAGTCTTTAGAGGATTTGTTGAGAGCCTATGTGTTGGATCAAGGTGGATCGAGGGATAGTTATTTGCCATTTGTTGAGTTTACCTACAATAACAGTTACCATTCTAGTATCAGAATGGCACTGTATGAGGCTTTGTATGGTAGGAGGTGTATGACTCCTTTATGTTGGTATGAGTCAGGCGAGAGTGTTGTGCTCGGACCTAAGATTGTGCAAGAGACGACTGAGACGATTAAGAAGATCCAAGAAAAGATGGATGTTTCACAGGGTCGTCAGAAGAGTTACCATGATAAGAGGAGGAAAGCACTTAAATTTCAATGGGGAGATCGTGTGTTTTGAGAGTTATGTCGGTAACTGGTGGTGGTCGAGCTTTGAAGTCTCGGAAGTTCACACCGTGTTTTGTTGGTCTGTATTAGAGTGGCGCAGCGAAAGCGTGGGAGAAGTAGCATGTTAGACTGTCCTACTGTTGTCGCTTGTGAATTTGCATGATGTGTTTTATGTGTCTCCGTTGAGGAAGTACATTCCAAATCCTCCGCATGTGATTCAGATGGATGATGTACAAGTGAGAGATGATTTGACTGTTGAGGCATTGATAGTTTGGATTGATGAACGAGAAGCAACTTTGAGGTAAAGAGATTGCCTTGGTAAAGGTAGTTTTGGTAGGACCAGGTGGAGAAAGTTGGACTTGGGGGCGTGAGGATCAGATGAGGGAGTCGTATCCGACTCTGTTTCCTTGAGGTGATTTTCGAGGGCGGAATTTTTTTAAAGTGGGGGAGTGTTGTAACACCCCAAATTTAATTGGAATATTTTAATTAATTTATTTAATTGAGAATATTCGTATTTTGGTGGTTTTTGGTGGTTTTGTGGATTATTGGGAATTATACATTTTTGGATTATTTATTTAATTAATAGTATACAATATGGAAATATTAGTATTATTATTAGTTAAAATAAATATAAGTGAAATAAGGGTAATTTGGGCATTAAGAGGAGTTAGTAAGGGTGTTATGGGAAAAGCCCAATTGTGTGGCCCAAGACTAGGTTTGACAAAAAGGAACTCTGAAGGAAATTAGGATTCATTTTGTTAACCGTGAAAAGTATTGAGGCCAGAGCTCTGAGGAGAAGATTGGAGGCAGAAGCTTCGAGAGATTCCCTGAAAGATTGAGAAGGCTTTGATCGACAACTAAGGTATGGGGAGTATAGCCTTTCATAATTTTCCATGTGTGACTTTTAGTGTATTTAAGGTTGATTTAAGGGTTTAACAGTTTTAAGGCGAATAATGAGAAAAAGGGATTTTTGGCCTTCGTGGCCTAAATCGATTATTGAGAATTTTGACCGTAGGGATTTATCTGAGAAAAAGGGAAACTAGGCCTTCGTGGCCAAAAACTATGATTTGAATCTAACCCTGTAGGGAAATTTGATAGTGAGAACCCTGATGGTTATGGTGTAATGGTAAGTATTCATGACTGTTAGAGTATAGATATGAGAAATAGTGATCTTTGGCCTTCGTGGCCTAAACCTATTAGTGTGAATGTAACCTGGAATCCGTTGGGGAAAAGGGAAAGGTAGGCCTTTGCGGCCAAAACCTTGAATTGTTATATGTCTAACCCTGAAGGGATAGCAATATTTGATAGTGAGTAACTCTGATGCCTTAGGGTGTAATTGAAGGAAAATTTGTGATTTAGGGCATGAGTATGTTACGGGATTGGCCTAGTAAACCGTAGGTTTTGTGCCTTTATCGTCGTAAGACCTTAGGGATGATTTAGATATGTTTTGGGGGGCATTGGGGAAGTGAATCGCGTGGAATTTTGGGTTGATTTAGGTTCTGCAGCGTAGCAATGTTTTGTTGTCTTTCACGACTGTTCATGTTTTCGGTCAAAATCGTTTTGGACGTAACTTTTGATCTGTAAGTCCGTTTTGGCCCCCGTTCGAAACGTTGGAAAGCTAATGAACAGGGCTATAACATAGTATAGATAAGGAAATTGGTTTCCCGATATTTTTATATCGAATTATGTTTGAGAAGTCAATTGTGTATATGTTCTATTAATGAATCATGTTCTGGTTCAGTGATGTCTTGATGTTTTGATGCTGCAATTTTCCTGATGAATTAACATGAGGATAAATATGATAATATGTGATAATATGATGAATTAACATGAGTAGGACTATTAAGTTTATGTGATTAATAGGCGATAGTATGAGAATTATCGTGAGTATAATTATGAATTAATATGTGATAATATGTGATAATATGATGAATTAATATGAGTATGACTGTGAGAGCTATGTGATTTATATATGATTATATGATGATTTCTATGATGTATGATGATGATTATTACGATTATATGATGACATGATATATGATGATGATTATTATGATGAACTATGATGACATGACGTATGATGATGATTATGATGATGAGCTATGATGTTTGATGATGATGAATATGATGAATGATGATGCACCTATGATGTTGTTATGAGGATGATTTGTGACGTGTACATCATGCATTCATGTGCATCCGGACTTCGGTTCAGGACCTCGATTACTTTGGCTTTAATCCCATTGTGTGGATGTGAAGTGTTTTGATGTGCTCCGGTTCTCAAGTAAAATCGATCCTATTGATGGGGATCTATGGAGGGTTGATGGCCCAGTATCCATCGTGCTGTGATGGTACCACATGCATTGAGTCTTGTTGCATTTTCATTTATGGATTCTTTTGTATGAATTATAACGTTGTGGCCTTTGAGGCATATTGAAGGATATGAATGTGTTGAATATGATTATGATGCCATTTATATGTTGATTTTTATACATTGATTATTATGAATTGTTTTACTCACCCTGTTTGTTTGAATGTTACCTCCACGTGGGTAACGTGCAGATGATCAGGTTTAGTCGTGGACGCCGTTGAGGATTTTTGAAGTCTTTGAGTTGTTAGCCTTTTGGTTAACTTAGAGGGTCTTGCTCTGATATGTAACATCGGGTTGGGTTCTTTTGAGTTAAACTATATACTATTGAGTTATATTGCTTATCTTCCCGTATGAGGAAAACCTTGATTTATACCTTTTGAGTTCCGCTTCTTTGTGCAATTTGATGTATTTTGAGAAAACCCGTTGTACACGGAGCATTGACTATTTTGAGTTATTGAGAAATGTACACCCTTTACGGTGATTTTTATTGAGTTAAATAATTTACTATGATATCTGTGTTATTTTGCCTTAATAATTATGGGGTAAAAAAGGGTGTTACATTAATGATGGTGATTATAACATGAGAGGGTAGTGAGGGTCCTTTTCTCTCTTAGGATTTTCTGTATATTCTTCGTTTCTTTGTCTGATTGTTATGTCTATGTGGTTGTTACTGTTAATCTGTCACTATGTACGAAATATGTGTATGAATCTGTGTTATATGCCGATTTCAAACAAAAAAAATTGTGCAAAATTGGTACTATTGTTGTTGAGTTCTCATATAGAGCAAATATGGAATTGGGGTTTTTGAGAGTTAACGAAAAATGATTTTAATGATAGAAAACGTTAAAGGAAATGAAGAATCATTAAAGTATAAGCATGACTATAGGATTATACTGTGTTAAAGGCTATTTTGGATCTGATTTAGGTGCTAGAATAGGTCCCATTGGGTAAGAATTCGTGTAAATGCAAAACTGGGATTTTTTGGTATGCTGATTGGCCATACGTGGATGAAGGGAGGCCATACGTGTATGAGGGAACCCCTAGAGGTTGTACACGAAAGGTACATGCCTTGTCCCAATGCCAGCGCTGCCTTTTGTCCGTACGCATAAGGGAAATGAGGCAATACACGTATGAGCAGCCTTAGAGCAAACTTGAGAAGAAAATAGTCCTCTATTCATACGCGTAAGGTCTAGGGCATTACGCATATGAAGCCTGGAAAGATGGGGCCCTACACGTATGATACACAGGCTTGGGGCGTATGGAGGAGGCCATACACATATGGGCAGGGCCATACGCGTATGGACAGGGTTGTAGTGAACTTTTCCCGTTTTCGCGATTTCTGTCCCGATTTCGCGTGTGATGCAATTTCTTTTGATCCGTAAGACTAAGATGGTATAATTGGACATAGAGGAAACTAATAATGACATTAAATAGAATAAAAAATGGGATTTTATGTGGATGTCTAGTGAGATGTGTTGGATGTGTGTGAGCCAGGATTGTCGGGTATGGACGGTCTTGTGTTGTGGTGGTAATTATGGAGAGAATTACGATGAGCATGTGGCTCGTGTGTGATCATTGAGGATCGTGAAATTATGCTTGAATAATTATTATGTTATGCATGATTATGTGTCATGCATTCATGTCATGTTATGTGGAGATGAGCTAGGTGGGAATCCATGACGGGTGCCTAGTCTTGTTCGGACTCTATGTGGGATTCGTTTGGAGATAAGTTATAGTTCAGAGGAACGTATACAACTTATCCGAATTCCAGCGCGAATCGGGTTCTAGGGTGAACCGTATGTGATTATGATGGTACCGCGTGTATTGTGTCATGTTAGTGAGTCACATTGAATGTGGGTTGTTTATGTCGAATGATGATGTGGAACTTGTATGTGCGTGATAATTGTGTGGTTGGTGTGTTAACTACTCTTAGCATGTGTTTTTTACCGTGTATTTATTGAATGTAGTTCTCACCTCTTTTCTGTTTGTTGTGTCAGTGCTCCTTTGGGGAGTACATATGACTAGGTACCTGAGTAGTACTTGGAGCATTGTCTTGCTATTTGATCGGGTCTTAGGAGTCTCTCTGATACATAACACGGGCAGGATGGGGATATTGTGATTTCTTTATGTTATTTGACTTTGTATTTGTTACGTATCTGGTTTTGATTTAATTGTTGTTGGACCACGGGTTACGTGGAGAGATTATGTATTGGAAGTTTACATGTTAAACTGTTTGATTTAATTCCGCTGTTTAATCAAACTACTTATTTTTTTATGAAATGAATAACAAGGGAAGTGAATTGATACTCCACTTTGATGTGGTTTTTTGTAATGTAACATCCTACTTGTATTAACTCTGATTTGAGTCTGCATTATATTCGTATTTTTCAATTATTATACGACTGGGTAGACTAGGGTGTTACAAAATTCACTAAAGCTCTTTCTTCCATTAAAAGTTAGTAAGCTTTTCATTAAAGCTTACTAATTTTTGAGCTAAAACTTTTATCCAATCACTTCTCCATCATCAAATTCAGTAAATCAAGGTTTTGGAGTGTGATTCTTGAAGTTGATTTGAATTATTTTTATATTTGAAGTGGTAAACCCTTGTTCCACCATTGTTGTGCTTGATCCATCTTCCACACTATGATCTATGGGTGATTCTTGTTGCTTGATCTTTGGATCTTGCAAATTGTGTTTTGTAGGTGTTATTTACTTTTGTTTTACTTGAATTTTTATGCACAATTGCATCCTTGATCATGAGATGTTTGAAGAAATGATTGATCATGGTTTTGCCTTGTAAATGTTGATTTTATTATTGTAAGAGCACAGATTGTGTCTCAGTAATATCTCTATGTTTTGATGATAACATTAATGATAATTTGTATACAAGAATTATACTCTCTAAATTTGTTCTAAACTGTTTTCTACAGGCACAAAAGATTTTAATCTTAAAGAGCAAATTTGATGTGAACAATGAATTCTGAATGGCTCAAGAGCATCTGAAGATTAGAAGAATCTGAAGTATAAGAGCTTAGTTATCAAGATTCTGAAGATACAACACGCTGCATGTATTATCAAGAATCTGAATAAGAGAAGACTCTGAGTGAAGAGACTCTGAATGAGAGAAGACTCTGATCTGAGTGAAGACTCTGATCTAAGAGCATGTTACGCTTCAAGCACCAGCTGCACCAGACTCTGATTCATCAACATCTGAAGAACATATTAGGCTCTGAAGTTTCCAGAAGGTTCTGAAGACTGAAGACTCTGATATTGATTGTTGATCTGAATTATTTGAAGAAGAATATTTTAATATATCCGTTGGAATATGCCAGCAAATCTTTCCTTAATTGGGATAGACAAAATTCTCTGCAAAGAAGATTATTCCTCTGGTACATTCCTGATATAGTTAAATCACAGCTCAGCAGACAATTGCTACACCCACATTTTGTGCGCCGTCTCTCTGCTGTAATAGTACAAAGGACAGTACTATTTTGATATTGGAAATATTTTCTCTAACGGTAAAATATTCTCTCCAATATTCAAGTGGCTATATAAAGGACATCATAGCTCATTCTTCAAGTGCCAAGAATTACAACAATATTGACAAGAACTCTCTCACGCTAAAAGCTTTCATATTCTTCACTGTTCATACATTGTTCTAAACTTAGAGAAATAACACAGTTGTGTTTATAGCTTTCATAGAAGCAATTCTTACTCTTTCATTGTATTACATTAATTTGTAAAGAAAGTTTTCCTTAAGAGGATCTAGGTTAGATCAGTAGCTCTTAAGAAGACTAAGAACAGTTGTTCTTAGGTGTGCTATTTGTAATCAGTTGATTTGAATAGTGGATTAAGTCCTTGTTGAGAAAGGCAAATCACTCTTGAAAAGGGTGGACTGGAGTAGTTGAGTTCAACGAACCAGGATAAAAATACTTGTGTTTTTATCTTTGATTATTTTCTGTCATACTTATTCAACCCCCCCTTCTAAGTATTTTCTCACCTTCAGTTGGCATCAGAGCTCCGGTTCTGAGTGTGCATTCGCTTAACCGTGACAGATAAAGATCCAGTGAGAAAAATACTCTGTTATTTATTTGGTTGCTAATATGGGTGATATTCCTACATCAAGCAACAAATATGAAGGAGACAGAATCAGCACCAAACCTCCAATGTTTGATGGAGAAAAATTTGATTATTGGAAGGATAGACTTGAAAGTTTTTTCTTGGGGTATGATGCTGATCTCTGGGACTTAGTCATTGATGGGTATGAACATCCTACTAAGGATGGCAAAAAGATTGATAGAAAATCAATGACTGAGGAGCAGAAGAAAGAATTCAAGAATCATCACAAAGCCAGAACCATACTTCTGAATGCAATCTCTCATACAGAATATGAAAAGATTACCAACAGAGAAACTGCTCATGATATGTTTGAGTCTCTCAAAATGACTCATGAGGGAAATTCTCAGGTGAAAGAAACAAAGGCTCTGGCGCTTATACAGAAGTATGAAGCGTTCAAAATGGAAGAATCTGAGAACATTGAGACTATGTTTTCCAGATTTCAGATTCTAACAGCTGGGTTGAAAGTTCTGGACAAGGGCTACTCAACATCTGATCATGTCAAGAAGATCATCAGAAGTCTTCCTACCAAATGGAGACCTATGGTGACTGCATTGAAGCTGGCCAAGGATCTGAACAAAATCTCATTAGAAGAACTCATCAGTTCTTTGAGAAGTCATGAGATTGAGCTGGAGGAAGATGAACCCCAGAAGAAAGATAAAGGTAAATCCTTAGCTTTTAAATCTAACAAATCTGTTAAAGCCTTGCAGGTTAATGAAGAAAGCTCTGAGGAATCTTCTTCTGAAGAAGAAGATGAACTATCAATGCTGTCCAGAAGGATCAACAAACTCTGGAAGCACAAAGGGAAGAAGTTCAACAACTTCAGAAGATCTGATCAAAAGAAAGAATCTTCTGGACACAGAAGATCTGGCAAGAAAGAGATCACTTGTTTTGAATGTAAAGAACCTGGACACTACAAGAGTGAATGTCCCAAACTTCAAAAGGAAAAACCCAAAAGGAAGTTTGACAAAAAGAAAAAGGTTCTGATGGCTACATGGGATGACTCAGATGAATCTGAATCATCTTCTGAATCTGAGGAAGAATGTGCAAATGTTGCGCTGATGGCCAACACAGATGATCAAGATGAAGGAACGTCATCATCTGAATCTGAGTCAGAATCAGACTCTGACTCTGAAGAGGTATTTTCTGAACTCTCCAGAGCTGAACTTGTTGAAAGTTTATCTGACATGATGGAAAGCTACAGCAAGATTAAACTCAAATACAAGAAGCTGAAAAGCAATCTTGAATCTGAGATTAATCTTCTGAGAACAGAACTTGTTGAGCAGAAAGAAATAAATTTAAAACTCAAAAATGATTTAGAAACAACTCAACAAGAATCTGATACTGAAACAGAGTCTAGTGAAAATATTTTAGAAAAATATGACTCCAGTTTTAGAAGATTTCTCACTAAAAGCATAGACAGAAGCAAAATGGCTTCTATGATCTATGGTGTTAGTGGGAACAACAGAAGAGGCATTGGATGTGAATCCTCCTCTGGAAGCAATCCAAAGTCTGTTGATAAACTCTTCATCAAGAAGACTCCTCTGTATTCTCATTTCAAGTTTGGTCATCTGAATGATATTAAACATACAAGCTCTGAAAAGAGTACTTATGTGTTTAAGCCAAGGGTTAGCCAGAATAAACACTATGTTGAAAAACAGAAGTTTAGGCAAAACCGCAGAACATCTAACCCCAAAGGACCCAAAAAGATCTGGGTACCTAAAAGCAAAATAATACCTGTTGCAGATATCCTTAGCAGCAAAATCCAGACACCAATCATGGTACCTGGACTCTGGATGCTCGCGACATATGACGGGCGAAAGGTCTATGTTCCAAAGCCTGGAACTTAGATCTGGAGGGGACGTGAAATTTGGAGGGAACCAGAGGGGCAAGATCATTGGCTCTGGTACGATAGGTAATGGTAACCTACCCTCTATTTCTAATGTTCTGTTAGTTGAAGGATTGAAACATAATCTATTGTCCATAAGCCAATTAAGTGACAATGGTTATGATATCATCTTTAATCAAAAATGTTGCAAAGCTGTTTGTCAAAAGAATGGCTCAACCTTATTCAGTGGAAAGAGGAAAAACAACATTTACAAAATTAACCTTTCAGAACTTAAAGTTCAAAATGTAAAATGCCTTTTATCTGTGAATGATGAGCAATGGGTCTGGCATAGAAGATTGGGACATATTAATATGAGACGTATATCTCAGATTAATAAACTCAATCTGGTCAGAGGACTCCCTAATCTGAAGTTCAATTCAGATGCTCTGTGTGGCGCATGTCAAAAGGGTAAATTTTCAAAATCCCATTTTAAACCAAAAAATGTTGTTTCCACCTCTAGACCATTGGAATTACTTCACATTGATCTGTTTGGACCAGTGAAAACTGCATCCATCAGAGGCAAGAAGTATGGGTTAGTCATTGTAGATGACTACAGCAGATGGACATGGGTAAAGTTTCTAAAACACAAGGATGAGTCTCATTCTGTGTTCATTGACTTCTGCAATCAAGTCCAGACTGAAAAAGAATGCAAAATTATTAAAGTCAGAAGTGATCATGGTGGCGAATTTGAAAACAAATATTTTGAAAAATATTTTTCTGAAAAGGGAATTGCACATGATTTCTCCTGTCCTAGAACTCCACAACAAAATGGAGTTGTAGAGAGGAAAAATAGAACATTGCAAGAAATGGCCAGAACCATGATCAACGAGACAAATCTGGCAAAACATTTTTGGGCAGAAGCAATAAATACAGCATGTTATATTCAGAACAGAGTGTCTGTAAGACCTCTTCTGGAAAAGACTCCCTATGAATTGTGGAGAAACAGAAAGCCCAACATTGCTTATTTTCATCCATTTGGATGTATTTGTTATATGCTTAACACTAAAGATCATCTAAACAAGTTTGATTCCAAAGCACAGAAGTGTTTCATGCTTGGTTATTCTGAACGCTCTAAAGGCTACAGAGTATTCAATACTGAAACACAGATTGTGGAAGAATCTATTCATGTTAGATTTGATGATAAGCTTGGCTCTGAAAAGCCAAAGCAAGTTGAAAGTTTTGCAGATAGAGAAGTTATTCTCACAGACTCTGAAGGCTCAGAGGCAAACAAGACTAAAGACAAAGACTCTGAAGAAAATCCAGATGCTACACCTTTAACTTCCCAACTTGACAATCTGCATATTTCTGAAAGACCAACAGTCAGAGGATCTTCTTCCAGAATGAAAGCTTCTCATCCAGAGGATGTGATAATTGGAAAGAAAGATGATCCAATAAGGACAAGAGCATTTCTCAGAACTTCTGAATCTTCCTTCTGTGGCTTAGTGTCAATTATAGAACCTTCATCTGTTGATGAGGCTCTGGAAGATAATGAATGGATTTTAGCTATGCAAGAGGAGCTGAATCAATTCACAAGGAATGAAGTCTGGGATCTGGTTCCAAGACCTAAAGGTTTCAATGTTATTGGAACAAAATGGGTTTTCAGAAATAAACTGAATGAAAAAGGAGAAGTTGAAAGGAACAAAGCAAGACTGGTTGCTCAAGGCTACAGTCAACAAGAAGGCATAGACTACACAGAAACATATGCTCCTGTTGCAAGGTTAGAGTCTATACGCTTGCTTATTTCATTTGCTGCACAACATAACATCACTCTTTATCAGATGGATGTTAAAAGTGCTTTTCTTAATGGAATTATAGAAGAGGAAGTGTATGTCCACCAACCTCCTGGTTTTGAAAATGAAAATTTTCCAGATCATGTTTACAAACTAAAAAAATCTCTTTATGGACTAAAACAAGCTCCCAGAGCTTGGTATGAGAGGTTGAGTAATTTTCTTCTGAAGAAGGATTTCATCAGAGGAAAAGTGGATACCACACTATTTTGTAAAACCATTAAGAAAGATTTGTTGATTTGTCAAATTTATGTAGATGATATTATTTTTGGATCAACAAATATTATGCTTGGAAAGGAGTTTGCTAAATGTATGCAGGAAGAATTTGAGATGAGCATGATGGGAGAACTGAAATTCTTTCTGGGAATCCAAGTAAATCAGACTCCAGAGTGCACCTACATACATCAGACGAAGTATGTTAAAGAGCTTCTGAAGAAGTTTAACATGCTGGATAGCAAAATGGCAAAGACTCCAATGCATCCTACAAGCACTCTAGGTAAGGAAGAGGTAAGTAAGAAGGTAGATCAGAAACTCTACAGAGGTATGATAGGATCTCTTCTTTATTTGACTGCTTCTAGACCAGACATTCTGTTTAGTGTTTGTTTATGTGCTAGATTCCAATCAGATCCTAGAGAATCACACTTAACTGCTGTTAAGAGGATTCTAAGGTATCTGAAAGGTACTGCTAATGTTGGTTTGTGTTACAGAAGATCTGACAAATATTCACTAGTTGGATTCTGTGATGCTGACTATGCTGGAGATAGAGTTGAGCGCAAAAGTACTTCTGGAAGCTGTCAGTTTCTTGGAAGTCATCTGATCTCATGGTACAGCAAGAAGCAACCAACAATTGCACTATCAACCACAGAGGCAGAATACATTGCTGCTGCTGGGTGTTCCACTCAGATGCTCTGGATGAAGAGTCAACTAGAAGATTATCAAATCTATGAGAGTAATCTTTCTATCTTCTGTGACAATACTTCAGCTATATGTTTATCCAAAAATCCAATTTTACACTCTAAGGCTAAACATATAGAGATTAAACATCACTTCATCAGAGACTATGTTCAGAAGGGTGTAATAAATTTAGCCTTTGTTGATACAGATCATCAATGGGCAGATATTTTCACAAAACCCCTTGCTGAAGATAGGTTTAAGTTTATTCTGAAAAATATTTGTATGGATTTTTGTCCAGAGTAATATTTCTCAGAGTCTACTTCTCAGATGCTAAGTGTTTAACACTCTGAAGTATTTCATCTGTTTTGCTTATTTAATTTATCTGTGATTTATTTTTGTGTGAAACTCTGTACTGACCATCTCAGAGGATCTGAAAGTTGAAAACGTTTCATTTCTTAAGAGTTACAGAATCACATGCAAAGCAAACACGTGTCACTCAGAATCTGAAAAGATGGAGTACACCTACTGACTATGACGTTTAAGGTATTGCTTTGAAAATCTCAATCTGTCTTGATTTTCCCCCCAAATGTCATATCATAATTAAAAATGATTACTTTTCATTAAATGCAAACGTGCGTATGTGTCCTATGTATGTCTGTTGTGTTTCCCATGCGTGTTTTATTTTTCTATATAAACCACTCTCACAACACATTCACACTTTTCACATTCTCAACACATATGCGCTTTTGTCTGTTGTTCTCTCTCTTCTCAAACCCTAAACGAACCCAGAAACCGTCATCTCCTTCTTCTTCATCAACAATGGCATCCACATCAAAAGCAGTTACTACCAAAGATTCTACCACTATCATTGAACCAGTACGCACTCTTCTGACTCCTGTTGATTCTCTAGAAGTGTTATGTGAAAGTTTCGTGGATTTGGAAGACCTTGCTGATAATGGGTTTGATCTGGTTCCTTCAATCAAAGCACAAGGCTGGGATGGTTACTTTGATAGACTGATGGGTCCTGTGTATCCAAAGTTAGTGAAGGAGTTTTGGATCCATGCATTCGCTACTCCAAAGTTCGTTCATTCTTCTGTGCTGGGTAAGAAGATTGTTATCACTGAAAATCTGATCAGGAAACTTATAGGTTTCAAGGCAACTGATGGAGTAACCTCTCTATCTTCTGCGCGTGAAGACCTGAAGGATGTTTGTCAAGAAATCTGCACTACTGGTGAACCTTGTAAGAAGGTTAAGTTTTTGAAACCCACTTACAAGATTTGGGCTAAGATTTTCTTGAACACCATTTTTCACAGACCCTCCTCAAACTCATCTGACTATGTTAATGCTGAACAACTTTACTTCATGTACTGTTTGCATCAAAACATTCAGATTGATCTTCCTTATCTGTTGTTCAATCATCTGGTATCTCATGTCAAGGAAACAAGGGAAACAGCAAGAGATAAAACTGGAAAAGTCAGATCATGGATTCCTATGGGAAGACTGATTTCAGATATTCTGGTAGAAAACCAACTTGTGGCGCATCTGCAAGAGGCTGGGCTGACAGAAGATCTGAACTTTATCATTGGCTCTGAGATAAATGGCTTAACTCTGAGAAGGATGAAATTGGTTGAAGATTTATCTGAGAAACCAAGGAAAACTAACTCTGAAGAAGTTAGGGGGAGAAGGATTCCTGTTGAGGACTTTCCTCTATTTACCTCAGATGAACCCAGAGAGCTAATAGCTGAGTATGTTGCTTGCTGCATCAGAGATGGTGTTGAGATCCCTGCAAATCTTGTGCAGAAGGAAGGCCAAGTTCTTCCTGATCAGACAAGGGAAAGAAGACGCAAGAGAAAAGCTGATAAAGAAGGTCATCAGAAGAAAAGAAAGCATTCAGATGCTGAGAAGAAGAAGAAAAGAAAGAAGCTGAAGAAGGTTCAACAAAATCCTCCTGCAGCAACTTTTGAAGAGATAAGAGATACTCTGAAACAGGTATTTAACACTGATTCTAATCCTGTTCATCATTCTGCTACCACACCATCTGACTCACCCCTCATATTTAAAAGATCTAGACCATCTGAGACTCATACACCACAACCAACAATCATTCAAACACCACAATCCAAACAAACTCAACAAACAACACCACAACCTCAAAACCCCATCCCAGAATCTACAATTCCAGAGGATGTTCACCCTGAACACTCTGACCAACCTGAAAATCCCATTGATCCTAATGAGATTTTAGATATCACACCCTTAAACCGTTCTATCATTTTATCTTCAACTTCTGAAAAATCTAACCAATCTGATACATCATCTGATGATGAATCATCTGGTTTCATTAATGAATGTTTGAATGATCTCAAACAACCTCGTACTGAGAGTGTTTGGAAACAACTTTTTAAATCTCCCACCTCTGATCATCCACCTTCTCCACAAAATTCCCCCACTCAAACTCTCAATCCACAACATCTTGAAATCCAATCCACTCCACAACCAACATCTGAACCACAACCAACATCTGAACCACAACCATCATCTGAACCAACCAACCAACAAACTTCTGAACCACAAATTAACCAACAAACATCTGAACCTCAAACATCTGAACATCCATCTCCACAACCACAACCTCAACCTTCTAAACAAACACCACAAACACAACCAACCCAACCCAGAATTCCTGATGAAGCAGAATTGGGATCAAGTGTTTATACTATGTTAAGAAATTTTGACAAGGATAATGTCTCAGACTTTGCTGACATTATGGATGTGTGCATGACCACTATGGATAAAGAGGCTGCTAATGCTGTCTGGAAGAAATATCTTTACAGACTGAATAGGGAGGCTTTGAAAATCAGGACTCAATGTCTTAGATTATCAAAAGTAAGGTTTGCTGCTTATCAGAAAAGGATTAAGAAAAACCATCCTCCTATTCTTCTTCTAGAAGCTCCTCCACCTCCAGAAATTCCTGCACCCAATGTCACTCAGATTGTTTCAGAATCCACTGTTCCAGAATCTTCTATTTCAGTATCTACAGATCTTCAGAAGGATGTCAAGGAACTAAAGGACTTCATGGTTGATCAAAAGAAGACAAATGAAGAAATGAAAACTTGGATGGCTAAGCAAGATGAGAATTCAGAGAGGATTACAGCACTGCTGCAACTCATCGCTTCTCAACAAGCCTCATCTGCCAAACCTTCTTAATGTTTTTGCACAAGTTTTTCATGCTTTGTTTTGTTTTTGATTGTCTTCTGATATGTTTTGTTTGCTTCTATCTGAATCTGGATGTTATCTTAATGAAAATGATCTTTTGCTTATCTGGATATGTGTTTCTTCTGCATCTTTACTGTCCTTTAAAAATCTTTTTGATTATGACAAAAAGGGGGAGAAACAAAATAGAATCTGATTGTTCAAATCTATAAGCAATTATCTGAACTAAGTCAGACATGTTACTAACATTCTTTGAATCTAATCAGAATCTGACAAATTTATCTAACCAGACTCTGACAAATTTCATTGAAGTTTTTCCTGAGATCTATCTTTTCAGAACCTGATCAAAAATAGCTAAATCTGAGTAAACCAGACTCTGATATCTAAAGACCAGACTCTGATATCTAACCTTGAGTACTATGATCTGAAAGATAACTCAAGACAGGAAATGGCAAGATAAACAACCAAGTGTTCTGAAGTTGTTCATCTGGCATCAAGCTTTAATATGGCATCAAGCTTTGGCATCAAGCTTTGACTCTAGAAGTCAAACATATATCAACCAGGATTTGTCAACCAGGCTTCAATCAGGATGTTAATCAGGCTCTGAACCCAAAATGCAATCAGGCTCTGAATCTGAAATGAAATCAGGCTCTGAATCTGAAATATACTCAACCAGAAAGGGAAGTATCTAATTCCATTAGAGTATTCATTTCAGGGGGAGATTGTTAATCTCAGGGGGAGTAATTTTAATTCATTTTTATTGAACAAATTGCTCATGTTTTGTCATCATCAAAAAGGGGGAGATTGTAAGAGCACAGATTGTGTCTCAGTAATATCTCTATGTTTTGATGATAACATTAATGATAATTTGTATACAAGAATTATACTCTCTAAATTTGTTCTAAACTGTTTTCTACAGGCACAAAAGATTTTAATCTTAAAGAGCAAATTTGATGTGAACAATGAATTCTGAATGGCTCAAGAGCATCTGAAGATTAGAAGAATCTGAAGTATAAGAGCTTAGTTATCAAGATTCTGAAGATACAACACGCTGCATGTATTATCAAGAATCTGAATAAGAGAAGACTCTGAGTGAAGAGACTCTGAATGAGAGAAGACTCTGATCTGAGTGAAGACTCTGATCTAAGAGCATGTTACGCTTCAAGCACCAGCTGCACCAGACTCTGATTCATCAACATCTGAAGAACATATTAGGCTCTGAAGTTTCCAGAAGGTTCTGAAGACTGAAGACTCTGATATTGATTGTTGATCTGAATTATTTGAAGAAGAATATTTTAATATATCCGTTGGAATATGCCAGCAAATCTTTCCTTAATTGGGATAGACAAAATTCTCTGCAAAGAAGATTATTCCTCTGGTACATTCCTGATATAGTTAAATCACAGCTCAGCAGACAATTGCTACACCCACATTTTGTGCGCCGTCTCTCTGCTGTAATAGTACAAAGGACAGTACTATTTTGATATTGGAAATATTTTCTCTAACGGTAAAATATTCTCTCCAATATTCAAGTGGCTATATAAAGGACATCATAGCTCATTCTTCAAGTGCCAAGAATTACAACAATATTGACAAGAACTCTCTCACGCTAAAAGCTTTCATATTCTTCACTGTTCATACATTGTTCTAAACTTAGAGAAATAACACAGTTGTGTTTATAGCTTTCATAGAAGCAATTCTTACTCTTTCATTGTATTACATTAATTTGTAAAGAAAGTTTTCCTTAAGAGGATCTAGGTTAGATCAGTAGCTCTTAAGAAGACTAAGAACAGTTGTTCTTAGGTGTGCTATTTGTAATCAGTTGATTTGAATAGTGGATTAAGTCCTTGTTGAGAAAGGCAAATCACTCTTGAAAAGGGTGGACTGGAGTAGTTGAGTTCAACGAACCAGGATAAAAATACTTGTGTTTTTATCTTTGATTATTTTCTGTCATACTTATTCAACCCCCCCTTCTAAGTATTTTCTCACCTTCAATTGTTGTCTATCAATGTGCAATCGATTGCGCAATATATTTTTTTGCCTAAAATTGATGATTTTATGCTGTGCAATCGATTTGCACAATGCATAATATGTTTTTTTGCTTTGTTTTAGGACTGTTTTGGTTCTTTTTATTCCTTCTTCCATTTCCTTTTGTTTTTGCCTTGAATTATGATGTTTGCTGATCAAATTTTTCGTTAAATTCCATAGACTTTGGGTGTTTATGAGGTTGGATAAACCTTCATTAGTTCAAGTCTATCTTTAAGTGGATCATTGGATTCATTTTAGGTGCTTTAAATTAGTGATAGGTTTAGTGCCTTAATCCACCAAGAAGAGTGATGGAACTTAAAGACGGAATGATCCAAATGTTGTAATTCAATTTGGTTTCCCTACTTCCCTCTTCTCTTTTTTTCATTTGATAAATGAAAATCTTCAATATCGTTGGAACTTTTTTTAAGTTCTTGATGAAGATGAGAATGTTATCTATTTTCTATTCTTGCGGAATTGCTTTCGTAGGATGATCTACATATCGTCTCTCTAGCATACATTAGTACAAACATTATTATTGATCGATCTCAGATAGTCGTGACTTCTACATAAGTCTGATTACGATTGCTTAACATAGCACTACATGTGTCCCGTATCGAAAAATGATCATTCGTGGCTCAAACTTATGTTTGAAAGTCCAAGTATGGTTGATTATTTGTCTTGGGTTCATTACTTATGAAACTTGTTGTTAGGAAGCTTTGATTTTATCAATCCTCTAATGTGTCTTCATTAACTTTGGCCTAAGTTCATTATTTAACCATCGTTGATCATTTGTTCTAACAACTAATCATTAAATCACTAATAATATTATTGTACTAATTTTGTTTATGTTTCCTTCTCGCTCCTTATCTCTCTTTTATTTTTATTCTCCACTATTATCATCTCATATCATATTATTGTTTGTACTTCTGCTCTCTTTTTCTTTTTTCCACTTGGACCATATCTTGTTCAAAACACTATTAAACCTCTAAAAAACATGGTGCTCTTAATTTTGTGGTTATGCTTATGGATGAACTTAGACATTGGACCTCTTGGATTATTCTTAGACCTTTGGACTTAGAATTAGGACTATTTACCTATGCTTGGAGTATTATGAATCTTTTTCTTTATTTGGCATGCTCATTTGTTTATGCTTTAAGACAGAGAAATTCTTATTTCGTTTTCTATGAAGTGTGCTACAATTCCGTTAGATCTTTCTTATCTCTAACTTTTTACTTTATGCTTTAGGATAGTCACTTCATCTCCTCCCCTTCTTAAATTTTCAAAGCTTCTCCCTTTCTCAAAAACCCTATTGTTTTTAAAACTTAAACCTCTTTCATAAAAAACCTTGACTTTTGTCAAGTGATTTTCCAACTTTGTTTTCTTTAATAAATGTCAATTAATGTTAATCATACTTTGACTAATTTCAAAAAGATATAAAAAAACACTTCACCTCATTCAAACTTTTTGTGCCTTTGTTCACTTTTCATTTAAAACTTTTCATAAAGTTTAGACATGAGTCATTTTCATAGTTGAGATGTCATTCTCTTATTCCCCATAGTATTTAAGATGTTGAAAATTTCCACTTAGATGTTGAGTGATAGACTTGTTGATTTTAATCCAAGCAAAATCCTCCATCTTTAGGTGATGCAAATGTTGTCTTATACTTTTGGGCGACTAGTCGTAGTTTTTCCTTAAAATGATGACTTGTCTTTACATTTAAAAATCAATTAAAACAAACCATTTTTGTTATTTGTACCATAAACTACGAGGTTTTGATCCTATATTGCACTTTGTAGGTACGTAGGCATGATGCTTAAGAAGTTTCTCCAAACACAAAAATCTTTAAAAATATTTCTCTTCTCGTCCCCCAATCTCATTTCAAAGAAACCTTTTCAAACTAAAAAGCGTAGATATTTCAAAGTGTTCTTATAGAGTACTATAGACGTTTTGGGTGCTAACACCTTCTCTTAGCGTAACCAACCCCTTACCCATTCTCTATTTGTTATTGTTTTATAACTCTTTAGGTTTTCTTCGCTCTTTTTCCTTTCCTTTTGGACAAATAAAAGCGCGGTGGCGACTCATGCTTTATGAGTTAAGTTAATCAATAGCTTACACTCACAATTTTTACCGCTACAGAAAAGTAGCGACTCTGCTGGGGAAATCTCTAGTTCTTAGTGGGTTCAACTTACTTTGATTTATTTATGCTTTTTTTTTTTGATTTGTTTGTTATTGCTTGTTCTGTTTGAGTGCTTGGTGATCTCTGTGTGGTGAGATAGATCTTATACCCGGATCTAAGAGCTCTTATTATATGAGGATGGTATAGTCGAGGATGCTTCTAGGGAGTAATCCCGAACAAGCTGAATTGAGAATCCATCCGCTCAGTCGAGGCTTCCTCGGGATTACTGATGTCTAGCGAGTAATCGTGAAAAACATTACTTTTTCTGACCTCAGGCCCATGACACTGAGGACTTTAGAACCTTTTAACCCATATTAGCCAATTAGGACGTAGTCTAGTGGCTATGAAGGTGTAAACCTGAAATAGTTGGTATGTGATACTACACTCTAACGAGATTCTCTTGAGAACATTACTAATTCCCGAGTAATCGGCGTGCTAGTAATATCCGAAAGATGATTGAGGACTTTGGGAACTCTTTAGAACCTTGTTCTATAGGTACAAAAAAAAACTTTAGTACACATCATTGGGGGTTAGTTCTTGTCCCTTGGCTCCATGCTTGCGTAGAACCTTTGGACCTGTGTGCTTTGTGTGATCTTTTTTTTTGTTGTTGCATCCATACATTCATAAACATCATCGTAGCCGTTCTCAAGGAAAACAACACATATTATTGCAAATATGGACAAGGAAAATGTCCCTTTGGTTAAGGTTATAAATAAAAGTTGTGATGCCCATGTTCTCGATGTTTTCCATGTTTGCAATAATCAGGTTGATTTTTTGTTACAATTGCCTAAAAACGAAAAATAAAAATGAAAGCATTGCATTCATCATTCGTATATATGCATTTCCCTAAACAAAAACGCATTCGTCCTTCTTTCTCTGTACTAGTTAGCTGGTTTCCGGTCATTCGTACTGAATTCGAAGTAGTTACTGAAGGACAATGGAGAGAACACAGAATGTGGATCCCATGTTAGGATTTAGAGTGATGACCAACCTGATGTACAATTTTCCTGCGGACGAAAATGCTCCACAAGTGGATGTTCCTACTCAATCTTAACCTGTGCAAAACAACCAGGTTGTTCAAGTTGATAAAAGAGATTCCCGATTTCTAAGGTATATGTCAAATCCTCATAATATCCACTATGTGACAAAGATGAATGATCCTAGAGTTGTGGAAATCGAATAAGAAGTTCATGATCTCAAGGAACAATTGAAGATGATAAGAGAATGCAATGCATCTGGTCTTAAGGCTCATGACTTGTGTTTGGTTCCAAACGTGTTTATTCCTCCGAAGTTCAAAATGCATGCCTTTGAAATATACAAGGGTGTTAGCTGTTCAAGGCATTATTTGACGATGTTCTGTTGAAAGATGATCACTCATGTCGACGACGATAAGCTAATGATTCAATGCTTTCAAGAAATTTTATATGGGGGATCTTTGATGTGGTATATGAAGCTAGAAAGGAACAATATTCAGTCTTGGGAAAACCTATATGGCGCTTTTGTGAAATAGTACAATTGCAATTTGGACATGGCTCTAGACAATGATCAATTGATGAGTATGAGTCAGAAAAACAGTGAATCCTCCAGAGAGTATGCACAACGATGGAAAGAATTGGTATCCCAAGTTCATCCACCACTCTTATAGAAGGAACTGGCCAAAGTGTTTCTAAGAATGTTGTCAGATTCTTATTATGTCAAGATGGTAGGTGTTGTGCCTCTAGTGTTCTTCAAAATTATGGAAGTTGGAGTAAACATCGAGAACGCATTCAAAAGTGGGAGAATTCAAGATGGTTTGAATGACCAAGCTAGTGAAGAAAAATATGTTAGTGATTACCATATAATAGAAAATGTTGAAGTTGATGCAATTCAATATTCTCCTTAGATTTTGCAAATTCCAGTTCCGGTGCCTTATCACCAATATCAAAATCAGTGCTAGAATCAGCTGAATAATCCAAAAGGAGAGACTCGCCAATTTGATCCAATCCCGATGACTTACAGTCAATTATGGCCTTATTTTTCCCAAAACTCGGTAATGACACCCAGAAAGACCAGAGTCATGAAATCTCGTCCTCACTGGTACAATCTAAATACCAGTTGTGAGTTTCATGATGGGGTAATAAGGCATCCGATTAAGGAGTGCAAGGTTTTCCAAGAAAAGGTTCAAGCAATGATCGACGATGAGGTGTTGACCTTCAAGGGAGGAATCCCATTTATGAATGGAACGACTTTATGCTGATAAATATAAAAACTCAAGGAAGTTCCTATTGCTGATGTTAGTGGAGTGACCCGCAGTGGTCGTGCATTTGCTTCTGTGTCCCCCAAGAAAGTTGAGGATGTTCTTTCAAGCTCAGATTGAGACAGTCTCTTTAGATCTCTAGTTTATTACTACAATTTTACTTGTAATCTTTTATGATTGTTAATGCTTTTTTTACATGTAGAACTTGTTTGTTTTTAATATTAATCATAATGCAATGAATATATTTGTCTTGAAGCAATCCATTCACATTCTCTCATAAAGTGTTTTTTCATTGCAATACCAATTTCTTGTTTAAACTCTTGGAGGGAGGATGATGAAGTGATAACGCAAAATTTCTGGTTGTATGCTTTTGAATAAGACCATGTTGATGATGTAAGACATTGTTTCAAATTCCCAAACACCAGAGATATAAGGAAGACAATCCTTTGTTAACCCATTTGAGCCTCGAAGTAGGAGTTTCTTTTCTAAATAAATAAATAAAAACCCTTACATTTTACCCTAGGGCAGAGTAGTTCTCAGTTAAATTGACCAAGCGTTCAAATTTCCAAAAATAGTGTACATTTAAGGAAACCATAATAGTTGTCCCTTATTCCAAAGGGAAGAGGCAGTCACAAGTTAGATAAGCCAATGTCTCATGATTTTCTCATTAAAAAAAAAGAGAAATCAAAAGAAAAATAAAAAGCCTACTAAGTCAAAAACTTGAAAATAAGTGACTTAGGCAAAAATTAGGGCATCCCGTTGGACATAAAAAATTTCAAAAGATTTAGTCCAGGAAAAATAAAAGAATGAAAAGTACGAAAAGCAAAAAGATAGGATTACAAAGAAAAATCCTGAACAAATCTATGTGACTACAAAGTCAAAAGACAAAAGGGTGCCTGTTATTCCCCATAAAACCTCATTGGTTCCTCAACCACCATAAAATCCCTTTGAGAGATGAACATTCATGTCAAATTAGCTGAATGTAAGACTGAAGAAAATCACGGATAATGGGTGGGTACAAATAAAATTTGAGCCTAAAAATCCTTTTTTTTGAAAACCGTGAATGAGGCCACGTTTTAACCCTTAAAAGACCTAATTGAAGCAGAGTCTATTTTGAAAGCATACATTAACGAGATAGCGTTCCTGACTCCCATGAGTTTTGCTAAAAGACCTTTGTTGGTATTACATGTGCATTCAAAAATCAATGTCACATCTTAACTAGTGATTCACTCACAAGGTTTTGCGACACCTTTTTAGTTAAAACTCCAAGATAAACATGTGTAATTGCATTCGAATTATCATTCTCAGAATTAAAATTTTCTGCTTGCATACATTTGTTTGACATCATGGAAGCTTACATATAAGCATTATTGATGAGCTTTATCTTTTGAGGCTTGAAACTCTAATGATTAATTGGAAAATCATTTCAAGAATGATCATATCCAGGGGCATGTTGCCTGAAGATTTTGACAAGCATGAGCAATTTTGTTTTCCTAGTTGATGTTTTCATAAGGGAAAAGCTTGAATACTCCATTAATTAAAGAATATGCCAAGTACAGTCAATCTGAGGAAACTACATCGAGATTCGATGAATCTCTCAGAGTTTGAAGGCACTAGGCAGATTATTTCAAGTCATTTTGGTACAAAGTTTCCTCTTAGTGTAAAATCCTTTGTAGTCCAATCAATCTAGGGCAGTTACGTCGAGATTCAACGAATCTCTCCAAGAGTTTGAAGACAGTGGGGAAGATTATCTTAAGTTCTTATGATACAAAGTTTCTTGAGGAAAATTTCTTGTATATCATGCAACTTTGGGCAAAAGTCAATTATTATACGGTTGATCTAACACAACAGAACTCGACATTCTCCCAATTTGAGTTTGTCATTGTTGATATTCCCCCAGTAGAGTATGTTGATAATTCCTCAACAGAGTTTGTGACCAGGTTTCCCGTTTTATTGTTAACAAGACGGTGGGTTTCCTCAAGATTTGTTGCGGTATATTGGAATCACGAAATCTAATATGTCCTAGATGAATGCCAGTTCGGGTTTTCTTCAGACGAGTTTTATTTAGTTTTCCCCCAACTAAGTCTTAATTTAGATCTTCTCTAGCTGAATATGTTTCTTTCCTCCAGACAGGTTTTAATCAGGAAGTTGAGTAGTTTTTGGGTTCCAACTCTCCTTGATGTTAATCCCCACGCAGAGATTTGGCCTTGTTGATCCCCAGTGGAGGTTTTGCATTATTACTTTGGATGTTTCCCAAGTAGATAGAAATGTGGTTGCCCTCTAAGAAATGTTGATATAGCAGTCACCTGTCGGATTTTCTCTCACCTACGTTGAGTATTGATTTAAAGTCCCCCACGGTTTGACTTTTTGCTATGATGTTAACTTCTTATTTTCCCCGACAAGTCCAGGATGCTTTTTTCAAAGTTGGATATTCCTCAGAGTCCTTTCTTGTATCCCCAAAAAATATGTATTATTCTAGTGGAGTTTTTGTAATTGTTTACATGATTACAACCCCAGCGGATCCATTATTTTATGCAGCAAATCTCTTCATCCCTTTGAAGCAGATTTTGTATGGGTTTTCCTTATCCTCAGGAAGAGTCAAGAAGATTTTGGTTGTTATTGTTTCTCCAATAGTTTATCTTCCGTCCTTGAAGCAAAGTTAATATTGTTATCCCCTTTGTGGATTATTGATATTAGAATATTGATATTTGGGTTTCTCCCCAAGGAGTATCGTCCTTTCTCTAGCAAGATCTGAGCCTTGCATTAGGATTTATTTTCCTTTGATGGATTTTGTTTATCCATAGCAGGATCTCTATTGATATCTCCATCTTGTTGAGATTAGCCGAGTATCCGATTGTGTTGCGCTGTTTATTTCTCCTCTATTTTTTGTTATGTCTGTTTTGTCAGCATATTGATACTCATATGCATTACATGTACATTCATTTGTTGTGCATGTCATCTAGTTGTTACATTTTGCATTGTGCATTTTTCTTGCGTGTTTTCCCACTCTCTGGTGTTGTTGTCCCCATAGAGTGTGTATGTCCTCTTTCCATTAGAGTGTCAACCTTAAGCAGGAAAAGTTTATCCTTTCTAATTCCCCACTGAGTTTGATTCTTGTGAAAGATTTTGTTTCAGTTTTCCTTTCCAACTCATTATCTGGATGGAATTTTCCCCAATTGAGATATTTCCTTCCTTGGGATGAGTCTTGTTTGACCGTTTCTCTCCAGTTTGTTCCAGGATTGAACTTTGGTCCCCGACAGTGACTACTTTGAAACTCTCAAGGCTATGCAACCTAGATGATTAGAAGTGCATCTATTTTGCACCCTTGGGGATTTTGTATTCTTCAATAGATGATCTGTTTATGTTTACCATCAAGAGAGGAAGATTTTATTTCCCTGGCAATGTTGTTGTAACACTCTCTTAGAATCTATTGCGTGACTTCAAGTGACGTCTCTTTATTTGAGAAGCCTGTTGTGACTCCGTCAATTTATCCCATCAAATGGTTTTTCTCTCCAGCAAACCTCGGAAGTAGGTGGCTCGATTTAAGATTCATTGGTTAATCTCGGCAGTAGATTCTCTAGTAAATTTTGAAATAGAATTTTCAACAAACCTCGGTAGAAGGTATTTTCTTTCCAAGAATATCGGCAGTAGATTTCTTGGATAGTTACAAAAACGGATTACAACAAACTTCGGCAGAAGGTGTTTCATTTCATTTCTCAGCAAGTCTCGGCAGAAGATTTCTAGTTGACCTCAGTAGAAGGTGTTTTCATCTATAAATTCTATGGTTAATCTCGGCAGTATGATCTCCAGCAGACTTTAGCAGAAGATGTTTTTCTTTCCAGGATCTCGACAGTAGATTTTCTGGTTAACTTTCATGCTTCTTTAAAATTTGAAGATAGTTGTTTCTTTTCAGAATCTCGGTAGTAGATTCCCTGGCTAATCTCGGCAGCAGATTCCCCAGTAAATTTTGATGGTTGACATATTTCTCAATAAAACCTTGGCAAAAGGTATTCCCAAATGAGGTTCTAAGTCTCGGCAGTAGACTCTTCCAGTTGATATCTTCTAAAATCCCCACAGTGGACCTCAGCAGTAGGCTCTCCAAGTGGAATTTGTTAGAAGATTTCATTCAAATATTTCCTTGTGAGTTCATTGCCTTCATTTTCCTACCCAGTGACAGGTAGTCGGTAATGTTTCTTCACCTTTTGAGTGTATTGTCTTTGCTCTACCTAGTGACTGGTAGCCGATAATGTTTCTTCACCTTTTGAGTATATCGCCTCTATTTTCTACCCAGTAACTGGTAGCAGGTGATTTTTCTCATTCCTTTTTGGTCGGTTATCCTTGTTTTTACCCAGTAAACGGTAAAAGGTAATCCTTACTCTCAAGCTCATTGCCTTTATTTCTTTTCTACCTAGAAATTGGTAGTAGGTAACATTTGTCTCCCTTCTTTTGTGTTTATTTCTGTTGTTTTCTACTCAGTAACTAATAGAAGGTAATTTACATCTCTCTTTCTGTAGCTTGAGTATATTCGCCCAATAACCGGCTGTTGATATCTCTTCCCCAGTTAAGTTGATTCCTTTCCCTTATCATAATAGAATCTCACTCTTTCGTTTTCCCTTGCGGATTTTTTCTCTTTTACTCCCCAACTTTTTGTTTGTCTCCTGTGGAATTTTCTCCCCACAGAGGTCTTATGTCTGCATATCATTTGCATAATCATATCATTTTGTGGTCTCTTAGGGCCAAAAATTGGGTTTACTTGTTATATTTAAGTATCTTCTATCTCGTCGAGAAAAAGATGCCAATCTTCATATCTCCGAATAGAAGCAACTTAAATAGGGGCAGCTATAATACCCTAATTTTTAGCCCTAAGATCCCACATATCATTAGCATCCTGCATCATAAGCAAGATCACCAAGCACCTGCGTTTTTTCTTTGTTTGCTTTTATTTGATTGTTTATGTTTACTAACCTAATCAAAATCCAAAAATATGTTTGTTTTCCTTTTACTAACTTTTTCATAAAGAGGTTTGGATCAAGAACACCAGTCAACAGTCCCTCAGCTCGAATGAAATTCATCTGAAAAAAGTCAAAGTTGATCTGCAAATAATTTAAATTCATTTGATCAAGAGTTTTCAAGTATTGATTGATTATTTTTAAGAAACTCCAAGGTTCATGTGTTCATGCCTTCTTTGACAAGTCAAAAGAATCGAGCCAGAACTAGAATAGTCCAACCAACAATGCATTTTTCATGTTTTTCAGTTGTGCAATTGATTTTCACTATGGTCCAATCGATTTCACCCTTCATATTTGCATCAGATCTCAAGCTTTTCAGCAGTGCAATCAATTTGCACTGTAGTGAAATCGATTGCACAAGGCAGTTTTGGCCAAAAATCAACATATTCGAATTCTGCAGCATTTTGGCACCAAATTCACTTGTTTCATCATGATTATATTCTAGATCACCTTATTTTGTTCCCTTACCTCATCACAATTAATTCCCACCATACACCCTCATTAATCACCACTTGATCTTGATTTTTGCTCCAAATTCAAATTCCAAGCCTCATTTTGATTCCAAACCACCAAAATTTCCAAGCCTAAATTCTATAAATGGAGGCCTCATTTCATTCACTCTTCAAGCTTTTGAGAGCCAAAATCACCTTGTCAAATTTCCTTCTCATTCTCTCAATTTCTTTCAACCACCAAATTCATTAAAGCTCTTTATTCCATTAAAATTTAGTAAGCTTTTCATTGAAGCTTACTAGTCTTTGACTAAAACCTTCATCCAATCACTTCTCCATCGTCAAATTCAGTAGATCAAGGCTTTGGAGTGTGGTTCTTGAGTTGATTTGAAGCATTTTCATATTTTTGAAGAGGTAAACCCTTGTTCCACCATTGTTGTGCTTGATCCATCTTCCACAATATGATCTATGGTTGATTCTTGTTGCTTGATCTTTGGATCTTGCAAATTATGTTTCATTGGTGTTATTTACTGTTGTTTTACTTGAACTTTCATGCACAATTGCATCCTTGATCATAAGATGTTTGAAGAAATGATTGATCATGGTTTTGCCTTGTAAATGTTGATTTTATTGTTGTCTGTCAGTGTGAAATCAATTTGCACTATTGTGAAATAGATTAAACAATGTATTTTTTGCCCAGAATTGTTGATTTTCTACTGTGTAATCGATTTGCACAATGCAGAATGTATTTTTTGGCTTTGTTTTAGGACTGTTTTGGTTCTTTTTCTTCCTTCTTCCATTTCCTTTTATTTTTCCTTTAATTGTGATGTTGTTGATCAAATTTCTCTTTAAATTCCTTAGACTTTGAGTATTGATAGGTTGGATAAATATTCATTAGTTCAAATTTATCTTTAAGTGGATCATTGGATTCATTTTAGGTGCTTTGAATTAGTGACAAGTTTAGTGCCTTAATCCACCAAGAAGAGTGTGGAACTTAAATATGGAATGATCCAAATATTGTAATTCAATTTGGTTTCCCTTCTTCCCTCTTCTCTTTTTTTCTTTTAATCAATGAAAATCTTCAATATCATTGAAACTTTTTTTATGTTCTTGATGAAGATGAGAGTGTTACCTATTTTCTTTTCATGCGGTATTGCTTTCATAGGATGATCTACATATCGTCTCTCTAGCATACATTAGCATAAACATTATTATTGTACAGCCTCATATAGTCGCGGCTTTTACATAAGCCCGATTACAATTGCTTAACATAGCGCTACACGTGTCCCGTATCGAAAAATGATCATTCGTGGCTCAAACTTATGTTTGAAAGTCCAAGTATGGTTGATTATTTTTCTTAGGTCTATTACTTATGAAACTTGTTGTTAGGAGGATTTGATTTTATCAATCCTCTAATGAGTCTTCATTAGCTTTGGCCTAAGTTCATTATTTAACCATCGTTGATCATTTTTCTAACAACTAATCACTAACTTACTTACAATTTTATTGTACTAATTTTGTTTATGTTTCCCTCTCGCTCCCTATCTCTCTTTTATTTTTATGTTCTATTATTATCATCCTATATCATATTATTGTTTATGCTTCCGCTCTCTTTTTCTTTTGTCCACTTGGACCATATCTTATTTAAAACCCTAATAAAGGATTAAACCTCTAAAAAACTCGGTGCTTTTAATTTTGTGGTCATGCTTATGGATGGACTTAGACATTGGATCTCTTGGATTATTCTTAGACCCTTGGACTTAGAATTAGGATTATTTCCCTATGCTTGAATTATTATGGATCTTTGCCTTTATTTGGCTTGCTCATTTGTTTATGCTTCAAGACGAATGGAATTCTTATTTCGCTTGCTATGAAGTGTGCTACAATTCCGTTAGATCTTTCTTATGTCTAAGTTTTTACTTTATGCATTAGGATAGTCACTTCATCTCCTCCTCTTCTTAAATTTTCAAAGCTAAAGCTTCTCCCTTTTTCAAAAACCCTATTGTTTTCAAAACTTAAACCTCTTTCATAAAAAACCTTGACTTTTGTCAAGTGATTTTCAAACTTTGTTTTCTTTAATAAATGCCTATCAATGTTAATCATACTTTCACTAATTTCAAAAAGATATAAAAAACACTTCACCGCATTCAATCTTTTTGTGCCTTTATGCACTTTTCATTTAAAACTTTTCATAAAGTTTAGACATGAGTCATTTTCATAGTTGAGATGTAATTCTCTTATTCCCCATAGTATTTAAGATGTTGACATTTTCCACTTAGATGTTGAGCGATAGACTTGTTGATTTTAATCCAAGAAAAATCCTCCATCTTTAGGTGATGCAAATGTTGTTTTATACTTGTGGGCGACTAGTCGTAATTTTCTCCTTAAAATGACGACCTGTCTTTACATTTAAAAAATCAATCAAAACAAACAATTTTTGTTATTTATACCACGAGCTACGAGGTTTTGATCCTATATTTCACTTTGTGGTTATGTAGGCATGAGGCTCAAAAAGTCTCTCCAAACACAAAAATCTTAAAAAATATTTCTCTTTTCATCTCCCCGATATCATTTAAAATAAACCTTTTCAAACTAAAAAGCGTAGATATTTCAAAGGGTTCATATAGAGTACTATAGACGTTTTGGTTACTAACACCTTCCCTTAGCGTAACCAACCCCATTACCCATTTTCTGTTTGTTCTTGTTTTAGAACTCTTTAGATTTTGTTCACTCTTTTTCCTTTCCTTTTGGACAAATAAGAGCGCGGTGGCGACTCTTGCTTTATGAGTTAAGTTAACCAGTAACTTATACTCACAATTTATACCGCTATAGAAATCCCAAACAGATTTTTCTTCACTAGCTTGGTCATTCGAGCCGTCTTGGATTCTTCCACTTTTGAGTGGGTTCTCGATATTTACTCTGACTTCCATAATTTTGGAGAACTCTAGAGGCACAACGCCTACCATCCTGCCATAATAAGAGTCCGACACCGTTCTTAGAAACATTGTGGCCAGCTCTTTCTCTAAGATTGATGGATGAGCTTGGGCTGCCAATTCTTTCCACTGTTGTGCATACTCTCTGAAGGATTCTTTGTCCTTCTGACTCATACTTATCAATCGATCACTGTCTGGAGCCATGTCCAAATTGTAATTGTACTGTTTCGCAAAAGCGTCAGTTAGGTCTTCCCAAGACTGAACCTGGTTCCATTCTAGCTTCATATACCACATCAAGGATCCCCCTTATAAAATTTCTTGAAAGCAGTGAATCATCAGCTTATCATTATCGACATGAGCGGTCATCTTTCGATATAACATCGTCAAATGGTGCCTTGGACAACTAATACCCTTGTATATTTCAAATATAGGCATTTTGAACTTCGGGGGAATAACCACGTCTGGAACCAAACACAAGTCATGAGCCTTAAGACAAGATGCATTGCGCCCTTTCATCATCTTCAATTGTTCCTTGAGATCACGAACTCCTTCTTTGATTCCTACAACTCTAGGATCATTCATCTTTGCCACAAAGTGGATATTCTTAGGATTTGGCATATACCTTAGAAATCAAGAATCTCTTTTATTAACTTGAACAGCCAGGTTATTTTGCACAGGTTGAGATTGAGTAGGAACATCCACTTGTGGAACATTGTCGTCCGGAGGAAAACCATACATCGAGTTGGTCATCACTCTAAATCCTGACATGGGCAAAAGGACGAATGCACAGGTTCTCTTCATTGTCCTTTAGTAACTACTTTGAATTCAATACGAATGCTCGAAAATCAGCTAACTGGTACAGAGGCAGATGGACGAATGAGTTTCTGTTTAGGGAAATGCATATATGCAAATGATGAATGCAATGCTTTCATTTTGATTTTCTGTTTTCAGGGAGGTATAACATAAAGTCAACCCGATTATTGCAAACATGGGAAACATCAAGAACACGGGCATAATAACTTTTACTTATAACCTTCACCAAAGGGACATTTGCCTGGTCCATATTTGCAATAATCTGAGTTGTTTTCCTTGAAAACGGATGCGGTGATGTTTATGAATGTATGGATGCAACAACCACAAACAAGATCATACAAAGCACACGAGTTCAAAGGTTTGGGATCACAATCATGGAGCCAAGGGACAATAACCAACTCCCAATGGTGTGTACTAAAGTTTTTTTTACCTATAGAACAAGGTTCTAAAAAGTTCCCAGAGTCATCAATCTTCTTTCAGATATTACTAGCACGTCAATTACTCGGGAATGAGTAATATTCTCAAGAGAACCTCGTCTGAGTGTAGCATCATGTATAAACTATTTCAGATTTACACCCTCATAGCCACCGCACTACGTCTTAATAAGCCAAGTGGGGTAAAAGGAATACTAAGGTCCTCAGCTTCTCAGGCTCCCTGGTCGAAAATAATAATGTTTTCACGATTACTCAATCAAAAAATACCATCCTCAAAGGGGCCTCCACGGAGTGGTGGTTTTTCAAGTCCACTTGTTCGGGATTACTCCCTAAAAGCTTTCTTGACTATACCACCGCCTATCATAAGAGCTCTCAGATATGGGTATAGGATCTATCTCACCTCTCAAGATCACCAAAACAAAACAATCAATAACAGTCAAATCAAACAGATAGAGCATAAATAAATCAAAGTAGGCTAAATCCGCTAAGAACCAGAGATTCCCCAGTAGAGTCGCCACTTTTCTGTAGGGGTAAAAATTGTGAGTGTAAGTTATTGATTAACTTAACTCATAAAGCAAGAGTCGCATCCGCACTTTTATTTTATCCAAAAGGAAAGGAAAAAAGAGCAAACAAAACCTAAACAAGTTCTAAACAAGAACAAACAGAGAATGGGTAAGGGGGTTGGTTACGCTAAGGGAAGGTGTTAGCATCCAAAATGTTTATAGTACTCTATAGGAGCCCTTTGAAATATCTACGCTTTTTGGTTTGAAAAGGTTTGTTTGAATTGAGATTGGGGAGATGAGAAGAGAATTATTTTTTAAGATTTTTGTGCTTGGAGAGACTTCTTAAGCCTCATGCCTATGTACCCACAAAGTGTAATATAGGATCAAAACCTCATAGTTCGTGGTACAAATAACAAAATGAATTTGTTTGGATTGATTTTTAAATGAAAATACAAGTCGTCATTTTAAGGAGAAAACTACGAATAGTCTCCCACAAGTATAAGACAACATTTGCATCATCTAAAGATGGAGGATTTTGCTTGGATAAAAATCAACAAGTCAATTACTCAACATCTAAGTGGAAAATGCCAACATCTTAAATACTATGGGGAATAGGAGAATTACATCTCAACTATGAAAATGACTCATGTCTAAACTTTTGAAAAGTCTTAAATGAAAAAAGTGCACGAAGGCACAAAAGGTTTAAATGAGGTTTTTGTATTTTCTATATCTTTTAGAAATTAGTCAAAGTATGATTAAGCTTTATTAATATTTATTAAAGAAAAAAAAGTTTGAAAAATCACTTGACCAAAGTCAAGGTTTTATTTAAGAAAGAAGTTTGAGTTTAGAAACAAGAAGATTTTTGAGAAAAGGGAGAAGCTTTGAAAATTTAAGAAGGCGAGGAGATGAAGTGACTATCCTAAAGCATAAAGTAAAAAGTTAGAGATAAGAAAGATCTAACCAAACTGTAACATACTTCATAGCAAGCAAAATAAGAATTTCATCTGTCTTGAAGCATAAACAAATGAGCAAGCCAAATAAAGGCAAAAATCCATAATACTCCAAGCATAGGGAAATAGTCCTAATTCTAAGTCCAAGGGTCTAAGAATAATCCAAAAGTTCCAAGGTCTAAGTCCATCCATAAGCATAACCACAAAATTAAAAGCACCAAGTTTTTTAGAGGTTTAATCCTTTATTAGTGTTTTAAATAAGATATGGTCCAAGTGGACAAAAGAAAAAGAGAGCGGAAGCATAAAAAATAATATGATATAGGATGATAATAATAGAGCATAAAAATAAAAGAGAGATAGGGAGCGAGAAAGAAACATAAACAAAATTAGTACAATAAAATTGTAAGTAAGTTATTGATTAGTTGTTAGCACAAATGATCAACGATGGTTAAATAATGTACTTAGGCCAAAGTTAATGAAGACTCATTAGAGGATTGATAAAATCAAAGTCTCCTAACAACAAGTTTCATAAGTAATAGACCTAAGACAAATAAACAACCATACTTGGACTTTCAAACATAAGTTTGAGCCACGAATGATCATTTTTCGATACGGGACACATGTAGCGCTATGTTAAGCAATCGTAATTGGACTTATGTAGAAGCCACAACTATCTAAGGTTGGTCAATAACAATGTTCATGTTAATACAAGTTAGAGAATTGACATGTAGGCCATTCTCCTAATACTTACCACACTAAAAGAAAAGAGGTAGCGGTCTCATCTTAATCAATATTTTTTATTGATTAATCAAAGGTAATCTATCACTATTCTAAAGTAAGGAGAATTATCTCAATGATCATTCTTCCATATATTTAAAATAATGAAGATTAAACATCCTTGACAACCAGTAATCCATGATCCATAGATTTTATCGACCAAAAGAAAAAGAAGAAGAAGAAGAAGAAGAAAGAGGACCAAAATGAATCTTAATTCGATTAAATCGTCATTAATATCAATCACCTCTCTTGGTGGATTCAGAATTTCTCCTATCGACGCCCATGATCTATTGAGATTAACAAGATCATGTTCAATATTTAAGATCCAACCAACAACCAATCAAGAAACAAATATCAAGAATCCACAAGTCAAGTAGCAATTCAATTTAAATGATTTTTAAAAGAAACTTTGAAGCAAAAAAAATTCAAAAGTACAAAATCGAGAAGGTGAAAAGATGATCTAAAGAATTAAGTCAATAGAACAAATTATAAAAAAAATTAAGAAGAAGAAAAACCTTTTAAAAAATGAACTAGAGAAAAACAACTAAATGGGAATTAAAAAATGAAGAGAGGGAGGTCCATAGCAAAATGGCTGGTGTAGATAGAAATCCAGACATAAAAAGGCCTAGCCCAACCTACAAGATGACATACTTCCTTTAAAACAACCCAAATAAGAAGAATCAGAAAAGAACTTCATCATCATCTCTTTTACAAAACGTGTCACTGCACTGTACACGAAAAACATCCCCTTCTTCTTTTTCTATACGCGGCAGAAACTTCCTCTCCTCTACCAAATCGCGTCGGCAATGAAAGCCTCTGCCACGCTGGAATTGATCACTGGCGACGACGGAGTTCACATCATCAATGTCCTCTCACTCTCCTCTTTCCACCTCCTCTATTATTTTATTCCGACTTAACCGAAGACAACGAATCAAAATCGAAAGAAAGGGTTCCAAAATTTAGATCTACAATAATTTCAGCAAGCAAGAAAATTACTCTGATTCTTTCTTCGATTAGATTCTTGCTTCCTCTTCTTTGCAATTCACACGCGAGTTGTTGTTGAGCGTCGCGAAATTTATATGTTGTGTGTGAGTTTGTTGTTGTTCAAAATTGCAGGTTTGGTATTGGTGTTTACAAATTGATGGTTGTTGCACCCTAAAACTTGCTCAACCTATTTCACTTGGTTTATCTTTCAATTGCATTAGCATTTGCATATAGAGTCATGTACATAGTCTAATCATCTGCATAGCATAGCATAGCAAATCATTCAACAAGGGACCAAGTACTATTTTCATCTCTATGAGCCTATCAAGAGGTTATTATTCAAATTCAATCCTATCCAAGTCATCAGAAGGAAATTGAAACCTAAGAAGTCTGTGAATCTATCTTCTATCTTGAGTGTATTTGAAGACCATCAAAGAAGTTGTGAGCTGTGAATTGAGGTCATGGAGGGTATATAGACATCATGGGATACATGGAGAGTCATTTTGAAAGAGAGACAAGTCATTGATGTGATCACAAGAGTTGCAGTTGAAGACAGTCAACTAGGGTTTCATCTTGGTCAACCCTGGGTCAACCCTAGGTCAAATGATTGATTGAAAGGCATTAAGGTCTATTTGAGAGATGTGGGGTTCATAATTTGACATGTAGACAAGGATATGGTGATGTTCCAATAAGAAATCAAGAGAAATCAAGAAGAAGAGGAGTTTCTAAATTAGGGTTTCTGTGTAAAATCCCCTGATTTAGGTCAAACTTCCAAGCAAGATAAGTCAAAATGCAAGCTTCAAATGGATCCTTGGCCAACATGAAACTTGTATAGGATCTCAAGAAATTTAATTTGAGTGGTGGAAGACATCAAGGAGATTTATAGAACTCAAGTTATGGTCCTTGCAAGTTATAGGTCATCTGAGGTATCTGAAATTTTGTCTGTGAAAGTTACTTGTCTTCCAAGCAACTTTTACCCCTCAAGGAGATTTCAAATGAATTTATGGTCAACATAAGAGTTGTTCCTCATTGTATTATATTTCTATAATGGTATGGTATGCCTTCATATGATTTGTGGAACTCTACTTATGGTCTTGGCAAGAAAAGGGTATTTTGGTCATTTGAGAATTACAGGTCATTTCAAGCCTATGCCCAAAACTCATACAAGGAAGCTTCAAATGGAAAACTTCACAACATCAAACTTGCTCCAAATGACATTTTGAGTCTAGGAAAGTGATCATGAAAGATTGGAAATGCTCATAGCTCAAGGTTTCAAATTTGGTGAATTTAATGAATAAAAAATGACCTAAAATTGAGATTTTTCATAATTTGGCCAAATGGGATGGAATTATAGGTCATTTTGATTGGAAAAAATGTTTTAAGAACATTGGCAAAAGTGGATTTTTGAGTTTAGTTCAAGATTTGAAAGTTATGCTTGGTTACTTACAAAAGAAGTTACATAATCAAAATCCAAGGGAATTGTGCATGAGGAGTTTCTACAAAGTTCTAGAGGTTTCTAATGTCATCTATATATTGCATTGAGATGCTTCATGCATTGGTTGGTGATTAATTTTGTTCATAATACCAAGTTACACTTCATTCTTCCATTTTGCAAATTCATCTCAAACTTCATCAAATCTTCACCAATTTCAAAAGTTCTTGATCCTATCCTCATCTAGATCATTCAAGGAGCAAAATTCACATCAAAATCTGTTTGAATTAAGGGGGAAATCGTGCTATCCATCTTCATCATCCAAGGTGCAAGAAGGTGGTGATTGCAAGATTCAAGAGGTTTGAACAAGATCCATTGCATACAGAACTCAGAATCAAGTTCACTGATCAATTCCCAAGCATTGCAAGCATTGGATCTGAAGAATTCCCCACCTGTTTCATCATTTACACCAGGTTAGTTTTCTCTTCGAATTGCTTGAATTAGTTAGCATGTTAGAGAATTTTAGGGTTAGAACTGTTAGGTTAGGTTAGATGATGGAATTCAGAAAGTTTGAGAAGGTTTCATGGATGTTGCCATTGGAGTGCAAGAACTGTTAGGGTTTAGAACTCATAGTTTATGGCACGATAATCCTAGATGAATAGCTCAGGTTGATCAGCATAAGGTGTAGATCGTGTTAGGGTAATAATTAGAAGGCATCCTCATGATTGATATCAGTGCAAGATGGTGGAATCAGAATCTTCTACCTATCGGGTTTGACATTTGAGTGAGTTTTAGAGAAAGATGATGCCATGGCTGTGTAGAGGGAAGAAAATAGATCATTTTTGGTTTTTACATCGTGTGATTTCATTGAGGTTTGAGGGAGAACCGAAAGGTGGAAGGTTCGCGCATGGTGAGGTTTTTCTGCAACCTAGGGTTTCTGAGGTAGACGATGGAGGTGGACCGTTGGATGATCATGAGACCATTGACCTGAGTACAAATCCGAGGGCTCTCATTTAATTGAAATTTGGAGGGAATGGTTGTGTGTGGAACGCAGCGTTCCATTTAACTGAACGTTGGGCCTGAACCAAGCTTGCTATTCGTACCCCTATCTGCAAGGCCCAATCCCAATCTAACTGAAATCCTTGCTAAATGCACTGTTTCCCTCTTTTTTTAATTTTTGTTGTGTTTTCTGTTTGACTGGGCCCAAACGCGCATTGCTAGGCGCGCCCCCCAGTCTGGGTCCATCATTATGTTTTAACTGATTTTATTACTTTCTGCACCCCATTTCCAATTTAACCCATATTATTTTCTTTCATTTTTTTTAATTCTTTAAAAAATCACAACAGATAGAAAAATGCTTATTTTTAATTGGTTGTTTTTGCATATTGTTCATAATTCTGTTAAGAAGATTATCACATAAAAAAATTAGCATTTCATTTCATTTTTATATTTTTAGTATATTTTTCTTTTAAATAGCTTTTTAAATGTTTAGTGTAATGCATGATATTGATGATTTTGGTTTGGTTAGATGCTTTAATATTTTTGACCCATTCTTTTTAGGTTGATTAGCTTAGACCTTTAGCTTGTATGTAAAATTTAATTCATGATTTTAGGATTTAATTTTAGATGATTTGTTTAGGTGTGGTTAGAAGAACCAAAACTAGGGTTTAGGAGATAACATAGGTGTAATAGATCAATTCTTTTAGGAGTTGTAGTTGGGGTATGGGACTATAGGGGTTATGGGTAGATAATAGATCCCTTAGACATTACTAGGTTTCCCCTATTCTACTATTACTATTAGTATATAGCTTGTATTTGCTTGACTGTGTGGTGTGCCCTCTCTAGGGTTATTTCATTTGTCTGTATGGGGTATTGGGTTTGCTTGGGGATTGGGAGAGCTGAAGACTGTGTTGATGAGGCCATTGGAGATCAAAGAGAATGAAGACCAACTTCCAGAGTTGATGAGGAGTATCCCTGGCTGGCAGCTGTTGAGGAGTATAGGATTTAGGAGCTAGGCAGAGCTCTAGAGTAGAAAACTTGATTCACAAATATGGAAGGTCTTGTCTGCCTCCATTCTTTCTCTATGATTCAAAGTCTCTTTCAAATATCCACCTCCTTCCTTTGGAAGGATTAGTGAATGTATTTGAAAGATAGAATTTTTGAGAGAAAATTGTCTGTATAATGTTAACAGTTAATGAGCCACCCTTGGTAGGCAGTTGACTGTTTAACATCCATCCATCTTGTTGACTGATATTCATCTTGGAGATTAAGACTTGAAGAAAAGCCATTGCAGATTGAAGACTGATGACAAAGACCTTGCTTGAAGGTTTGAAGATGGAGGTTGATGCTTGCTTGAAGCTGGTAGATGTTTGGAGATGACTTGAAGACAGATGTTGATGCAGAGCTGTTGTTGCTGTCTATTTTTGCTGTTTAATTCTTGATGTATTGATTGGTTTTCCCTGACTGTATTGTTTGCTGTTTAACCTGTTAGGTTGAAAGTGAATTCTGTTCACTTTTGCCTGTTGTTTTCTAGGTTCGAGGTTGAGTGGGACTCCCTTGCCTCGCTTGTATTGCTGCATCCATGGATTTTACTGCTTTATTGTATATTTGTTATTGTTTCTGTTTCCGTCTATTCCCTTAGGATCTTTGTTTCTCTCTGCGCAAGAGAGGAGCATGATAGACATTAGGTCTTAACCCATGCATGATAACACTAGGTTAGTTTGATTCCCTTTTCAACCGTAGGTTAGAGTTCTGTCTCTTCTTTCTCAAAACAAACAGAAAAACACAATAAGATTTCAAACACAATAAAAGACACTTCTTCCATAAAAGAATGTGAACTCATCAAAATGTCATTTTTGTCCGCTGGGACTGGTAATCAGAAAAACCCTTTTTTAGAAGGAATAAAAACAATCAAGATAGACTTGTGTCGTACGTGGCCCGAACTACGTTTGCTATGATCTTTCATGTCGTATGAAAGTACGTAGGCATAGGATGCGGTATCCTAGCGAGCAACCTTCCCCTCCTTTCCCGTAGGTAGGCGAACTACGTTGACTCTGATTTCTCGTTCCAGACGGGAATACGTAGGCATAAAGTGCGATACTTTGCCGAGTCATTTTATTTTCTTTTAACCCGTGACCTGTAGAGTAGATAGAATAACAATCCGTACCAGAAAACAAGCGTGGATCCCGTCGAGTACGACGGACGTGAGGGGTGCTAATACCTTCCCCTTGCGTAACTGACTCCTGAATCCAGGTTTTGGTTGCGATGACCATACCTTTTCCCGTATTTGCGGTAGGTTTACTCTGAGCGTTTCCTTTCCCTCCGTTGGGATAAATAACGCACGGTGGCGACTCTTCTGTTCAGCCGGCGCCGATTTTCGCAGTAGCGACAGCTGGCGACTCTGCTGGGGATCCAACGTCCCCTGGCTGCTAAGGACTGCGATAGTTCCTTATGCATTTGGGATCCAACGTCCCTTAAGCGAGTCGATCCTAGCGCTTGTTTTTCCCGTCGAGGATTTTGCATGGATTTATTTTTCTGTCATTTACTTTCAGCATTATATTATTGTTATTATTGTTGTATTGGGGTTGTAACGGGTGATTCTATGATTGAGAGATAAGTCGGACCTGGGCTTGAGTGCACCTAGAATTAGAGTAGAAAGTAGTGGGCGCGTGCCGGCTTTGCTTGCATTAGTGTCTCACGAAATCTACACTCGGACGAGGTTCTTCTGGTTGACTTCTTTTTCTACCCTTTGGGTCGAAGGGGTTGTTGGTTAGCTGAATTGTCGACTCCGGGAACCGATCATTTGGAAGTTGGCTAAGTGAGGCCTCTTCAGGAATTGATGATGCCACTCCTTCTGGGAATCGTATCATCAACCTTGAAAGTCTGGGACATCGATGACCGCATAGGATGTCGTACCTTTGTCAGTTACTAGGACACCTACCTGTGAGAGGGTTTGGGGTTATGCAGGTAACTAGACCTTCAGATACCGGCTATTTCTTGATCTGAGATCCTGGGTATTTATGGATAGTTATGAGGTCTGTCAGAGACCAGTTGGAGATATGATATGGGGTCTGTCAGAGACCAGTCGGAGTTATGATGTGAGGTCTAGATGAGACCCGTGTTGGAGCTTTGCATGAGGTCTATCTGAGACCAAGGTTTGAGGAATTCTGGAGACTCTACCTGAGACTTGTTGATGTGGTTCAGGCTTCTCAGCCATGGCATTTGGTCCCTGTTGCATGTTACTTGCATTGCATTGTTTGCATACCCATTATCATTGCATCCCATTAACGTGTGTCTGTGCTGCAGGTGCATTTGCATATTCCCTGGTTCTAGTGCCCGGACTTCTACTTATTGATCATGGCTGGTTTGAGGAAGACAGTTGCGTATAAGTTGCCTACACCTGACATTACTCCCTTACTTGGTCTGATGTCCCTTGCCGATGAGGAGGTTAGGAGAAGTTTCAGAATGAGTCATGGAAGATTGCTGAGATTAGTCTGCAAGCCAACTGCTGTTGAGATGAATGGGCTGTACACCTTGATCCAATTCTATGACCCGGCTTTGAGGTGTTTCACGTTTGCTGACTTTATTTTGGGGCCTACCATTGAAGAGTATGTGGAGTTTACTGAGCTACCAGTACAGAACAAGGTTCCCTTTATTCATTCAGCCGCTGAGCCCAAGTTGGAGGACTTAGCTAAGGCCTTGCACATGAACGCTGCTGAACTATTAGTGACTTCTTGGCTTGGGGTTCCAGGTTTCTCCCTTGATTTTCTGGTTGGCAAAGCTCAAGAGTATGCCAAGAACGGGTGCTGGATAGTCTTTAATGCTATCTTAGCTCTATGCATTTACGGAATAGTGCTGTTTCCCAACTTGCCCAATTTTGTGGACTTGGACGCTTTCCATCTGTTTGCTGCTGGCAACCCGGTGCCCACTTTGATCGGAGATCTCTATCATTCATTGCACTACAAAAATTAAAATAGAAGAGGAAAGACTGTTTACTGATGTGCGCCGCTGTTGAACATGTGGTTTAAGAGTCACCTTCCCCTGAAGGGACCTTTTGTGGATAGTGCAACTACAGCTGATTGGCCAGAGCGCCTGATGAGGCTATCTTCTGAAGACATTGAGTGGTTTGACTGAGACTTGCTGGGGTCTGAGCTTATTTTCAGTTGTTCTGGGTATCCTAATGTTCCTTTGATAGGGAGAAAAGGGTGTATCAATTACAACCCGTCTCTGTTCGTTCGCCAGTTTGGATACGCGCTGAAGAACCCACCTAAGGAAGAAGAAGTACAGGAATCTCTGTACTTCACCGGTGATCTGAAGGGAGAATTACTAGCCAAGCTTCAGCACGCATGGATGCGTATTAACAGAAGAGGGAAGCCACTGTTGGGGAAGAATGATTGTCAGGCTTATGCACCATACAGAGTTTGGATCCAAGAGAGAGCCAGACAATTGCTGATGCCATTTCCAGCTGCACCAGTCCCTGTTCATATTCCGGTGGAAGAACCAACTACTGTTACTAGGGAGGCCTACGAGCAAGTTGTTAAGGAAAAGGAAGCCTTGATGAAGATCAATGAAGGGTTAGAACAAGAACTGGCTCAGATACGCAGCGAGAAAAATAAGGCTGTGCATGCTTTCCAACAGCAAATCGAACTAGTAAACAGGCTTGGTGCTGAGTTGACTGAAGAGAAAAAGAAGCGCGAACGTCTGGGGCAAGAGTTCAGAAGCTCCCATGACATGTTGGAGTCCAAAAAGAAAGCACTCGATGCCGCTCACCGGGAAATCTCTTCTTGCAACAAGACTTGGAATGCTACGCTAACCAACAATAAAAAGAGGGAAGATAAATTGAAGCAACAAATTTCTGACCTCGAAGAGCAGTTGAAGGCTAGCATTAAGAAGTACGAAGAAGAGGTGATGACCAGATACAGTCTCCAGAATGCATTGAACAAGGCCATCGAAGGCAGGAACGAAGCTGTGTCTCAGAAGCGGAAGCTAGAGGATCGCTTCGGAGAAGGGGCATGGGAGGAAACCGCTGGTGATGTGCGACGTGTGCTCAAGCGAAGAAATCAACTTGTCGAGGGTCTGCTTACCTGACCAAGCCATCCAGAGACCAAGAAGTTAATAGAAGAGTACCGGGCTTATGGGAGTACTTGATCGTTTCATGTATTAACTTGTATGCTTTATTTGCATAGTGCTGACCATCACCAGGATTGTTGGTTGAGGTCATGCCTTCTCATTGTACTCAGTGATATTGTATTCTTGGCTTAATGGATTTCTCTGCAATATATGAGGCTTTCTATGATTCGGATCCGATCACCGTATTGCTAGCACTGTCACTGCACCGACACATTCACACTAGAATCGGGGAATGATATTCCCTAATGCACAGACACATATTTCATTGCATTCACATTCATATTGCACTACAGTTGATTATCGAATTATATCTCATTTCTTGCACTGTACCAGGTCTTTTCAGGATTGAAGATCAGCGCCCGCACCGATACTCCACTCGCACCAACTGCCGAAGAATCATGGATCAAATGCAGAATGAGATGCAAGATATGCGTGAGAAGCTGGCGCTCTTCATGCAGACAATGGAGACTATTGCGAAAGGTCAGGAGAATTTACAAGCCTTGGTGCAGCCTCTGTTGGTCAGGAATGTTGGGCATGGAAATGAGGATCATCAGTCTGTGCAAGTCGACACTGTTCATGGGGATGGTACTCCCACACCAGTGGCTCCACCTGTAGTCAACACGCCTGCTGTCAATGTCAACAATGGCGCTGCTGCCGGGAACGGTAACGTTGGAATGGGGAACGAGACTATCGTTAACAATGTTGGGCTTGGAGATGTTAACATGGGTGATAATATGGGAGGCAATGGCTTCGGTAATGCTGGATTCGGGTTCAATGACCAGGGGTTCGATAATGCTGGGAAATATGGTTTCAATGCTCAAGGCTTCGGGCAGGACGGATTTGGTGTGACTAATCAGGGTTACGGTGGATTCGGAAATGGGAATGGCGTTGGGTTAATGGCTTTTGGACCTGCTGGAGTTGCTCCGGGGTACGGTATTAGGGGGCGAGGCCCAGTGATGAATCAGATTAGAGCTGGCCGTAACAATGGATACGATGGGTATGGAGCTGGGAATGGTATGTGGCAAGAGGATCAGCAAGAGGACGCTTTCTCCGGTGGAGGTCTTGAAGGGCCGATGGATGACTCCCAAAGGATCAGAATGCTAGAGGAGCAGATGAGGGGGGTCGTGAATCAAAGTGTTGTGGGCTTAGATATGTCAACAATGGGTCTGGTGCCTGGCCTGAGGGTGCCAATCAAATTCAAAGCTCCTACATTTGACAAGTATAAGGGGGACACCTGCCCAAAGGTGCACGTGCGGTCATATCACAGAAGGATGTCGGCATATTCTAATGATGAGAGGATGCTAATGCATTTCTTTCAAGATAGCTTGTCTGGTCCTTCCCTCGAGTGGTATATGGGATTGGAGCCAACGCATATAAAGACATGGAAGCAGCTGGTTGAAGCCTTTGTGGCTCACTATAAGTATAACAGCGACTTGGCACCCAACCGGGTCCAATTGCAGGGGTTATCCCAGAAGAAGGGCGAGAGCTTCAAAGAGTATGCGCAGAGATGGCGCGACATGGCTGCTAGAGTCCATCCTCCTCTAGAGGACAAGGAAATGAATGACATGTTCATAGGAACATTCACTGGTATGTTTTATGACAAGTTGTTTCACACTTCTTTGGGCAGTTTCTCAGACTTAATTCTGATGGGAGAAAAGATTGAAAGTAACATTAAGCAGGGCAGATTCCAAGCTGAGGAATCCACTTCGGCTGGCAATAATAGAAGGGCTTTTGGTGGGCGCCGTCAGGGAGATGCAAGCGCAGTGTTTGGAGGCCGAGGCAGAGGCCGGGGCAGAGGTCAAAACCAGTATAATTAGCCGCAGCAGGTGGCAAGCGTTACCATTCCGTTTCAACAGCAACAGCAACCGCAGCAGGGGGCACAGCCTGCCCAACGCAGATTCCAGGGGGGTAAACCAAGGAGAGTGTTTGAAAAGCCTCCTTCAACGTATGCAGATTTGTTACAGACACTATTGGGTTTGAACTTGGTGGAGAAGAGAACTCTGGCACCAATAATAGGCACTCCTCCGTATGGTTATGATGCAAGCAGGCACTGTGAATTCCACTCTGGGGCCCCGGGCCACGATATAGAGGGTTGCCATGCATTCAAGCATGTAGTGCAGGATCTATTGGATAGTAAGGCTATCAATTTTGGAACGGCGGGTCCGAATATAGTGCAAAAGCCCATGCCCAACCATGGGGCAAACGCCATTTTGACTGAGGAGGGTTTGAATTTGATTATGAATGTGGATGGCCTGAAGACGCCATTGTGCGAGATAAAGAGCCGATTATTGCAAGGGGGTGTCTATCCAGGATGTGACGAGTATTGTTTAGAATGCTGGACCCTAGCTGGGGGTTGTAATGACTTAAAGAAAGATATTCAGGCTTTAATAGATGGAGGTACACTGCAGTTTGACCGAGCAGCAATTGAAGAACCTACAGGGGTATTAGCAGACAAGCAAAGTGATGTGGCCACTGTGACGATTCCTCGAAAGACGATCACTATAACGGCACCGGCCCAGCGACCACCGATCACCATCACCAAGGCCGGACCAATCCCGTACGAGAGCACTAAAGCAGTCCCCTGGTCATATGGGTTGGAAGTGTATTGTGATGGGGTAAAGATTGATGTTAATAAGCAGCCAGCTGAGACTGTAGACAACGTTGTTGGTACCGGAGGTATGACAAGGAGTGGGAGGATCTTCATATCGCCTAAGGTAGAGGCCGAAAGACTGGCGAAGGGAAAGGGAAAGATGAATGAGATTGTCCCTGTGCAGGCAAGCGGGAAAGAAACGGCATCGAAAGATGTGGAAGAGTTCATGCGTTTGATTCGTAAAAGCGATTATAAGATTGTTGAGCATCTGCAACAGACGTCGTCAAAAATATCTATACTGTCGTTGCTATTATGTTCTGAAGCTCACAGAAATGCATTGCTGAAAGTCCTGGATACTTCCTTCATACCCCAAGATGTTTCCGTGAATCAGCTGGAGGGGGTGTTGGCGCATGTGAACGCAGGCCATAGCTTGGGCTTTACCGATTTCGATTTGACCCCGAAAGGGAGAGAGCATAATATGGCGTTGCACGTCTCCGTGGAGTGTAGAGGATCAGTCATGTCTCATGTACTGGTAGACACCGGATCATCTTTAAATGTGCTGCCCAAGAAAGCGATGATGAAGCTAGATGTCAGAGGAATCCTGTGTACGCCCAGCGACTTGGTGGTTAGGGCGTTCGATGGTACGCGAAGAACAGTTTTTGGATCTATAACATTACCTCTACAGGTGGGGCCGGAGGTTTTTGCGACTGAATTTTATATCATGGACATCCAGCCAGCATACAGCTGCCTTCTCGGACGGCCCTGGATCCATGGTGCTGGGGCAGTCACGTCTACCTTGCATCAGAAGTTGAAATATATGGTAGGGGACAGCGTGATCACTGTACGTGGAGAAGAAGATATACTGGTCAGCCATCTGTCATCATTTAAGTATGTGGAGGTCGATGGAGAGATTGACGAAACACCCTGTCAGGCATTTGAAGGGTTGCGCATCAAAGACCAAGGTCCCGGGCCGAGTAAAGCGTCGGAGGTAGCTGTCTCGTCATATAAAGAAGCTCAAGCTCTGGTAGAGACCGGTGAGACAAAGGGCTGGGGCAAAGTGTTGGATATTCCCGTAAAGATGGACCGGTTTGGGCTGGGATATCAATCGTCGTCATCAACACCTGCTGTGGGGGCACCCCGTTTCAGAGGGCCTATAACCATCACTGCTAGTGGAGTATGTCATGAGACCATCAACGCTGCTTCAGAGTCTGACGAAGGAGACAGCGACTGCGATATGGACGCCTGGATTCAGCCGAGCGTGCCAGGACAAGGACTGTGCAATTGGTCTATTCAGGAGATTGTTCTTGTGACTCTTAAACAGTAATGCTTTGTTTTTTAATTGTTGAACAATCTGATGTCTTGCCCGGGGCATCATGATTTGCTTAGGGCTGTGCTGTTATGAACATTGCGTGTTTATCATTAAATAAAAGGCGTTTTTTCATGTGCAAATATTGCGATCTCTGTTTTTCCTGTTTTGTATTTTGCAATAAAATGGCAACGTGGTTATTCGCTTTATACGCATTTTGAAGCATTTAACCATTCCTTTTGCAGGATAACATTTTCAGATGACATCATTGAACCATCTATGACTCGTCCCGACTTTGAGCACCCGATATTTCAGGCTGAAGAAGAGATTGTTGAAGATGGTGACGTTCCCGAAGAATTATCTTGGTTGGTGAAGCAAGAAGAACGAGTCATTCTGCCTCATGAGGAGGTCATCGAAATTATTAACCTGGGGTCGGAAGGGGTTGAAAGGAACATTCGTATAGGAGCCGCGCTGCAAAGCGACGTCAAGCGAAGACTGGTTGAAATGCTCAGAGAGTATAATGATGTGTTCGCTTGGTCGTATGAAGACATGCCAGGGCTCGATACAAATATGGTTGTGCACCGTCTGCCGTTGAAAGAAGAATGCCCGCCGGTCAAGCAGAAGCTTCGCAGAACTAGACCTGATATGGCAGTGAAAATTAAAGAAGAGGTTCAAAAATAGTGGGATGCTGGTTTCCTGGCTGTGACAAAATATCCCTCGTGGGTCGCTAACATTGTACCAGTGCCAAAGAAAGACGGTAAAGTGAGAATGTGCGTAGATTAGCGTGATTTGAATAAAGCGAGCCCGAAAGATGATTTTCCGCTTCCTCATATCGACGTGCTAGTTGACAACACTGCTCAATTCTCCGTATTCTCTTTCATGGATGGCTTTTCAGGCTATAATCAGATTAAAATGGCGCCAGAGGACATGGAGAAGACTACTTTCATTACGCCTTGGGGAACATTTTGTTATAAAGTGATGCCCTTCGGATTGAAGAATGCTGGGGCAACGTATCAGCGTGCAATGACGACTCTTTTCCATGATATGATGCATAAAGAGATCGAAGTTTATGTTGACGATATGATTGCTAAATCCCAGACGGAGGAACAGCATCGGGTGAATCTGCTGAAGTTATTCAAAAGGCTTAGGAAGTTCAGGCTGAGACTGAACCCTAACAAGTGCACCTTCGGGGTGAGATCGGGTAAACTGCTGGGGTTTATTGTAAGCGAAAGAGGAATAGAGGTCGATCCTGCAAAAATAAAAGCAATACAAGAGATGCCGACGCCTAAAACAGAGAAAGAGGTGCGCGGGTTTTTAGGGAGGTTGAACTACATCGCTCGGTTCATATCTCACCTAACAGCCACGTGTGAGCCATTATTCAAGTTGTTGAAAAAAGACCAGGCTGTAATGTGGAACGAAAATTGTCAAAAGGCGTTCGATAAAATAAAGCAGTATTTGCAGGAGCCTCCTATTTTGATACCCCCAGTGGCAGGCAGACCCATGATTATGTATTTGACAGTTCTTGAGGGAAGTATGGGTTGTGTTCTCGGTCAGCACGACGAGACAGGAAGAAAAGAGCATGCGATCTACTACTTGAGTAAAAAGTTCACTGAATGTGAATCTCGATATTCAATGCTTGAGAAAACTTGTTGCGCGCTAGCCTGGGCCGCCAAGCGTTTGAGGCAATACATACTGAATCATACAACCATGCTCATCTCGAAGATGGACCCTATCAAATATGTATTCGAAAAGCAGGCGTTATCAGGGAGGATTGCCCGTTGGCAGATGGTCTTGACTGAATACGACATCCAGTATGTCTCGCAGAAGGCTATAAAGGGGAGTGTACTGTCTGAGTACTTGGCAGAGCAGCCTATTGAGGATTACAATCGATGAGGTTTGATTTTTCTGACGAGGATATCATGTACCTAAAGATGAAAGATTGCGAAGAGCCGTTGCCAGATGAAGGACCAGAATTGGGTTCCAAGTGGAAGTTGATCTTTGACGGAGCTGTAAACGCTTACGGTAGCGGAATAGGGGCAATCATCACTACTCCACACGGGTCGCACATCCCGTTTACTGCTCGATTGACCTTTCCAGTTACCAATAATGAAGCCGAATACGAATCTTGTATTATGGGGCTTGAAGAAGCCATTGATTTGCGAATCAAAAATCTAGATGTATACGGAGACTCAGCTCTGGTAGTGAATCAGATAAAAGGGGAATGGGAGACACGTCAGCCCAATTTAATACCGTACATGAATTATGCGAGGAGATTGTTTCCCTTCTTTGACAAGGTTGAATTGCATCATGTACCACGAGCGGAGAATCAGATGGCTGACGCCCTGGCCACTTTGTCTTCCATGTACAAAGTCAACTTCTGGAACGAGGCTCCCAGAATTGTTATCTCTCGGCTGGACAGACCTGCCTTCGTATTTGCCATTGATGAAGCATCCGATGATAAACCATGGTATTTTGATATCCTCAACTTCCTGAAGAACAAAGAGTATCCGGCTGGGGCATCCAGTCAAGATCAGAAGACTCTCAGGAGGTTGGCGGGTAATTTCTATTTGAATTCGGACGGTGTCCTGTATAAAAGAAATCACGATTTGGTGCTACTGCATTGCGTAGATGAAAAAGAGGCGAAGTTGCTCATGGAGGAAATACATGAGGGAACATTTGGTACGCATGCTGGTGGGCATGCCATGACAAGGAAGCTGCTGCGGGCAGGTTATTTTTGGCTGACTATAGAAACTGATTGTTTCCAGTTCGCGAGGAAGTGCCACAAGTGCCAAATCTATGCTGATAAGATCCATGTGCCTCCGAGTCCTCTGAATGTGATGTCATCGCCATGGCCATTTCGATGTGGGGAATCGATATGATTGGAAAGATCGAACCGACAGCTTCTAACGGACACCGGTTCATTCTAGTAGCAATCGATTATTTCACCAAGTGGGTGGAAGCGGCGTCCTACGCAAATGTAACTAAGCAGGTGGTAGCCAGGTTCATCAAGAGAGATATCATTTGCAGATATGGAATCCCCGAGCGGATAATCACGGACAACGGTTCAAACCTGAATAATAAAATGATGAAGGAACTCTGTCAGAATTTCAAGATCGAACATCACAACTCCTCCCCTTACCGACCCAAGATGAATGGCGCTGTTGAAGCGGCCAATAAGAATATAAAGAAGATTGTTCAGAAGATGGTGGTGACCTATAAGGATTGGCACGAGATGCTACCTTTCGCTTTGCACGTTTATCGTACGACGGTACGCACATCAACCGGGGCAACCCCGTTCTCGTTGGTATACGGAATGGAAGCAGTGCTACCACTGGAAGTTGAGATTCCTTCGCTGAGAGTACTACGAGACGTCCAACTAGACGAGGCAGGATGGGTGAAAGACAGGTTGAACCAGCTAAGTTTAATGGATGAGAAGAGGCTCGCTTCTCTAGCATACGGTCGTTTGTACCAGAGCCGAATGAAGAAAGCATATGATAAGAAGATACATCCGCGGAGCTTTCAGACGGGCGACCTTGTGCTAAAAAGGATTCTCCCGCCGCAGGCAGATCACAGGGGCAAGTGGACCCCCAACTACGAAGGGCCATACGTTGTCAGAAAAGTATTTTCAGGAGGAGCGTTGTTGTTGTCCACCATGGACGGGGAAGACTTTACGTCGCCTGTGAATTCGGACGCAGTTAAAAAATACTTTGCTTAAAATTGACTCGCTGGACAGAAAAAAGAGAGTCCAGGCAAAAATGGGGCATCCTGGCGAACCAAAAACAGAATGAAAGGTTCGGGCAAAAGTTAGGGATAAAATGGAAAAAATGTACACCCGCGAAGTTGAAAACCCACACTGGGCGGCTTCGGCAAAAAGGGGTATCCCGGTGAACTGAAAACCCGTAAAGGGCGGTTCACGCAAAAGTTAGGGATTTGAAAAGCAAATGACTGCGGTCCGAATTTGATACTGCATGGAGCATTGGTGCGGGAGAATATACCTGAGGGTTCGATTATCAGATATAATCTCTTCGAAAGTGTGGATACCGGGAAAAGCATTAGAGTCGGGCGAGTCATAGGAGGATCAGTTCATGATGTTCGTCTGCATCCCGTTGCCGACATGTGTACAAATTTGATTTATCATTATATTTATGCTTCTTGTGCATACTTATATATTTGTTGTGCGTAGCTTCCTCTTTTCAGGAGTTACATCCCGTGTACCAAACTCTGCCCATTCAGGGGCCCATCAATAAAATGTGTTATTCAGTACTTGATGTTGTCTCTTTACTGTTTTGTGCATGATAGACGCCTAGGTTTAATGAAACTAGCAAGTACATAACATCACTGGCCCTTGCCAATAATTGCTAAAACGTTGAATTAACTGAAAAGGATGTCACTAACGCTAACCTGAATAGATTTGGTTGCGTAGACTTGTCTTGTCTTGTTTGTGGTGTTGCAGGGTTCGTAGCCGTATGAAACGGACGATCAAAAGATTGCAGTAACGAAAGACCCGATCCCTATGCAGGTCGTGCTTCCAAGATAACATTGTCCCTTACTGAAGAAGGATCGAATTTCCCATCTAGTCGTGGCTTATACAAAGGATATTCTCCAGCAAAGTCGTTTATCCTTAGCAGAGTTTGGCGGTTCCAAGATTGAAGGCTGTGTTCAGACAGTGCATTTCAAGCAGAGTGGTTTAGCCTCCGAAGATTAATATTTCCAACTTGCGAGCTGTATTCAGGCAGTCTACCCTTCCCAGTAGGGTCATTTACTCTCCCCTAGCGGAGTCATTTGATTTTCCCCAAGAGAATCGTTTCGTCCCCAGCGGAGTTCTCTTTTCAGCAAATGTTCTCTTTCCTCCCAGTGGTACTCGAAGATTAAGACTCTCCCCGGCAGAGTTGGTGGTGTATCATGGAATCTATTTTGTCGGAGTATCGTGTGAGACCTGTTCACTCTACGGCAGAAGTCCAATCATATTGAGCACATCTGCTATTCCCCAGCAGAGTTATATTCCCCAGCAGGGTGTTACTTCAATGAGGTGCTTGGTTTAAGTTCCCAATTTCCCAGCAGGGTTGACTTCACTCTTCCAGCATTTATTTTGCTGGAATAATTCTGTAGCACTTGGCTATCCCCAGCGGAGTTGGTATTGTCTTCAGCATTTATTTTGCTGAAGCAGTTTCTGTATCCCAGCAGTTCGAGTCTGCATCTGCATCGGCATATAGTGTCATATTTGCATCTACCAAATAAAATGCGTAGCATTTCCATGTCGAATGGAGCATTACGCCATTGTCAAACATATGCATTTTTGAAACATAAACCAGGTTGGCTAATCGTTTGTTTCAAGTATCGTTCTCTTGCAGGTGGAAGGAGCTCTTGCTCAAATGAGTTACCAAAAATTCAGGATCTCAGCGTGAGACGTATAACGAAATGTCAGCTTTGGCATTATTCCCCACAGAGTTAGTAGGCAAAATCTCTCCTTGTCCCCAAGCAGAGTTATTTGTCATCAAAGGGTTTCATGAATCAGAATTTCAGAGGCTGCCGCCGGTTATCAGAACAGGCGTCTGGTAGTTTGGTTTCCAAATATCCCCAGTAGAGTCCGCCTCAAAGTCGCTGTCACGTCAGTGCTAAGAAGTTTGTGGGTTGGGATCAGTGGAGAAATGAGTCTTGACGTGGACAATTTATTCCTATATTGACGGGATTTGCTTCGTGCTAGAGAAGTGGGTGTCCTAACGTGGACAGATTTATTTCCTCGGGTTGATGAGATGTGCTAGTCCTAACGTGGACAGATTCGATTTCTTCGTACTGGTTGAGGTCCTGACGTGGACAAAATTGATTACTCTTCGTGTTGGTGTCCTGACGTGGACCATTTATTCCCAGCAGACATTTTTTCTTCGTAATGGTGAAATGTGCGTCCTGACGTGGACAAGTTTATAGTTCTTCGTGATGATAAGATGCGCAAGTCCTGACGTGGACAAGTTTATCACTCTTCGTGTTGGCAAGATGTGTGTCCTGACGTGGACAAGTTTTATTTCCCCAGCGGGTCGAAGATGCGCGAGTCCTGACGTGGACGAATTTATATTTCTTCGGGTCAACAAACGGTGTCCTGACGTGGACGATGTTACTCCCATGCTGATAGGATTTTCCTCAGCAAGTCAAGATGTGAGTCCTGACGCAGACAAATCAAGACGAGATGGAGGTTCCTTACGTGGAAAAGAAGATGTATTCCTTACGTGGAAAGATTGTATTCCTTACGTGGAAAGATTGGAGTCCTTACGTGGACAAATCAAGATGAGTTGTATTCCTTACGTGGAAAGATGAGATTCCTTACGTGGAAAGATGAGATTCATTACGTGGAAAGATGATTCCTTACGTGGAAAGTTGGTTTCCTTATGTGGAAAGATTGTATTCCTTACATGGAAAGATTGGAGCCCTTACGTGGACAAATCAAGATGAGTTGTATTCCTTACGTGGAAAGATGGTTTCCTTACGTGGAAAGAGGTATTCCTTACGTGGAAAGTTTAGTCCTGACGTGGACAAATCAAAAGGAGAGTTTATTCCTAACGTGGAAAGATGTATTCATAGCTTAGAAAGTTTAGTCCTGACGTGGCCAGATCGAGACGAAGTCTCAGTCCTAACGTAGACGATGTTATTCCTGACATGGAAAGGTTATGCCTAACGTGGACAAGTGTATTCCTAACGTGGAAGAGTTTATTCCTAACATGGACGATTTATTCCTGAGGAAATGCAGACGAGTCATCCTCAGCGAAGTCGCCGAGATTTTCCGTGTTAACAGCAGTTGGAGTCCTAACGTGGACAAGTTTTAGTGGAGGTTTCTTCGTGTTGACGAGACAGGTGTCCTAACGTGGACAAGTTTTAGTTGAGATTTCTTCGATGATAGAATCTTTTTCAGGATGATGAAAATAATCCCCAGCAAGTCGCTAAGAGATCAGTGGGTTGCCGTGACAGTTAGATTCAGTTGATGAATGTCGTTCCCCAAGCAGTAGTGCAGTTTATTTCTGCGGTTGGCAAATTTCCAGGTTCTTAGTATTCAACCGTCTCGTACCTTGAATGTTTGAAGGTCGTTCGCTCTTCACCCAATCGGGTCCAAGTCGCTTGAATAGGGGCAGCTGTTGCACCCTAAAATTTGCTCAACCTATTTCACTTGGTTTATGTTTCAATTGCATTAGCATTTGCATATAGAGTCATGTACATAGTCTAATCATCTGCATAGCATAGCATAGCAAATCATCCAACAAGGGACCAAGTACTATTCTCATCTCTATGAGCCTATCAAGAGGTTATTATTCAAATTCAATCCTATCCAAGTCATCAGAAGGAAATTGAAACCTAAGAAGTTTGTGAATCTATCTTCTATCTTGAGTGTATTTGAAGACCATCAAAGAAGTTGTGAGCTGTGAATTGAGGTCATGGAGGGTATATAGACATCATGGGATACATGGAGAGTCATTTTGAAAGAGAGACAAGTCATTGATGTGATCACAAGAGTTGCAGTTGAAGACAGTCAACTAGGGTTTCATCTGGGTCAACCCTAGGTCAAATGATTGATTGAAAGGCATTAAGGTCTATTTGAGAGATGTGGGGTTCATCATTTGACATGTATACAAGGATATGGTGATGTGCCAAGAAGAAATCAAGAGAAATCAAGAAGAAGAGGAGTTTCTAAATTAGGGTTTCTGTGTAAAATCCCCTGATTTAGGTCAAACTTCCAAGCAAGATAAGTCAAAATGCAGGCTTCAAATGGATCCTTGTCCAACATGAAACTTGTAGAGGATCTCAAGACCTTTAATTTGAGTGGTGGAAGACATCAAGGAGATTTATAGAACTCAAGTTATGGTCCTTGCAAGTTATAGGTCATTTGAGGTATCTGAAATTTTGTCTGTGAAAGTTACTTGTCTTCCAAGAAATTTTTACCCCTCAAGGATATTTCAAATGAATTTCTGGTAAACATAAGAGTTGTTCCTAATTGTCTTAGCTTTCTAGAATGGTATGGTATGCCTTCATATGATTTGTGGAACTCTACTTATGGTCTTGGCAAGCAAAGGGTATTTTGGTCATCTGAGAATTACAGGTCATTTCAAGCCTATGCCCAAAACTCATACAAGGAAGCTTCAAATGGAAACCTTCACAACATAAAACTTGCTCCAAATGACATTTTGAGTCTAGTAAAGTTATCATGAAAGATTGGAAATGCTCATAGCTCAAGGTTTCAAATTTGGTGAATTTAATGAATAAAAAATGACCTAAAATTGAGATTTTTCATAATTTGGCCAAATGGGATGAAATTATGGGTCATTTTGATTGGAAAAAATGTTTTAAGAACATTGGCAAAAGTGGATTTTTGAGTTTTGTTCAAGATTTGAAATTTATGCTTGGTTACTTACAAAAGAAGTTACATAATCAAAATCCAAGGGAATTGTGCATGAGTAGTTTCTACAAAGTTCTAGAGGTTTCTAATGTCATCTATATATTGCATTGAGATGCTTCATGCATTGGTTGGTGATTAATTTTGTTCATAATACCAAGTTACACTTCATTCTTCCATTTTGCAAATTCATCTCAAACTTCATCAAATCTTCACCAATTTCAAAAGTTCTTGATCCTATCCTCATCTAGATCATTCAAGGAGCAAAATTCACATCAAAATCTGTTTGAATTAAGGGGGAAATCGTGCTATCCATCTTCATCATCCAAGGTGCAAGAAGGTGGTGATTGCAAGATTCAAGAGGTTTGAACAAGATCCATTGCATACAGAACTCAGAATCAAGTTCACTGATCAATTCCCAAGCATTGCAAGCATTGGATCTGAAGAATTCCCCACCTGTTTCATCATTTACACCAGGTTAGTTTTCTCTTCGAATTGCTTGAATTAGTTAGCATGTTAGAGAATTTTAGGGTTAGAACTGTTAGGTTAGGTTAGATGATGGAATTCAGAAAGTTTGAGAAGGTTTCATGGATGTTGCCATTGGAGTGCAAGAACTGTTAGGGTTTAGAACTCATAGTTTATGGCACGATAATCCTAGATGAATAGCTCAGGTTGATCAGCATAAGGTGTAGATCGTGTTAGGGTAATAATTAGAAGGCATCCTCATGATTGATATCAGTGCAAGATGGTGGAATCAGAATCTTCTACCTATCGGGTTTGACATTTGAGTGAGTTTTAGAGAAAGATGATGCCATGGCTGTGTAGAGGGAAGAAAATAGATCGTTTTTGGTTTTTACATCGTGTGATTTCATTGAGGTTTGAGGGAGAACCGAAAGGTGGAAGGTTCGCGCATGGTGAGGTTTTTCTGCAACCTAGGGTTTCTGAGGTAGACGATGGAGGTGGACCGTTGGATGATCATGAGACCATTGACCTGAGTACAAATTCGAGGGCTCTCATTTAATTGAAATTTGGAGGGAATGGCTGTGTGTGGAACGCAACGTTCCATTTAACTGAACGTTGGGCCTGAACCAAGCTTGCTATTCGTACCCCTATCTGCAAGGCCCAATCCCAATCTAACTGAAATCCTTGCTAAATGCACTGTTTCCCTCTTTTTTTAATTTTTGTTGTGTTTTCTGTTTGACTGGGCCCAGACGCGCATTTCTAGGCGCGCCCCCCAGTCTGGGTCCATCATTATGTTTTAACTGATTTTATTACTTTCTGCACCCCATTTCCAATTTAACCCATATTATTTTCTTTCATTTTTTTTAATTCTTTAAAAAATCACAACAAATAGAAAAATGCTTATTTTTAATTGGTTGTTTTTGCATATTGTTCATAATTCTGTTAAGAAGATTATCACATAAAAAAATTAGCATTTCATTTCATTTTTATATTTTTAGTATATTTTTCTTTTAAATAGCTTTTTAAATGTTTAGTGTAATGCATGATATTGATGATTTTGGTTTGGTTAGATGCTTTAATATTTTTGACCCATTCTTTTTAGGTTGATTAGCTTAGACCTTTAGCTTGTATGTAAAATTTAATTCATGATTTTAGGATTTAATTTTAGATGATTTGTTTAGGTGTGGTTAGAAGAACCAAAACTAGGGTTTAGGAGATAACATAGGTGTAATAGATCAATTCTTTTAGGAGTTGTAGTTGGGGTATGGGACTATAGGGGTTATGGGTAGATAATAGATCCCTTAGACATTACTAGGTTTCCCCTATTCTACTATTACTATTAGTATATAGCTTGTATTTGCTTGACTGTGTGGTGTGCCCTCTCTAGGGTTATTTCATTTGTCTGTATGGGGTATTGGGTTTGCTTGGGGATTGGGAGAGCTGAAGACTGTGTTGATGAGGCCATTGGAGATCAAAGAGAATGAAGACCAACTTCCAGAGTTGATGAGGAGTATCCCTGGCTGGCAGCTGTTGAGGAGTATAGGATTTAGGAGCTAGGTAGAGCTCTAGAGTAGAAAACTTGATTCACAAATATGGAAGGTCTTGTCTGCCTCCATTCTTTCTCTATGATTCAAAGTCTCTTTCAAATATCCACCTCCTTCCTTTGGAAGGATTAGTGAATGTATTTGAAAGATAGAATTTTTGAGAGAAAATTGTATGTATAATGTTAACAGTTAATGAGCCACCCTTGGTAGGCAGTTGACTGTTTAACATCCATCCATCTTGTTGACTGATATTCATCTTGGAGATTAAGACTTGAAGAAAAGCCATTGCAGATTAAAGACTCATGACAAAGACCTTGCTTGAAGGTTTGAAGATGGAGGTTGATGCTTGCTTGAAGCTGGTAGATGTTTGGAGATGACTTGAAGACAGATGTTGATGCAGAGCTGCTGTTGCTGTCTATTTTTGCTGTTTAATTCTTGATGTATTGATTGGTTTTCCCTGACTGTATTGTTTGCTGTTTAACCTGTTAGGTTGAAAGTGAATTCTGTTCACTTTTGCCTGTTGTTTTCTAGGTTCGAGGTTGAGTGGGACTCCCTTGCCTCGCTTGTATTGCTGTATCCATGCATTTTACTGCTTTATTGTATATTTGCTATTGTTTCTGTTTCCGTCTATTCCCTTAGGATCTCTGTTTCTCTCTGCGCAAGAGAGGAGCATGATAGACATTAGGTCTTAACCCATGCATGATAACACTAGGTTAGTTTGATTCCCTTTTCAACCGTAGGTTAGAGTTCTGTCTCTTCTTTCTCAAAACAAACAGAAAAACACAATAAGATTTCAAACACAATAAAAGACACTTCTTCCGTAAAAGAATGTGAACTCATCAAAACGTCATTTTTGTCCGCTGGGACTGGTAATCAGAAAAACCCTTTTTCAGAAGGAATAAAAACAATCAAGACAGACTTGTGTCGTACGTGGCCCGAACTACGTTTGCTCTGATCTTTCATGTCGTATGAAAGTACGTAGGCATAGGATGCGATATCCTAGCGAGCAACCTTCCCCTCCTTTCCCGTAGGTAGGCGAACTACGTTGACTCTGATTTCTCGTTCGAGACGGGAATACGTAGGCATAAAGTGCGATACTTTGCCGAGTCATTTTATTTTCTTTTAACCCCTGACCTGTAGAGTAGATAGAATAACAATCCGTACCAGAAAACAAGCGTGGATCCCGTCGAGTACGACGGACGTGAGGGGTGCTAATACCTTCCCCTTGCGTAACCGACTCCTGAATCCAGGTTTTGGTTGCGATGACCATACCTTTTCCCGTCTTTGCGGTAGGTTTACTCTGAGCGTTTCCTTTCCCTCCGTTGGGATAAATAACGCACGGTGGCGACTCTTCTGTTCAGCCGGCGCCGATTTTCGCAGTAGCGACAATGGTTGAAGCTTGAGATCATATTTTCGAAGCTTTTGTAGTGAAGGTTTGTTGTGAATTTTCTACAGTTTTTGTTGGTTTTTGAAGCTGAAAGTTTATTGAAAGTTGAAACGGTTTTTTTGTGAATTGATTGAAACTAGGATTTTTTTTCTTTTCTGCAGCAATTCAATATGTTATCCAAGCTTGGAGAAAAGAGTGATGAAATTGCTTATTTATGTTGGAAATTCACCTCACACTCTATGAAGAATTCCCTTCAATCTTGATCTCAAGATTGACGAACAAACCCATAATATGATGTAATGGTGATAACAAGTAAAGAGTTATCAAGAACAACAAAAGAAAATAAGAATAACAAACAAGCAAGAAAGAGAAGAATGAGAGAAGAAATCTTTGGAGAAAAATTGTGTTACCCACAAACTGTGGGATTTCTGATTGCTATTGAACTTTCACTTCTAACTCTGCAATTGTGAAATTTGTTCTATGTTGTGTTGAATACAAAGCAAGGCACCCTATTTATAGTTTTAGGTTTACAAAATCCCAAAACATAAAAGGCCCAAAAATATTCAAAATCAAATCTAATATAAATCATATCAAATCAAATATGTTTACACTATGAATTATATTTAACACGCCACCTAAGTCATTGTGTCTAAACTGTCTACATTCACCATGGCTCTTAGTCTTCTGAAGGCTTCGACCTGCACTCCCTTTGTCATGATATCTGCAATCTGATTCTCAGTTCTGCAGTGTTCCAACTTCATCTTCCCTTCTGCTACCTGCTCTCGAAGATAATGGAACCTCATTTCGATGTGCTTGCTTCGACCATGAGCTATCGGATTCTTCCCCAAGTTGATAGTTGACATACTGTCTATCTTCATGGTAATTGCTCCATGATTCTTCCCTGTGATTTCTTCGACCAAGTTCACCATCTAATTTGCTTGACATGCACAAAGAGAAGCAACTATATATTCTGCTTCGCATGATGACAATGCCACAACTGGTTCCTTTCTCGAATTCCAAGCAACTGGTGCACCACCTAACATAAACGCATACCCAACTGTGGATTTTCGATCCTCAGCATCACTACACCAACTGGAGTTTGTGTATCCCACTAACTTCCATTCTTTTCCTTCATCAGCTGCTAGAAACAAAATGCCATAGTCAAGAGTTCCTTTCAGATACCTCAGTATTCTCTTCGCTGCTGCTAGGTGTGATACCTTTGGCTTCTACGTGAATCTACTTACCATACCAATATTGTATGCTAAGTCAGGCCTTGTGTGACAAAGGTATCTAAGTGACCCAATAAGTCTTCTGTATTGGGTTGGGTTGACATCATCTTCATCTGAATCCTTCGACAGTTGCAATCTAGGCTCAGCTGGAGTCGAAGTTTGGTTGCAATCTTGCATCTCAAATCTCTTGAGTATTTCGCCTGCATATCTTCTTTGGTGCATCCTCAAACCTCTACTTGTCTTGTTGAGTTCGATGCCAAGGAAATATGAGAGATTTCCCAAGTCTGACATTTCAAACTCCTTACTCAGGTCATGTTTGAAATCTTCGATCTCCTTCTTGCAACTCCTTGTTATCAACAAATCATCAACATAGAGACATAGTATAAGCAATTCGCCATTGCTTCTTCTTACATATACTCCATGCTCAGTTGTACACTTCACAAATTCCTTCTCCCTTAAGAAGCTGTCGATTTTCTTATTCCAAGCTCTTGGAGCTTGCTTAAGTCCATACAGGGCTTTATGAAGCTTGTACACCTATCTTTCTTTGCCTTATTTCACAAATCCAGTTGGTTGTGCAACATAAACTTCTTCGTCTAAGGGGCCATTAAGGAATGCACACCTCACGTCCATCTGACATGTGTGCCAGTTGTTCATATTTGCTAGACCAACAACCAACCTGATTGTTTCGATTCTAGCAACAGGTGCGAATACTTCACCGAAGTCGATTCCTTCCTTCTGAAGAAATCCTTTCGCCACAAGTCTCGTCTTGTGTCGAGTTACTTCTCCTTTAGGATTTACCTTTACCTTGTAAACCCACTTCACATAAATTGTCTTCTTGCCTTGCGGTAATTCGACAAGTGACCAGGTATTATTGACTTCGATGGACTCCAACTCTTCAGTCATTGCTTTCACCCACTTCGAATCTTTCAATGCCTCATCTGCATTGACTGGTTCGACATCTGCGTAGAAAGCATAATGTACCGGCTCACCTTCCTCATCGACTACATCATCTGATGTAATTACACATTCTTGCAACCTTGCAGGCATGTGTCTTATTCGTCGAGGTCTGCTTGAACATGTTTCATCTGCAACTGGTTCCTATCAAACTTCTATTTCAACTTCAGTGGTTGGTTCTTCACAAGAGATTCTCACTGAATCCTTCTTAGAATTCTCAGTCTAGTCCCATTCTTTAAGCTCATCTATGATCACATCCCTGCTGATCACTACCTGCTTATTCACTGGGTCGAACAACTTGTAACCTCCTTTCGAATCATATCCTATCAAGATCATCTGATTCAACTTATCATCAAGCTTCCTTCTCAACTGATCTGGCACATGTCTATGTGCTATAGATCCAAACACCTTTAAGTGACTGAGACTAGGCTTGACACCAGAGCAACATTCTTCTGGTGTGATTACTTCAAGCTTCTTCGTCGGACATCTGTTCAATATATATGTTGCTGTCGAAACTGCTTCTCCCCATAATTCTTTAGGTAGATGCTTTCCATTCAACATACTTCTCACCATTTTCATGATGGTTCTGTTCTTGCATTCTGCAATCCCATTTTGTTGTGGAGTGTAGGGTGGCACCACCTCATGCACAATCCTTTCTTTTACACATAGTGTATCGAACTCTTTTGATACATACTCTCCACCACCATCAGTCCTCAGGATTTTCAGCTTTCGACCACTCTGTCTTTCGACCATGGACTTAAATCTGGAAAATACCTCAATCACATCACTTTTCTTCTTGATGAGGTAAGTCCACAGCTTTCGAATGTAATCATCTATCAACGTGACAAAGTATCTATTGCCACCAATCGAATCCACCTGGATTGGACCACATACATCAGAGTATATGACTTCAAGTATTGCCTTCGACTTCCTTCCTGCATCCTTGCTGAAGCTATTCTTGTGTTATTTCGACTGAACATACTCCTCACAGACTTCACTTGGAATGTCAATTTCTGGTAATCCTGAAACCATATTTCTTCTCTTTAGTTCTCTGATGTCATTAAAGTTGAGATGACCTAGTTAAAAATGCCATAACCACTCATCTCTGTTGGCTGCAGTTGCTAGACACTTGTGCTTCATCACATTGAGTACAATCTTGAAGGTCCTATTCTGAGACATTAGAGCCTTCAAGATTAATCTACCACCTGCGTCGAGAACTCTCATCATCTTATCTTCGACAAATACCTTGTAGTTCTTTTCCACAAGCTACCATATACTGAGCAAATTACTCTTCATGCCTGGTATGTCCAACACATTGGAAATTGTTGATTTTTTGCCATCTTTCCTCATAATCAGAACATCACCAACACCTTCGGCTGCTAGAGTGTTGTCATTTGCAAACTTCACTGTGTTTTTCGACGAGGGCTTCATGTTGACAAACCAATCTTTCCTTCCAGTCATGTGTGATGAACATCCTGAGTCCAAGTACCACTGATCTTGGAATCTTTCTTCATCTTTTGTTGTGACCATTAGCAATGTTTCTTATTCTTCATGTTTCGCCAGCTTTGCATCAGTTTCTTGATTTCTCTTCCTTTCTGGATAATCACTAACATAATGACCATACTTCTGGCAATTGAAACATTGAATGTGGCTTTTGTCTGTCTTTCGACCACTACCTCTTCCTTTACCTGCAGCACTACCTCTTCCTCCTTTATTGTAAAAGTCGTTTTGTTCTCTGATGCGTCACTTGCTGCGTTTTGTGCATTTTTCAACTTGTTGATGTCGTTTTTACTTTCATGAAGTTTTGATTCAATGCGTAAATGTCATTTTGACCTGCCTTTGCTCACGTGTTTTACTTCTTTCGTGCAACTGTTTTGAGCTTGTAACGTGTATGGTTTGGCTTCAATAGCTGATTATGAAGCTCACGTGACTCTGTGAAGGAGGCATGCAACATGAAGTTGGGCTTTGGCTTTAGAAACAAGTGGCTCATGGAGTATATGGCTAGGCAAGTTGTTTTCGTGGCTTGATGAAGATGTTTTGGCTAGGTTGTCTGAAGTTTCATAAAGCATGGACCGTATTTGCAATTCTATAAGCCTCTTTATTATTTTGTAATTTTTTGCTGCATGGCCTATGTGTATTTTGTGACAGTTGACTACAAATGGACTTTGGTTTTTTTTTTTTTTTGTAAATTTGTGTATAAGATGGTGAATGGTGATTAGGAAAACAAAAATGGTTTTTTTTTTACAGAAATTGGTTCATGAATGGATAGTTGGTTCATGAATGGAATTTGATATGGATAAAATGGATATCTATAAAATATGGATATGTGAAAAAAAATGAAAATGGATAATAAAATGAAAAATGGAAAGAATTGGATATTAATGGATATTTATGAAATTGGATTGGATTATAGATTTTCGTCATGATTTTTTATTAAAAAAATAGTTTGATGAAGATAATTAGATATGGATTAAAAATGATTATTGAAATATTTATGGAAGTGGATAATGAATAGATTTAATATGGAAATTAGAAAAAAAAAAGTTGGTTAGAAAAATGAATAGTTAGAAAATGGGTATAAATTGATAATGGATATTAAGAGAGAGATGGATTTTATGAATAATGGTTAGATGAATTGGATATGGTTATGCTTATGGAAATTTGGAGAAATGGCATCACATGAGAATTTGGACAAAATTGGATAAGAAAATGGTTTAGCAAATGGATATGCACCTTCACCAATATTTTCCACACACGGCCATGAAATTTTGATCCTTAACTTCAATACCTTGAATAAATAACATGAGCCCATCATCGAAAGCCACAAATATACACCTTGATTGAAAATCCACCAAACTTGACTTGTTCAGACAAATCTATGAATCTCTGGTAATAAATGAAATAAGTTCTTAATCACTTTGAATTTTACCAAAACAATCTCTGGGAAAATAAATCCACTGCTTGAACACAATTTGGACTGATGGTCCATTTGATCCTAATAACCTGGACCAAACTTCTCATAGAGCATTGGTTAATAACCTGATGAGTTTCAACACAAGACAACTTGACCTTGAACATTCACTGCTTGAGAAATAGCCCACTGCCACAACTAATTTGCAATTGAAGCAAACTCTTGATAGTTTGACCAAGATTAGGTCAAACTTCCATCTGACATTGACCATAACTCGAATAGTCATACTTGAATCCAAACCATGCCCTTGTCATCAATCTCCCTACAAAACCCTAAACACATAAAGAAGACAACATACAATCTGCGACATATTTTTGGTACTTTGGTTAGAAGTTAGTGAACATAGACAAACATAAAGCAAGTAAGAAACACACAGGTGCTTGGTGATTTATCTTAAAAACAGACCCACAGAGAAGGGCAAGAAAACCAAAGCTTGTGATTTTGTTTGTGTATGCGAAAATGCAAATGATGTATGGGATCTTAGGATAAAAATTAGGGTATTACAGCACGACGGAGTATCCATTGCAAACCATGCTTGCGCGAGAGTGAGAGTGATCAGTCGCGAACGGAAGAGAAATTGGTGCGAAGGAAGAAAATATGCAATTGAGAAGCTTAATGATCGAGAGAGAGAGAGAGAGAGAGTGAAGAACAGGCGAGTGTCGTCGCTCGGGATTCGCGTGTGAGAGTGTCGCGTGAGAGGAAGGAGGCGAGAGAGAGAGAGAGAGAGAGAGAGAGAGAGAGAGAGAGGGTATTAGGCGAGAGAAAACACTGATTTTTGTTGTCTTTCCTTTGGAACAGAATTTGTCAAGAGCGAACACAACCGCTAGAAGTTCTTTTTCCGTTGTTGCGTAGTTCATTTAGGCAGAATCTAAGGTTCTACTAGCGTAGTAGATTGCATGAAGCTTCTTGTCCTTCCTTTGTCCTAGAACTGCGCCTACGGCATAATCGCTCGCATCGCACATGATTTCAAATGGCAGCTACCAGTCTGGTGGTTGCATGATTGGTGCGGTGATAAGGGTTGTTTTTAGTGTTTCAAACGCTTCCAAGAAACTTTCGTCGAAGATGAACTCAGCATCTTTCATTAGCAGACCAGTTAGGGGTTTTGTAATTTTTGAGAAATCTTTTATGAATCGTCGGTAGAAACCGGCATGTCCTAAAAAACTTTGTATTTCTTGTACGGTATTTGGAGGTTGGAGATCTTTTATAATTTCTATTTTGGCTTTATCAACTTCAATCCCCTTGTCAGATATTACGTGTCCTAGCATTATTCCTTGTCTGACCATGAAATGGCATTTTTCCCAATTGAGAACAAGATTCACTTTCGCACATCTTTCGAGTACCATCTCTAGGTTTGATAAACATCTTTCGAAACATTGTCTGCATACTGAAAAATCATCCATAAACACTTCCATGATGTCATCTATGAAATCTGCGAAGATTTCCATCATGCATCTCTGGAATGTTGCAGGAGCATTGCATAATCCAAATGGCATTCGTCGGTATGCAAAAGTTCCATAAGGACAGGTAAATGTAGTCTTTTCTTGGTCATCGGGGTGAATAGGTATTTGGAAAAATCCCGAATAACCGTCTAGATAGCAGAAATAAGAATGTTTTGCCAGCCTCTCCAACATCTGATTGATGAAAGGTAAAGGGAAATGATCTTTTCGAGTTGCCTTGTTCAGTTTTCTGTAGTCGATGCACATTCTGCTTCCGGTCACAACTCTTTGTGTTATCGATTCACCTTTCGAGTTCTTTACCACAGTGACGCCTCCCTTCTTGGGTACGACATGCACTGGGCTAACCCATTGGCTGTCAAAGATCGGATATATAATTCCTGCATCTAGTAGCTTCTTCACTCCGTCCTTGACTACAGTGCTTAGGATAGGATTTATCCTTCTCTGATGTTCTCTAGAGGTTTTACAGTTTTCCTCTAGTATAATTCGATGCATACAGATAGAAGGACTTATTCCTTTAAGGTCAGTGATGCTATAACCTAACGCGGTTGGGTATTTTCTTATGATGTCTAGTAGTTTTTCGGTTTCTAACTGTCCTAAGTCGGCGTTGACTACCACCGGTCTTTTGAGTTCGGTGTCTAGGAATTCATATCTGAGGTTTTTAGGTAATACTTTGAGTTCTAAAGCTGGGTTCTTTGGACCTGGCATGTGATTTGGAGTTAGTGCTAAGCTTTCGCTTAGACTGTCATCTTTATACGGCGCACGCCAATTGTCATCCTCACGAGTTTCTGGGATTTGGATTTTCATTATTTCAGAGTATGTGGTTTCTTCCTTTTCCAGTTCTCTAATGCGTTCGTCAATGACGTCGACTAGATAGCAGGTGTCGTCTATGGCGGGTGCTTGTAAGAACTTGGTGAGGATGAATTCGATTTTCTCTTCTCCTACTTCGAATGTTAGCCTACCTTTCTTCACGTCTATGATAGCTCCGACTGTGGCTAGGAAGGGTCTTCCTAAGATAATTGGGGTAATTGAATCTTCCTTAGTATCCATGATTATGAAGTCGGTTGGAATATAGAATTGTATTATGCGTACTGGAACGTTTTCCATTATACCGACGGGATATTTGACAGATCGGTCAGCTAATTGAACAGACATTTTGGTTGGTCTTAATTCACCCATATTTAGCTTTTTGCATATAGATAAGGGCATAACACTGATACTGGATCCTAAGTCGCACAGAGCTTTGTCTATGACAAACTTTCCAATGACACAAGGTATGGAGAAGCTACCTGGGTCTTTCAGCTTAGGAGGCATGTTGTTTTGGATTATCGCGCTACACTCGGCAGTAAGTGTAACTGTTTCATTATCCTCGATCTTTTTCTTGTTAGACAAGATTTCTTTGAGAAATTTTGCGTACGAGGGCATCTGTGTGATGGCTTCTGTGAAGGGAATTGTGATGTTTAATTGCTTCAAAAGTTCTACAAATTTCTTAAACTGCCATGTAGTTTTGGAGTTTATAAGTCTCTGAGGATAAGGAATTAGTGGTTTATACGGCGGTGGAGGATCATAAGGTTTTTCTTTATCTACGGCCTCCTGGTCGTTATTTTCCTTCTCTTTGGGTTCAGACTCCTTTTCTGCCTCTTTAACAGGTTTTTAGTACACGGCTGGGTTTTGGCTCATAGGATCGATCGGTTTGTCCAGTTCTTTTCCACTTCTTAAGAGAGAAAGGGAAAAGACGTAATCTTATTGCGTCTGGAGTTACACCATTAGCCTTCACTGTGTCGGCATACTGCACAAACTTCGTTAAGTGTTCATTCGGGTCGTCTGTTGCACTTCCCGAGAATTGATGTTGTTGTACGGCTGACAGCAATGATGGTTTTAATTCGAAATCATTCCGATTAATATCAGGGGCAGCAATGCTACTGTGAAACTCTAGCTGAGATGGAGTAGCGTAGTCCTTCAGAGGTCTATTCTGAGGTCCTTCGGCCATTTTCGATTCTTCAACAGATTTAGGAGTATGAGCTAGAAGATCAGAAATATTATGTCTTCGTTGATATTCAATTATTCACCTTCTTAGGTGTAAGAAGCGCTCTAGTTCAGCGATTGGAGGTTGTAAGATATCGCTTTGTGAGCGAGTACTTGGCATACAATCGACGAATGAGTAAAGGAAAATAAAATAGTTAACCTAGTCTATACTGCGTAACAGAGTTCTACACTATTGACTAAACGGGTCCCCCGAAAGGCGCCAAAAACTTGATCGCGACTTTCTGAGTCTAACTGAACTGACTGCAAGTGCACAGTCTATCGCGTAGTAATAAAGATATCAATCCCACAGGGACTCGTAATCAATCTAGTGTTATCGGGTGTTACTATGTTTAGCTAAGTCGGAATAAGGTTTTAAGGAATTAAATGCAAAAGTAAAGGCTAATTTAAGGATAGTTTATAAGGTTTAAGAATACTAATAAGGGGCATCGGTATGTAATGCTTTAGTTTTCGGGGATTCGACAAGTCGCCGGTGCAGTTTAATTTTTTTGCAAATGGTTTTCAGGAGAAAATAATCGTTTAAAGACTTTTTTCTCACGTTGGTTGTTGACTCTAGTCGTAACTCTAAGGCAGAATGTACGCTTTCGATGTCCCATTCGGGGTTAAAATCACTTTTTGAAAACAACTAAGTTCTAATTTCGTTTAAAGCGCTTTTGCTGTATTTAAAATGAATGCCTAGTTTTTACTATCCAATTCGAACCCCACGCTTTCACGTGCCGGTTCGTACCTTAATGAATTTCCCACTCTCGTGGCAAAACTACTGTAAACAATTTCTCGATGTCGCGATGAAGGTTTGTTTAGGAAATTAAATAAAAAACCACGGCCAAAAAAGTGTTTGTAAAAGGAAAAAAGCACCGGGCGATATCGAATCTCGTCCTACTAGTTTATTACATACCGATTGATGCGGTTTAGCTAGACATGGTACTTAGAACAGTCACAATTAAATAAAGGCAGCAAAATAAATAGACATGCATTATAACGGAAACGAAATAACGATTTAATTAATAAAAACTTGAAAATAATACTGTTCTCGGATCCTTGAGTAGTCCTCCACAATGTCGGCAGGATTCTACCTCGGCGAGGAGTAAGGGTACAAGAAAGGAATAAAACAGTACAAATGGAAATAAAGGAAAAGAAAGAAACAGGAAAATAATGCTAGAATTTAATTTGGCTTCAATGGCGATTTTGGCAGCACTTCGTTGTGCTAAATGCGGCTCCCTTTCTCTGGTCAAGACCTTCTCTTTTTATAGCTGACACTCTCTCAGGAAATGCCCGAGGAACTGGAGTTAAGGGTGAGAGAATAAAGGAGAACGCTCCTATATTTCATCAGCTTGCGTGGGCACGTTCAGAATGTGAACGTTATTCTGTTATTGGGTGCATGACGACCGTAAGGGAGATGTGACGAGTGTAATATGCATGACAAGCGTAAGAGTCTGTGACGACCGTGAGGGTTGTGACGGTCGTGACAAGGGTGTGACGACCGTGACACTCACTAAATCTGTATTTTTTGCTATTTTCTGTCTTTTTCTCCCATTTTGTGTCTTTGATCGTGAGTTTTCGTTGTCTTGCTCATTTTGAGTGTGAACTTCGTATACGTGTAAAAACGCTTAGCAAATAAGCGGAATCATCCGAAATCAGGGTGAAATCATGCTGTTAGCAGATGAAAAACAAGGCAATTATACTATACATTTTCGCGTTATCAAACTCCCCTAAACTTAAATCTTTGCTTGTCCTCATGCGAAAATCGGAAAAATGCGGCAATGCGAACACACGGCATGCTCTTTTGCGTTTTCAAAATAACTTTTGAGGTGTTGAGTCAGGACGTTAGAGACTAGATTAAAACAACACGAATACGGTAGTGACACTAAGCAGTAGGTGCTCGAAGGCCTCCTCCTTATGCAAGCTGGTTCCAATCATGCTACTGTAGCTCAGCGTAAAGTTCCACGTATCCAATTCCACCCAGTTTCGTTCTAACTCAACCACATTAAGCCCTTTGCCTTTGCATGCGCGTAGTGGAATAACCTATTAGTGATTTCGGTCTTTCTTATCATAGGGTCTGGTGCACGAGTGCGGTACCCTTTGATGAGTCCTATTTGTAAGCTGTGGGGGTTCGAATTGTAATTCGCCCTACCGAGTCCATAACCAGAGACCTATGAACCAGCCAACAAAGGATTACTTTTTCTTTGCTTTTCTTTTTGTTATTCCGAGATAGCAGAGGTAGACAATCACTACGTGGTCGCGGAGCAATTTCTTTATGATTTTATACCAATCACTTATTTGCATCGGTCTTGCACGTGGTTTATGCTTACGGAAGTGCTGACTGCTTGTATAAACTACTAGGGGCTACGTTTGGGCTGGAACCTGAGGCTTTGGTAAAGTAGGTAATGAAATTGACTCGCATAAACCGGAGGTCTAAGGTGTCAGGACGATACTGTTTTTGTTATAATTCTTTCTCGAGGTTCCCTAACTCGGCCTTTATTTTGGCGTGTCGAGTGATGCATTGATTAGAAGTGAACAAAAATTTTCATATGACTGGATAAAGCGGGGGAATTTACGTAACGGAGAAAAGTACACATAAAAGCTTTATTTTATTAAGTAAAAATTTACTGAAAGGGAAAGTACATAACATAGAGGAATGGAAATAATGTGTTTCACCCACATTATATCGGGCATTCTCCTCAATGCTTCGATATAAATGCGGAAGGGAAAATAAGAAAAATAAAAATGCGGAAATACAAAAATGAAAAACAGAGAAACTACTGAGGTCCATGCTCTCTGCCTCTGCCTCAGGCTCGTCCTCGTCCAAAGCGCGTCGCTTGGTCCAGAGCTCCGATGTGATGAATGTATTTGCTGAGGTCTTGCACGCGCATGGTGAGGGTATCCATCTCGTCTATGACGTTGTCGAGTCGCTCGCTTTGGGTTGCTTGTCCTTGGTGGATTTGGTGCAACAAAGCCATCATCTGGTGATGTTGTTCTTATATGCGAACTTCAAGCTGTGCGACCATCTGGTTTTGTTTCTAAATGTCGTGTAGGATCTCTTCATTGGTTGGCTCAGGAGCAGGCTCAGGGCGGTGTCAGCGTCAGGAAGATGTACCTTCTTCAGTTGTTGGTTGTGTCTCGGTGCGAGCAGTGTGATCCATTTCGTCTTCCATTTCATCTGCAGTAACATTGGCTTCAACATGAGGAGCGGTTGCATTTGCTTCAGCGGCAGCTAGATCAAAGAGCCAGTTGGCTCGATTCTATGGATGAGTGCGATCCCTACATGGCATGATAATGCTACAAACTGTACGATTGCAGAGCACCAGATGGTACTTTCCGTCGGTTCTGAGTTTAATGAGGTGGGAAGAGCGCCAGTAGTCGATGTCGAGGAAAACAGGAGGCAATGATGGAAGATTCTCAAGTCGATCACCAAGGTCGAGGGCGAGAGTGATGGAGGTGATGATGCCTCCGAAATAGAAGGGCTTTGAGCCTCGATCACAGTTTGATTGCATGTGGGCAAGAAGGAACGACGCGGCATTCACGAACTCAGGATCGAACACACAATTGAGAAAGAAAAGCTCCTTGGAATTGACTTTGTGGTTACTATCCCTTGCGAAAAAAGTGTTCTCGAGTACTCGGTGGAAGTACCGGATGGCTGGGTTATGAATGAAAGTTGCATTGAGGCTCTCCCAACCATCAGCGGTGGTGTCGGTTAATTGGTTCCATAAGGCGAAGGCTTCTTGGAAAAATTGCTCCGAAGGGACTCTGCGGTGGGCACTTTCGCCATGGTGGAAATGCAGCATTTGCGCAAGTTGGGTTTGATTCAACTGGTATTCAGTGCCAAACAGTCGAAAATATGCTACTCCGGTCAGTTGGTTAGTTTCGCCAGGTGGTGTGACATAGGAGAAAGAACTAAGAAATTCCAAGGTCAGCACCTCGTACATGGGTTGCAGCGTTATACAGAGCAACCACAGCCCTGCGTTTTGCAGCATCCACGTGACTCCATCTAGAATACCCAACTCTGTTAAGCATGCAGTGTCGACGTACCGAGTGGGTTGGACGGAACGTTGATGAAATGTGATGTAGTTTTCTCGCTGTTGGTCGCCTCGCTCGCCCTCTCAGAAGGTTATTGATGAAAGGTCGGGGAGTTGGCGAGTTTGTTGTGCCATTGTTTCAAGTAATTAGGAGAATGGAGATGAAAGGAATGTGTCTATGGAAGGGTTGGAAGAGAAATGGGTGTGATTATATAGAGCGATGGGTAGTTGAATGGGTGGAGGGAGTTATGAGAGGTTTGAAGGAAATGAATGTGGGTTTAGTGGACGGTTGCTGAATGTAGTGGGAGAAGGAGAGTTGGACGGTTGCTGAATATAGTGGGAGAAGGAGAGTTGGACGGTTGCATTCTGCTGATATAGCAGAATGCAAGCTTGAATTGCGTGACTGTCATTACGAGATGGTCACGGTCGTAAGACGCGTGACGGTCGTAACACTGGTGTGACGAGCGTCACAGCAGCAAATTCTGCAAGTTTGCAGAAAAATGCTGATGGGTTCGTGCAAGAGTTCTTTAAACACGGATAATGGACATTTCAGGCCAGAATGATAGACAAACAGAATAATTTCAGAATAGGGAAAAACTTGGATTAATGGTGAAATGCTAAAAACATCAATTGAATGAAAAATATTGTAATTGTTTAACGAAGTACAATAATGAAAGAAATTCAAAAATTTAAAGACATAAACCAGAATACTGTAAAATGGTTCAAATGCAGTAAAAATAAAAATAAAAGTATCAGTCCTTATGCTTCTTCAGTTTATCGAACTCTTGAGTTATGTAATTGAATTGCTCAACAACTATGTCCATGAAGTTTATCAAATCCAGGTGCAATGTCTTCAGTTCTTTCTTTACTGTTGTGATTTCTGACTTGAATTCATCCAAGGTTTTCATAATAGTATCTAGCTTTTCAGTGTTAGGGGAGTTTGGGTTAGGATTGGGTTCAGAGAAGTCATGGTAGTTCGGAGGGGTCTCAGGATCTGTTTCTGCTTCTGATACATAATCCTCATAGTACATAAAGTCTTATGCCTCAGAGATGTGATCTTCGTGGTACATATAGTCTTGTGGTGTAGAATGAGGCGATGGGGGATCCATAGGCTCATTCAACTCATACAGCCAATTGTCTTTGTTATGGACACTGGCTCACTCATGGTTTGGCAGTGTAAAGAGTCGGACCAGTTCGTTGGTGATAAGATACTCGTAGGGTGCTGGTCCTAAGTTACCAATGATACGCTGGTTAAAACAAAACTCTTTGTCCATAAGTCTGATGCTGCCAAATGGAATAACTCTATTCAGCTGATACCTAAGTCCAATTGCGTTAGCAATCATGGTGACAAGTCCTCCTATTAAGATAGGTGAGTTTGGTTCCTGGTTAAGTTTTTCGAAGGCTCTCATCATGAAAGGCACGACATTGACAGGTCTACCCTGTAAGGCACAGTACAGAATGAATAGCTCTTCCTTAGAGACGGAGGTAATGTTTTCTTCCTTCCCAAAAAGGGTATGGGCTAACATTCTGTGGAAGTAACGGATTGCAGGGTTATGTATTTCGTTAGAGTTCATGTCATTCTGCTCAGGGTGAAAGTTTCCAGTACTGGTTCACCAGAAATAGTCCAACTCAATATCCATATCCTCCTCATGGATGGTGGTATACACAAAGGGTCCGCTAGGAAATCCTAAAAGGTCAGCCAACGAGCTACGGGTGAATGTGTAGTTAGTACCAAAAAGTCGAAAGCATATCAGTTCCTTAGTGGATCTGTAACCATATTCGGGTAAGTAGGCTAAAGAGATAAGGAATTCAAATGTGAGTTCTCTGTAGGTAACAAAATGAGTCTTAATGGCAGCTTTTTCCCATTCTAATTGATTAAATAAGAAAAGGATCTTGTCGTGGATTCCTAGTTGATCCATGGTGGATCCATCATAGTAAATGGTTAAGGTGATGCCTCTCTGTGTCAGGGCCTCAAATCTGGCTTGCTGAGCTGATCCTCTAAATACTGTTACCATGTAATCTATGTTATCCATGCTGGAGAATTAGTCAGATGAGAGAGGAGAAAGTAGGAAGGCTTAACAAAAAATCCTGGAAACAGTTGAAAGCAAATTCATTCAAATTAAGTTTTAGAGATAGAAGGTGAAAAAAAATGGAAGAAAAGAAAAGAAAGTAAAATTTGAAAATTAGTAAAGAAGCAGTGTAAAAGCATAAAGCAAATGAAAAATTTAAAGAAAATTAATAAAGATAGAAAACGAGGAAAAATGGGTTGCCTCTCATCCAGCGATGTTTTTAACGTCAAAATCCTGAATCTCGACAGCCCCACTTTGAAGAACTTGCGTTATCTCAAAAGGGCCAGACCACCTAGACTTTAGTTTTCCTGGAAAAAGTTTTAGTCTTGAGTTGAATAGGAGTACGACGTCTCCTACACTGAACTGTTTCCTAACTAAACGCTTATCGTGCCACTTTTTGGTTGTTTTCTTATATATACGGGTGTTCTCGTATGCGTCTAGTCTGTGTTCTTCTAATTCGTGAAGATTCAAGATCCGTTTCTCTCCTGCGGCAGTGTAGTTTAAGATTAACGTTTTAATAGCCCAAAAGGCTTTGTGCTCTAGTTCTACTGGCAGGTGGCAGGATTTTCCATAAACTAACTTGAATGGTGTGGTTCCTATTGGCGTTTTGTAGGTTGTCCGATAGGCCTATAAAGCTTCATCTAACTTTGATGACCAATATTTCCTAGAGGTGGTGACGGTCTTTTCTAAGATTTGTTTTATTTCTCTATTTGAGACCTCCACTTGTCTGCTAGTCTGCGGATGATACGGTGTTGCTATTTGGTGTTTGACTCCATATTTAGATAAAAGTTTGTCGAAGATTCGTGCTATGAAGTGTGAACCACCGTCACTAATGACAAGTCTTGATACACCGAATATGGGGAAGATTATGTTCTTGAAGAGTTTGATGACTACTCGTGTGTCGTTTGTTGGAGAGGCTACGACCTCTATCCATTTGGATACGTAGTCGACAATGATGAGTATATATTTATTTCCAAAAGAAGATGGGAATGGACCCATGAAATCGATCCCCCATACATCAAAGACTTCCACTTCCAAAATACCCTTTTGGGGCATTTCATCGCGCCTTAACATATTTCTGGTGCGTTGGCACCGGTCGCATCTTTGTATTGTGGGGTGGACATCTTTCCAAAGGCTGGGCCAGAATAGGCCGGACTGTAGAATCTTAGTACAGGTCTTTGAGGTACTTTCATGTCCACCATACGGGGCAGAGTGACAATGAGAGATGATATCATCTATTTCTTCCTCTGGGACGCATCGACGGAAGATACCATCGGCTCCTCTCTTGAAATCAGAGGTTCATCCCAGTAATATTGTTTTAGATCATGAAAGAATTTCTTCTTTTGTTGATAGGTTAAGTCCGGTGGGAGCACGCCTGCGGCTAAGTAGTTGACAATGTCAGCATACTAAGGCAAGGTTGCCTATGCATAGACTGCTTGCACGACTTCTTTTAATTTAGGTTCATCCGAGGTTAGATTTAGCATATCATTCTCCAATCTGGCTATCAGACGTTCGTAGGGGAAATCATCGTTGATAGGCACTGGTTCTTGTTTAATGTCCTCTATTCGGGATAGGTGATCTGCCACTACGTTCTCGGTTCATTTCTTATCTTTTATTTCTAAATCAAACTCTTGTAACAGTAGGATCCATCTCAATAATCTCGTTTTGGCATCCTTTTTGCTTATCAGGTACCTAATGGCGGCGTGGTATGTGTAGATGATTAATTTTGCTCCTACCAAGTAGGAACAGAATTTGTCAAGAGTGAACACAACCGCTAGAAGTTCTTTTTCCATTGTTGCGTAGTTCATTTGAGCAGAATCTAAGTTACTACTAGCGTAGTATATTGCATGAAGTTTCTTGTCCTTCCTTTGTCCTAGAACTGCGCCTACGGAATAATCGCTCGCATCGCACATAATTTCAAATGGCAGCTACCAGTCTGGTGGTTGCATGATTGGTGCAGTGATAAGGGTTGTTTTTAGTGTTTCAAACGCTTCCAAGAAACTTTCGTCGAAGATGAACTCAACATCTTTCATTAGCAGACCAGTTAGGGGTTTTGTAATTTTTGAGAAATCTTTTATGAATCGTCTGTAGAAACCGGCATGTCCTAAAAAACTTTGTATTTTTTGTACGGTCTTTGGAGGTTGGAGATCTTTTATAATTTCTATTTTGGCTTTATCAACTTCAATCCCCTTGTCAGATATTACGTGTCCTAGCACTATTCCTTGTCTGACCATGAAATGGCATTTTTCCCAATTGAGAACAAGATTCACTTTCGCACATCTTTCGAGTACCATCTCTAGGTTTGACAAACATCTTTCGAAACATTATCCGCATACTGAAAAATCATCCATAAACACTTCCATGATGTCATCTATGAAATCTGTGAAGATTTCCATCATGCATCTCTGGAATGTTGCAGGAGCATTGCATAATCCAAATGGCATTCGTCGGTATGCAAAAGTTCCATAAGGACAGGTAAATGTAGTCTTTTTTTGGTCATCGGGGTGAATAGGTATTTGGAAAAATCCCGAATAACCGTCTAGATAGCAGAAATAAGAATGTTTTGCCACCCTCTCCAACATCTGATCGATGAAAGGTAAAGGGAAATGATCTTTTCGAGTTGCCTTGTTCAGTTTTCTGTAGTCGATGCACATTCTGCTTCCAGTCACAACTCTTTGTGTTATCGATTCACCTTTCGACTTCTTTACCACAATGACGCCTCCCTTCTTGGGTACGACATGCACTGGGCTAACCCATTGGCTGTCGGAGATCGGATATATAATTCCTGCATCTAGTAGCTTCTTCACTTTGTCCTTGACTACAATGCTTAGGATAGGATTTATCCTTCTCTGATGTTCTCTAGAGGTTTTACAGTCTTCCTCTAGCATAATTCGATGCATACAGATAGAAGGACTTATTCCTTTAAGGTCAGTGATGCTATAGCCTAACGCGGTTGGGTATTTTCTTAGGACATCAAATAGTTTTCGGTTTCTAACTGTCCTAAGTCGGCGTTGACTACCACCGGTCTTTTGAGTTTGGTGTCTAGGAATTCATATCTGAGGCTTTTAGGTAATACTTTGAGTTCTAAAGCTGGGTTCTTTGGACCTGGCATGTGATTTGGAGTTCGTGCTAAGCTTTCGCTTAGACTGTCATCTTTATACGGCGCACGCCAATTGTCATCCTCACGAATTTCTAGGATTTGGAATTTCATTATTTCATAGTATGTGGTTTCTTCCTTTTCCAGTTCTCTAATGCATTCGTCAATGACGTCGACTAGATAGCAGGTGTCGTCTATGGCGGGTGCTTGTAAGAACTTGGTGAGGATGAATTCGATTTTCTCTTCTCCTACTTCGAATGTTAGCCTACCTTTCTTCACGTCTATGATAGCTCTGACTGTGACTAGGAAGGGTCTTCCTAAGATAATTGGGGTGATTGAATCTTCCTTAATATCCATGATTATAAAGCCGGTTGGAATATATAACTGTGTTATGCGTACTAGAACGTTTTCCAGTATACCGACGGGATATTTGACAGATCGGTCAGCTAATTGAACGGACATTTTGGTTGGTCTTAATTCACCCATATTTAGCTTTTTGCATATAGATAAGGGCATAACACTGATATTGGCTCCTAAGTCGCATAGAGCTTTGTCTATGACAAACTTTCCAATGACACAAGGTATGGAGAAGCTACCTGGGTCTTTTAGCTTAGGAGACATGTTGTTTTGGATTATCGCGCTACACTCGCCAGTAAGTGTAACTGTTTCATTATCCTCGATCTTTTTCTTGTTAGACAAGATTTCTTTGAGAAATATTGTGTACGAGGGCATCTGAGTGATGGCTTCTGTGAAGGGAATTGTGATGTTCAGTTGCTTCAGAAGTTCTACAAATTTCTTAAACTTCCATATAGTTTTGGAGTTTATAAGTCTCTGAGGATAAGGAATTAGTGGTTTATACGGCGGTGGAGGTTCATAAGGTTTTTCTTTATCTACGGCCTCCTGGTCGTTATTTTCCTTCTCTTTGGGTTTAGACTCCTTTTCTGCCTCTTTAACAGGTTTTAGGTACATGGCTGGGTTTTGGCTCCTAGGATCGATCGGTTCGTCCAATTCTTTTCCACTTCTTAATATGACAGTGTTTGCATGGCCTTTCAGATTAGGTTCTGACTGTCCAGGAAATGTGCCAGCGGGTGCGGCAGCAGGCGCTTGCTGTTGAGCTACTTGTGATATCTGTGTTTCAAGCATTTTGTTATGGGTAGCTAAAGCGTCTAATTTGTTGGTTAGTTGTATAATACGCTCACTAGTGTGTATGTTTTGATTCAGGAACTCCTTGTTCGTTTGAACTTGAGTGGTTATGAATTTTTCCATCATCAATTCAAGATTGGATTTTCTAGGTTCATTTGGAGCAGTTATGGCTGGTTTCTGATATCCTGGTGGTACAACAGGTACTTGGTTAGGTGCATACAATGCGTTATCGCTTTTGTAGGAAACGTTCGGATGGTTTTTCCAGCCTGGGTTGTAGGTGTTCGCGTAAGGGTTACCTTGAGCGTAGTTCACTTGGTCTGTGGGGGTTACTGTCAGTAATGGACATTCGAAAGTAGCGTGACCAGTGATTCCACATAACTTACAGTTCGGAGTTACAGCAGCTACAGTAGCTGGTGGTGTCATGGTTAGGCTTTCGATCTTTTGTGTCAAGACATCTACCTTAGCATGGACCTTCTCAAGACTACTGATCTCGTACATCCCACCTTTTTCTGCAGGTTTCTCTGCTAGAGTTCTTTCACCTCCCCATTAGAAATGGTTCTGAGACATGTTTTCGATTAGTTGATAGGCTTCTTCGTATGGCTTATCCATAAGTGTATCCCCCGCGGCAGCATCTACTGTTAGTCTGGTGTTGTACAGAAGCCCATTATAGAAAGTATGAATAGTCACCCAGTCTTCAAGACCGTGGTGAGGCAATGCTCTCATCATGTCTTTGAATCTTTCTCATGCTTCGTAGAGAGATTCGGCATCTTTCTATCGAAATCCATTGATTTGAGCTCTTAGCATAGCAGTCTTGCTTGGCGGAAAATATCTCGCTAAGAAAACGTTCTTCAGCTGTTCCCACATTGTAACGGAGTTGGATGGCAAGGATTGCAACCAATCCCAAGCTCTATCTCTAAGAGAGAAAGGGAAAAGACATAATCTTATTGCGTCTGGAGTTACACCATTAGCCTTCACTGTGTCGGCGTACTGCACAAACTTCGTTAAGTGTTCATTCGGGTCGTCTGTTGCACTTCCCGAGAATTGATGTTGTTGTACGACTGACAGCAATGATGGTTTTAATTCGAAATCATTCTGATTAATAGCAGGGGCAGCAATGCTACTGTGAGGCTCTAGATGAGATGGGGTAGCGTAGACCTTCAGAGGTCTACTCTGAGGTCCTTTGGCCATTTTCGATTCTTCAACAGATTCAGGAGTATGAGCTAGAAGATCAGGAATATTATGTCTTTGTTGATATTCAATTATTCTCCTTCTTAGGTGTAAGAAGCGCTCTAGTTCGGAAATTGGAGGTTGTAAGATATCGCTTTGTGAGCAAGTACTTGGCATACAATCGACGAACGAGTAAAGGGAAATAAAATAGTTAACCTAGTCTATACTGCGTAACAGAGTTCTACACTATTGACTAAACGGGTCCCCGGAAACGGCGCCAAAAACTTGATCGCGACTTTCTGAGTCTAACTAAACTGACTGCAAGTGCACAATCTATCGCGTAGTAATAAAGATATCAATCCCACAGGGACTCATAATCAATCTAGTGTTATCGGGTGTTACTATGTTTAGCTAAGTCGGAATAAGGTTTTAAGGAATTAAATGCAAAAGTAAAGGCTAATTTAAGGATAGTTTATAAGGTTTAAGAATACTAATAAGGGACATTGGTATGTAATGCTTTAGTTTTCGGGGATTCGACAAGTCGTCGGTGCAGTTTAATTTTTTTGCAAATGGTTTTTAGGAGAAAATAATCGTTTAAAGACTTTTGTCTCATGTTGGTTGTTAACTCTAGTCGTAACTCTAAGGCAGAATGTACGCTTTCGCTGTCCCATTCGGGGTTAAAATCACTTTATGAAAACAACTAAGTTCTGATTTCTTTTAAAGCGCTTTCGCTGTATTTAAAATAAATGCCTAGTTTTTACTATTCAGTTCGAACCCCACGCTTTCATGTGTCGGTTCGTACCTTAATGAATTTCCCACTCTCGTGGCAAAACTACTGTAAACAATTTCTCGTTGTCGCGACGAAGGTTTGTTTAGGAAATCAAATTAAAAACCACGGCCAGAAAAGTGTTTGTAGAAAGGAAAAAAGCATCGAGTGATATCGAATCCCGTCCTACTAGTTTATTACATATTGATTGATGCGGTTTAGCTAGACATGGTACTTAGAACAGTCACAATTAAATAAAGGCAGCAAAATAAATAGAAATGCATTATAACGGAAATGAAATAACGATTTAATTAATAAAAACCTGAAAATAATACTGTTCTCGGATCCTTGAGTAGTCCTCCACAATGTCGGCAGGATTCTACCTCGGTGAGGAGTAAGGGTACAAGAAAGGAATAAAACAGTACAAATGGAAATAGGAAAAGAAAGAAACAGGAAACTAATGCTAGAATTTAATTTGGCTTCAATGGCGATTTTGGCAGCACTTCGTTGTCCTAAATGCGGCTCCCTTTCTCTGGTCCAGACCTTCTCCTTTTATAGCTAACACTCTCTCAGGAAATGCCCGAGGAACTGGAGTAGAGGGTGATAGAATAAAGGAGAACGTTCCTATATTTCCTCAGCTTGCGTGGGCACGTTCAGAATGTGAACGTTATTCTGTTATTGGGTGCATGACGATCGTAAGGGAGATGTGACGAGCGTAATATGCATGATGGGCGTAAGGGTCTGTGACGACCGTGAGAGTTGTGACGGTCGTGACAAGGTTGTGACGACCGTGACACTCACAAAATCTGTATTTTCTGCTATTTTCTGTCTTTTTCTCCCATTTTGTGTCTTTAATCGTGAGTTTTCTCTGTCTTGCTCGTTTTGAGTGTGAACTTCGTATACCTGCAAAAACGCTTAGCAAATATGCAGAATCATCCGAAATTAGGGTGAAATCATATTGTTAGCAGATGAAAAACAAGGCAATTATACTATACATTTTCGCGTTATCAGTTTTCTCGATATTTTCCCTTTCCTCTTGTGGGAATTAATAAAGTTTGGTGGCGGCTCTCATAAGTCCATCAGTGATCGTGCAAACCCTAGTTTTTGCGCATCACGAAGATCGTATTTTTCGAGGTACGACTGTGAGACTATGGTCTGTTGGTGTTTTTTTTATGGATGATGCTAACGTTTACGTTCTAGCAGTTAGGTGATTGTCGCTTGCTCGTAGAGTCTTATGTGTTACATGTATTGCGGTAGAACGGAAATAACATGGCTTTTCTGAAAAGGTTTAAAGATAAAATCCTGAAGGATGAAAAGATTTGGATTTGTGAAGTGTTTTATTAGGGTTTTGAAAAGAGTTTGAGATAGTATTATACTAAAGTCTATGACAATAGTGTCGCTACTCAAAAAAATGCAACGACATTGAGGAGAAAGTTGAAAGACAGAAGACTCGCCACTGAACTTTATTTATCCCAAAAGGGGAAGGGAAAACATCGAGAAAACCCCAAGGAAATGGATAAGATGGTCTCGCAACCAAGAGAAAGGGTTCGGAAGCCGGTTATGCGAAGGAAAGGTATTAGCATCCCTCACATCCATTGTACTTGATGGGAACCATTTGCTTGTCTATATGTGTAAGAATGTTGCTAAAGGATATTTCTTTCTAAGAGTGTTCTAAAGGGGAGAGAGAAAGGTTAGAAATAAAAAAATGAGAAAAAAGAGGAGATGGAAAGGGGAAGGAGACTCGGTAGGACTTTGCGGTCCTATACCTACGTATTCTCAACGAGTATGAGAAAGTCAGAGTCAACATAGTTCGGAGGACTACGAATGGAAAAGATGGATGTGTGTTCACCAAGGATTGGGGCCTTTGTGCCTGCGTATCTTCACTTAAAAGAAGTGAAGAATCAGACCGTTTGTAGTTCAGACTACGGATTGTTGGTGTTTTTTATGGACGATGCCAACATGCGCATTCTAGAAGTTAGGTGTATTGCAACTCACTTGTGGAGTCTTAGGCGTTACCTGTTTGCGATAGAACGAACATAACATGTCCTTTTTGAAAATATTAGTTTTCGCCATCAAGGAAAGATGTCACATTTGATTTGTGAAAGTTGGTTTTTGTGTGAAATAAGTCCTTAGATGGTAACCCCTTTGCGGGTAGTGTAACACCCCAATTTTTAGTAATTATTTATTTAATTAAATTATTTGATTTAAATGAATTATGTGATTTATTGAATTAATTAAATTAATTGATTTATTCTATTTGGTAGAATAATGTAGAAATATTAGATTATTTAGTTGGGCTTAATTAGGTGTGTGAATAGTAAGTGAGAGTGAGTTGAGTTAAGTCCAATTGATTAAGACAATGTTAGGGTTTACCAAAATAATAGAAAGAGAGAAAAAGTAAGAAAAGAGAAAGAAAGAGGCTAGAGAGAAGGAAGGATGGAGAAGAAGAGGAGCCAAGAGAGAGGGCTCAAGAATCATCCAAAAACCAAGGTAAGGGTGGATTTTTATATGATTATTAGGATTGTATGATAGTGTATGATGGTTAGTATCATATTTATGATAAAAATCCCTAATTTCCATCGTTTTGAAATTAATGATTACATGATATATGATGGTAGGATCCTTAAATACATGTTGTGGACTATTATAATTGTCATATAATGGTAGTATTTCAAAGTCTAGAACATGGGCTTTTTACGGAATTGAAATCGGAGGTCCGGAAGGCCCCCAACGGTGAAAAATGCAGAAAATTCTGCATTATACACTGTTTGCATTGACACATACATCGCAGCGGTCGACGAATACTAAATGCGTTTTTCTGGATTTGTTCCTGCCTTTAATGTGTCGACTGATCCGTCGCTAGCGGTCGACGCAATGCTCTGTATTGGTAAAATTTTTGTTTCAACGATTTTGGCCATAACTTTTGAACAGTAAGTCCGATTTGGTCCCCGTTTGAAGTGTTGGAAAGCTAATGAATAGAGCTATAACATAGTATAGATAACATAATTGGTTGCCCAAAATTTTTATATCTATTATGTTTGGGAAGTCAATTGTGTATATGTTCTAGTAATGAATTGTTGCACAATTTACTGTCGAGTGTGAAATTATTGTGGATAATTTATCGAATATATGTGTGTGTGCTTGTATAAGTATATTTTGTGTGTGACAACATGAAATTCATGATAGTTGTTTCTTGTTGTAATGATAATACAATTGGGATTGTATTGTAAAATGTGTTGTATACCATGTGAATGTGCATTGTGTGTGGATGATTCATAAAAATGTGCAAGTATGTGTAATTGTGTGGTAAGTAATTCATTGTGTTGAATTACGTGTGTATGCATATGTTTATCATGATTCAATTATCATGGTTTGTATTACATAAGACATGGACAAGACTCGTACTCATTGGGGTAGAATGGCTAAGATGTTATACCTAGTGAGGTATAAGTGATATAATCGTACGCACTGGGGTAGAATGACTAAGATGTCGTTTCTAGTGGAGTAATCACTGGGGTAGAATAACTAAGATGTCGTTCCTAGTGGAGTAATCACTGGGGTAGAATGACTAAGATGTCGTTTCTAGTGGAGTAACCACTAGGGTAGAATGACTAAGATGTCATTCCTAGTGGGGTATAAGCGATATATCCGTAATTTCGAATGGAAATTGATGAGAATTGATGGGTTATATATGAACCAAATGGCCTGAGTTGCATTGAGTCTTTCATTGAGTCTCATTGTGTATATGCTTGTGCTATGAGATTATGTGTATCTATGTGAATTATTGAAATTGGTGAAATTGTGGATTGTGTGTATATACTTGTGAATGGTATGGTTACTTAAGTGATACTTTGTTGATGAAACTTTGAAGTGTGAGAATGATTTTGATTATACCGGTATGCCTTAAAATTATAGATTATCTTATAATTTTAATAATTATGTGAATTCTCACCCTTCTGTTGGAATGATGTTTTCTACGACATCGCTCAGGTACCTAGGATTAGAGTTGCTTCTAGTGCGAGGTAGCTATTGGAGTAGCTTGATTAGTGTCTTTATTTATGTTGGGTCAGTCATGCTCTGATCATGTAATACTGGGATCATTTCGATTTATGTTTGAGAGATACATTATGTACTCTTCTATATGTCATTATGTTTGTTTGAATTATGTGGAGTATTGGTTTTTATGCCCAAGTATTGATTATGAATGAGATGAGTATGAGACTTTCATTATGTCAATTATGATTAAATTAAATTCGCTGCTACATGCTAAGGTGGAAGTTTATGAAAAATGTGAATTTATTTTAATTGTTAATGAGCATGACAGGTATTTGTGTGATATTTTGAAATTATATGTAACACCCTGTTGTGAGATGCATGATAATTACTCTGATTATTTATATATATTCTATGGGGTTTAAAAGGGTGTTACATTAGTGGTATCAGAGCCTGGTTGGTCCATCCGACCAGGTTGTCTAATGTTGTTTGTTCCCTAGTGTCGCTACTGCGAAAATAAGGTGCCGGCAAAACAGAAGAGTCGCCACATTTCGTTATTTATCCCGCAGAAAGGGAAAGGAAACGATCGGAAAAACCTGACGAAAAGGTATAAGACAAGGTCATCGCAACCATGTCTGGATTTGGGAGTCGGTTACGCAAGGGGAAGGTATTAGCACCCCTCACGTCCATTGTACTCAACGGGATCCATGCTTGTTGTGTTTATCTGACGGGTTGGTTTAACTATCTACCTATCAAGGCTGGTCTGAAAAGAAAAGAAAATGACTCGGCAAAGCATCGCGCTTCGTGCCTACGTATTCTCGTCAGAGAACGAGAAATCAGAGTCAACGTAGTTCGGCTAACTATGGGTCGCGGGGAAGGTGGCTCGCCAATACGTCAGTATTGTGCCTACGTACTCTCAACAGATATGAGAGATCAGAGCTTTCGTAGTTCGGGATGCTACGGATTACAGGTTCAGATTCATCTGTTTTTTCGAGTAGGGTTAACAAATAGTTCTAGCAGTTTGGTGTATGCAGCTTGCTCCTCAGAGACTCGTGCGTTACCGTTTGTGGTAGAACTGAGAGTTAACGACACTCTTTTCTTCAAAAAAAATTTCCTTGAGTTATGGGCCCACGGGGCAAAAGGGTTTGAAAGTTTGTTTTGTGTTTTACGGAAGAAGTGTTTTTTATGGATGTCTGTAGTTTGTACAGCACTAGAGACTATGACTTAGGAGTGAATACGTCGCATATCGTCCAAAGGACATATACTAAACACTCTAGATGATTGAGAGGAGACCGCTCAATTATCATTTCCTAAGTGGCTTAAGACTCGTAACGCACTGTACTAACTTGTCTTTATTATGATTTTTACTGTTGTTCTGGAGATGAGAAGAGAGAGGGCACAACTAAGGGGAAACTATCAAGTCCTAACAGTTGTCATGCCAAGGATTCATCCTATGGTTGAGTTTTGAAACGGGGAACTCCTAGACGTTATCATACATAGGTTTCAACCTAAAGTTCTATCATCACTTCCTTATCAAAGGAAGTGAGAGTCCTAGGGGATCATGTCAATGGGATACAGAAAACAACTGCAAACATCATTAGAGCAGATAAAATAGCAAAGCCAAACAATAAAGATGCAAATGCCATGCAGCAATACAAGCAGAGGGAGACTCACTCAACCTCTAAGCAATCAAGCAAAGAAAACAATCAAAAACAGACAAGCAAAGGGAGGATCACCTCAACCTTTATATGCAAATACATCAGATAGAAAGAGAAAAACAACACACAAGCAAGGGGAGAATCACCTCAACCCTTAAGGCAAGCAAGCAGAGGGAGACCCACTCAACCTCTTAATGCAGTCATGCACCTACACTTAGACTATCCTAAACATGAATTATCCTAATGCAACACACCACTCAATCATGAATGAAGGCAAGGAATTATGACAAATAAGGAATTCATTCCACAAGTAAACAAGCAAGGCATCTATCCTAAGGAAAGGAATTGAATGTTGGGAAGCAAAGGTAAGGTCCACAGGAACTTACCACAGGCACTCAACCAACTCAAAGGGATTTGGAGAATCTTAGAAGTTTGACTCCTTCAGGAGATGTGCAAAATTCCCCCCACAGGAGGGACTATGCTACCCCCAAGAAGGTTCTTAGGATGGTTGGATAAGTGAATATTAGGAGAATGAAGATGGGAAGCAGGGTAAGGTCCACATGAACTTACCACAGGCACTCAACCAACTCCATTTCCTTAGAAAGCTTGCATAGATTCAACTCTTTTGTGAAAATGCAATGAATTCCTTCACAGGAGGAAACATGCTCACCAGGAGGATCCTAATTAAGAAAGGAAGATTTTGAAGGAAGCTAACCTTATAGGAAGAATCATCCACCTAATTTGAACTTCTAAGGAACCTCAATGATTACCTTCTAAGGATCACCTACACCAAGGATTCAAAGGCTCTATCAAGGCCTAATCGAGGTTCTAAAGAGGTATCTACCTAAGTTCTATCCTAAAGGAGGGGATTTGAAGCTTAGAATTATCTAATGTTCATTTAAAAGACTAATCTATGAAGTTAACCTAGTTAGGGTCACCTAAACCATAATCAACTTGCAAAATGGGGGAATAATAGAAAGTCAATTCTAAAAATCTTAAGGAAAATCCTAGATTATTCTACATGTGTTAAGAATCTATGGTACAAAAACCAGGGGCCAAACCTAATCCTAAAGGTTCTAATAAAATCTAAACTCAAAGGGTGTGCTAAAGGGGATTCACCATGGAATGCTCCTAAAGATCTGTCTCAAACTCCTACTTAGAATCATCTAAAATGCAATAAAAATCACATAAACCTATCAAGGAGTCTATAACAAGCATGCAAAATTTCAACACCAAATTCCAATCCAAGAAATAGTACTAAAATCAGCAAGTGAACTAGTCAAGTTATGCATTTTTAATCAACTATTAAAAATAGAAAAATGCCAAATAAATGGAAAATGATCCAAAAATGAAAATAAATGCCATACAAAAATCAGAAACAAGGTAGGAATCATCCACAATTTTTCTCATATTTTTCTGATCAATAAAACTATTTTTATGCATTTTATATGATAAAAAGAATTAAAAGAAATAAAGAAAATCAATTAAACAAATTCAGAAAATAACAAAAAAACGTGGCCACTGGATCTAATGACTGGTCCACTGATCCGAGGGGGGAACGCGCGCCACGTAGCCTTCAGGCTACTTAAGTGAAACAGTTCGTTTTGATGTGTACAACATGCTACACGTTTGACTTGGATACACGGTAGTCCCTAATCTCAGCCTTGCAATACAAAAGTATGCTCATCCAAGGTTCAATATCTTGCCACATCACGAGTCAGCAAGTCAACACTCTTCAGATTGATTCTCATACGCTAGATCAACATACCAAGTCAATTATTTCAAACCAATCCAACGGTGCTTGTATCTTCTTCTTCGTTTGAACTGAAGACTAGAGGGGGAAAAGTCCAGGGTGGCCGGAGAAGACTCTGGTCGTATTTTCCGGCGGGCTCACGGTGGCCAAACCATCAGGTATCACCAAACTCCACCAAAAACTCCAGATCCACTCATTTTCTCTCAAGGAATAACATTACACTCTCCATTTTTTCAACTTCTCAAAGAATAACTCTATACGATCTTGAACAGAAAATACGCATCTTGGAAAATCATCACCAAATGCCAAATTCTCTACATCAGTCTATTCTACTCTCCTCACTGATCAAAAACATGTATCCAATTCTTGAAATCCTTCAAGATTCAACCCTAACCGAGCCTCTAAACATTTCACTCATCATCAAGAATCATCTCAAAACCTCTCCAAATCATACCTAAATCCATCTAGGGTTCAAGACTAACCTAACCACATGCAATTTCTAACTTAGTTCAATCTCATCAGAGCATAATAATGAAAAGATGAAAACCTGGTTTGAGCTTTGATAGAGAGTGCCACAGCCTTCAATCCTTGATCAAACTTGCTCAGAATCGTCCAGTGATGCTTGCTGAAGAATCTTGAAACTCCAATTCCCTCAGAAATTGCCTCTAAGATGGAAAATGATTTTCACCTTGTAACTAACTTTTTCAAGTGTTCCTTACCTCATTCAAGCTTCTCCAATCATCAACCTTGCTATGAATTCATCCAGAAACTTATATAGAGAGGTTTTGGATCTTTATCTGGCCCAGTTATGGCCCAATTCCCTCAATCCAATTTTTTGATTTTCCTCACTTTCCTCTCATGGCAGTAGTGTTTTTTGGCTCTGTTTTAGCTTAATTCTCACTCAAATGGCTTGCATAATACCTCATGAATATGAATGGACCAGATTGCATCCTCAATTCAATCATATGGTGCACATTGGTTATGTTACTTCAACCTTAAGCAACCTGGATTTAAGCCATGAAATCAACCTTAACTCAAAAATGTAACAATTCCAAAATGCTCCAAATGCTTTCTACCTTCAAAAAATGCACAAACTTGCCAAGTTTTGCACAAAAATGAATTGTTTTGGATTTTCTCCTTTTTTTATGCCTTTTAATTATCTTCCATGAAAATTCCTCCATACACTTCCATATTGAATCCATATCAATGACTCTTTGGGTCATGGTTGGACAAATAACACCATTTTAAACAACTTTCAATTTGATCAAAAGTCCATTTGAGGTGCCTAAGTTGATGAAATTGACCCATAACCAAAAATGACCTATAATTCCAAATTCCCAAAATACCCTTGTCTTGCAAAGCTTGTAACTTGAGTTCTACAAATCCAATCATGGACTTCTAGTACTTTCTAGAAAGCTAAGAAGATAAAGAACAACATTCATGTTGGCCAAAATTTCATGAGAATCATCCTTATAGGTCAAAAGTGTCATGCAAGTTGGTTGACTTTCAAGCTCCAAATTCACATCCCTCTGATGACCTGTAACTTGTCTGGCTCATAACTTGAGTTCTGTAAACCATATCAAGGACTTCTAGTACTCAAATTAAAGCTATGATCATTCTCTACAACAATCATGTTGGGGTCAAGGTGAGATGAGAATCACATCTTGAGTTATGTGGTCTTGAAGTTAGGTACCAAACCAGGGGATTTTACACTGTCAAGCATAGCAACCCTAGCTTAGGAACTCCTCACACTCTTGATTCATGATGAGTTGACCTTGAAATAATTCCTTGGGCATCTTAATACATCAATCCATGATCACATGGCCTTGTAATTAGGTTTCAACCTTCTTCAAATCATCAGTTAACCTAGGGTTGTCCAGATGAAACCCTAGTTGCACCCATCTTGGTTATAGCTTCTTATCCTTTGCATAATGACCTGTCTAGGCTTCAAAATGATCTTCAATACTTCTCATGAGCTCTCTAAAGGTCTCAAGTCCTCTCCCATGGGTTCAAAATCATCTGATGACTTCCCACAACTCTCAAGTTAAGAGATATACACACTTGGCTTCAACCACTCTCACTGAGAATATTTGGCTTCTTTGATGAGGATATCAACCCTTGAACATTTGAATGAACCTCTTAGCTAGCTTCATAGCCTTGTGTAGCCATTTGTTGGTAGTCATACCGCTTGATCTCCTACACACATGTCAATGCAATGCAGATGAAATGCTAAAATGAATGCAATGAAACACAAGCTATGTACAGAAAAAGGTTAGGCAAATTTTGGGGTGCAACACCTAGTATGCGGCATGTGTGTGAAAACATTATCGGTACACGTTTGTTTTTCTAACCCTTGTCTGCAGGAGTGGGATTGAAACAAATGGGGGAGAAGCTTGTGCTTCTCCAAGATGCTTCAAGTGTGGAGTGGTGGCTCAGTGTGTTGTTAAACGCTATTATAGTTCGGTAAAGATGGTTTATGCCCCATCATGATTTTCGATTGTTTATTGAAAAATTGAGGAACTGATCACCCTTAATCTCTTGTTGATAGTAGACGATATCATGTTGGATGGAATAGACGTGTCTTGCGAGCTTAGATGGTGTGTGCAGTGAATTGTTTGGAGTTAAGCCAAGTGCTTACAAATTGTTTTGATGAGTCAGTGCAAGATGGTGCTGAGATGTTTATGTTGATGGCAATTTTGAGTGTTAGTGAAAGTGGGGCAGTTGGTGTTTTGACAATTGTTTATGATTTTTCAAAAGTTTTTCCTGATAAGATAAGTGATTTACCGCGTGGAACGTGAAGTGGAGTTTGCGATCAACTTAGTTCCTAGAATTAGTCCGATATTGATGGCTCCATATCGTATGTTCACATCAAAATTGAAAGAGTTGAAGAGTTAACTTAAAGATTCACTTGAGAAAAGGTTTATTCACCCGAGGGCGTCACCATGGGGTGCACCAGTTTTGTTGGTCAAGAAGAAAGAAGGTTCTATGTGAATTTGTGTGGATTACAGACAATTGAACAAGGTGACTATCAAGAATAAGTATCCACTTTCAAGGATTGATGATTTGATGGATCAATTGGTTGGTGCAAGTGTCTTTAGTAAGATAGATTTGAGATCTGGGTATCATCATATTTGGGAGAAGGCTGAAGATATTCAGAAGACTGCTTTTAGAACAAGGTATGGACACTATGAGTATTTTGTGATGCCATTTGGTGTGACTAATGCACCAGGTGTATTAATGGAGCAAATGAACAGGATCTTCCATCCTTATTTGGACAATTTTGTGGCTGTGTTCATTGATGATATTTTGGTCTACTCGAAGAGTGAAGAAGATCATGTTGAACATATAAGGATTGTGTTATCTGTGTTGAAAGAGAAGCAGTTGTATGCTAAAATTTCTAAGTGCGAGTTTTGATTGAAGGAAGTGAGTTTCCTTGGCCATGTAATTTCAAGTAGAGGTATTACAGTTGATCTGCCGAAGGTTGAATCGGTATCACAATGGGAAGCTCCGAAATTAGTTTTTGAGATTATAAGTTTTCTTGGTTTAATAGGTAATTATCGGAAATTCATTGAAGGATTTTCCAAGTTATCTTTTCTGTTGACGCAGTTGACTAGGAAGGGTCAAGCTTTTGTTTTGGATGCAAAGTGTGAAGAAAGTTTTCAAGAGCTTAAGAGAAGATTGACGACAACTCCTATTTTGATTTTGCCGAAGTCGAAAGAACCATTTGTTATGTGTTATGATGCTTCTTTGATGGCTTTGGGAGGTGTGTTAATGCAACATCAGCAAGTTGTAGCTTATGCTTCAAGGCAACTTAAAGTGCACGAAAGGAATTATCTGACGCATGGCTTAGAGTTGGTCGCGGTTGTATTTGTGTTGAAGCTTTGGAGGCATTATTTGTTTGGTTTAATATTTGAGGTAATTAGTGATCATAAGAGTTTGAAGTATCTCTTTGATCAGAAAGAATTGAATGCAAGGCAAAGGAGATGGTTAGAACTTCTGAAGGATTATGATTTTGAGAATTACCATCCGGGTAAAGCAAACGTGGTAGCCGATGCATTGAGTAGGAAATCTTTGCATATGTTGATGATGATGGTAAAAGAGTTGGAAATGATTGAGCAATTTCGAGATATGAGTTTGGTTTATGAAGAGACATCTTATAGAGTTAAGTTGGGTATGTTGAAACTTACTAGTGGCATTCTTGATGAGATAAGAGAAGGTCAGAAATCTGATTTGAATCTAGTTGATCGGTTGACTTTGATCAATCAAGGTCAAGGTGGTGATTTTCGGATTGATGAGAATGGTATTATGAGATGTCGTGATAGAGTTTGTGTTCCAGATATTGTTAAGCTGAAGAAGAGTATTCTTGAGGAAGGGCATCGTAGTGGATTGAGTATTCATCTCGGTGCTACTAAGATGTATCAAGATTTAAGGAAAGTATTTTGGTGGCCTTGTATGAATAAAGACATTGTCGAGCTTGTGTATTCTTGTTTGACTTGTCAGAAGTTGAAGATTGTGTATCAGAAACCGTCAGGCTTGATGCAACCGTTATCTATTCCTTAGTGGAAATAGGATAGCATATCGATGGATTTTGTGTCTGGTCTACCTAGAACACCGAGTAACTATGATGCTATTTGGGTTGTTGTGGATAGATTGACGAAATTTGTTCACTTTATTCTAATGCGAATGGATTACCCATTTGGAGAAGTTGGTGAAGCTGTACATTGAGAGGATTGTCAGTTTTCATGGTATTCCGTCTAGCATTGTGTCAGATAGAGATCCGAGGTTTACTTCGAGATTTTGGGAAAGTTTGCAAAGTGCTTTAGGTACGAAGTTGCATTTGAGTTCTGCTTATCATCCGCAGACAGATGGTTAGACTGAGAGAATGATTCAATCACTTGAGGATCTTTTGAGAGCTTATGTGTTGGAAAAGGGAGGAGCTTGGGATAACTACTTACCTTTGATAGAGTTTACTTAAAACAATAGTTTTCATTTTAGTATTGGAATGATACCATTTGAGGCATTGTATGGTAGGCGGTGTAGGACACCATTATGTTGGTATGAGTCGGGAGAGAGTGACGTGGTTGGACCCGAGATAGTCCAATAGACTACTGATAAGATTAAGATGATTCAAGAGAAGATGAAGATTTCTCAAGGTCGTCAAAAGAGTTATCATGACAACAGGAGGAAAGAACTTGAGTTTCAAGAGGGAGATCATGTTTTTCTTCGAGTTACTCTAATAACTGGTGTTGGTAGAGCATTGAAGTCACGTAAGTTGACGCCGCATTCTATTGGTCCTTATCAGATTTTACAGAGGATAGGAGAGGTAGCCTATCGTGTTGCTTTGCCATCGTTGCTTTCTAATCTCCATGACGTGTTCCATGTATCTCAGTTGAGAAAATACATTGTGGATCCGTCTCATGTAGTCCAAGTAGATGATGTGCAGGTAAGAGATAACCTGACTATGGAGACATCACCTATGCTGATAGAGGATCGAGACATGAAGCAACTTTGTGGCAAAGAAATTGCTTTGGTGAAGGTCGCTTGGGGAGGACCAGTTGGTGGAAATGTGAGTTGGGAGCTTGAGAGTCAGATGAGGGAGTCATATCCCGAGTTATTTGTTTGAGGTAATTTTCGAGGGCGAAAATCTTTTAAGTGGGGGAGGGTTGTAACACCCCATTTTTTATTAATTATTTATTTAATTAAATTATTTGATTTAAATGAATTATGTGATTTATTGAATTAATTAAATTAATTGATTTATTCTATTTGGTAGAATAATATAGAATTGTTAGATTATTTAGTTGAGCTTAATTAGGTGTGTGAATAGTAAGTGAGAGTGGGTTGAGTTAAGCCCAATTGATAAAGACAATGTTAGGGTTTAACAAAAGAATAGAAAGAGAGAAAAAGTTAGAAAAGAGAAAGAAAGAGGCTAGAGAAAAGGAAGGGTGGAGAAGAAGAGGAACCAAGAGAGAGGGCTCAAGAATCATCCAAAAACCAAGGTAAGGGTGGGTTTTTATATGATTATTGGGATTGTATGATAGTGTATGATGGGTAGTATCATATTTAGGATAAAAATCCCTAAATTCCATGGTTTTGAAATTAATGATTACATGATATATGATGGTAGGTTCCTTAAATATGTGTTGTGGGCTGTTATAATTTCCATATAATGGTAGTATTTCGAATTCTGGAATTGGGGCTTTTTACAGAATTGAAATCGGAGGTCCAGAAGGCCTCCAACGGTGAAAAACGTAGAAAATTCTGCATTCAGCACTATTTGCATCGGCGCATACGTCGCAGCGGTCGACGCATACTGAATTCGTTTTTTTGGATTTGTTTCTTCCTTCAATGCATCGACTAATCCGTCGCTAGCGGTCGACACAATGCTGTATATTGGTAAAAAATTTGTTTCGACGATTTTGGCCATAACTTTTTATCCGTAAGTCCAATTTGGTCCTCGTTAAAAGCGTTGGAAAGCAAATGAATAGAGCTATAACATAGTATAGATAATATAATTGGTTTCCCATTATTTTTATATCTAGTATGTTTGGGAAGTCAATTGTGTATATGTTCTAGTAATGAATTGTTGCATTATTTACTGTTGGTTGTGAAATTATTATGGATATTTTATCGAATGCATGTGTGCGTACTTGTATAAGTATATTTTGTGTGTGAAAACATGAAATTCATGATAGTTATTTCTTGTTGTAAGGATAATACAATTGTGATTTTATTGTAAAATGTGTTGTATACCATGTGAATGTGCATTGTGTGTGGATGATTTATAAAAATGTGCAAGTATGTGTAATTGTGTGGTAAGTAATTCGTTGTGCTGAATTACGTGTGTATGCATATGTTTATCATGATTCAGTTATCATGGTTTGTATTACATAAGACATGGACAAGACTCGTACTCATTGGGGTAGAATGGCTAAGATGTTATACCAAGTGAGGTATAAGTGATATAATCGTACGCACTGGGGTAGAATGACTAAGATGTCGTTTCTAGTGGAGTAATCACTGGGGTAGAATAACTAAGATGTCGCTCCTAGTGGAGTAATCACTGGGGTAGAATGACTAAGATGTCGTTTCTAGTGGAGTAACCACTGGGGTAGAATAACTAAGATGTCGTTCCTAGTGGGGTATAAGCGATATATCCATAATTCCGAATGGAAATTGATGAGAATTGATGGGATCTATATGAATCAAATGGCATGAGATGCATTGAGTCTTGCATTGAGTTTTTCATTTAGTCTCATTATGTATATGCTTGTGCTATGAGATTATGTGTATCTATGTGAATTGTTGAAATTGGGGAAATTGTGGATTGTATGTGTATACTTGTGAATGGTATGGTTACTTGAGTGATATTTTATTGATGAAACTTTGAAGTGTGAGAATGATTGTGATTATACTGGTATGCCTTAAAATTATATATTATCTTTTAATTTCAATAATTATGTGAATTCTCACCCTTCTGTTGGAATGATGTTTTATACGACATCGTTCAGGTACCGATGAGTAGAGTTGCTTCTAGCGCGAGGTAGCTATTGGAGTAGCTTGATTGGTGTTTTTGTTTATGTTGGGTTGAGTCGTGCTCTGATCATGTATTACTGGGATCGTTTTGATTTATGTTTGAGAGATACATTATGTACTCTTATATATGTCATTATGTTTATTTGAATTATGTGGAGTATTGGCTTTTATGCCTAAGTATTGATTATGAATGAGATGAGTATGAGACTTTCATTATGTCAATTATGATTAAATTAAATTCACTGCTACATGCTAAGGTGAAAGTTTATGAAAAGTGTGAATTTATTTTAAGTGTTAATGGGCATGACAGGTATTTGTGTGATGTTTTGAAATTATATGTAACACCTTGTTGTGAGATGCATGATAATCACTCTGATTATGTATATATGTTCTGCGTGGTTTAGAAGGGTGTTACAGGTAGTACCTAATTCTTTATCTCAAAAAGGTTTATTGTAAAAATGGTGTGGAGAATATAGTCACGTCTTCGTATTGAAAGATGAGTATCGAGACCACACACTCTAAAGTGAGTATCCTAATACTCAGAGATGAAGAAGTCTTCACTCAATCCTCTCTTTTATTTTAATACAAAGAGAACCTTATTCTCTTATTAAAGATGTTTTGATTTTGAATGGTAAGTACTTTATAACAGTGAACCCTAAAGGTAATGTCAAGCACTCGAAATAGGAGAAGGCATTCGCCTAACCATTCCACAACCATCCAAGTTTATTAAGAAAAGAATTTGATAATGTACTTGGTACAAGACCAAGGGTTTTAGACTCAAGGAGACAAAAAGAAATAGAAAAGATTTTGAAAAGAAAGGGTGGTGAATAGATCAAGGTAAGTTGATGGCGATGTGCGAAGCAATCGACTTACAAAGGTGAAATCCATACAAGGTTGGTGTGGGGTTTTTAAAAAGTGGTAAGAGATGAGAAGAGGAGAGAAAAGAAACCCTAAGGTGTGAATCAATTTAAATAAGTTTGAAAATGACTTGACATTGGATCAAGTCTTATTTGTCCCTTTTATTGAAAATGTGCTCTAACATTTTATGTTTCTTAATTAACAAGCAAGCAAGCAGAGATAAGAAACCAAAAGAACTGTACTATTACATTGTAATGGGGGAGAGGGATACATAATGCCCACCAAGGGGGAAATGAGATGCAATGTATGAAAGAGTAAAATAATGGGGTTAATCAAAGATCCAAGAACATGTCATCAAGTATTCAACTTAAGCATCACGCAAGGCAAAAAGATTCAACAATCAATTCATAAGGGGCAAACATTCATCAAGACAAGACATGCTTAAAACCTTGAATGAAGGAAAAAAAGAAGTATGAAAGTAAACACCTATGCATACATTTCAAATATTATAGGTCATGCTCAAAAGGAGTCACACATTGAAGTTCAAGAACTCAAGCATAGACAAACAACTAGTGCACACATACATGCCATGAAAAGTTAGCCACATGTCAATAATGGACAAACCAAAACGGAATGAGTCAATCAAGATGAAGAACAAAAAAACTCAGAAATTAAACCATCTTATGATCAACACATACTAGAAATGAGAAGAGATACACAAGAGCATACATCATGAACCAACACAAAGGCTAAGCATTTATTAACACATATCTCATAAAAGCAACTCAACATTGACCAAGGATAGCTAATTAGGGCATGTGAACATGGAAGATTAGAAGCAAAAACATAATCATCAATCCAAAATCAAACTAATGATATCAAAGAATAAGCATTAATCATCGTGTTCAAAGCATGTATTGAAACTAGACATGTATCATTCCTCAAAGCCTAAAAAAGGATTCAATCATTCTCATACAAGAAAAAGGGTTAAAAAGGCAAGAAATACACAATGAATTAAAAGAAATAATGAGGTTAAAAATAGCATTTAATGTCCATTAAGATCATCAAACATCAAGTGAATTCATACAAAAGCACCAACTCACAAACTAGGTCAAAGCATGCAAGCCACATTATCAAAACATCCATCAACTTGAAGCAACAACCAAAAATAGAAAAATGATCAAATAAATTCCCATTAAAAGCTCATGCTCAAGGCAAAATGTTCAAGAATAAGTGAGGAAAAGATCCCAAAGAGAACTGCACAAGTTCATCATCAGAACCAAACAATAAGTCAAGTAAGTTTCACAAGTTGAGCATAAATCGAGGCTCAATAAAATCAATTAGGAAACAATCAAGGCATGATCATAAAAGCATCAAAACCATATCCAAATATTCATCAATCAAGTTTCCAAACTTGTGAGAAAATTTGGCTCAAGAGGGTGGTCAAAGGGCATCAAACAAACAAACCTTAGCTCAAGGGTAAATATGGAAAAGCACTCCACAAAGAAATTCCAAATAAAATAGAAAAAAATGGAAAATAAAAATAAAAATAATGAAAGATATCTTAAGACATTAAAGGATCAGAAATATATTTTTGTATATTTTTAAAAAGGCTTAACAATTAAAATCAAAATTAAAATCAAAATGTGGAGAAAATAAAATAAAAATAAAACATAGAAAGATAAGGGGTGGATCAATAAACCTGGCTTGAACTAGGACTCAATATAACACGCCGTGGGCCCAAAAACAAGGGGGCGTGGAAAGATATACTGGGTCGGGCCCACCTAAGTTCAACATCAGCAAAACAATAAAGCAAACATGCATAGTGATACGCAGTGTTTCATGAAAACACGTTGGTAAAACAGGTCAATGAGAACACACATGGCTGACACGTCATGGACACCTAGGCAGTCAGAAGAGTCAAAATGGCCATATCACCTCACACACTTCAGACGCCAGAGCCCTAGCTCCGGTCGTCTTCTCCAGTGGCCCCCACCGGAGCAATATGGAAAACTCAACAAATCCTAACAAAGCCTACACCATTCTCAAGGTTTTCTCACGTAGAGCAGGAATATGACCTTCATTTTTAAAACAAAGCATTCTAACTCAAGAGAAAAAGGCCACAAAAATTTGCATACACAAACTAGATTTAATCAAATCAAGACAAACAGATAGCAAATATTTCGTACCCTAAGGTAGGGCTTCAGATGCACCCATATGAACCCTAACATGCATCTAAAATGTGAGAATAAGGAAAAAGAAAGTTACCAACAAGTGAAGATTCGGTGCTCCTAAACCTTATCCCAAAGATTCAAACCAACCTTCCTCTAGCCTCCTAGAACTCTTGGGGTGATGACAGAAGCAAGAATGACACAGAAAAGCTCTTGGGGATTGAGATTCGAAGAAGGAAAATTTTCTGAGAATGAGAGAAAGCTTTGTGTGTTTGGCTGCAGAATGAAGTCCCCCCCACTTCTCTAGGGATTTTAGCATATATATATATATATATATATATATATATATATATATATATATATATATATATATATATATATATATATATATATATATATATATATATATATATATATATATATATATATATATATATATATATATATATATATATATATATATATATATATATATATATATGATGGATTTGTGGGAGTAAAAAGGCTTGTTACTGAGGTAACACTTGTGATTCAAAGTTTGTTAAAAAAAAATCAAAATGGTGAGTGAGTGAGGGCATGGTACGGGTTCATGGGTTTTTTAGGTGGTATTGTTGTGAGTTGAATGAGAGAAATGAAATCAGAAATGTGCTTATCCAATGACTCTTGTTGAGCAAGTTTTCATTCTTTGTCATCTTGCTCTTTTTGGCAAAACATGAAATATGGTACATGTGGTGTTTAGCCATTTGAAGAAATGTTTGTGATCAACAAAAAGTAAGGTATGCGTGTGAATTTAAAAGGAAAGTTGCTGCATGAATACAAATAAGAAAAATGTGAAAATTCTACATGAACCAAGTCTTGGACAAAACTCCATATCACTCACTTTAAACTAACATGACTTGATGAATAAGAAGCCAATGATGGTGAACTTGGTATGCTTGGAAAGATGGGAGATTATATAACAACTTGCATGATTAAAGCAACTTGAGATAAGTCTTGAATCAATGAGAAATGAAGGATGGAAGTTGTGTCCTCAAAGCTGTCCAAAGTAACTTAGAAAAAATTCTAAGTTATTGAACCTTTGACATCTTTAGTACCCTATCTTTGAAGTCACATATCTTGAGGAGTTTTGATCCAATTAGAGAGTTCTTGTAACAAATGAAAAGTTTGAATAATGATCTTCCACTTTCATATTGTAAGAAAATTCAATTGAGGTCAAGAACTTAGTGAAAAATGTCTTGGAAGTTTGGTTGAAAAATTTGTCTAGCCACTTGCCAATTTTGACATCTTTGAAACCCTAATTTGGGAGTTTCATAACTTTAGTTCTACACATCCAATGGAGATGATCTAGTACTTAAAAAACGCTTCGAGGATGCTCTACAACTTTCATGTTCAAGGAAAAATCATTTAAAGCTTGAATCATCATGTAAAATGGGCTTGAAAGTAGGTATCTCAAACTGATTTTCTATACTTAGAAAAATTTCTAAGTGTTGAAATGTCATAATCTCCTTTTTTCCAACTTTAGCTCATCATATCTCCTAAACCATGAATCTTTTGGACATGATGTAGTTCATGATGTCCTCTTTAATTTGATAGCAAGTTTGCCCTCATTGGATCAAAAATGAGAAACTTATGGAAGTTGCAAGATGGCTATAATTAGGGTTTTCTACACTTAGAAAATTTTCCATCAAAACCCTAATTTAGTCAAACTCTTGATTGTATGTTTCTCCTTGACTTTCTTGTTCCAAACACACGAAATCACTTGAAAACATCTATCAAGCCCTTGATTGACCTTGAAATCCAAGATCTTGACCTAATTGAATCATAGTTGACTTTTGTTGACCAAATGAAACCCTAGGACCATTTCCACTTACTGAGGTTCTTATGATGACTTGTGATGATACATACTACATGTAGAAAACCCTCAAGATGTGTGTTGAGCTTTAGAATCATGTCTTGCCCAAATAAACTAGCCATAAATCTCCTTTTGAACCAAAACTCTAGACAGTTGTCCATGAGATAGGAGGAGGAGAATCAATGCCTGTGATCTTGATTCAAGTGGTTGAGTGACATGCCTTGGTGATGATGGAGACATTGTGACTTGCGATTGCCACAAATTTGATCTTGAGCTTTTGACTGGGCTTTGAAGATGAAGCTCTCCTCTGACTTGTTAGATAAGATTCCTTGATTCCCTGTCTAAGATCAATGTTAGGTGCAAATGCTAATGCAAATGATAATGATATGGAGGTTAAAGGTTAGGGTGAAAAAGAGGGTGTGACGAATAGGAGCAAATATTTTGTACAAACGATCCAAACGTCTCGCGTACAAAATATTTTAAGAAGTAAGGAAAAATCTCCCTCATCTTTTCCTATGTACTTAAGGCTTGTAACGCACTATACACATCACATTTATTAAGTATTTTTGGATTTTTCTACAAGAAAAGATTTGGAGGTAAAAAGAAAGAATATATAGGGGAACTGAATCCTAAATGTTATCATGCAAAGTGGTCCTAAGACTGAGATAAAAGGGAAAATCTATCCTAATGTGATCATACAAGATGGACCTAAAGTTGAAGTAAAGGGAGACCCTAATCTAATATTGTAATGCTTGGATTAAGAACCTAAAAGCTATCCTACTTCAATCTTAATTGAAAAATTAAGTTAAACTATGAGATTTTAAGGGAGCATGCAATTGGAGTCAAGAACAAAACAGTTAAGCATCACAATTAATCAAGCAAGGCCAAGCACAAAATGAAATTCATGTCAAGTCAAAGTGTCAAGTACAAGACAAAACATCGAGAATTTATCAACAACCATCAAGAATTAATCAAAGGCATCAAAAACATTTCAAGGCATCAAGATAAAGCATCAAGAATTAATCACAAAGCCACATCGATAATCAACCACAAAGCCAACCGAATAATTAATTCAACAAGTCATGAAAATTTATTCAAGAAATCATAAAAAATAAATAATCCATAATCACTTATAAAAAGTAATTCACAATTAATGATGAAAAACAATCGAAAATCAATTATGAAAAATAATCAAAACACGTATGAAAAACTATTATAAACAAATCATGAAAAATTGTCAAAAAAAATTATGAAAATCTTAAGTAATAAATAAAAATAACAAAAATCTATAAGAAAAAATTAACAATAACAGGGGGTTGCCAGTGTGATCTTGAATTTGTATTAGTAATTATATGAATGGGCCATAGGGCCTAAAAACCATACAAAGATTAACTCGGTTGGCAAGTTATCAGCAACAACAAAAACAATTAAAAGAATGGAAAACAAAATTACATTACACTAAACATCAAAAAATGCGATAAATTGAAAAAGAAGCAACCACAATCCATAAACAACAACATCTGCATAGCTATCAAACTCAAAAAGAAAAACTCAAAACAATGAGAAAATGTAAAAATAATACTTTCTCTTCTTCACGATGCGCTACCTCCGAATCCGCCCACGATATTCTTTAACCTCTTTGAATCATCTCGATTCGTCTCTCACTCTCTTGGATCACGATCTCTGCTTCTTGCTCACTTTTGGATCTTTCTCAACTCATCTTGAGTCACTCTCATCGTTTATTGCCTCGCTAATGATATGGTGGCCGTCGATTTGTTGTGGTGTGGGAGCTGGTGGTTTTTTCAGAATCGCCGAAATTGCTGAAGGGTGGCTGTTGGCGTATTGTGTAGTTGCGCGGTGTTACAGTGGATGTAAGGTTTGAGAGTGTGTTAACACCCATATTACTAACAACAACAGCAGTGCAGAACAAGCAGAAGATTCCATCATTGCAGCCCATCCCAACATAGGAGGAAGACCTACAAGAATCAAGACAAGGCTCAAATATCTCAGCAATTATGAATAAATTAGTTTTAACAGCTGTACTATCCTAGGATTCTAGAAGAATTACAGCTCACCAAATATCTTACTAATTTTTGTCATTACCGTTAGTAGCAAATCTATGTAGTACCCACTATCAATCCCTACAATTTAGGATATTCGTTGGATTGATTGTGAGAATCTATCTTTTCTGTAATTGAGCTGCTATTTAAAGAGCAGTAGAATGAGAAATAAGGCAGAAAATATTTCACTAGTTATTATAGAATTCAGGAGGTTACCTTGTCCTATAACTCAAGGAAGTTTGCTCTTAACAATTTGGTGCTTTCAATTGATCCTCCCTTCACCTTTCCATGGCAGCACGTCCCACAAATGCGGAACGTTTGGACGACTTATCCGAAAAAGTTGATTTAATCCTTAACCAACTCGCTACCCTTACTACACAACCCCCACCTCCTCCACAACCACCCACACCACCACCACATCCTCGTCCTCACATAAAACTCGAAGTTCCCCATTTCAATGGCTCTGACGCCATGGGATGGATTTTCAAAATCAACCAATTCTTCGACTACCACAGAACACCAGATGAAGAAAGACTCACCGTCGTGTCATTCTACATGGAAGGTTCAGCATTAAGCTGGTACCAATACATGTTTCGGAACGGACTCATTACCACCTGGTTCGAACTTCTACACGCCATTGAAGTTCGTTTCGCCCCAAGCTACTATGACGACCCCAGTCAATCCCTCTTCAAACTCACCCAACGCGGAACACTTAATCAATACCTCAACGATTTCGAGCGACTCGCTAACCGAATCGTTGGCCTCCCACCTCCATTCATCCTCAGCTGCTTTATCTCTGGCCTCTCTCCGGAGATCCGCCGTGAGGTTCAATCCCTTTAACCTAATAATCTTTCCCAAGCCACCGCATTAGCAAAAATCCAGGAAGACAAGATAGATGAACGCCGCCGCGGTTTTAAACACAAAACTTCATACCCACCAAACAACTCGTCCACAACTACACTTTCTACCACCTCTAACCCTGTTCCCACACAACCACGCCTCCAATTCAAAAAACTTTCACCAGAAGAAATGACGAACCGGCGAGAAAAGGGACTTTGTTACAATTGCGAGGAAACATTTATTCCAGGCCACAAATGTAAAGGCCGTTTCTTCTTACTTGTCTCTGACGACCCCGATCCAGATTCCTCCCCAGAAACAACCGAGCCACCCATTACCATAACCAATGACCCAGACAACTCATTAACAACCATTGACAATCTCGATGGCCAAATCAGCTTCCACTCCCTTTCTGGTTCCGCCGCCACCGCCACCATTCGTATACTAGGACAAATTGCTAATCAGGTCGTTACCGTACTCATCGATGGAGGTAGTACCCACAACTTTATACAGAGTAGAATAGCCAAATTTCTTAATTTACCATCATCCCCTGTGAACACACTGAAAGTCATGGTGGGTAACGGTCAACTCTTGGAATGCCAATAGCTGTGCAACGACGTGTCACTATTGCTTCAATCCCACCCCTTCATTATTGATTTCTACGTTCTACCTCTCAGTGGGGCAGACATTATCCTTGGGGCCCCATGGCTCAAATCTCTGGGCCCAGTCCTTATGGACTACACCTCCCTTACCCTCTCATTTACTTACAACAACACCAACATCCTCTTGAAAGCTGATGCCAATCCAGGCCCACTATCCATCTCAGCCCACCAACTCAAACGATGTGTTCAAACTAATTCAGCCTCTGAATTTTTCCACATCCAAATCCTACAACCCGACCCAGAGCCTAATACCCACCATATTACACCCATCAACGAACTAATCATGAAACACTCACCCATCTTCAACCATACTCCTACCTTACCACCTTCACGAAACACAGACCACCGTATTACCTTACATCCTTCTTCTTCACCCGTCTCCGTTAAACCTTACCGCTACCCTTTCTCACAAGAAAATGAAATTGAACAATAGGTAAAAGATATGCTCCATCACCAACTCATACAACCCAACCGCAGCCCCTTCTCCTCCCCTGTTCTACTTGTTAAGAAAAAAGACGGAACATGGCGCTTCTGTGTGGACTACAGGGCCCTTAACGCCATCACTATCCGTGACCGTTTTCCGATGCCCACCATAGACGAATTTCTCGATGAACTTGGCGGTGCTTCATGGTTCTCTAAACTGGATTTACGCCAAGGGTTTCACCAAATCAGAATGCATGAATCAGACATCGACAAAACTGCCTTTCGAACACACCAAGGCCATTACGAATACCGCATAATGCCTTTTGGGCTTTGCAACGCCCCATCCACATTCCAAGCAGCTATGAATGAGCTTCTGCAACCTTTCCTTCGCAAGTTTGTCGCAGTTTTCTTCGATGATATACTCGTCTATAGCATTTCCCTCTAACTTCACCTCATACACCTAGAGCAAGTCTTCGCTAAATTACCTGAAGGCAAATTTTTCCTCAAGCAATCCAAATGCTCCTTTGCTCAGTGTCAACTTGTTTACCTTGGACACATCATCTCTGAGAATGGCGTCCAACCCGAACCTTCGAAGATCCAAGCTATGCTTGAATGGCCTCAACCCAAATCCATCAAAGCCCTACGAGGTTTCCTTGGTCTAACTGGTTTTTACAGAAAATTTGTCAAGGGTTACTTTGCAAGGACGCCTTCATCTGGTCACCAGAAGCCCAAACATCTTTTGATAACCTCAAACTTTCCATGACACAAACCCCCACTCTAGCTTTACCAAATTTTTCCATTCCTTTTGATATCGAGACCGACGCTTCAGGAAGTGCTATGGGTGTTGTTCTCATGCAAAATTCACACCCCATTGCCTTCTTCAGTCATCCTTTCTGTAATAAATTACAACGATCCTCCACATATGTTAGGGAACTTCACGCCATTACTGCCGCAGTTAAAAAGTGGAGACAATACCTATTGGGACATCAATTCACCATCTTTACTGATCATAAGAGCCTCAAAGAACTTCTTTCTCGAGTTATTCAAACTCCTGAACAACACAAATACCTCGCCAAACTTCTCGGCTATGATTATTCAATCCAATACAAATCTGGAAAGAGTAACATAGTCGTCGACGCACTATCACGAGCTCCAGAAGGCCCAGGTGCGCATCTCTCTTTCTTTATTCCCCACTTCCTCTTTCTCGACCATCTTCACAAATCACTTCAAACTAGTCCAACCTTCCACAAACTACTTCACGAGATACAAAACAACCCATCATCCCACCCAAACCACACCATACACCAAGGTCTTATCCTATACAAAAACCGTATCTGGCTGGACCGAGACAGTCCCTTCTGCACACAACTATTAGAAGAGTTTCATTCTACTCCTTTAGGAGGACACATGGGCATCACCAAAACCCTTGCACGCCTCAAATCCAATTTCTTCTGGGAAGGCCTTAAAAACAGCGTGCAAACCTTCGTCACCAACTGTCCCACCTGTCAACAAATCAAACACATCACCAAGAAACCAGCCGGTCTCCTTCAACCACTCACCATTCCTTCTGCCATTTGGGAAGACTTATCCTTAGATTTCATCACCGGATTACCCAACTCACACGGTTTCTCAGTCATACTTGTCATGGTGGATAGATTTTCAAAAGGTGTCCACTTAGGCGCCCTACCTACTCACTTCACGGCTTTCAAAGTTTCCACTCTATTCATGGATATCGTGTGTAAACATCATGGTTTTCCTAAGAGTTTAGTCTCAGACCGCGACCCTGTTTTCATTAGTCGCTTCTGGCGGGAACTCTTCAAACTCTGTGGTACAACACTTCGAATGAGTACTGCCTACCACCCCGAAACCGATGGGCAGACAGAAGTTTTCAACCGAGTCCTGGAACAATACCTTAGAGCATTCGTGCACAAACAGCCCAACCATTGGTATACATACCTCGCCCTTGCTGAATGGTCATATAACACCTCCCTTCACTCATCCACTGGATACTCACCTTTTGAGATCACTTTTGGGAAACCTCCCCCCAACATTCCTCACTATCTATTAGGATCTTCTACCGTCGAGGTAGTAGATTCACTCCTTACATCCAGACAATTACTCATCACCAAACTACAAAATACCCTTGCCAAAGCCCAAACACGAATGAAACTTTATGCAGACACTAAACGGCGTGATGTATCCTTCAAAGTGGACTCCTGGGTCTACGTCAAACTCCGCCCTTACCGTCAGAAATCTGTTCACACTTCCTCATACACCAAGCTATCTCAACGATACTATGGCCCTTTCAAAATTACAGAATAAATCGGACTCGTTGCCTATCGCCTAGCACTGCCAGAATCCTCTAAAATACACCCTGTATTCCACTATTCTCTTCTCAAACCTCATCATGGTCCAATCACTTCCTCTTCCCCTGCTTTACCACCTACATCCCACAACAATCATCCCATCATAACACCTCTATCCATACTGGACTCAAAAATGGATACCTCAACAGACCCCCCCCCCCCCCCCCACTCCTATGGTTCTGATCCAATGGCAAGGTCTTAATCCGGAAGACACTAGCTGGGAAACTTGGTCCCACATTTCTGATACTTATCACCTTGAGGACAAGGTGATTTTCCCAGGCAGCGGTAATGTTAACACCCATATTACTAACAACAATAGCAGTGCAGAACAAGCAGAAGATTCCAACATTGCAGCCCAGCCCAACATAGGAGGAAGACCTACAAGAATCAAGACAAGGCCCAAATATCTCAGCAATTATGAATAAATTAGTTTTAACAGCTGTACTATCCTAGGATTCTAGAAGAATTACAGCTCACCAAATATCTTACTAATTTTTGTCATTACCGTTAGTAGCAAATCTATGCAGTACCCACTATCAATCCCTACAATTTAGGATATCCGTTGGATTGATTGTGAGAATCTATCTTTTCTGTAATTGAGCTGCTATTTAAAGAGCAGTAGAATGAGAAATAAGGCAGAAAATATTTCACTAGTTATTATAGAATTCAGGAGGTTACCTTGTCCTATAACTCAAGGAAGTTTGCTCTTAACAGAGTGATGGTCGGTGCGGTTCGCATGGAGCTGGGAAACAAACGGGTTTGAATCTTGCGCTGTCGGTTTGGATTCTCTTTTTTTTTCTATTTTTGGTTTGTTCTGTTTTTTCTTGAATTGATGCTAGATGCTAGGATTAATAGTTTGGACAGATTTTCTGTGTATTAAATTTGTGATTGGAGTTTCAGGTTATGGATTTGTTGAAGTTATGGAGAGATTTATTGCTCAATTTTTTTGGTTTTATGTTGATGATGAAGGTTGGTTTGAGTGAATGAGAAATAGTTCTGTTATGGAATTTGGAGGTATGAGGAATGAGGAGTATGAAGGTTGAAGTATTGATATGATTTATGTTCATGAAGGTGAGGGACGAAGGTTGTTGTTTGATTGTTTTCATGTTAACAGGTGTTTGTAATTTGTATGTTTAGTGTTGATTGAAGGTGGATGGTTATGTTTCTTATCACATGTCATGATAGAGGTGGATTGGAGTTTGAATAATGGTGGTGTAGGAAGTGGATCTTGTGAGTTATTTACATGTTAGGTTGGGAAGAGGTACAGTAAAAGTTGTGTTTGAATGAATATGTTATATGGTGGGGGGGCGTGCTTCTGTATGTGCGGTTGGTCTCTCTATTACTCACAATGTATACATATGTACTAGGATTATTACAAAAAGGTAAAAGACAAAATAATTTTTCAACACTTAATAAACAAGTGTTTTTCAAAAGAAATAAAAACAGAAAATTTAAATATTATAAAAAGGAAATATAAATGATAAAAATGAATTAAACTTAACCTAAAATAATTACATAATTAACTAATAAACTAAATAAATATTTAACAAAATAATTAAAAATTAAATGATAAAAAAACGAATAAAAAGTCGGGTATCAAAGTGCTCAAAAATAGAAAATGAATGTACCAAAATTATCAACGCGAAATAAATCACTTGGAAAAATACAACGATTTGTCAAATTTTGAAATAAATTCGGACTGGTAAAAATGCTTAGAATGATCAAAACGTGGTTGGAAAATCATCAAAAATTAAAACAAGCACGTCAGGTTAAACTACGTGAAACGTAGGTTAAAATAAATGGCGTCTGCAAGCTCAATTCTAAAACTTTTCGTCCACTGATTTTACGCACATTTGACTTTCGGTTTGACCGGTTTAACTTTAAATCTGATAAGTTTATTTTGGCCAATAATTTTGGCATTATGCACGATGAAAACATGTTATACTGTATAGATGATGCTAAGAGAGAACTTAGTCAGATAAATGCAAGTTTTAAAATACCTGGTCAAAATTTAGGGTAAGACAGTAGGCACGAGGCTCAAGAAGTCTTGTCAAACACAAAAAAATCATAAAAATATTTCTCTTCTCACCTCCACCATCTTTTGCAAACAACACCTTTTTAAGCCAAACGCTGGATTTTCAAAGAGGTTCCTATAAAGTACTATAGACGTTTTGGGTGCTAATATATTCCCTTTACGTAACCAACCCCCTTACCCTTGTCTCTGTTTTTATTAGTTTTTGTTTTAAAACTTCTTTAAGTTTTGTTCACTCATTTCCCTTTCATTTGGAAAAATAAAAGTCCGGTGACGACTCTTGTTTTGTGAGTTAAGTTAATCAATAGCTTAATCTCAAATTTTCCCGCTACACCTATGAAGCGAACCTTGGATGGGAGTTAAAATGGATGGGATTAGGACTAGGCTAGTGGGAGTTGACTTTGGTCAAACTTTACCAAAAAGTTAACAATTGACCAAAGTCAACTATTGGTCAAAGTTGTTGTTTTTTTTTGTAATTTCTTGTATAGAATGCTGTAAATGTGAATTGAATGAACATTTGTACTAATGCTTCTCTAATTTCAATGAAAGGAAACTTTGAATTTCAAATAATCCTTTTCCCACCAAATTTCCATATTTTAATCATGTATCATGTGGACTCCTGTACTATGAATGCACTTAATGAAACAAGAATCAAATATCAATGAATTAAAATGCCTTATGAACTTATGAAATTTTGATAGATGGACTAGGAATGTATTATGCACCATGAATTGTGGATGCACTAAGAATCAAGAACCAACTGAATTATCAAGTAAAAGACATGTAATTGCCATGAGGTGATTAAGCTTGATATAAGGTATCAAAGAGTACTGGTATGATGCAACCTACAATGACCAAATAACTTCTTTTGACTGATGAAGAAAGTCCAAGTGAAACCTTAATTCATGTGGCCAATCCAAGTATAAAGAAATGAACCCTAGTTCATAATCATTGTACTTCCAATTGAAATGCTCCTGCAGAAGATGAAACCCTAGTGCTCCCTGTAAACCCTAATTCTCCATGACCTCTGATTCAAGTGATAAGCCTTGATGTTAATGAATGCATGATATATTAGATGACCTAATGAAGGGTATATACATGAGGAATATGAGATGCATAAGCCATAATATTTGAATGAGGGGTGGGACAAATTTGGGGTATGACAGGTATAAGCAGGAAAGTCTTAGGATCTGAGGATCTAAGCAGGAAGTCTTGATCATGAGCTGATGGAGCAGGCAAGTCTTAGGCTGTAGGTCTGAGCAAAGAAAAGTCTTATGCTCGAGGGCATAAGCAACTATAATCATTGTTTTATTATAGTGGAAAATCTCTTGTGCTGCAAGGGGACTGGACTACTCTCGATTTGCACGTCACTAGGATAAATCTATGTGTGTTCATTTATCATTTACTTGCTTCATTTATTATTCCGATGAAACTTGTAATCAGAATCTGAATTATTGTTTAGAATTTGAACTCTGTTCAGAAGCAATGTGAATTGGAGAACACAATTCAACCCCCCTTTCTTGTGTATTTTTCTCACCTTCAATGGAGTCTCTCTTGCTTTCATTGAGATACTGCTCCAGTATCCTCGAAGAGTCTTAGATGCGATTGTATCATATAAGATGCTGCTTGGTTGATCCTCGGGGAATCTCATTTGTTTTGTTGAGATACTGCTCTAGTATCCTCAAAGAGTCTTAGATATGATAGGGATGATGTTCCATCTTTGGAAAGTTTTAATTATATCATGTAAGGTGTTGCTTCGTTGATCCTTAAGGAGTCTCACTTGTTTGAGATAAAGCTCTAGTATCCTCGAAGAGTATTAGATACCATTAGGATGTTGTTTCATCTTTGTAAAGTTTTAATTATATCATATAAGATATTGCTTGTAAGTTCTGCGATTTTGGGATTGGCAACAACTTTGTTAAAAAAGTTCCACAGCAAGATGTTGAGCCAGATGTCTTGGCATGTTAGTCAGACGTCATTGATGCTTTGCACGATGTCGTGACATGATGTCATGACATGTTATACCAGAATATTAGGATTTTGTTTATTTGGAAGATCTGTTATTTAAAGTGTGAGATTATATATGATTTTAGTTCACACTCTGTCGCAATTCAAGGATGGATATTTTAGGAACAACTGACTATGCCAGAAGTGCATTTGTTTCATAAAAAGGATCTTGGAGACTTTTCAGGAAACTTTCTTTTTAGTTCCTATTTTTCTACATAAGATCTTGGAGAAGATTTGAAGCTGGTGTTTTAGGATTTGCGAATTATTTAGCTGAAGAGCCCAAGCCCATGCTGATCAAAAGCTATAAAAGGAGCAGTTCTAAACCTAATGCATTAGAGAAGTCGTGTATTGAAAGAAGGATTATTAGGGTTTAGTGTGTATTTTTTATTTGTGATCCACTCTTATATCACTTGGATATCTAAGTTGGACTGTGTTGTTTTTATGCATTTGTGAGCCATTCATGTATCTCTTAGGTGCTTGAATTGGACTGAGTTTTGAGTTGTAATTGTAACACCCCATTTCTATACCCCCAAATAAAACAAATAATCATTTAGGCATAAATTCAAAACTTCATCAGAGTACATTTATGTTATGGCATAAAAGGGGCATATCACATTATACCAAAAATTCAACACATACAACACCTGCTCAACAGATATGCAACATCGGGGCAACACCCAGAAGAAAATATTTAGAACAAAGGCGGAAACATCTAAATATTTCATAACCTCCAAAACATGTAATCACATACATATACATCATTCGAGTTGACTTACAGCATCATCAATATAAACAATGTTCAACCAGCATGTTTGCATAAACATTCATCAGCAGATACAAACATAGATGTATCACAAAAGAATCAAAATAATCCCTAACTACCCGGTGCCACATATCAGATCCAACCGACCAAAAAGACTGAAGCCACGCTTCACAAAAGATCTCCAGCAATCTAATCTACAATGCCTCATAGGGCATTATAAAACAGCAGAAGGGTGAGAAACGATATCATAATACATAATGCATATAAACATATATACATATACATATAACATCCAATAACATCGTTCGCGTTCTCACCACAACTCGTCTCCCTACACCATACATCGCAATGTATTCACAAATATCTATTTACAAATAGAACACTAAGCATATACAATATGCATCATCAATATTTATATTAATTCATAAACATACACACATATACAGATATACTCACACATACATGTATCTTCAAGCATTCTATTCATGTCAATTATCAACAGTTTACATAAACATTTACGTTCATATTTATTCACCATACATCATGCACAGATGTCAACATGCAACTCATAGAGACCGACACATGACTTTATGCAGATGCAAATGCGATACCGACTTAATCGCCCATCAGATTCTCCTAAGAATCAATTCACTCACGCCCCTCACGGGTACACTATAACTCATCAGATTCTCCTAGGGATCACATCTTTCATCAGATTCTCCAAGGAATCACATCGCTCATCAGATTCTCCAAGGAATCACATCACTCATCAGATTCTCCAAGGAATCACATCGTTCATTAGATTCTCCGAGGAATCACATCGTTCATCAGATTCTCCAAGGAATCACATCACTCATTAGATTCTCCAAGGAATCACATCGTTCATCAGATTCTCCGAGGAATCACATCGTTCATCAGATTCTCCAAGGAATCACATCACTCATCAGATTCTCCAAGGAATCACATCACTCATCAGATTCTCCAAGGAATCACATCGTTCATCAGATTCTCCGAGGAATCACATCGTTCATCAGATTCTCCAAGGAATCACATCACTCATCAGATTCTCCAAGGAATCACATCATTCATCAAATTCTCCGAGGAATCACATCGTTCATCAGATTCTCCAAGGAATCACATCACTCATCAGATTCTCCAAGGAATCACATCACTCATCAAATTCTCCAAGGAATCACATCACTCATCAGATTCTCCAAGGAATCACATCACTCATCAGATTCTCCGAGGAATCACATCACTCATCGGACTCTCCTAGGAATCCTATCACTCATCAGACTCTCCTAGAAATCAACAGCATAAGAATGTACTTCATGATGCTTCACATGCAAAATGACTTCATACACTTCTTGAAATGCATACATGTTTACAAACATACTCATGCATTCTTCACATTCATCGCATTTATTCATTATGCATTCACAATATATATACATATCACAATACATATATACATATTCATCATTCGATCTCAACATGCATTTCTATTCAATTCAAGTAAATGCTCCAAATTGCTAATCGGCCACATTTCACACTTCACAAATCACAAACTAGGATTCACGCCATACGGCTACCCACAACACACATAACAACATATAATTAGTTATCTCAGACAAGGAATGATCGCAACCAAACCACTCAACTAGTCCACGAATGGAAAACACAAGAAAATAAAATATGTTGCTGTGTTCGCTAACCTTCTCCTGGCGAAGCCTCTGCCGAACCTTCGCTACTTCGTTCGCCTGGAGAACTTGCCAGCGAAGACCATTGGGAGTTATTCTGGAATTACTCGCTAGCACACTTGCCTGGCGAACCTTCGCCACACTCATTCTCCTGGCGAACGTGCCAGCGAAGACAGGGTGTTTGCTACTGACTTGGTTCACTGCTGCTCGCTGGGCTTCGCCTGGTGAAGCTTCGCTGCCACTCGTCTGGCGAACCTGCAAACTCAGAACTCCCATGGTTGTCCCAAAAGCCCAAACCTCACAAACCAACCTATTTAATCCAAATCAGTTCCAGTAGCACAACCCACTCATCACCCGACTATACTACACCGTCTATTCCAAATTCTAACCAATAAAACTCAGTTTCTACTGATTAAATCAACTTCCGGCCTAGAAATGGAAACATAGAAAACGATCCAACAGATCCAATCTAGCACATACATGATCATATACATTTAAGATGGTAAAACTTCTTACCCTTACCTGATTAACGGCAAGCTAGGGTTTGACCTTGATGTTTTCCAATGTTTCCTTTTCTTTCTCTCCTCTTTCTCTTCTCCTTCTTTCTTTCTCTTTTCTTTCCTTCCTTTCTTACTATCTTTCTTTCTCTTCTACTTCCTCTTTAATATCTTCCTATTATTTTTCCCAAAACATCTACTAACTCAATATCTTATAAAATATCCAACTTATTATTAAATAGGAAATGTCCAAAATACCCTCCAACTATTTTCTCCGAAAACTCCCAAAATCGGGTAAAATAGAACAATACGTAAACATAACATATTTCCACGAAAATTCCACATCAAAATAATATTTGCCCAATTAAAATCAAAAAGGACTTAACGAAAGAGGGATAATCGAAATCGGGGTGTTACAATTCTCCCCCACTTAGGAATTTTCATCCTCGAAAATATCACCTGATCCAAAACCACTTTGGATGCGATACACGCATCTTACTCTCCAATTCCAAAGTCGTACAAGATCGCACGCATGCACACTTCATACCGCAATCATAGTTATGCCATGTGGCTCCTATAAAACCTTTAATTCGCAACAATCTCCATTGGAGATTATGGGTACACTGCTTGTACCCCCACTAAGAACAACATCTCGGTCATTCTACCCCGATGATCATTTCACTAGGAACGACGCATAGTCATTCTACCCCAGTGATCATGACTATACTGCTTATACCTCATTAGGAACGACATACTAGTCATTCTACCCCAATGAGATCGAACCTTGGACATATACATATTCCAATAACATCATCTTGAAGTCTCCCTTCTTATTACCATCAAATCCATGGACTTCAAATACAATTTCTCTTCCCGGCGGTACATCCTTAACATCCTTCCAGAAGCATCTCTGAAAAGTCACGCACCACTGGAAACACATTCAGTTCAGCCTTACTCTCCACCGATAATGATGCAAACAACTGAACACTTGAGTCCCGTCCCCCAAAAGTTTCTTCAACTCTTTCGGGAATAAGAAACGCTCATCCTTTCCATATTTCAAAGGAGAAATCCTTGCCAACGGGAAATAACAATCCACACTAACTCTATCATACTGCAATCAGCTCATACCCAAGATTACATATAATCTTTCTAATGTTAAACACACCAAGTCCATAATAAATTCTTTACCATACATGGTCAAGGGACAACTTAAACATACTAAAGATGTAGTTACCGACCCCGAAGCGGGAGTCTCAATAACCATACCACCCTCACAAGAATACAACACAATTCCAAACGCTTAGCGTCCTCAAAAGAAAAGAACGAATGAGTCGTTTCGGTATTAATAATAGCAGCTAAAGGCATATTATTAATAAAGCACATACCTCAAATCAAATGATCCGTATTAGTAGTGTCTGATCCTACCAATGCAAATACTTTTCCACTTGTTGGAGCTTGCTTAGGTTTAGGACACTTAGCACTGATGTGACCTTCTTCTCCACAATTGTAGCACTTCACCACACCCTTTCTACAATCCGTAGCATCATGCTGTCGCTACTGCGAAAATCGGCGCCGGCTTGACAGGAGAGTCGCCACCGTGCGTTATTTATCCCTCAGAGCGGGAAAGGAAACGCTCGAAGTAAACCTCGCAAAGACGGGAAAAGGTATGGTCATCGCAACCACAACCTGGATTCGGGAGTCGGTTACGCAAGGGGAAGGTATTAGCACCCCTCACGTCCATCGTACTCGATGGGATCCACGCTTGGTGTTTATAGGTAAAAGGGTGTATTATCTATCTACGCTAATGGCTGGTCTGAAAAGAAAATAAAAGGACAGGACTCGACAGAACATACGGTGTTCTGGGCCTACGTATTCCCTCGTGCAATGGGAAAGTCAGAGTCAACGTAGTTCGACCACCTACGTCTAAACAGGGGAAAGGTTGCTCGCCAGGACATCGCGTCCTGTGCCTACGTACTTCCATCTGGTATGAAAGATCAGAGCAAACGTAGTTCGACTAACTACGGGTAAACAGGGGCTCTCACACAGCAGTGAGAAAACAAACTGGTCTCTAAGGCTCGGGAACCTACAAATACGATCTGGTCTCAAATGCACTCGGGCAAGAGAAAAGGATAACAATTAGTCGTTAGCGGGAAAGTCTCGATCGCACAGCCGCGAGAGAACTAAAGGTTAGTTGTTAGTGTGCTCGCTAGGATATCGCATCCTATGCCTACATATCTTCGTCTGGTACGAAGAATCAGAGCAGCTGTAGTTCAGCTAACTACGGATCAAGCTACTCAAAAGCTCCTACAGAAAGGAAAGGGAAACCCTAGAACTATAGCTGAGAAACAGGGGAATCTACCTACTGCTATCACACCTGGCTGACTATCCTAATGTCTATCATAACAACTCCGCAGCGGAGAAGTCAGAGCTCCTAAGGGATCATGGCAACAGGACTAAACTACAAACAAGAGACTGCAGAGTAAAGAAATACTGAAAATACGCATGAATGCAACAACTAAACAAACAAGGCGCAAAGGCCGCAAACCACAAAGGCAAGGGAGCTCAGCTCTACCAAATACCAACAAGCAAAGCCACTCAATAACAAGCAAGCAGAAGGAGGACCACCTCAACTTCTCACGCACACAAAGTCTACTTCTAAGATGCACCTATTCAGAACTATCTAGATGAACACCTAAGTCTAATGCAACATAACATCACACACGTCAAACAACACAAAGAGACTAACCCTGAGCAGGGCCTCTAACAAACCTGAAACAAGCTCCTAATCTATCTCTAAACAAAACTCTACACAAGACCCTAAGCAGAGATCTAAGCAACAATCCTAATCAAAAACCCTAAGCAAGAGGAATCAATCCCAGTCTCCAAGCTTCAGAACAAGCTTACCAGAGAAAGGAAGCTAAGCAGACAAGTCCATAGTGCTTTCCTCAGGAAAGTACCAGGAGGTTACTACTCAGGAATCATATCCTATGCGGCTCGACAACTGTGATCAGTTTACATTCCTCCTCAGGAGGAATTAAACTCACATGAAGGCTCCGGCGTCACTGGATACTTGAGAAAAACCTATATGCACTAAGGGAACTAAGTGAGCAGACTTATAGGACCTTCCTCAGGAAAGTACTAGGAGGCTGACACTTAGGAATCGTATCCTACGTGGCTCAACAACTGTGATCAGTTTACATTCCTCCTCAGGAGAAATTAAACTCACAAGTTGGCTCCAACATCACTGGATACTTAAGAAATCCTAGATAAACTAATGGAACTAAGTGAATAGACCCATAGGACCTTCCTCAGGAAAGTACTAGGAGGCTTTCCCTTAGGAATCATATCCCATGTGGCTCAACAACATGTGATCAGTTTATATTCCTCCTCAGGAGGAATTAAACTCACAAGTCGGCTCCGACATCATTGGATACTTACGAAAGAGGTGAGAAGAAAGAATGAAAGTCATTCATAGTGCCTTCCTCAGGAAAGTACCATAAAACTCCCTTCAAACTTCAGGATCTCGAACCTCACAAACAGACAACAAGCTCCTAGACTACGCCTCCATCCACTGCATCCTTGCAAGCTCCAGCAGGACCTCCATCAGCTCCCACCTTCAAGAAGAAACCACAGGCCAACAAACCTCAAGGAACTATCTCTGAAGTTCAACCACAGTTGAACTTCAAAGTCAGAAGTCATCAAGACTTCTCCTATCTTCAGGCTCAGACAAATCACCTCAGAACATCCTACAAAAATCTAACAAATATCTAATGGGAGACCTACATGGCTCTAGGGTAACATACTAAAAAAATCAGAACAAAATTCAACACCAGATGAAAGGACTAAAATCAGCAACACAGACATATCCACAGACCAATTTAATCAACATCAATAACAATGAAAAAATGCAATTAAAATGAAAATGCATGATTAAGCTAATATTTCTGCACTATAAAATTCTACACTGAATTACGAGTCTACAGAAAAAAGAACGGAATTATTTGACTAAATCTACTATTTTTTATGAATTTTCTAATGATATGCATGCATTGAAAATATTAAAAACATCAATTAAAATGGAAAATATACAAAAAATAACAAACAAAAATAAAATGACATTTTTATTTTTATTTAATTTTCTAGGAATTATGATGAAATGGTAGAAAAAAGAATTAAAAAAAAACAATTATTTACATTTATTGTGATTTATTTATATACATGAAAATATAAAAGAAAAATAAAAGAAATAAAAATGGGGGTTCAAACAGCAAGGATTTATGAGTTCATTCTACATTGGGCCAGAGATGGGGGGTGCGCTTAGCATTAGGGCGCAGGGCCCAGGTTTGCCAGAAACTCACCTCCAAACAAAATAGAAAACAAAACGCAGGGAGGTGCTGTTAGCAGGCTTTGCAGTTATTAATTCATTGGGCTTACGCCCAGGGGGGTTCTATTAGCAATTAGGGCCTAAGGCCCAACTGAATCACTCTGCCTTCACCCAAGGGGGGGGTGTACGAGCAAACGGGGTGTAGTGTTCAGCAAGATGCGCTTGGGCCTAAGCCCAATAGCCTAACCCTAATCCAATACTCAGTTGAACAAAACCTAATTCTTCCCCCAACCCTAATTACTGTTCACTCACACTATCCTCGCCGCTCCCTCGTCTTCCTCCTCTATCTCTTCTCTGCAACTTCCCTTAGAACACTCTCACGAATCTCAAACACAACAACAGCAAAACACCACAATATTACCAATATCCCTCTCAATCCATGCCTCAAACAAAATTAAACCCTAACCGAAGCTGAAACTCAACGAATCAACACAAACTGAAGTTGCATCATCAAATAGAAGAAACATGCAACAATATTGAAGTGATGCGTACCTGGCTGGAGCAAGAACTAACGAAGAGTTCTTGAAACTCGTTGGAGAAAAAGGTTCTCCGAATCTCGCAAACGAACCTCCAAACCACTCTCAACCAAACTCTCTTCTCAAATTTCTGGGCGAAGCAAGAACAGGATAAGGGATTCTGGATGTTCGTTGAAATATCTTGAAGCGTGAAGTTCCTTGAAAGCTTATGAAGATCTACAAGTTTCTGAGAAAAACTGATGTGTTTTTGGACAACGAAGCAAGACGATTAAAGATCTTGGCGCTATTCTGGGAATCTTGATGAAGATCCTAGGAGTCACGATGAAGAGCCTATGCTGGAAAATCGTTCTTGGTGAGATGACGAAGATGAAGGGTTGAACGCGTTCTGGAATTCTTTGGAGTTTCCGGCGTGCATATGAATTTTCCGGCGAAGTACCGATGAAGGTGGACGGAGGAGATCTGGGGAGAAAGAAAAAGATATGAGGATTCTGGGCAAAAAAAATAGCTCCGGCGGGTTGGACGGTGGCCGGAAGACGTTGGGGGTCACCGGTGGTGGGAAGTTACGGCTGATGCATGGCCGCCGGTGGTTTTCTGGTGACTCTCAGGCGATGGGTGTGGAGGCGCCAAGTGTCTCAGGGAGTTGTTGCATGGGATACGCGTGTCAGCAGAGAGAGAGAGAGGGTGAGCTTTGGTGGGACGCGTGGCGTGGATTGGAGGGGTTTCTGAGTGTGTGGTGGCGTGCAGAGTGTGGAACGCGTGGGCCAAGCCTCAAGCAACACGTGGCTGGTGTTATTTATATCACTGAAACGTCTGGAACTCTCTAGAAGGCGCTGGAAAAATCTGAGAATTGCTGGATTTTTGGACGAATTCTGGGCTTTTTTTCTGGACATGCTGAGTCATTTGAGAACTGGGCCTTAACAAAAAGACACCTCTGGGCCCATACGGACATGACCAACAAAAACTGAAAAAAAACTGAATTAAAAACAATTAACTAAATCTGATTAATGTCTAATTAACACTAATTAATCTAATGATTAACTAATAAACTCTTAAACAAAAAATTAAGCCCTAATCAAATCTAGAAAGATTAAAACTCTAATTACTCTATTTAAGCCTAATTAAATCTAAAAAAAACAATTAACCTAATTAAACTCTAAAAAGTGATTAAATGTCTAATTAATTCTATATTATCCTAATTCCTTATTAAGAATTCTACCATTATTTAAAACTAGTAAATCTATTTAAGACTATAATATTTCCTATATTATCTAAAACAACTATTTAATTTCTATTAACCCTAATTTGTATCATTCTATTTAATATGCTAAGAAAAATTCACCAATATTCTAAAAATGATAAAAGCTATTTAAATTCTATTAAAAATTCTACAAATGATTAAAATCTATTTAAAATATCCTATAAAATTCTAAAAAGAGGATTAAGCTATTAAGATATTCAAAAACCTATTTAAATTCCAGAAAAAAAATCTATAAAGCCTATTAAAAATTCACAAAAGTCTATAAAAATCCTAAAAATGCAGATGGATGCAAATGACCCCCATAAAAGAGCGCACGAGACTAGATCGAATCGAACAGAGATCCCCGGGCATTAGAATATCCTCAAAATCACTGTGCAAGCTAAAAATCACCGAGGAGCGCACAATTTCCCGAAAATAAAACCCTGGTGATCTGGACTGGGTCTGCCATATCTGATAGACAAAAATCAAGCTGTAAACTCTGATATCCCCCTGTTTGCACAAAAATCATCTGTCTGATTTGCGAATATGAAATTAAACCACGAGTCAGATAGGAGAATCGGTTGGTCAAATTTTAGGGTGCAACAGCTGCCCCTATTCAAGCGACTTGGACCTGAAGGGCTTGAAGAGCGCTCAGCCTTCAAACATTCAGAGGTACGAGACGGTTGAATACAAATAAAACCCGAAAATTTGCCAACCGCGAGCATATATTGTAAACTGCTTGGGGAATAAAGTCCAGAAAACCGAGTCCAGTTATTACGGCACCAAACTGATCAATCATCTGATGAAGAACTCCTGATTTGAATGCCCATTACCTGTGATACCCTATGTAACAAACCCTGAGGGTTGCGACAAAATACCTGATCCTTTCACATTGCCTACTGATAGGCAGGAAGAGAAATATACTCACATCGCCCAAAGATGGACGGGAAGACACCCTGATTGAATACTCACCTCGTCTAATGATAGACGGAAACAACATTAATCTCCCAATTCACATCGTCTAAGGATAGACGGGAAGACACCATAATCTCCATACTCACATCGTCTAAGGGTAGACGGCATCATCCTGAACAAATCAATATTCTCATCGTCTAAGGGTAGACGGGATCATCCTGATTGATGAACAAATCAACTCCCATCGTCTAAGGGTAGACGGGAACAAAGCCTTAATCTCCATACTCACATCGTCTAAAGATAGACGGGAAGAAATAATCTCCATACTCACATCGTCTAAAGATAGACGGGAAGAAATAATCTCCGAATTCACATCGTCTACTGATAGACGGGAAGAAATAACCTCCAAATTCACATCGTCTAAGGATAGACGGCATCATCCTGATTGATGAAACAAATCAATATTCTCATCGTCTAAGGGTAGACGGCATCATCCTGATCGATGAAACAAATCAATTCACATCGTCTAAGGGTAGACGGGATCATCCTGATTGATGAAACAAATCAATATTCACATCGTCTAAGAGTAGACGGGAAGAAATAATCTCCGTACTTGCATCGTCTAAGGGTAGACGGAAAGACACCATTAATCTCCATATGCACATCGTCTAAGGATAGACGGGAAGACACCATTGCGCAATTCAACATCATCCTTTGAATTTCAGAATTCTTCCGTTTACGGGAATTGATGGAAAGATCAACATCCTTGAAGGGGCCACATCATCAGTATGGACCGACGGTAAGAAAAAACCACCTTTTAAAGAACCATGTCGTCAATAAGAATCAACGATCACGCAAACTGAACATTCTTCGAAGAACTTCGACATCAATAAGGATTGATGGTCAGAAAAGTCCCTCTTAAACGTCATCATATCCAATAACCAGAAAGAGAACCAATATCCAAAATCATTTTGAAACCCCTCAACAACCAAGGATAGCCGGAGAAGACTCGCTGGGGAAACACCTCATCATTTGTATGATCTGGCAATAAGAAACCCGCTGAACAGTAGCTCGAAACTTCACATCGTCTGCTGACAGACGGAAAGAAAAGCCACTTGCTGGAGAAACCCTATTTGGAACCTTATTGAAAATCAGCCAAAACTTCACATCGTCTACTGATAGACGGGAAGAAAAAGCACATCCTGGGGAAACCCCTTCTTGAAGCCCTACTGTGATCACCCGCAACTTCACATCGTCTATGGATAGACGGAAAGAAAACCACATTCGTACTCAAGACGTCTAATGATAGACGGAGAAGTCCATTCATTGGAGGAACACATCGCCAATATGAATTGACGGGAAGAAAAGCTTGTCGATATCATATGACTGCTTGATCAAAGCACAACTATCGTATGATCTGAGATACAAATAATCTGCTGAACTGTCTGAATACTGTTGCTGGATAAATGCCTCTGAACTGATCACAGAGTAATTCACGCGCCATATGAGGCTGATAGAAAACCTGACTCATGCTTCGTATGCATATGCATATGTTTTAATCTTTTCACGGCGTAATGCTCCATTCTGGATGGAAATGCTACGCATTTTGACAATGATATGCAAGTATGATGCAAATATGATAATGCATGCAATATGCTAATGCAGGCTCGAGCTGCCGGAGAGAGCTAGGTATAGAACCATTTCAACAAAATAAATGCTGAAGGCGAGGCCTACTCTGCTAGGGATAAACCCGGATATTACTGAATCGTCCTAGCAAAATAAATGCTGGGAGAGTGAAATCAACTCTGCTGGGGATATTGGGAACTTAACCGAACACCTCAACGAAGTAATACCCTGCTGGGGTATATAACTCCGCTGTGAAATAGCAGACGTGTTGAATATGATTGGACTCCTCTGGGAATAAATTACCCATACCAATGACAAATTGGTCTTTGCTGGAGAACATGGAGGGAGTACTCCTGCGCGCTGATGAAGCTCGGATCTGGAAATTGATGCGCCAACACGGATGGGCTTCACAGTAATCGCAAACATGGATCTGAGCTCTTAAACTATCTTACTGGGTCAGGCACAACTGACGCTGGAAAACATTCTTCCTGAATACGCAGCCTTTTAGTGAAGAGTCAAGGGATAGTGGCACGACTTCCCGCATTCATCTCGCTCTCGAAACTCGACTGCATCTGCTCGAATAACTCCGAATGACCCTGTAGGTACGGAGAAGAATAATTCTTTTGCTTCTGATATACCCCAGCCTACATGACATCTGTGGGGATAGTCCCTGAAAGGAAATCTGCAAATCCGTTCCTTGATGGTCTGATATAACATGCCTCAGTGTTCTGAACTTCTGAGAGATACCTCACCTTGAATGCTTCTCGAGTAACTTCTGCGTGCTTAAGATGGTCTGCCCCTGACTGCAATGACCTTGCCCCTGATTATCTAATTCAGAGTAGTGCCCTCTGACTGCGGCGTATTTGCCTGAATCTCAACCTGATTGCCCCAGGATAACTGATTTCGAAGGGCTGACCTGACTGGGGATCACAATAATGGCTTGCCCCTGCTCTCGGAACATTCGGGCGCTCTGCATTCTATCTTGACCATACTTTCCATTGTAGGAAGCTTTTCTGCTGTCAAGCGCTTACTCGCAAGTAAAACAAGTTGTTCTGCATAAAAGATGTATTAATGCAACACATATGACAGCTTTGACATCCAATCTGTTCACTGGGAAAAGGAAAACAGTTTATAGCATATAATGCACAAAACATTCATCAACATCAGTACGAACACGGTAAGAGGAACCTTTTTTTAGGAGTCAGAATCGACGCGACCTTTACCGGCGTATGCTTTCGAAACAACCTACTTCAATTAGGACTTTTGGAGGTTGTAACATGGTCAGGTTCGTGGTTTTGAAAGAAAGGATAGAGGCTCAAAGTTTATTTTAACCCACCCATTCTCCTTGATGTTCTCGCATCCTACGTTCAGCTAATTCGACCTTAGCGCTCACCTCTCAGAGGCTTAGAAAATAGGAATGATAGTTCGAGAAGCTTTTGGATTTTGGAGTGACAGCCGCTCACTCTTTGTCTTTGACACTTGTGGTCACACGACTCGTATTTCCTTTTGGGGATTTTTCTTTTGATCCTTTTCATCTTTTTCTCTTCATATCCCTAACTTTTGCCTGGACCGACTCTTTTTGAGTTTCTTTTGATTTTTTAAGTCCAGCGGGATGCCCTCATTTTTGCCTAAGTCATTTGTTTTGAAGTTTTCTTGACTTAGCGGGCTTTTGACTCTTCTTTTTTCGTTTTTTTTTTCTCTTTCGAACAAGTCGTGTGACACTGGTTGTTTGACTCTTTGGGAAACAATGTGGCCATCACACTCTTGATTGAACCACTGTGGTCTTTTAGGCACGACCTCTAGGGACGTGATTGATCCTCGAACGGACACTCCTTTTGCAATTTGGACGCTTGGTCAAATTAGCTAACACCTACCCTGCCCCAGGTTATGATTGAGGGTTTTTCATTCACAGAAAGAAACTCCTACTACAAGGCTCAAAGGGGTTGACAAGGGATTATCTTCCTTATATCTCCGGTGTTTAGGGATTTGAAACAATGCCTGTACATCATCAGCAGGTTTTATTTCAAAAGCATACAATCGGAATTTGCATGTCGGTCATTTTCGTCATCCTCCCCAAATTCTTCTTAACCAAGTGTTGGACATTTGTGAAAACAATTAGTGAACACGACTGGATTCAATCAAACATGCATATTTATTTCATTATCATCAATTTGAATGAAAACAACAAGTTTTACAAACAAGCTTACGAATTCAAACAGGAAAGCAATTACAAATGTAAAGAAATGACAAGCTAAAACAAAGAAAATATGCTAGCTTCTGAGAACCGGGCTTTTGCATCTGCCCTGCTGCTGAACCAGCTATCTTTATTAGAGGCAATTCGACGTTGTCCTGATCTGCTTTCAACGACTCAACCAAATTATAGAGCCATTCCTCCTTCATTCAGATGATTCTAGGACCTCTTGGCCCGAAGCTGATTGCTGCACTATCAAGCAAATCCTGCACTTGGTGCTTAAAAGCATGGCAACCTTCTATATCGTGACCCGGGGCTCCAGAATGAAACTCACAGTGTTTGCTTGCATCATAACCAAACGGGGGAGTTCCCGTTATTGGTGCCAGAGTTCTTTTCTCTACCAGATTCAATCCCAACAATGTCTGCAACAACTCGGCATATGTTGAGGGAGGCTTCTCAAACACTCTTCTCGGTTTACCACCCTGGAATCTTCGCTGAGCTTGCTGTGCCCCCTGCTGTGGCTGCTGTTGCCGGTACCTAGTTGACTCTTGAACACCCTTTGTATCAAATGCAACATCGGTTTCTTGACCTTCAATGTACTGATTAACGCTCTCCTTATGCTTAACCAGTTTCTTTCTTAGATCGGCCCCAGGAATAGGCAACAGTTGTGGGCCTGGAGATTCTGACACCATGGAGTCCAGGATACGCTTTTGACCCACTGCAGCTTTAGAAACATCTGTCATTTTAGCATCGACTGAGACAGGAGCAATATGCACAGCTACGCCGCCCGGCGTGAATTCAATATCGTGCGAGTCAATCAGGTCTTGAACATTGTGCTTAAAAGCATGACAACCCTCGATGTCGTGTCCGAATGCCCCAGAATGAAATTCACATTGCTTATTGGCATCGTACCCTTGAGGAAACACTCTCGTTGGTGGTGCCAACGTTCTTTTCTCAACCAGATTAAACCTCAATAGGGTCTGCAAGAGCTCAGCATATGTCATAGGTGGTGCCTCAAATATTCTCCTTGGCTTCCCTTCCTGGATCCTCTGTTGAGCCGGATGTATCTTCTGTTGCTGCTGCTCAGGTTCCACATGCACAGGTGGCGCGAGCTTCTTCATTGCGGCTTCAAATAGCTGATCGTCTTCTTTTCTAAGCACATTCTTGACTACCTCCATGATCAAGCTCATTTGGGTCTTCAGCTGACTGTTTTCCTCTTTGAGAATCTTCTGCTCCAGGCGCATCTCTTGCATGTCTCTCATCATCTGCTCCAGATGGCTTTGGACTTCAATCAATTCAAACTGATTCTGTTCCATATCTCTGAAGGAGTTCCTGCAACAAACTGGATGATGAGGAAATAAGGCCCACGGTTCTGATATACCTGCTAAATGATAATGCAGCGTAGCAAACAAACACATATTCATAACGAGACAAAGAGAAACTCAAGCTATAAGCACACAGACGAACATCTCCCACATATGTATAACCAACAAAAGCAGCACGTAAGCACAAATGAGTATGAATACAATGACCCCAGCCAACAATCCTGGTGGTGGTCAGCAAATACTGATGCACAAAAGCTAAACGGGTTAGGCAGGGAAAACAGATGCGACACCCGGCACAGAAACCTCTAGAAACTTCTCCCATATTCAACTGAACTTTCTGATTGACAATCTTCAGAGCACACACTTCCTGTGGAGTCTTCCATGACATTAACTGACGAACCCCCACAACTGGAAGATGGAAAATCATTAATCTGAACAAAACCCTGAGAAGTGATGCAAATACGGCTGGAGTCTAACAGATCCTGAATCTGACTTCTAAGCACTTTACAATCATTTGTTGAATGCCCCGGTGCCCCAACGTGGTACTCACAGCGGGCGCTGGCATCAAAACCTGGAGGATAAGGTGGAATCACTGGCTTAGTCTCTTTCGGCACTATCAATCCGCTTTTGACCAGATCTGGCAACAACTGACTGTACGACACCGGTAGCTGAGTAAACTGCCTTTCAGGCTTCCTTGGTCTTCGTGGAGCATGCTGACGCGATCGGCGATAGGATGATCGTTGACTTGAGGTGTCTGAAAACTGATCCTGAGATGCTGGATATTCTGAGGTGGCGTCATCTCCTTCCCACTCTTCTTGAGAACTGACAACTGACTCAATCTTATTAACTGGGACGTAAGGAACACCTCGAAACTTTCCACTCCTGAGTCCTCTCTCAACAATCTCTCCCAGCCTCATCAGGCCCACAAAGCTTGTGCAACTGAACAATTTGTCAAAATAATGGCCTTTCAGGGTACCCAAGAAGATGTCAACCAGTTCTCTTTCCGGAAGCGGTGGTCGAACACTAGCAGCCAATTCCTTCCATCTTCGCAAATACGCTCTGAATGATTCATTCTCCGCTTGAGACAATTCTTGCAGATCTACGAGACTAGGAGTCAAATCCAAGTTGTAATCGTACTGCTTCATGAAAGCTCTGGCTAAATCCACCCAAGATCGAATCTGATTACTTTCCAACTGTACATACCATCGTAACGATGCCCCAGTCAGGCTATACTGAAAGCAATGGATCATCAATTTGTCATTTCGCACAAACGAAGTCATCCTTCGACAGAACATCACCAAATGCAACTTCGGACAGCTATCTCCTGTGTATTTTTCAAATTCCGGCACTTTGAACTTGTACGGCAACACTAGGTCAGGAACCAAACACATGGCCACAGCATCCAGGTTAACGGCATCCTTTGCTTCCAAGGCTTTCATTTGCTCTTCCAACACTCGGACTCTTCTACCATCGTCAAGAGCTCTTGGATCTACTAACCCGGTCACTGGAATATCTCTCCGGTAATTCATCACAGGGAAAGCAACACATTGATTGTTAACAGGAGGATAACGTTCATTTCGGGCAAGAAACTGCTCATGCCGATCTCTGTTCTCAACAGCAGGCTGCACAACTTGGGCTGCAGTAAGATTGTTTGCTTGCGGGAAGCCTTCCATAGAATCATACTGATGGTTGGGCGCCGTGGCGAACCTTGCCAAAGTTCTAGGAGCCTGGAAATTGCCTTCAGACATCGCTACCAGTTACCTGTAACCGACTATGCTGCTTGATTCTGCTCAAATCTGCTTCAGCCCCTTGGTCGTCTTCAACACTCCACTCTTGCCTCAAACAATTCCCCGAGAATCACCGTCTGGTGAAAACAAAGGCTGGATAAGTGCTCTGACCTGCTAGAGAAATGCTATGCAGTATGATTTATGCAAACAGAAATAAAAATGCTAACGTGCATGTGTGCATTGGAGATATTTTCCCTCCAATTCCAGTGTCAGTGGTAGCAAGACGAGATAAACCATAAAGACAATATTTGGAAAAACCCTCATATACTGATTAGAATAACAGTCTTGTCAAGAAGTTACATAACTATGCTCCATACAGCTGATATGACAAAGAGGATCCCAGCCAACATGCCTGGTGGTGATCTCAACATACAGAATACAAGAGAGAAATCAAGTACGGGTACGGTTGCGGAAATCCTCGACCATCTTCTTTGTCTCTGCATGATCTGGTTGATAAATCAAACCTTCTATCAGTCGATCCCTCTTCCTGACCGTCCCCTGGATGTCTCTGACAAAGTCTTCCCAAGCCTTATCATTGGCACCGCCCCCAGGTTCGGGTCTCTTGGCATCTGCTCTATGCTGGAAATCTTCCAAATTCTTCATGGCATCTGTCAACTTGCGCTCGGCCTCGTATCGGCGACAGGCTTCTTCTTCAAGCTCTTCGTTCTTCACTTTGACCTGTTCTTCTAACTGAGCAATCTGTGTCTTCAGCTCTTCTTCTCGCTCCTTGCGCTTGGTCATAGTGAGATCCCAGTGTTCTCTGAACTTGGCTAGCTTTGTGTAGGCCCTGTCCAGCTCTTGCTTCTTGGTGGCCAACACACTACTAACTGAATCTACATCTAACTCTAGACGCTTCTTGGTTTCAGTCAACTCCAATAGCGTAGTCTTCAGATGTTTCAGAGTTTCAGCCTGTTGCTTGGAAATATATCCTGTTTCAATCTTTTCATGTCGAAGCTGGGCATTCTCCTGCTCTAAAGCCTCTTTGGCCCTTGCTAGCTCTTCTTTCTCCGCCATCAGCTGCTTGTAAACCTGCATGTCCACAGTGGTAGGCTCCTCTACCGGAGAAGGATGCAATGGCTGAACCGCTGGATACGGCATAAGGAACTTCACAGCTCGCTCACGAATCCATTCTACATATGGGCTAGGAACTCGAGTATCCCCTCTGTTACCTGAAAGCTTCCCTCTCTTGTGCAAGTTCTTCCAGGCTTTCTCAAGTTTGGTCAGCATCTCTTTCCCTATTGCCCCAGTGAGATACAGAGATTCCTGTATCTCCTCGAGCTTTGGCGCTCCTTGAGGTATGTACCCAAATTGCTTGATCAATAAGGAAGGGTTATAGTTGACACAACCTTTCCTTCCTATTAACGGAACATTCGGGAATCCTTCGCCTTTGAGTATGACTTCAGCTCCAAATACTTCTTTATTGACCCATACCACGTTCTCAGCAGTCAATCCCATTAAGCGCTCGGGCCATCCTAGAGAATTGATAGAGGTGACAAAAGGGCCTGACTTAGGCATATGACTGGTGAACCACCTGCATAGGAGAGGTACACAGCAAGACACATTCCTTCCTCGTCGCTTTTCATTCTGGTAGTGAGTTGAATGGTGGATATCTCCCAGCAAAGTAGGAACTGGGTTCTTCGCAGCCAAAATATAGAAGGCATCTGAATCAACAAAATCAGGAATGTTCGGGAACAACACGATGCCATACACACATACAGCAAGGATGACGTCAAAAACACTCCAGCTACCCTTCTGGGCATATTCTCGAGCCTTATCCACTAAGACATCCAACGGAAATCCCCATACGTCTCCTCTTCTGATCATCTTCCCAGACAGCTCAGACTCTTTCAAGCACAGGATGGCAGAAAGCTCAGCCAGCTTAGGCTCAGCGTCCGTACGATAAAAAGGCATCTGCTCACGGATCGGTATATCCAGAAGTGCAGAGTACTCCTCCAGGGTAGGAGCCAAAACAAAGTCGGGAAATACAAAACACCTGAGCTCCGCGTCGTAAAACTGTAACAAAGTATAGATGCCGCTGGTCTCGTAGGCAGATGGCTGATAAACGTAGGTCAGAATCCTTCCATATCTCTTTCTGAAGTCACCCATTCCCCTCTTCTTAGCAATAGCAATCAACTCTAACAATAGACTGATATTCGGCGACGGAAACTTATAGGGCAGTACTCTCTTCAGGTTTTCCATGTCTTGCTAGGAACAAACACCAGAACTGGAAGGGAAAATATGTACCTGCAATACACACACGTTAGTTGAATGCAGATGGTAATGCAATGATGCAATATGATAAATAATGCAATCTGCGAACACAGGGGCTATGCTGTAGCCTGAAGAGGAATATCTCTGTGATCAAGAACAGAAAACCACCCCGGTCACCAGAATCTCACGCCACTAACTATCATCTGATACTCAAAATATCAATCCCCTGGTAAGAAAACCATCTGAACCCCTGTATCTGACGAGAATACCATCTGATAATAGCCTCAACCTCAGATAAGAAACCCATCTGACCCAGACAACACACCTGGAGATGAACCAAGAACACCATCTGATAAGGGTACTGAATAATGGTTTCTGAAGGCCAGTTTTCCTGCAATAGCCCAGTCCCTCTCACAGGTAGGATAGACCTAATCCACGGACAAAGGTACGGCATCCTATGCGGTCATCAGCGTCACAGACTTTCATGAATGACGATACGATTCCCAGAAGGAGTGGCATCATCAAGTCATGAAGAGGCCTCACTTAGCTGACTTCCAAATGATCGGTCCCCAGAGTCGACAACCCTCACGTCTGGACTCCCCTCAGATCCTCAGGACCGGAAAGGAGCACCTCTGCAAGAATCTCGTCTGAGCGCAGATTTTCGTAGGGAACTGTGCCTGCTCAGCAGACAGGTTCGTCTACTACTTCTCCGCAACTATATCTAGGTGTGTACTCAAGCCCAGGTCCGGCTTTTCACTCACAGTAACCTCCCTTGCCCACAGCAATAATCATAATAATATAATGCTGGAAAATAAACGCGGAAAGGTAAAGGTACAGAAAAGTAAAGTGCAGAAAAGTAAAACATAATATGCACAACACCCAACAAATAAACACCCAAGCGCTAGGATTGACTCGCGTAGGGGATGGGAAACGGTCCCAGCATAAGGGATGGGAAAAGTCCCTAGATGCTATAGTCCCCAGCAGAGTCGCCAGCTGTCGCTACTGCGAAAATCGGCGCCGGCTTGACAGGAGAGTCGCCACCGTGCGTTATTTATCCCTCAGAGCGGGAAAGGAAATGCTCGAAGTAAACCTCGCAAAGACGGGAAAAGGTATGGTCATCGCAACCACAACCTGGATTCGGGAGTCGGTTACGCAAGGGGAAGGTATTAGCACCCCTCACGTCCATCGTACTCGATGGGATCCACGCTTGGTGTTTATAGGTAAAAGGGTGTATTATCTATCTACGCTAATGGCTGGTCTGAAAAGAAAATAAAAGGACAGGACTCGACAGAACATACGGTGTTCTGGGCCTACGTATTCCCTCGTGCAATGGGAAAGTCAGAGTCAACGTAGTTCGACCACCTACGTCTAAACAGGGGAAAGGTTGCTCGCCAGGACATCGCGTCCTGTGCCTACGTACTTCCATCTGGTATGAAAGATCAGAGCAAACGTAGTTCGACTAACTACGGGTAAACAGGGGCTCTCACACAGCAGTGAGAAAACAAACTGGTCTCTAAGGCTCGGGAACCTACAAATACGATCTGGTCTCAAATGCACTCGGGCAAGAGAAAAGGATAACAATTAGTCGTTAGCGGGAAAGTCTCGATCGCACAGCCGCGAGAGAACTAAAGGTTAGTTGTTAGTGTGCTCGCTAGGATATCGCATCCTATGCCTACATATCTTCGTCTGGTACGAAGAATCAGAGCAGCTGTAGTTCAGCTAACTACGGATCAAGCTACTCAAAAGCTCCTACAGAAAGGAAAGGGAAACCCTAGAACTATAGCTGAGAAACAGGGGAATCTACCTACTGCTATCACACCTGGCTGACTATCCTAATGTCTATCATAACAACTCCGCAGCGGAGAAGTCAGAGCTCCTAAGGGATCATGGCAACAGGACTAAACTACAAACAAGAGACTGCAGAGTAAAGAAATACTGAAAATACGCATGAATGCAACAACTAAACAAACAAGGCGCAAAGGCCGCAAACCACAAAGGCAAGGGAGCTCAGCTCTACCAAATACCAACAAGCAAAGCCACTCAATAACAAGCAAGCAGAAGGAGGACCACCTCAACTTCTCACGCACACAAAGTCTACTTCTAAGATGCACCTATTCAGAACTATCTAGATGAACACCTAAGTCTAATGCAACATAACATCACACACGTCAAACAACACAAAGAGACTAACCCTGAGCAGGGCCTCTAACAAACCTGAAACAAGCTCCTAATCTATCTCTAAACAAAACTCTACACAAGACCCTAAGCAGAGATCTAAGCAACAATCCTAATCAAAAACCCTAAGCAAGAGGAATCAATCCCAGTCTCCAAGCTTCAGAACAAGCTTACCAGAGAAAGGAAGCTAAGCAGACAAGTCCATAGTGCTTTCCTCAGGAAAGTACCAGGAGGTTACTACTCAGGAATCATATCCTATGCGGCTCGACAACTGTGATCAGTTTACATTCCTCCTCAGGAGGAATTAAACTCACATGAAGGCTCCGGCGTCACTGGATACTTGAGAAAAACCTATATGCACTAAGGGAACTAAGTGAGCAGACTTATAGGACCTTCCTCAGGAAAGTACTAGGAGGCTGACACTTAGGAATCGTATCCTACGTGGCTCAACAACTGTGATCAGTTTACATTCCTCCTCAGGAGAAATTAAACTCACAAGTTGGCTCCAACATCACTGGATACTTAAGAAATCCTAGATAAACTAATGGAACTAAGTGAATAGACCCATAGGACCTTCCTCAGGAAAGTACTAGGAGGCTTTCCCTTAGGAATCATATCCCATGTGGCTCAACAACATGTGATCAGTTTATATTCCTCCTCAGGAGGAATTAAACTCACAAGTCGGCTCCGACATCATTGGATACTTACGAAAGAGGTGAGAAGAAAGAATGAAAGTCATTCATAGTGCCTTCCTCAGGAAAGTACCATAAAACTCCCTTCAAACTTCAGGATCTCGAACCTCACAAACAGACAACAAGCTCCTAGACTACGCCTCCATCCACTGCATCCTTGCAAGCTCCAGCAGGACCTCCATCAGCTCCCACCTTCAAGAAGAAACCACAGGCCAACAAACCTCAAGGAACTATCTCTGAAGTTCAACCACAGTTGAACTTCAAAGTCAGAAGTCATCAAGACTTCTCCTATCTTCAGGCTCAGACAAATCACCTCAGAACATCCTACAAAAATCTAACAAATATCTAATGGGAGACCTACATGGCTCTAGGGTAACATACTAAAAAAATCAGAACAAAATTCAACACCAGATGAAAGGACTAAAATCAGCAACACAGACATATCCACAGACCAATTTAATCAACATCAATAACAATGAAAAAATGCAATTAAAATGAAAATGCATGATTAAGCTAATATTTCTGCACTATAAAATTCTACACTGAATTACGAGTCTACAGAAAAAAGAACGGAATTATTTGACTAAATCTACTATTTTTTATGAATTTTCTAATGATATGCATGCATTGAAAATATTAAAAACATCAATTAAAATGGAAAATATACAAAAAATAACAAACAAAAATAAAATGACATTTTTATTTTTATTTAATTTTCTAGGAATTATGATGAAATGGTAGAAAAAAGAATTAAAAAAAAACAATTATTTACATTTATTGTGATTTATTTATATACATGAAAATATAAAAGAAAAATAAAAGAAATAAAAATGGGGGTTCAAACAGCAAGGATTTATGAGTTCATTCTACATTGGGCCAGAGATGGGGGGTGCGCTTAGCATTAGGGCGCAGGGCCCAGGTTTGCCAGAAACTCACCTCCAAACAAAATAGAAAACAAAACGCAGGGAGGTGCTGTTAGCAGGCTTTGCAGTTATTAATTCATTGGGCTTACGCCCAGGGGGGTTCTATTAGCAATTAGGGCCTAAGGCCCAACTGAATCACTCTGCCTTCACCCAAGGGGGGGGTGTACGAGCAAACGGGGTGTAGTGTTCAGCAAGATGCGCTTGGGCCTAAGCCCAATAGCCTAACCCTAATCCAATACTCAGTTGAACAAAACCTAATTCTTCCCCCAACCCTAATTACTGTTCACTCACACTATCCTCGCCGCTCCCTCGTCTTCCTCCTCTATCTCTTCTCTGCAACTTCCCTTAGAACACTCTCACGAATCTCAAACACAACAACAGCAAAACACCACAATATTACCAATATCCCTCTCAATCCATGCCTCAAACAAAATTAAACCCTAACCGAAGCTGAAACTCAACGAATCAACACAAACTGAAGTTGCATCATCAAATAGAAGAAACATGCAACAATATTGAAGTGATGCGTACCTGGCTGGAGCAAGAACTAACGAAGAGTTCTTGAAACTCGTTGGAGAAAAAGGTTCTCCGAATCTCGCAAACGAACCTCCAAACCACTCTCAACCAAACTCTCTTCTCAAATTTCTGGGCGAAGCAAGAACAGGATAAGGGATTCTGGATGTTCGTTGAAATATCTTGAAGCGCGAAGTTCCTTGAAAGCTTATGAAGATCTACAAGTTTCTGAGAAAAACTGATGTGTTTTTGGACAACGAAGCAAGACGATTAAAGATCTTGGCGCTATTCTGGGAATCTTGATGAAGATCCTAGGAGTCACGATGAAGAGCCTATGCTGGAAAATCGTTCTTGGTGAGATGACGAAGATGAAGGGTTGAACGCGTTCTGGAATTCTTTGGAGTTTCCGGCGTGCATATGAATTTTCCGGCGAAGTACCGATGAAGGTGGACGGAGGAGATCTGGGGAGAAAGAAAAAGATATGAGGATTCTGGGCAAAAAAATAGCTCCGGCGGGTTGGACGGTGGCCGGAAGACGTTGGGGGTCACCGGCGGTGGGAAGTTACGGCTGATGCATGGCCGCCGGTGGTTTTCTGGTGACTCTCAGGCGATGGGTGTGGAGGCGCCAAGTGTCTCAGGGAGTTGTTGCATGGGATACGCGTGTCAGCAGAGAGAGAGAGGGTGAGCTTTGGTGGGACGCGTGGCGTGGATTGGAGGGGTTTCTGAGTGTGTGGTGGCGTGCAGAGTGTGGAACGCGTGGGCCAAGCCTCAAGCAACACGTGGCTGGTGTTATTTATATCACTGAAACGTCTGGAACTCTCTAGAAGGCGCTGGAAAAATCTGAGAATTGCTGGATTTTTGGACGAATTCTGGGCTTTTTTTCTGGACATGCTGAGTCATTTGAGAACTGGGCCTTAACAAAAAGACACCTCTGGGCCCATACGGACATGACCAACAAAAACTGAAAAAAAACTGAATTAAAAACAATTAACTAAATCTGATTAATGTCTAATTAACACTAATTAATCTAATGATTAACTAATAAACTCTTAAACAAAAAATTAAGCCCTAATCAAATCTAGAAAGATTAAAACTCTAATTACTCTATTTAAGCCTAATTAAATCTAAAAAAAACAATTAACCTAATTAAACTCTAAAAAGTGATTAAATGTCTAATTAATTCTATATTATCCTAATTCCTTATTAAGAATTCTACCATTATTTAAAACTAGTAAATCTATTTAAGACTATAATATTTCCTATATTATCTAAAACAACTATTTAATTTCTATTAACCCTAATTTATATCATTCTATTTAATATGCTAAGAAAAATTCACCAATATTCTAAAAATGATAAAAGTTATTTAAATTCTATTAAAAATTCTACAAATGATTAAAATCTATTTAAAATATCCTATAAAATTCTAAAAAGAGGATTAAGCTATTAAGATATTCAAAAACCTATTTAAATTCCAGAAAAAAAATCTATAAAGCCTATTAAAAATTCACAAAAGTCTATAAAAATCCTAAAAATGCAGATGGATGCAAATGACCCCCATAAAAGAGCGCACGAGACTAGATCGAATCGAACAGAGATCCCCGGGCATCAGAATATCCTCAAAATCACTGTGCAAGCTAAAAATCACCGAGGAGCGCACAATTTCCCGAAAATAAAACCCTGGTGATCTGGACTGGGTCTGCCATATCTGATAGACAAAAATCAAGCTGTAAACTCTGATATCCCCCTGTTTGCACAAAAATCATCTGTCTGATTTGCGAATATGAAATTAAACCACGAGTCAGATAGGAGAATCGGTTGGTCAAATTTTAGGGTGCAACACATGCCCAATAACTCCGCAGTTAGAACACTTAACTTTGGGCTTTCCACACATAAAAGACTTATGACCCATCTCACCACACTTGTAGCATTTAATGGATCCAGAACTCCCTCCTCCAGGCCTCTTAACAAAGTTCTCCCTATGCTTGCCCTTATCAGTAGGCGTCACATAAGGTCCACTCCTTACCTGTTGCCTTTCTTTCTCCTCCTTCAAACTCTTGTAGTGAGTAGAACGAGTTTTACTATCCTCTTCAAAAATTCGACAACACTCGGTCAAGTCCGAAAATCTCCTTATCCTCTGATAGCCCACCGCTTGCTTGATCTCAGGACGCAAGCCGTTCTCATACTTAACGCACTTGGAAAATTCCGCCGTCACCGCATCATAGTGAGGATGAAATTTTACTAATTCTGTGAACTTAGCCGTGTAGTCTACCACAGACATATTGTCTTGTTTCAACTCCAGAAATTCCATTTCTTTTCTCCCTTTCACACTCTCAGGGTAATACTTCCTTAAAAATTCAGCACGAAATAAATCCCAAGTTATTTCCTTGTCATCCACTTCAAGGACTTGTCGCATACCGATCCACCAGTCATCGGCTTCTTCTCGCAACATGTTAGATCCAAGTCTCACCTTGTTCCCTTCAGCACAATTCATAACCCTGAAGATCCTCTCGATCTCCTTCAACCAAATCTGAGCACCGTCCGGATCAAACCTTCCCTTGAATACCGGTGGCTGATTATTTCTAAACTCATCATTAACGTTCACATTCGGCGCACCCTGCACCGCCCTAGCCATTGTCTCCAATGCAGCAGTCATCACATTGTCAATACGACCAGCCATATTCTGATTATTCCCAAAAATAACAACAAGGTTAAACAACCGTTCAACCAACAAACAACGAGACGGACACAACTGACTCAACACTGGCTCTGATACTACTTAATGTAACACCCCCTTTCTATACCCCCAAATAAAACAAATAATCATTTAGGCATAAATTCAAAACTTCATCAGAGTACATTTATGTTATGGCATAAAAGGGGCATATCACATTATACCAAAAATTCAACACATACAACACCTGCTCAACAGATATGCAACATCGGGACAACACCCACAAGAAAATATTTAGAACAAAGGCGGAAACATCTAAATATTTCATAACCTCCAAAACATGTAATCACATACATATACATCATTCAAGTTGATTTACAGCATCATCAATATAAACAATGTTCAACCAGCATGTTTGCATAAACATCCATCAGCAGATACAAACATAGATGTATCACAAAAGAATCAAAATAATCCCTAACTACCCGGTGCCACATATCAGATCCAACCGACCAAAAAGACTGAAGCCACGCTTCACAAAAGATCTCCAGCAATCTAATCTGCAATGCCTCATAGAGCATTATAAAACAGCAGAAGGGTGAGAAACGATATCATAATACATAATGCATATAAACATATATACATATACATATAATATCCAATAACATCGTTCGCGTTCTCACCACAACTCATCTCCCTACACCATACATCGCAATGTATTCACAAATATCTATTTACAAATAGAACACTAAGCATATATAATATGCATCATCAACATTTATATTAATTCATAAACATACACACATATACAGATATACTCACACATACATGTATCTTCAAGCATTCTATTCATGCCAATTATCAACAGTTTACATAAACATCTACATTCATGTTTATTCACCATACATCATGCACAGATGTCAACATGTAACTCATAGAGACCGACACACGACTCTATGCAGATGCAAATGCGATACCGACTTAATCGCCCATCAGATTCTCCTAAGAATCAATTCACTCACGCCCCTCACAAGTACACTATAACTCATCAGATTCTCCTAGGGATCACATCTTTCATCAGATTCTCCAAGGAATCACATCGCTCATCAGATTCTCCAAGGAATCACATCACTCATCATTTTCTCCAAGGAATCACATCATTCATTAGATTCTCCGAGGAATCACATCGTTCATCAGATTCTCCAAGGAATCACATCACTCATCAGATTCTCCAAGGAATCACATCGTTCATCAGATTCTCCGAGGAATCACATCGTTCATCAGATTCTCCAAGGAATCACATCACTCATCAGATTCTCCAAGGAATCACATCACTCATCAGATTTTCCAAGGAATTACATCGTTCATCAGATTCTCCGAGGAATCACATCGTTCATCAGATTCTCCAAGGAATCACATCACTCATCAGATTCTCCAAGGAATCACATCGTTCATCAGATTCTCCAAGGAATCACATCGTTCATCAGATTCTCCAGGGAATCACATCACTCATCAGATTCTCCAAGGAATCACATCACTCATCAGATTCTCCGAGGAATCATATCACTCATCAGATTCTCCAAGGAATCACATCACTCATCAGATTTTCCGAGGAATCACATCACTGATCGGACTCTCCTAGGATTCCTATTACTCATCAGATTCTCCTAGAAATCAACAGCACAATAAGGTACTTCATGATGCTTCACATGCAAAATGACTCCATACACTTCTTGAAATGCATACATGTTTACAAACATACTCATGCATTCTTTACATTCATCGCATTTATTCATTATGCATTCACAATATATATACATATCACAATACATATATACATATTCATCATTCGATCTCAACATGCATTTCTATTCAATTCAAGTAAATGCACCAAATTGCCAATCAGCCACGTTTCACACTTCACAAATCACAAACTAGGATTCACGCCATATGGCTACCCACAACACACATAACAGCATATAATTAGTCATCTCAGACAAGGAATGATTGCAACCAAACCACTCAACCAATCCACGAATGGAAAACACAAGAAAAGATAATATGTTGCTGTGTTCGCTAACCTTCTCCTGGCGAAGCCTCTTGCGAAGCCTCTGGCGAACCTTCGCTACTTCGTTCGCCTGGCAAACTTGCCAGCGAAGACCACTGGGAGTTATTCTGGAATTACTCACTAGCACACTCGCCTGGCAAACCTTCGCCACACTCATTCGCCTGGCGAACTTGCCAGTGAAGACAGGGTGTTTGCTACTGAATTGGTTCGCTGCTGCTCGCTGGGCTTCGCTTGGCGAACCTGCAAACTCAAAACTCCCATGGCTGTCCCAAAAGCCCAAACCTCACAAACCGACCGATTTAATCCAAATCAGTTCCGGTAGCACAACCCACTCATCACCCGACTATACTACACCGTCTATTCCAAATTCTAACCGATAAAACTCAGTTTCTACCGATTAAATCAACTTCCGACCTAGAAATGGAAACATATAAAACGATCCAACAGATCTAATCTAGCACATACATGATCATATACATTATTAAGATGATAAAATGTCTCACCCTTACCTGATTAACCGCAAGCTAGGGTTTGATCTTGATGTTTTCCAAAGTTTCCTCTTCTTTCTCTCCTCTTTCTCTTCTCCTTCTTTCTTTCTCTTTTCTTTCCTTCCTTTCTTACTATCTTTCTTTCTCTTCTATTTCCTCTTTAATATCTTCCTATTATTTTTCCCAAAACATCTACTAACTCAATATCTTATAAAATATCCAACTTATTACTAAATAGGAAATATCCAAAATACCCTCCAACTATTTTCTCCAAAAACTCCCAAAATCGGGTAAAATAGAACAATACGTAAACATAACATATTTCCACGAAAATTCCACATCAAAATAATATTCGCCCAATTAAAATAAAAAAGAACTTAACAAAAGAGGGATAATCGAAATCGGGGAGTTACAATAATCACTTATAAACTTTTAAATAAATAGTGTATTTTGTATCATTGGAAGTTTTTCTTATATTGTTCATTGTTATTGAATTTATCACTATTGTATAATTGAGGGAAGTGAGAGGGGTCTCATATCTAGGAATTCCTAGGCAGAAATAGCACAGGTATTGATTAGGTGAGAAGTTATAAACCAGAGGTTGTTTGTCGAGGCTTCAAACTAATACTATTATAAGTGGATTTCCTTCCTGGCTGGATGCCCTCAGGTGTAGGTGAGGTTGCACCGAACTGGGTTAAAAATTGATTGTGGTATTTATATTTAAGCATTTAATTTAATTGCATAATTGTTGGTGTTGTCATACTGTCCTGATCCCAGTGTCGTGACATCTTACTTGACATCTGATATCTGTTACCGAAATTTCAATTGGCATCAGAGCAGGCATAATGTTCTGTTTAGGGTGAGCTCTTGGGATTTTTTTTCTAGTACTATGGAAAAGGAATAAGGTGGAAATTTTAACAGACCCCTAGTCTTAGATGACACCAACTATGACTATTGGAAGACACGTATGGTGGCCTTCCTAAAATCTATGGATAAAAAATATTGGGAACATCCTGTAATTAAGGACAAAGATGGTAACAGCCATTGAAGAAACCCAAAACATCAGCTGTCTGAGAGTTGATGAACTTGTTGGGCCGCTTCAAACATTTGAATTGACTCTTAATGACATAAATGAAAATAAGAACAAAAGCATAACTTTTGTCTCCAACACTAAAGATGAAAAGAATCAATGTGACCTGGACACTGATGAAGGAATTTCCAATGCCATTCTTATGCTTGGAAGGCAATTCAATCAGGTGCTGAAGAGAATGGGTAGAAAGTCAAGGCCTAATGTTATGAACATCGTATCTGACATCAGCAAGAACTATGATTCTCTAAGAAAAGCAAGAACAGAAGAAAGGTCCATTCAAGGTAAAGGGTTTTAGTGTCATGAATGTGAAGGATTTGGACATATTAGAGTAGAATGTCAAACCTATATTAGGAAACAATAAAAGGGGTTGTCAATTTCTTGGTCTGATGATGAAAGTGAAACTGAGGATGAATCTGCTAAACTTGTAACTGCTCTAACTTGAAGGTGGGAATCTGATGTAGATTCTTGTGATGATGAAACTCCATATGATGAACTGGTTTCTTCTTACAAAAATTTGTGCATCAGAAGTGACAAGCAGAAGGAAACTATTTCTCAACTTCAGGTTGAAAAGGAAGAATATGTACCCCCATCTATGGGCTGCAGGATGAGGTAATTCTGTTGACTTCCAAACTTGAAAACATGACAAAATCTATAAGAATGTTGAACAATGGTTCTGATATCTTAGATGAAATTCTTCAAGCTGGAAAGAGGGGTGAAAACCTGAAAGGTATAGGCTTTGATTATCAATCTCTGAAAGGAGACACCCATGTAATAAAGTTTGTTTCTCCTAGAAGGAAGCCTGAGTAAATGATGTCTAAAAAGATGTTTCAGCATCGTGCTAGACATCAGAATACTCAAGTTGAAAGCAAGGCCTTACATTGGAGATGTCATTACTGTGGGAAAGCTAGTCAGATCAAGCCCTTCTGCTTCAAGGTGTATGGCTATCCAAAAGGTCCAACACAACATGGGGTTAATTAAGGTATGGTTAAAACTAGAAATAAATGGATTCCTAAGGAAGTTACTACTTCACTTATTGCTCACACTTTTTTCAGAGCTTCGGCTAAACAACATTGGTATTTTAACAATGGATATTCTAGACATATGATTGGAGTAAAGAAGTTTCTGATGGACATTAAGTATCAATCTACCAGTTATGTCACGTTTGGTGTTGGTGCCAAAGGTGAAATTAAAGGAGTTGGAGGACTAGCCTATACTGGATTCCTAGTCTTGACAATGTCCTCCTTGTCAAAGGATTGACTGCTAATCTAATAAGCATAATTCAGTTATGTGATCAAGGTCTGAAAGTGAATTTCAATGAGTTTGAATGGTTGGTCACTAATGGAAAGAATGAAGTCCAAATGAGGGGAGTTAGATCTAAGGAGAATTGTTACATATGGACAATGTAACGTCCTGTTTTATTTTAATTATTTTTTGTAATTAAAATTATGTGATTGGTGTATATGTATATGATTATGTGTGTTTTGTTGTGTTTAGGGATACCCTTGGTGTGAGGTAGTGACCTTAAAACTAGACCTTGAGGAAATGGTTGGAGGTGTGTGACCAATTGCATAGAGATGGGTGGTGTGGTTAGTAACTAATTAGTAATATTATTTAGTAATTATTTATTTGAATAATAGTAGGTGAATATTATTTAAATTAAATAATTAGTATTATTACTATTATTTGTTATTATTTAATTACATGATGATAATAATAATAATAATAATAATAATAATAATAATAATAATAATAATAATAATAATAATAATAATAATAATAATAAGAGAGATTTGGGAATAGAAGTGTCAGTATGTGTTTTGGAGAGAAAGTTAAGAAGAGGAAAGCTAGGGCAAAGGGAGAATCACCATTGTTGAGGTAGAGGAAGTTTTGTCATAAGAACTCTAAGGTAAGGGTAAGAAATGGTTTTCAATATGATTGGTATGATGAAAGGGTAAAGGTAGATTTTGTTTTATGTGTTGGATTGAATGATTGTTTGATAAATGTGTTAATCGATTACACTGGAAGAAAAAATAAAAAAAACTTCAAAAATTCATAACTTTAGTTCCGGGTGATCGATTGATGCGCTGTTTGAAGCTGTAGAAATCTTAGACAACGTACTTTCATCTAAAAATAGTTTCATGTTGTTGGAAATAATTTAAATGATATATATTGGTGTTTTAAGCTGTGTAATTGTATGTTGTGCTATGATATTTTGTTGTAAATGATGAAACTTGAGTGTTATTGCAATGATGTTATTATGATGTTAATGATGGTAATATGATGATGTTTTAATGATGTGCATGTTAGAATATATGTATGATGTGTTTATGATGATTATGTTAATGGTGGCATACACGGTCAGAAGAGGGGCCAATGGGTATTTGTTGTTATTGCATGTTAATAGTACATGCATCCATGTTGTCAGAATTTTGGTTCTTTTTGGTGAGCCTCGATCCAATGGTGATGGATCGGGTGCGGGTAGCTAATTCCTATTATGGGATATTAGTGAAGTATTACCTGTGGTGATGGTAACGAGTTTTGGTGAGCCTCGATCCCATTATGATGGATCCATTGCGAGTAGCTAATTCCTATTATGGAGAATTAGTGAACCGTTATCTATGGTGATGGTAGCAATTTTGGTGTGCTCCGGTTCCAAGAGGGAATTGATCCTATGGTGGGGATCATGGAGTGAAATGAACCTAAGTGTTCATAATTTGGTACCACGTGCATTGAGTCAACGATATTGCATTAGAATTCTATGTGGCATTGCATAATTTTGTTTGTGTTATATGATGTGGTGATACTGGTGAATGTTATGTGAGCCTTGTGATGGAAGTTGTATATGAGTTACTTATGATGTTTTGGGTGTAAGTTTATGATATGTTGATGTTTTTGACTTGTTGCATATGATTGTTGCATATTTCTTTCTTATGTCTATTATAATTGATTATGACTACTCACCCATTCTGTTTGAATGTTGCCTCCACGTGGGTAACATGCAGATATCTCGGAGTAGCTTGCTGAAGTAAGGATGATAGCTCATTAAAGCATTTTAGCAATTACCGCTAATTTAGAGTTGTCTTACTCTGATATGTAACATCGGGTTGGGAATGCTTGATTGAACGCTTTTTGTTATATCTATATTGGAACCTTTGCAAGGATTTTTGGATTGTTGAACTATTTCTATTTCAATCCTCTTATGAGACTAGATGTCATGAGATTGAAAGTTGCGAATATTTATTTTAATGACGTTTTCCGCTGCGATGTTTTTAATATAATGATAAGTTGCATAAATATTATGATTGTGTGTGTTTATGAAAAGTAAATATTATTTCTATAACCCGTGTTATGGAGCAGGACTGATTTATGTTTGTATGACGTGTGACGCCCTTGTGTGGTGATTCCAATTAAATTATCTGTTAATTTTATGTGGGGTTTAGAAGGATGTTACATTAGTGGTATTAGAGCAGGTTGGTCCGTCCGACCAGGTTGTTTAATTATGTTGCTCCCTAGTATGCGGCATGTGTGTAAGCACAGTCGATGCTTGTTTTGTTTTCCATTTTCCAATCTCCTCGCAATTGACCACATTTGCAATCGCTTTAGAGGTTACTTTAATAGAAACACCAGTTACTCTACATAGAATAGCATACTCAGAATTCAGCTCAACAATGAAGGCATTAATCCAAAACTCTTTGACAAGACTTGGATAAGTGAAACCACAAAGCATCTCAAAGTAGCCACTCCACCCTTGTTTAGAAACAGTCTCTCATAAGTTGAAACCAATCTTAAGTAACTCATCAAAATTCACAAACTTTTCATTGATGACAACCAGCTAATTCAAAGGAGAATAAACTGAATAACTTATCTCAGGTTTGGTTTGATCAGCACAAAAATAAAAAGAAAGAGAAGAAGAAGAAGAAAGAAAAAGAAATTGAACAAGAATCTACCAAAAAAAAGAATCTTGTCAGAAAAATAACACAATGATGTTTCACAAGATAGAGAATAGTAACAACAAGTACTAAGAGAGAAAACATCATTACCCAAAGGTTCTTTGTCCAGTAGACATTTCAATTCCACCAAATAAGTTTCACCTTAATGAAAGATTAAGTATTATAAAAGCTTTTAGAAAACTTCTTACTTAAACTGCTATGTCAGACTGAAAGAATCTTCTTCTGAATCTCAGAAATTGACAACTTTCAGAAGCTATCACCCATCAGAGTCTAGTAAGTCCAGACTAAGACAGAGATATCCTTTGTTAGTCATAAGTCTCTAAGATTCTATTCATAAATAGCACTTTATCTTGAAACAAGATTCATGGGTGATAGACGAATATTGAATTATCTTCTTTAGATAGCTAACAAGCAACAGTATCAACATAAAAGTGAAAAAATGTTTTCATAAATGTGATCATCATCTGACTTGATAAAACATTCAGTATAGACAAACACAATAGAGTTTATTCTTAAAGATTTCTGAAGTTCTCCTTATAAAAGAAAAACTTCTCTAGAGATCTAACAGAAACTTTACATGTGTATCTACATAAATGTCTCATTGAATTATGAGATAAGTCAGACAAGAACAAACATATCACACAATTTTTTTGTTTGGTCAGACTCGATTTAATATTCAGACTTGATCAATATAGTCTAAACACAGCTTTGAGTAGATTCTGATTCAATGACTGTGTGACCGTTGATTCCACTACTACTCTCACCAAATTAAGTACCACCAGTACTTGAATCTGGGCTATTGGCTCTTCTCCCAATAAATGTTGTAAACAACCTTATGGAAGATTCCTCTGCTTCTTTCCTTGATATCTGTAGCAGATACATTATGATACTCATATTTCTATAAGACCATACATGTAAGTACAAACAGACTCTTTTCTGCCTTACATCTCAATCTAACAACAGATCATAAGTCACTTTAGAGTGTAAGTCTAGAATGAGATATGAATAGAATCTTATTCTAAGAAATGGCAATAATTTCATTATCTTGGAATAAATCTTTTGACTTTGAAATCATTGACAAGCTCAGAATCGGATGGTAATAGCTATCAGAGAATGACATAAAGCAGATCAGAGTATTGTCTTAGTACAACTAACAGGGCTCAAAGAGAATGAAGATTTCTTATAGAAGCGTCTTTTAAAAACAACTTCCATGATGGTCCTCAACCAAGAAGCAATGGAGTTTCTTAAGGTATCATCTTAAATAACAAACTTCATATAATCAAATATTTTGAAACAAGATAGCTTTAACAACATCTCTTGCTTTTCAATACTTGATTTTTATTTCAGAACACATATGCTTCTTTTTATCTGCATCCTCATTAATATTAATTTCAAATGATTGAGCATTGAAAAGCATCTGATATCAGGTTTTGGTAGAATTTTCTTCTTACTTTCAGATTTTGGAAATCAATTGAAATACACATATTTCAAAAGCTCTTGAAGTTACTCTTCTATCAACATATATCACAGTCCATTCATCTAGTATGAAAGTCCTTCTGACAAGAAACCTAAGTTTCTCATCATTAGTCATTCTAAAGAACTTAAGCTAAATAAGAGAGGATGATTTGTTGAATAGTTTTTCATCATCCAACTTCATTTCTTTTCTTTAAGGACTTCAAGACAAATCTTCAGACCAAAGTAGATTCAGGATGTAAACATCACAAAAAAAAACTGTGACTTCAGATTTAAGTCAAGAACCAGTCCTCTCAGAATCTGCTTGAAAAGATTAGATAAAGTTTAACAACTTAAAGCTTCACAAAATGATCCTTACAAATCCAAGAACAAGACTTCAAAGATAGTCCAAGCATCAGACTTATCAATGATGTTGATATACTTAAAAGTGAGATAGTGCATCTACCAGAATGCAGCTATCTCTAAAGATATTCAGTATGCATCTTCTGAGTTGTTGAAAGACATTTTCAAAAAGATCATCTATAACACCATCAACTTCTATAGTAATACATTTTTCAAGGATATTCTATAGACCTTCAACAACCCTTTTATCAAATCCAATGAGTTAAAAATATGTTTAGCTTTTCCATCATTTTAATTCAATGGAATCACCCATTTGAATATGGTAGGAAAAGTTGTATGATATTTTTCATATGGCACTTGATTCATTCTTGAAGAAGAAATATACTATTCTTATTGGATCAATATTTGCGCCACTATTAAGTTTTAAGCACAGACCATGCTCCGATACCAATTGAAGGTGTGAGAAGTACACAAGAAGGGGGCTTGAATTATGTTTTGCATTTTCTTAATATCTAGCTTCTGATCAGAGTCTCTGAATTAAAACTGATGTTAAGATTCTGAGTTAATTCAGTTAGCAGCGAATACAGCAGAAGTAAATAAAATAATAGCAGAAGACATAAAAGATTTATACTAGTTCCTCCCCTAACTGAGAGTAGTCTACTCCCCTTGCCTCATAAGAGCTTTTCATTATAACCACTTCATTACAATCGCTTATAATTTTGCATAAGTCTTTAACAACTGCTCATACCAACTGTCTGAGACTTTCCCTGCTTAGAGCGCATGTCTAAGACTTTTCCCTTACTCGCACCGTGAGACTGAGTCGCCTGCTCATCTGCCTTCTGGCTGAAACTTTCCTTTGCTTAGAGCACATGTCTAAGACTTTCCATTGCTCACACCATCAGAATGGCATACATTCTAATCTATCTTTAGGCTGAGACTTACCTTTACTTAGAGCACATGTCTAAGACTTTACTTTTGCACAATCAGACTGGCTGAATAAGACTTTCACAACTCAAGCACTTAAGCAATGAGATTTGCGTGGCTTAAGCATCTTGGCTCAAGACTTGATGCTTGATTCTAATGAGACAAGACTTTTTGCTCTAGCACATAACATGAGACTTAATCTAAACTACTGAAGGCTCAACAAAATAGAGAACAAGGTGTACATGATGCAAGCATCAGAGGTACGGGAGATCACTATAACAAAGACATAAAGCACTTAAGATTTCTAAATATATATAGGGGTAAGAAATCTTAAGGCTTTTACAATTACAACCTACAAAAAAAATCTACCTATTACATAAAGTTGATAATTGCTTGATTTTGCTATTCCTTCAACAGAAGAATCCTTGTTGAAAATTATGTCTTGAATCTTCTACCATATATATAGCATTTCCAGAAACTATTCGTTGAGAAGGTTATTTGATCAAGTGTCTTTGCTTCTGCTCTAAAGTTCAAGAGGCATTGAAGATGGATGCACATCAAATTTATGAATCATTTGTGTAACATGTTTAACCCTTGAGTCTTCAAGAGGTTCTGTACTAATAGAGTCGTTAGGAGTAGACATCCATAGAACATACCAGCTTTTCTTGAGCCTTGCAATATGGTAGACTAGAGCTGACAGCTGGTAAGACAATACAACATGCTTTTAGTAGTATATATAGTCCACAGTTTTATCACCAACTCTGAATGGTACCAAAAGCTGATATACAATTACTGAGTATAGAAACTCTTCTGAATGTTGAGGCCTTCAATTCAGAGTCTGCGGTAGCCACACTTAGAAATTGTTCTTCAGACTCTGCCACTAGAAGTTAGCAATGAAGAAACTCCATGCATATCTTAGATAAACAGATTCTTATTATTTATGTATAAGAACAAGAAACTACATAAATAAAACACACATCAAATAACCATTTTTATTTTAATACTTTTGTTATCATGAAAACTAAAGAGAAAATATCAAGAACAAATCTTGTTCTAACAATCTCCCTCTTTTTTATGATAACAAACACAAGTATTTAAAGGACAATGTTGGGCATTTAATTTTCTCTACAACAACAGGGTATGAGGTTTGTAAGCTCCTCTGAGTCTGATAGTTCACAACTTAAGCTTGTTCTAGCATTAAGAACAATTTTTTAAGAAAAATAACCTAGTCTTCTTAACAACATCAGGGTCTGAGGTTTGCAAGCTCCCCCTGAGTCATTTAGTTCCAAGGTTGAGCTTTGTAAGCTCCCCCTTAGTTCTATAGTTAAGAACACCAAACTAACTGCAATTTAACTCCTTTTGACAACACCATAATACGAGGTTTGTAAGCTCCTTCTGAGTCTCATAGGCAAAGTCAGAGGTTTGTAAGCTCTATCTTAATATTATGTACAAGCGAGTTAAAATATGTCGCTCTTTTTAACTTTGGAAACACCAGAATATGAGGTTTGTGAGATCCTTCTGGGTCTGATAGGCTAAGTATGAGGTTTGTAAGCTCATACTCAGACCTATGTACAAGAAAGTCAAAATGCGCCCAGACAAGTAACAAAAAAAATAAATGACAAGAAAATAAATGACCAATATGTATTCAATGAGTTCAGTTTCCATTTAAATACTTACTATTTTCATCATCTTTTGTCACATCAAAAAGAATAAAAAGAAGGAAAAAGAAAAGAAGGAAAAAGAAAAGAAGGAAAGAGAAAAAAATATCACTCATAAATGCAACTCAGATCATCATTACAAGATCAGTTACCAAGAAGGAAAAGTAATCAAGTAATAAGAGTCGTTAAGGTTTGTAAAGCACACACATTGAAGTCTTAGTGGTTGTTATTGTTCCAAGAATCAAACAAGAATTAAATTTTAGACGCTTGGTATCCATAGAAGTTGCTATAAAAATATCTCACTCCTAAATCAATTTCATCAATCACCCATCCTAAGAAGATGGAGTGATCATCTGAGAGTCGTAATGTATTTTTCGTAACAAAAGCAACTGAGAACTCTACAAGCATTCTAATATGATCCCCTCAGAAGCGAGCTGCTTCTGAGTCCTCTACAACTGTTCCAATGCTCTCAACAGAACTTGCTTTTGAAGAAGCCACTCTAAAAGCACCTTAACAACCTACAAAAGGTGGTCCAGTAGTAGTTTCCATGAAGCCTCAGAGAAGAAGAATGAAGAGATCAAGGAAGAAGAAAAGAAGGGAAAACAAGTCGTTCTACCGCTCTCTTCCAGACATAGAACAAGAAGAAGTTATTGATTCAAAGGATGAGGAGGTAGACTACAACAATAGTGGACGCCGTTGGGCATGTGATAGAATGGCTAGGGATGAAATCTAGACATTATCTTTTACCCTTTTTTGAAAGAAAAAAAGTTGTAACCTTCATCTAATTAATGAAAAGTTTATTTTCAGACCAATACTTCTTTATTGTGCATTTACATTCTAGAACATTTCTTTAGATAATCTGAAGGTACACTTAAAAAGTGAAACTGACACAGAAACGACAGTTAGAACAGATCAGTCATAAACTCATACTAATTCAAAGAATCTTAATATATTAGATTATATTACCAAGAGTCATTATTAAAATGCTGATTTAATCAGTATGTAAATAATATTAAACTCAAGATAATAAATGTAATACGTCTATAAAAGGACTAAAGTAAGCTTTCTTCCATCATCACTTAATCTCTAAAATGCCAAGATGTATAAGCAGAAGTAGACTTGGGTTCCAAAGAGAGATTTTAGAAAGGCAGCAATACTGAATGCAGTAACTCAAACAAATTAAAGCAAGACACCAGCTGAAAAACCTACAAGCAATCAGACAGCTTCAGAGGTGCTCTCCTCTTCAGCATTCTTTGTGAAGAATAACAAAAGAAAGAAGTCTTCTGGATCCAGACGCAGAAACAAACTGAGGAAGGAGACTTTTGAGTTTGCTAAGGAAGAATGGCAAGATTTCTTAGACAATCTAGACATGTCATATGATCCTAAGGAATTATTTAGGACACAACCATTAGACTAGAAAAATATAATTGTCTTATAATAACTTCCTTATTCAGTAATAAAATAAGCTACAAACATTTGAGTTATTTCATCCATTTCAGATTCTTAGTGAATAACATGAGTAAGTAATAATTAGTTAAAACTGAACACAAGCATGAACAAACTACTGAATTTATTAATAATAAACTTAATACAAAGATTTCATCAACAATATATGACATAACTGTGTAGAAATTAACATCAGAATCTTTCATAGATAGTTTCGAACTTGTCTCTCAAAATTTTGGAAGAACTAGCCTCAAATTTTATGTTAACCCCTTACTGAACAAACATTTTAGAAATAAATCGTCTAAAAGGTATGGAGAAGGTTTTTCCCTCTTTAAAAGAAGAAAGAGACCTCTTCAGATGGTCAAACATAACTTGAGGAAGATCAATCTTCAAATCTGAATTAAGAAGTAGAAGCAAATCTTTTTCAATAAGGTCCACTTGGTCTAAATATTCATCCTTTGGCAGTAAGTTTGAATTCGGAATCTGACTCCAAACAACATCATTAGGAAGAAGATTAGAAACCACTGATGTATTAGATAGATCTACAAAGATACGCCAAGTAAAAATATAGTGTTCCCAAACAAGATTTCCTGGAATTTCTTCAATCTCTTCACAATTGATCACATTTGCAATCGCTTTAGAGGTTATTGTAATAGAAATACCAGTTACTCTAGATAGAATAGCATACTCAGAATTCAAATCAACAATGGAGGCATTAATCCAAAACTCTTTGACAATACTTTGATAAGTGAAACCACAGAGCATCTCAAAGTAGCCACTTCACCTTTGTTTAGACACAGTCTCCTAGAAGTTAAAACCAATCTTAAGTAACTCTTCAAAATACACAAACTTTTCATTGATGACAACCAGCTAATTCAAAGGAGATTAAAGTGAAGAACTTATCTCAGGTTTGGTTTGACCAGCACCAAAAAAAAAGAGGAGAAGAAGAAGAAAGAAAAAGAAACTGAACAAGAATCTACCAAAAAAAATAATCTTGTCAAAAAAAAAAGGACACAATGATGTTTCACAAGACAGAGAATAGTAATAACAAGTACTAAGACAGAAAACATAATTACCCAAAGGTTCTTTATCCAGCAGATATTTCAATTCCACCAGATAAGTTTCACCTTTATTAAAGATTAAGTATTATAAAAGCTTTTAGAAAACTTCTTACATAAAGTGCTATGTCATACTGAAGAATCTTCTTCTGAATCTCAAAAACTGACAACTTTCAAAAGCTATCAACCATCAAAGTCTAGTAAGTCTAGACTAAGATAGAGATATTATTTGTTAGTTACATGTCTCTAAGATTCTATTCGTAACTAGCACTTTATCTTGAAATAAGAGTCATGAGTGATAAACGAATATTGAATTATCTTCTTTAGACATCTAACAAGCAACCATATCAACAAAAAAGTGAGAAAAATGTTTTCATAAATGTAATAATCATCTGGCTTGATAAGACATTCAGTATAGACAAACACAACAGAGTTTCGTCTTAAAATATTTATGAAGTTCTCCTTATAAAAGAATAACTTCTCTAGAGATCTAACAGAAACTTTGCATTTATATCTACACAAATGTCTCATTGAATCAAAAGATAAGCCAGACAAGAACAAACATACCACGCAATTTTTTTATCCGGTTAGACTCGATTCAATATTCAAACTTGACCAAAAGAGTCTGAACATAGATTTGAGTGTATTCTGATTCAATGGCTGTTTGACCACTGATTGCACTACTCTCACCAAATTAAGTACCACCAGTACTTGAATCTGGGCATTTGTCTCTTATGCTAATAAATGTTGTAAACAACCTTATGGAATATGTCTCTGCTTCTTTTTTGATATCTATAGAAGATACATTATGATACTCATTTTTCTATAAGACCATACATGTAAGTACAAACAGACTCTTTTATGCCTTACATCTCAATCTAACAACAAATCATAAGTCACTCCAGAGTGTAAGTCTAGAATGAGATATGAATAGAATCTTGTTCTAAGCAATGGCAATAATCTCATTATCTTGGAATAAATCTTTTGACTTTGAAATCATTGACAAGCTCAGAGCCGAATGGCAATAGCTATCAGAGATTGACATAAAGCAGATCGGAGTACTGTGTTAGTATACCTAACAGGACTCAAAGAGAAAGAAGATTTCTCATAGAAGTGTCTTTTTAAAACAACTTACATGATGGTCATCAACCAAGAAGCAATGGAGTTTCTTAAGATATCACCTTAAAGAACAAACTCCATATAATCAAATATTTTGAAACAATATAGCTTTAACAACATCTCTTACTTTGCAATACTTAATTTTTATTTCATAACACAGATGCTTCTTTTCATATGCATCCTCATTAATATTAGTTTCAAATGATTAAGCATTGAAGAGCATCTGATATTAGGTTATGATAGAATTTTCTTCTTGCTTTCAGATTTGGGAAATCAATTGAAATACACATATTTAAGAAGCTCTTGAAGTTACTCTTCTATCAACAAATATCACAATCCATTCAGCCAGTATGAAAGTCCTTCTGATAAAAAACCTAAGTTTCTCATCATTAGTCATTCCAAAGATTTTAAGCTAAAGAAGAGAGGATGATCTGTTGAATAGTTTTTCATCATCCAACTTTATTTCTTTTCTTTAAGGACTGCAAGACAAATATTTAGACCACAGCAAATTCAAGTTGTAAACATCAGCAAAAAAGTTGTGACTTCAGATTTAAGTCAAGAACCAATCCTCTCAGAATTTTCTTGAAAAGATTAGATGAAGTGTAACTACTTCAAGCTTCACAAATTGATCCCCATAAATCCAAGCACAAAACTTCTGAGATAGTTCAAGCATCAGACATATCAATGATGTTAATATACTCAGAAGTGAGATGGTGCATCTACCAAAATGTAGCTATCTCTGAAGATATTCAATATGCATCTTATGAGTTGGTGAAAGAGATTTCCAAAAAGATCGTCTATAACACCATCAACTTCTATAGTAATACTGTTTTCAAGGATATTTTATAGACCTTCAGCAACCCTTTATTAAGTCCAATAAGCTAAAACTATGTTTAGCTTTTCCATCATTTAAATTTAATCGAATCACTCATTTGAATATGGTAGGAGAAGTCGTATGATATTTTTTATATGACACTTGATTCCTTTTTAAAGAAGAAATATACTTTTCTTATTGGATTAATATCTGAACCACTGTTAAATGTTAAGCACAGACCATGCTCTTATACCAATTGAAGGTGTGAAAAGTACACAAGAAGGGAGTTAAATTGTGTTTTGCATTTTCTTATTAATTAGCTTATGATCAGAGTCTCAGAATCAGAATTAATGTTCAGATTTTGAGTTAGTTTCATTGGCAGCGGATACAGCAGAAGTAAATAAAATAACAGCAGAAGACACAAAAGATTTATACTGGTTCCTCTTCTAACCGAGAGTATTCCAGTCCCATTTCCTCACAAGAGATTTTCATTATAACCACTTCATGATTATAATCGCTTATATTTATGCATAAGTCTTTTACAACTGCTCCTACCAACTGTCTAAGACTTCCCTTGCTTAGAGCGTATATCTAAGACTTTTCCTATGCTCACACCGTCATTCTGAGCCGCCTGCTCATCTGCCTTATGGCTGAGACTTTCCTTTACTTAGAGCACACGTCTAAGATTTTCCATTGCTCACACCATCAGACTGAGCTACCTGCTCATTTGACTTCAGACTGAGACTTGCCTTTTCTTAGAGCACATGTATAAGACTTTACTTTATCATAATCAGTCCGACTGAATAAGACTTTCACAATTCAAGCACTTACGCAATGAGATTTATGTGGCTTAAGCATCTTGGCTCAAGACTTGATGCTTGAATCCCAATGAGACAAGACTTTTTTCTCTAGCACATAACATGAGACTTAATCTGAACTATTGAAGGCTCAACAGAATACAGAACAAGGTGTGCATGATGCAAGCATCAGAGGTACGAGAGATCACCATAACAAATACTAAAGCACTTCATATTTCTAAATATATACAAGAGTAAGAAATCTTAAGGATTTTACAATTACAACCCACAACAGAAAATCTTCCTATTATATAGAGTTGATAATTGCATGATCTTGCTACTTCTTCAACAGAAGATCCTTGTTGAAAATCCAGTCTTTGAATATTCAGCCATATATATATCCTTTCTAGAAACTTGCCCTTGAGAAAGTTACATGATCAAGTGTCTTTGCTTCTGCTCCAAAATACAAAAGATGTTAAAGATGGATACACAAGAGATTTCTGAATCCTTTGTGAAACACATTTAACCCTTGAGTCTTTAATAGGTTATGCACTAATAGATTCGTTGGGAGTAGACATCCATAGAACGTACCAGCTTTTCTTGAGCCTTGCAATACTGTAGACTCGAGTTGACAGGTTGATAAGACAATACAACACGCTTTCAGTAGTATAGATAGTCCACAGCTTTATCACCAACTATGAATGGTACCAGAAGCTAATATATAATTACTGAGTGTAGAAAATCGTCTTAATGTTGAGGCCTTCAGTTCCGAATCTACGTTAAGCCACACTTAGAAACTGTTTTTCAGACTCTGCCACCAGAAGCTAGCAATGAAGCAACTCCAAGTGTATCTTAGATAAACATATTTTGATTATTTATGTACAAGAACCTGCATAAATAAAACACACATCAAATAACCATTGTTCTTTTAACATTTTTTCTTGTCGTTGGGAAAATTTGATGTTATCTTGGGAATGAATTGGTTGGAGTTCAATCATGTTCATATCAACTGTTATAACAAATCAGTGCGATTTCTTGCTCCTGATGATGAGGAAGAAACTTGTTTTCTGTCTGCTAAAGAATTGAAAGAGGTTTTGGAAGACGAAGCTCAAGTTTTTGCATTGTTGCATCCTTACCTGTGGAGAGTCAAGTTGTGATTGATGAGTTGCAGGTGGTGCATGAATTTCCATATGATATTTTAGATGTTTCGCTAGAGAGAAAGGTGGAATTTACTATTGATCGTGTCCCTAGTACTAGACCTGTTCTATGGCACCATATAGGATGTCGGCATCAGAGTTAGAAGATTTGAAGAAGCAATTATAAGATTTGCTGGAAAAGAAATTTGTGAGACCAAGTGTGTCGCCTTGGGGAGCTCTGGTGTTGTTGGTGAAGAAAAAAAGATGGTAGTATGAGGTTATGTATGGATTATAAACAGTTGAATAAAGTGACGATTCAGAATAAGTATCCACTTCCAATAATATATGACTTGATGGATCATTTGGTGGGTGCTCGTGTGTTTAGCAAGATTGACTTGAGGTTTGGTTATCATCAGATTAGAGTGAAGGATGAAGATATTCAGAACACAGTGTTTAGGACTCGATATGGACATTATGAGTATTTGGTTATGTCGTTCGAAGTGTCTGATGCATCTGGTGTGTTCATGGAGTATATGAATCAAATATTTTATGCTTACTTGGATCATTTTGTGGTCGTTTTTATTGATGACATTCAGATTCATTCTAAGTCAGAAAAAGAGCATGCTGAGAATTTATGGATTGTATTACAAGTATTGAAAGAGAAGAAGCTTTATGCTAAGTTGTCAAAATGTGAATTCTGGTTGAAAGATGTGAGTTTTCACAATGGGAGACTCCGAAGTCGGTTACGGAGATCAAAATTTTTTTGGGCTTAGCTGGTTATTATCGCAGGTTTATTGAAGGATTTTCCAAGTTGTCACTTTCATTAACTCAATTGACTTGCAAAGGTAAGGCTTTTGTATGGGATATTAACTGTGAGAAGAGTTTCATTGAGCTAAAAGAGAGATTGACTACGGCTCCAGTTTTGATTTTACCTAAACCGGATGAGCCGTTTGTGGTGTATTGTGATGCGTCTTTGATGGGTTTAGGTGGTGTGTTGATGTAAGATGGTAAGGTTGTGGCTTATGCTTCGCAACAACTGAGAGTTCATGAGAGAAATTATCCTACTCATGGTTCGGAGTTGGTTGCAGAGCTGTTTGTGTTGAAAATTTGGAGGCATTATCTTTATGGTTCCAGATTTGAAGTGTATAGTGATCACAAGAGTTTGAAGTATCTGTTTAATCAGAAGGAATTGAATATGAGGCATAAAAAATGGTTAAAATTCTTGAAGGATTATGATTTTGGCTTGAACTATCATCCTGGTAAGGCTAATGTCGTGGCTGGTGCTTTGAGTCGGAAGTCTTTGCATATGTCTGCTAGATGGTTAGGGAATTGGAATTGATTGAGTAGTTTAAAGACTTGAGTTTGGTCCGTGAGCTGACATCACAGAGTGTGATGTTAGGTATGTTGAAGATCAACGATGATTTTCTTAATAATATTAAAGAGAATCAGAAGTTGGATGTGAAGTTGGTGGACTTGATCATTGAAAGTAATCAGACTGAAAATAACGAATTCAGAATGGATGAGCAAGGTGTATTGAGATTCCGTAATAGAATTTGTATTCTGGATGATGCTGAGTTGAAAAAGATGATTTTGGGAGAAATTCATAGAATTAGATTGAGTATTCATCTAGAAGCTTCAAAGATGTATCAAGATCTGAAGAAGATATTTTGGTGACCTGGATTGAAGCGTGAGGTGGCTCAGTTTGTGTATGCTTGTTTGACTTGTTAAAAGTCGAAGGTGGAACATCAGAAACCTGTTGGTTTGATGCAGCTGTTGGATATTCTAGAGTAGAAATGGGACAACATTTTGATGGATTTTATGACAGGGTTGCCGAATACTCTGAGAGGGCATGATGCTATTTAGGTCATTGTTGATAGACTGACAAAGTCGGCGCACTTTATACCGATTAACATCAGTTTTTGTTTGCAGAAGTTGGAAGAGATTTATATTTATGTGATTGTGAATTTGTATGGAGTTCCTTTGAGTATTATGTCGGATAGAGACCTGTGGTTTACTTCCAGATTTTGGGAAAGTTTGCAAGAGGCTTTGGGTTCAAAATTGAGGTTGAGTTCAGCTTATCATCCACAGACAGATGGTCAGATTGAGAGAACTATTCAGTCTTTGGAGGATTTGTTGAGGGCTTGTGTGCTTGAACAAGGAGGCTCTTGGGATAGTCATTTTTATTGATTGAGTTCACGTATAATAACAGTTATCATTCTAGTATTGGAATGGTGCCTTTTGAAGCTTTGTATGGTCAGAGGTGTAGGACACCTCAATGTTGGCATGAATCTGGTGAGAGTGTGGTGCTTGGACCTGAGTTAATCCAACAGACTACTAAGAAGCTGAAGTGATTAGAGAGAAGATGAAAGCTTCACAGAGTAGGCAGAAGAGTTACCATGATAAGAGGAGGAAGGACCTGAGTTTCAAGAAGGAGACCATGTGTTCTTGAGAGTCACTCCGGTGGACGATGTTGGGTGTGCTTTGAAGTCGAGGAAGCTTACTCCTCAGCTTATTGGTCCATATCAGATATCACCGAGAGTTGGAGTTGTTTCTTACAGAGTGGAGTTGCCACCAAATTGGTCAAATTTGCATGATGTGTTCCATGTTTCACAATTTCGGAAGTATACTCCGGACCCATCGCATGTGGTTCCGATGGATGATGTTCAGGTAAGGGATAACCTTACAGTGGAGACTTGCCCGTAAGGATTGCATACCGTGAGGTGAAGCAGCTGATGGGGCAAAGAGATTACTCTCGTGAAGGTAGTGTAGGGAGGCGCTGCCGGTGAAAATATGACTTGGGAGTTGGAGAGCATGATGCGTGAGGTATATCCTGAGTTGTTTGTATCAGGTAATTTTTTAGGATGAAAATATTTTAAGTAGGGGAGAGTTGTAAAGCCTCGTTTTATTTTAATTATTTTTCGTAATTAAAGTTATGTGATTGGTGTATATGTATGTGATTATGTGTGTTTTGTTGTATTTGGGGATACTGTTGGTGTGGGATAGTGACCTTATGACTAGACCTTGAGGAAATGGTTGGAGGTGTGTGACCAATTGCATAGAGATGGCTGGTGTGGTTAGTAACTAATTAGTAATATTAGTTAGTAATTATTTATTTGAATAATAGTATGTGAATATTATTTAAATTAAACAATTAGTATTATTACTATTATTTATTATTATTTAATTAGATGATAATAATAATAATAATAATAATAATAATAATAATAATAATAATAATAATAATAATATAATAAGAGCGATTTAGGAATAGAAGTGTCAGTGCGTGTTTTTGAGAGAAAGTTAAGAAGAGGAGAGCTAGGGTAAAGGGAGAATCACCATTGTTGAGGTAGAGGAAGCTTTGTCACAAGAACTCTAAGGTAAGAGTGGGTAATGGTTTTTATGTATGATTGATATGATGGAAGGGTAGAGATAGGTTTTGTTGTATGTGTTGGATTGAATGATTGTTTGATGAATAGTGAATTGTTAAACGATGTTGCAATTGATGATTAATGGTTGAACCGTTGTGTTGCTGTTGTGAAATCGTATAAGTGATTGTTGTATGTTGTTGATGTTGTTTATGGTATGTGATCACAAGTCAGAGTCAGAACAAGATTATGAGTAATTTTGATGAAAACGATTTGGGGTTTGGGACTTTAGAAAAGTGATTTTTCATGTTAAAATGTGCTTCAAACGATTTATAAGAAAATTGAGTTTTGAGAGGGTTCAAAAGTGATTTTCATATAAAAAGTTGCAGAAAAAGTGCTTATGTAGCAGGTGTAATCGATTACACTGAATGTGTTAATCGGTTACCACTTAAAACGTGAAAATTGGATTTTTTTTTTTGGGTGTAATCGATTACACTGGGAGGAAAAATTAGAAAAACTTTAAAAATTCATAACTTTAGTTCTGGGTGTCCGATTGACGCACCGTTTGAAGCTGAAGTCAGCTGAGACAACTTAATTTCATGCTTATGGAAATAATTTAAATTACATGTAATGGTGTTGCAAGGTGTGTAGTTGTATATTGCGATATGATGTTTTGTTGTAAATGATGAAACTTGAGTGTTGTAGCAATGATGTTGTTGCGATGTTAATGATGGTACTGTGATGATGTTTTAATGATGTACATGTTAGAATATATGAATGATGTGTTTATGATAATTGTGTTGATGGTGGCATACACGGTCAGAAGAGGGGCCAATGTGTATGTGTTGTTGTTGCTTGTTGAGAGTCTATGCATCCATGTTGTTGGAACTTTGGTTCTTTTTGGTGAGCCTCGATTCTATTATGATGGATCGGGTACGAGTAGCTAATTCCTATTATGGAGGATTAGTGAAGTATTACCTATGGTGATGGTAACGAGTTTTGGTGAGCCTCGATCCCATTGTGATGGATCGAGTGCGAGTAGCTAATTCCTATTATGGGTAATTAGTGAAGTGTTACCTACGGTGATGGTAGCAATTTTGGTGTGTTCCAGTTCTAAGAGAGAATCAATCATATGGTGAGGATCATGGAGTGAAATGAAACTAAGTGTTCATAATTTGGTACCACATGCATTGAGTCAATGATGTTGCATTAGCACTCTATGTGGCATTGCATAATTTTGTTGGTGTTATATGATGTGGTGATACTTGTGAATGTTATTTAATTATATGTGAGCCTTGTGATGAAAGTTGTATATAAGTTACTTATGATGTTTGGGGTGTGAGTTTATGATATGTTGATGTTTTTGGCTTGTTGCATATGATTGTTGCAATATATTCTTTCTTATGTCTATTATAATTGATTATGGTTACTCACCCTTTCTGTTTTAATGTTACCTCCACGTGGGTAACATGTAGATATCCTGGAGTAGCTTGCTGAAGTAAGGATGATAGCTCATTAGAGCATTTTAGCAATTACCATTAATTTAGAGGTGTTTTGCTCTGATTTGTAATATCAGGTTAGGAACGCTTGATTGAATGTTTTTCGTTATATCTATGTTGGAACCTTTGCAAGGATTTTTGGATTGTTGAACTATTTCTATTTCAATTCTCTTATGAGACTAGATGTCATGAGATTGAAAGTTGATAATATTTATTTTAATGACGATTTTCGCTGCAATGTTTTTAATATAATGATAAGTTGCATAAATATTATGAATGTGCATGTTTATGAAAAGTTAATATTATTTCTATAACCCGTGTTACGGAGCAGGACTGATTTATGTTTTTATGACGTGTGACGCCCTTGTGTGGTGATTCCAATTAAATTATTCGTGAATTCTATGTGGTGTTTAGAAGGGTGTTACATCCTTAGTCATCAAATTGTCCCCCACATGTTTAATGTCCAAGGAAGATGAAGTCCAACTGTGGCATCAAAAGCTTGGTCAAATTTGCACCTAAAAGGTATGAAGAAGATTATGTCTACAAAAGCTATCAGAGACATCCCCGAGCTCAGGATAAAGGAATGTAGAATCTCTGGTGAGTGTCAAATTTGAAAGCAGGCCAAGATGTCACACCCGAAGATCCAACATCTGACTACTTCAAAAGTTTTGGAACTTCTTCACATGGATTTAATGGGCCCTATGCAAGTGAAAGCCTTGGTGGAAAGAGGTATGCCTATTTTGTTGTTGATGATTTTTCAAGATTCACTTGGATGCATTTCATCAGAGAAAAATCAGATATTTTTTATGTCTTTGAAGAATTGTGTCAAAAGCTTCAAAGAGAAAAATAAAGCAAGATTGTTAGGATTAGAAGTGACCATGGAAAGGAGTTTGAAAATAGTAAGTTTGTTGATTTCTGTTCCTTTAAAGGTTAGTCATGAATTCTCCTCTCCCATAACTCCTCAGTAGAATGGAGTTGTTGAACACAAGACTAGAACTCTTCAAGAATATGCTAGAGCCGTACTTCATGCTAAGCATCTTCCATATCATTTTTGAGATGGAGCAATGAATACTGCATGTTATATTCATAATAGGGTTACCTTGAGAACTGACACTTCTTCTACATTGTATGAATTGTGGAAAGGAAGAAAGCCTACTATCAAATACTTTCATGTTTTTGGAAGTAAATGTTACATTTTGGCTTATCGTGAACAAAGAAGAAAGATGGATCCCAAGAGTGATGAAGGGATATTTTTGGGTTACTCCACAAACAATATAGCCTATAGAGTTTTCAACACCAGAACCAAGATCATGATGGAATCTATTAATGTTGTGATAGATGATTCAACTATGAAGAAGAATACGGATGTCGAGGATGATGTTGAAACATCATCGCATGTGACTGATACTTCTGAAAATGTGACTGACACTGATAACAATAATGAACCTGCAGTTGTTGAGGATTATAAAAATTAAGCCAACAAAGGTCACTCTTTTAGAATTCAGAAAGATCATCCCAAGAAACCCATCATAGGAAATCCTAATGAAGGGATTATCACTAGATCAAGGGAGACGATATCTAATTCTTACTTTGTCTCTAAGATTGAACCCAAAAATGTGAAAGAGACTTTAACTGATGAATTATGAACCAATGCCATGCAAGAAGAATAAGATCAGTTAAATATAAATAAAGTTTAGGATTTGGTTCCTAGGCCTGAAGGAACAAATGTCATTGGTACAAGGTGGGTATATAAGAATAAATCTGACGAGAATGGAGTTGTCACTAGAAATAAGGTCAGACTTGTGGCTCAAGGGTACACTCAAATTGAAGGAGTGGACTTTGATGATACTTTTTCTCCAGTTGCTCGTCTTGAATCCATAAGATTGTTGTTAGGAGTGGCATGTCTACTAAAGTTTAAGTTGTTTCAAATGGATGTGAAAAGTTCCTTCTTGAATGGGTACTTGAATGAGGAAGTGTATGTTAAACAGCCAAAAAGGTTTATTGATCCTACTTTTTCAAATCATGTGTACAAATTGAAGAAAGTTGAATATGGGCTAAAGCAAGCTCCTAGGGCTTTGTATGAAAGGTTGGCAGAATTTCTTGTCAGTAATGGGTACAAGAAAGGAGGAATAGACAAAACTTTGTTTGTTAAAGAAAAGGATGGAAAACTTTTGATTACTCAGATTTATGTGGGTGACATTGTATTTGGTGGGATATCAGACGAAATGGTCCAACATTTTGTCAAATAGGTGCAATTGGAATTTGAGATGAGTTTTGCAGGTGAATTAACCTGTTTTCTTTGCCTTCAAGTGAGACAAATAGAAGACTTTATTTTCATCTCTCAAGGTAAGTATGCCAAGAACATAGTAAATAAGTTTGGAATGGAGAATGCTAGTCACAAGATGACTCATGCACCTATCCATTTGATGAAATTTAAAGATGAAAATGGTGTTAATATGGATCAAAGTTTGTACAGAAGCATGATAGGAAACCTGTTGTTTCTCGCAGCTAGCAAACCTGACATTACATTTGTTATTGGTGTTTGTGCAAGGTATCAAGTTGAGCCCAAAAATAGTCACATCAATAAGGTAAAGAGGATTCTAAAGTATGTCAATGGTACAAGTGACTATGGTATGTTATATTCTCATGGTTCTGATGCCATGTTTGTTGAATATTATGATGTTGATTGGGCAGGAAGTGCTAATGATATGAAAAGCACTTCTGGAGGATGCTTCTTCTAAGGAAACAATATTATCTCTTGGTTCAGTAAGAAGCAAATCTATGTGTCTCTCTCCACTGTTGAGGTTGAGTATTTGCAGCAGGAAGTAGCTGCTCTTAGTTGATTTGGATGAAGCAGATTTTAAAAGAGTATAATATCAAGCAAGATGTCATGATATTATACTGTGACAACTTGAGTGCTATCAACATTTCTAAGAATCTTGTTCAGCATATCAGGACAAAGCATATTGACATTCCTCATCATTTTGTTAGGGATCATGTTGAGGATAAAATTGTTACTCTTGAACATGTGGCTACAGAGAAACAACTAGCTGATATTTTCACCAAAGCTTTGGATGAAAATAAGTTTGAGAAGTTAAGGGGTGAATTGGGAATTTGAATTTTTAAAAAATTATAAAAGTTAGTGTTGCTTGTGCAGGATACAAGGAAGAGGAAGGAGCTAATGTCCTTGTTGTTGGAAAACTTATGGCTAAAAATGGGTAGTATTGTGTATTTGGTCTACTGGTGTTGGTGTTTCTCTGTTGTAGTAGTCTATGGTTGAGTGGGAGTGTAACTTAGGGGGAGAATGAGAATGATTTCTCTTTCTCTGTGGTGTATTTTGTGGTGATGGGATTTCATACTTTATGTTTTGACATCATTCCATCTCTTGTCTAGGAGAATTTATTTTTCTCTGCAGATTTTTTTTGTAGCACCTTATGCTTGTACACGTATTACTGAATGAGAAATTTTGTGGTTGTGTTCTTGAGGGGGAGTTATATATGCATCTGAATTAATGGTCATGCAATTTAGGGGGAGTTTAGTTGTTTGGTGTTTTGGTGCATAGGTTTGTTGTTATTGATGTGATGTCAGAAAGGATTTCCTCACATGGTGCTTAAGTTGTCTTGGAAATTCTCGATTCTTACTGTGTGAGAGTTTCTCTCTCTCTCTCTCTCTCTCTCTCTCTCTCTCTCTCTCTCTCTCTCTCTCTCTCTCTCTCTCTCTCTCTCTCTCTCTATCTATCTCTCTCTCTCTCTCTCTCTCTCTCTCTCTCTCTCTCTCTCTCTCTCTCTCTCTCTCTCTCTCTGAGGTTCCTTTTATTTTTGTTGTGTGTGCCTCTGATTTGTTCTAGTGTGCTTTTGGTTATCTTGTATATGTTTTTGTGTGGTTCTTTTGGGTTGTTGCGGTTATGGTTGCTTCTGTGTCTCAAGTAATTTATGAAAATGTTGTTTTAGCCAAAATTTTCCAAAGGAAGAGATTGTAAGTTCTGTGATTTTGGGATTGGTAGCAATTTTGTTAAAAAAAGTTTTACAGCAAGATGTTGAGCCAGATGTCTTGACATGTTAGCCAGACATCATTGATGATCAGCACGATGTCGTGACTTGATGTCATAACATGTTATACCAGAAGATTAGGATTTTGTGTATTTGGAAGATCTGTTATTTAAAGTGTGAGATTCTATATGATTTTAGTTTACACTCTGTCGCAATCCAATGAGGGATATTTTAGGAACATCTGTCTATGTCAGAAGTGCATTTGTTTCATAAAAAAGATCTTGGAGACTTTTTAGGAAACTTTCTTTTTAGTTCCTATTTTTGTGCAGAAGATATTGGAGAAGATTTGAAGCTGTTATTTTAGGATTTGTGAATTATTTAGCCGAAGAGCCCAAGCCCATATTGATCAAAAGCTATAAAAGAAGCAGTTATAAACCTAACGCATTAGAGAAGCCGTGTATTGAAAGAAGGAGTATTAGGGTTTAATGTGTCTTTGTTATTTGTGATCCACTCTTCTATCACTTTGATATCTGAGTTGGATTGTATATTTTATTTTTCTTTTTTTGCATTTGGGAGCCATTCATGTACCTCTTGGGTGCTTGAATTGGATTGAGTTTTGAGTTGTAATCACTCATAAGCTTTTAAGCAAAGAGTGAATTTTGTGTCGTTGGAAGTGTGTCTTCTATTGTTCATTGTTATTGAGTTTATCACTGTTGTGTGATTGAGAGAATTCAGAGGGGTCTCATATCTAGGAGTTCTACGAGTAGTGATTAGGTGAGAAGTTATAAACTAGAGGTTGTTTGTCTAGGCTTCAAACTAAAACTATTATAAGTGGATTTCCTTCCTGGCTTGGATGCCCCCAGATGTAGGTGAGGTTGCACCGAACTGGGTTAGAAATTGATTGTTTATTTACATTCAAGGATTTAATTTAAATGCATAATTGTTGGTGTTGTCATCTTGTCTTGATCCCAGTGTTATGACATCTTACTCGACATCTGGTATCTTTTACCAGGATTACATATTTTGTTGATCCTTAGGGAGTCTCACTTGTTTTCGTTGAGATACTGCTCTAGTATCCTTGAAGAGTCTTAGATACGATTGGAATGTTGTTCCATCTTTAGAGAGTTTCAGTTATATCATATAAGATGCTGCTTCGTTAATCTTCAGGAAATCTCATTTGTTTTGTCGAAATATTGCTCTAAGTATCCTCGAAGAGTCTTAGATACAATTGGAATGATGTTCCCTCTTTGAAAAATTCCAATTATATCATATAAGATATTGTTTTGCTGATCATCAGGGAGTCTCATTCATTTTGTTATTTAAGTATCCTCGAAGAGTCTTAGATACAATTGGAATGATGTTCCATCTTTGAAAATTTTCAATTATATCATATAAGATATTGTTTCGCTGATCATCAGGGAGTCTCACTCATTCTGTTATCCTCAGAGAATCTTGAGTCTTACAAATTGGGATAGTGTTCCATTTTTCAAAAAAAATTCAATCATGTCACAAATGATACCCTTTTGGTGATTATTAGATAATCTTGCTTGTCCTACTTTAACCATTTCTCACTAGGTCTCATTTTATTAAAGACAAGTTTTTGGGTCATTTCGTATCTTATTGATTTCAACCCTACAAGTATGAACACTGCGAGAGTTCATCTTTCTGAGTTTAAAGCAAATAGATATAAACAACTATCATACCCTAATTTTGTCCTATCATATGTATGCCTCTTAACCTATTACATTACACAACTCTAGTTTTTTTCATCTGCATCAACATGACCATTGCATTTGGTCATGCATTTCATCAGTCATTCATTTGAATGCAATTAAATAAAGTCAAAGTTTGAATCTTTTGGGTTTTTGCTTAATCTCCTCATTTGCATTATTTGATTAGTTTTCATTTGCATTACCACTTATTAGCCGGATCAGAAGGAGTCAAATTCAAAAAGTTTGACTTTGGACTTTGAACCTTTTATGGCTAATTGCTTTTTAAACCTTTTTTTTTGTTTCAAAGTTGTTTTAACTTGATTTTATCCATTGGTCAATTATTAATCAATATTATATTTTGGTTCATAATTGGGTAAAGAATAATTTCAAATTAAAATAAAGCCATATTTTATTAAATAAGTCATTTTGTCATGTGTCGCAAATTAGAAAATATAAGGAAAAACTAAAAGTACATTACACTCATTTTCTACCAAAATAAAAAAACAAAAAAAATAAAAGAGTTTTTTACTCACAATATTACAAAAAGATTTGAAAAATAGGAAAAACCCCTAATCATATGGAGGTCTCCATGTTCTCCTCTTCAAATATCTTCATGAAGCCATCATCACCTTGTGTATTACCTCATGTACCCGCAAGGTCCAAAACATCATGCCAACATCAATAAATTAACCCATAGCATGCTCACCCATACATAATAAACTCAGCCACAAACAAAGCAAAACATGTAATTTGTCATTCCCAATTCACCCATACACATACAAAAAATCCAAAATAAAACTCAAACAAACAAATAGCACATGTGAATTCATACAAAGTCATCATCATCATATTGCATCATGCATTTGAAAATCAAAAAAGCAAACATCACATACCTACATATCAATGTTCAAATAAGCCTACAAAAAATTGACACTCAGCGATCAAATATGTGTGAGATTTTCCATCATAACATACCTACACATTCATCATCTATAAATTCCATATACATGTTCATTTTAATCAAACAAACATCATAAGCAGCAATTCATGCCATGACTTTGTCCATACATAGAATCACATAGAAATCTTGGGGGACCACTCCAAATCTTAAATAGTCACACAAATTGTACTACAATTTCTAAAACCAGTACCCCCATAATCCCTTAACTTCAGGCATTCATAAAAGATTTTTCCCCACTGCATTTCTCAAAATCTCACAGACTTGTGGGAGGAGACTCACATGACTCTCAGTTTTTTTAACTCCCTTCACACTATAAAGTAGTGCCTCTCATTCATTCAACATACATGTGAACACATTAATCTCTCTTGCTAAAGCTCTACAGAAATTTTAGTTAGGCCTGACTTGCTTATAGATTAGTTCATATACGAACTAATCTATATGAGTATTCATGGAAATATTTTCTGCTAGGTTGACTCCCTTTGTTCCCTCACCACCAAACCCTTAGTAAAAGCTCTAACCCTACAAGATTACTTAGAATTTCTCATTGAAATTCTAAATATAATCGAGGAAAAACCTAACACATCTCTAAGGAAATAACACAGACAGCAACAACATCACAATCACATAGTAGAAAAGAGAAGAGGAAGAGTATAACAACAGGCACAAAAAAAGGAAAAGACGATACAACTTACCTATTGGAACCTTCACACCAATAATCTTTGAACCAATATTCCTCTTGCATTCTTTTTGCTTATCACTTCGTTGTGACAACCTGTGAAGTTCAAAGACATTTAAATGTATTGTGTGTAACATAATTCTTAACAGAATTCATAGCAGGAAATGTAAATTCATAGCAGAAGAATAGTAAGGGAGAAATGGAAAGGAATGCTCCACATAATTGGAGAGTGATTGCCTTATGTATTAAGAGTTCATTACAACTTATATAGACCAATTAAACAATGAGAATGAACTAACTGATAACAAATTGTTGTTAGTTGCATAGCTAACTACAACTAACTTAACTAACTTGTTAACTGTAATAGCTTCCCTCAAGCTAAGCATGATGAATATTTATCATGCCAAGCTTGGAAACAAAATTGTTGAAAGTTGATGTCGGTAAAGCTTTGGTCAAGAAATCTGCAAGCTGATCATTAGTTGAGATGGGAAGCAATCAAAGTAAGCCTTGCTGAACTTTTTCGTGCACTAGATGGTAGTCAATTTCCAAATGTTTAGTTCGTTCATGGAATACGGGATTGGAAGCAATATGCATCGCACTCTGGCTATCACAATATAGGACAGGTACTCTTGAGAAAGTAATGTGTAGTTCCTTCATTAAAAAGGTTAACCAAAGTAATTCACAAGTAGCAAATGAAAATGCCCGATATTCAGCTTCTGAAGAGGATCGAGAAATCGTTTGATGTTTCTTAATGCGCCATGAACTGAGGGAAGAAACAAGGAAAAAGCAATAACAAGATATGGATTTTTGTGAATCAAGGCATCCTGCCCAGTCAAGATCTGAGAAGCCAAGGAGCTGACACCCCCTTCTATACCCCCAAATAATCAACATAAAAACAGTTACGCACATATAAAAATTGTCATCAGAGTTTAAGAAAATATGGTATAAAGAGGTATGCCACATCACCACCAAATAAAACACACAACACCTGCTCAAAATGACATGTAGCAGTGGGGTGGTTTTGAAAATAGAGGAACTTAGTCCTTACACCCACATTTCAACTTTCGAAATTTAGCGGAAGATTAAAACATTAAATTATTTAAGACACATCATCATAAATATATTTATCAAATCAGTTTGTTCATCACATCATTCACGATTTACAAAGCATATATGTCATCAGATACATATACAATGTATCTCAAAAGAATGCTATACAGCCTATCTACCCGGTGCTACATATCAGAGTGACCCGACAAAAGAATGAAGATATACTTCACAAAAGGACCTCCAGCAACCTAATCTGCAATGCCTCATAGAGCATTATAAAACAACAGAAGGGTGAGAAATATCATCATAATAATCAATGCATATAATTATATATACATATACGAAATTAAAGAATACAAGCATTTCACATTTCTCACCACAATCGTTCATAGCTCATCATACATTTCACGACATGTATAAACATATATGAATAATAATATAACACATTTCATCATGCACCAATCCATCATTCACAACTCACCAATTTACCAATTCACACACAAGCATAATTCATATAACAATGACATCAATGTTATGTGACTCAATCACGGCTCAATGCAACTCAATGCTATGTGGTACCAACACTTGTTATCATTTTTCGGTTTTTACACTTAAACCGGGTCCACCCTTCTAGACCGATAACAACAAAGCCCGTCCCTTAGGCTTCAAACCCACCCTTCTAGGTTTGGGACAAGCCACTAGTCTCCACGAAACTAGCAACATTGCCTCTTGACTAAATGATGCATATGCAATCAACCAACAAAATGCACTTAATACCGATCACGCGTCTTAATCTCATGATTCAAATAATTCATCCCTTCAAGAATTACAACACGATTGCACACACAACATATTCATAACAATTCAAGGCATTCACATTTAATAACATCATCACATTCATCAAAACAATGCACACATATCCACGATATGTTCCCATGCATTACATACATTAGCATACAACAATATGCATTCATATACTTATTAGACATACACACATATTCACTAATATGTTCTTATGTATCCCTAATCAATTCAAACAATACACATATCACAATCTAGGATTCACGCCCAAAGGCTACCCACAACTCATCACCATAGTACACAAACTATTCATATCATATAGGATTAACATAATTGAACCAAGCAATTAATCATTGGATGGATAAAATAGAGAAGAAACAATGTTGTCCTGCTCGCCACCCTTCGCCTGGCGAAGCCATTGGCGAATGCTCGCTAGGACCTTCGCCTGGCGAACTCGCCAGCGAACAAAGTCAGTAGCTACTGACTTGATTTGCTACCCTTCGCTGATGTACTCGCCTGGCGAACCTTCGTCACTCACCTTCGCCTGGCGAACTTGCCAGCGAGGACTTCTGGGAGTTTTCTTGAATTATTCTCCAGCTATTCGCTGGGCTTCGCCTGGCGAGAGCCAGCGAACCTGCGAAATCAAAACCCTCATTCTGTCCCAAAACTTCTACCCTTCAAAAATCGATCGATTCTCACCAAACCAGTTCCAGTAATCTTAACCCCACATCACCCGACTATTCTACGGCATTACTTCTAGTTTCTAACCGATTAAACTATGATTCTACCAATTAAATCCATTTTTTCCCTAGCTTGAAAAATGGTGGACCTCACAACAAAACCCAACCCACACATACATAACCACATACATTGACTAGATAATAATGTTTCTCACCCTTACCTTGATTGGATTGAAGCTTGAAGTTGATTCTTGATTATTTCTCCAAGTTTCCCTCTTCTCTTCTCTTTTCTCCTCTTTCTCTATTCTTTCTCTTCTATTTTCTTTCTATCCAATTCTTTCCACTTATCCCTTGTATACTTCTATTATTTTCTTTCCTTCCCATTTCTCTCTTCAATTATCTACCAAATAAATCCAATTAATCCAAATCATTAAGATTAATTCCAATAAATCAATTAATTAACATAATTAATTAATTAATGAAATTTGGGCTATTACAACCCTCCCCCACTTTAGGAATTTTCGTCCTCGAAAATGTTACCTGGTTCAAATTGTTCTAGATAAGACTCCCTCTTTTGGCTCTCCAATTCCCAAGTCACATTTCCACCGGCCGGTCCTCCCCAAGCGACCTTCACCAAAGAAATATCTTTGCCTCGAAGTTGCTTCAACTTCCGATCCTCTATCCACACAGGTGATGCCTCCACAGCTAGGTTATCTCTCACCTGCACATCATCTGCTTGGACTACACGAGACGGATCCGCAATGTATTTCCTCAACTGAGATACATGGAACACATCATGGAGATTAGCAAGCGACGATGGTAAAGCCACACGATAGGCCACTTCTCCTATCCTCTGCAAAATCTGATAAGGACCAATGAAACGCGGCGTCAACTTACACGACTTCAATGCCCTACCAACACCAGTCATTGGAGTAACCCGAAGAAACACATGATCTCCCTCTTGAAATTCAAGTGCCTTCCTCCTCTTGTCATGATAACTCTTCTGACGACTTTGAGAAATCCTCATCTTTTCTTGAATCATCTTAATTGTGTCCGTAGTCTGCTGAACTATCTTGAGTCCAACTACAGAACTCTCTCCATACTCATACCAACACAGTGGCGTCCTACACCGCCTACCATACAATGCTTCAAACGGTGCCATACCAATGCTCGAATGGAAATTGTTGTTGTAAGTAAATTCAATCAAAGGCAAGTAGCTATCCCAAGCTCCTCCTTTCTCCAATACACAAGCTCTCAAAAGATCCTCAAGTGATTGAATAGTTCTCTCAGTCTGACCATCTGTCTGAGGATGATAAGCTGAACTCAAACGCAACTTCGTACCCAAAGCACTTTGCAAGCTCTCCCAAAATATCGAAGTAAACCTCGGATCCCTATCCGACACAATACTAGACGGAATACCATGCAAACTGAAAATCCTCTCGATGTATAGCTTTGCCAATTTCTCCAACGTATAATCCATTCACATAGGAATAAAGTGAGCAGATTTAGTCAATCTATCCACAATAACCCAAATAGCTTCAAATTACCCGGCGTCCTAGGTAATCCAGACATAAAGTCCATAGAAATGCTATCCCATTTCCACTCAGGAATAAACAACGGTTGCATCAAACCCGACGGTTTCTGATGCTCAATCTTCGACTTCTGGTAAGTCAAACAAGAATACACAAATTCGGCAATATCCTTCTTCATACGAGGCCACCAAAATATTTTCCTCAAATCTTGATACATCTTAGTAGCACCCGGATGAATACTCAATCCGCTACGATGTCCTTCTTCAAGAATACTCTTTTTCAGTTCATCAAGATCCGGGACACAAACTCTATCCCAACACCTCATAATACCATTCTCATCAATCCGAAAATCACCACCTTGGCCTTGGTTGATCAAAGTCAACCGATCAACTAAACTCAAATCGGATTTCTGTCCTTCTTGAATTTCGTCTAGAATACCACTCGTAAGCTTCAACATTCCAAGCTTAACCCCATAAGAAGTCTCCACACACACCAAACTCAAATCACGAAATTGCTCAATCAATTCCAACTCTTTCACCATCATTATCGACATGTGCAACGATTTCCGACTCAACGCATCCGCTACCACATTCGCTTTACCCGGATGGTAATTCAACCCAAAATCATAATATTTCAAAATCTCTAACCACCTTCTTTGCCTAGCATTCAATTACTTTTGATCAAAGAGATACTTCAAACTCTTGTGATCACTAAACACTTCAAATCTCGCACCAAACAAATAATGCCTCCAAAGTTTAAGCACAAACACAACGGCGACCAACTCTAAGTCATGCGTCGGATAATTCTTCTCATGCACTTTGAGTTGCCTCGAAGCATAGGCTACAACTTGATTATTCTGCATCAACACACCTCCCAAGCCCATCAAAGAAGCATCATAATACACAACAAACGGCTCCTCCGGATTTGGCAAAATCAGAACAGGGGTTGTCGTCAATCTTCTCTTAAGTTCCTGAAAACTCTTTTCACACTTGGCATCCCAAACAAAAGCTTGACCCTTCCTAGTCAATTGCGTTAACAGTAACGATAACTTAGCAAATCCTTCAATGAACTTACGATAATAACCCGCTAAGCCAAGAAAACTTATAATCTCAAAAACTGATTTCGGAGTCTCCCATTGCGATACCGCTTCAACCTTCGATGAATCAACCGCAATACCTTCACTTGAAATCACATGACCAAGGAAACTCACTTATTTCAACCAAAATTCACACTTAGAAAGTTTCGCATACAACTGCTTCTCTTTCAACACAGATAACACAATCTTCAAATGTTCGGCATGCTCCTCTTCATTCTTCGAGTAAACCAAAATGTCATCAATAAACACCACAACGAACTTGTCCAAATAAGGATGGAAAATCCTATTCATGTACTCCATAAATACACCTGGTGCATTAGTCACACCAAATGGCATTACAGAAAACTCATAGTGTCCATACCTCATTCTAAAAGCAGTCTTCTGAATATCCTCGGCTTTCACGCGAATCTGATGATACCCAGACCTCAAATCTATTTTACTGAACACACTTGCACCAACCAATTGATCCATCAGATCATCAATCCTCGGAAGTGGATACTTGTTCTTGATAGTCACCTTGTTCAACTATCTGTAATCCACACAGAGTCTCATAGAACCTTCTTTCTTCTTAACCAACAACACCGGTGCACCCCACGGCGACACACTCGGATGAATAAACCTCTTCTCAAGCAAATCTTCAAGTTGACTCTTCAACTCTTTCAATTTCGATGCGGACATACGATATGGAGGCATCGATATCGGACTGGTTCCAGGAATCAGGTCAATCGAAAACTCCACTTCTCGTTCCGGTGGTAAATCCCTTATCTCATCAGGAAAAACTTCCGGAAAATCACGGACAACTGGTAAGGCATCAATTGCCTCACTTTCATCAATACTCAAAGTTTCCACCAACATAAATACCCTTGCACCATCTTGCACTGATTCTTTCACTTGCTTAGCAGTCATAAACAAATTCCCTTTATCACCCGGCTCAGGAAAAATAACCGTTTTATCAAAACAGTTAATATAAACACGATTGAATTTTAACCAATTCATTCCCAGAATACATCAAGTTGATCTAAGTGAAGACACACTAAATCAACCTCAAAGTCTCTACCGAAAATACTCAAAGGGCAATTCAAACACACATACGGTGTAGTTACCGAACCCATGGCAGGAGTATCAATAACCATGCCACCACCAATAACAGACATCTCAAGATTCAACCTTCTAACACACTCCAGAGAAATAAAAGAATACGTAGCTCCAGTATCAATTATAGCGATCAAAGGCATACCATTAATAAAACGCGTACCTCTGCTCAAGCGATCATCACTAGCAGTCTCAGATCCAGATAGAGTGAACACTCTTCCGCTCCCTTGATTCTTCTTCGGCTTATCACATTTGGTACTAATGTGCCCTTGCTCACCATAATTGTAGCAAGTCACACCCGTACCGCTTCTGCACTCAAGAGCCTTGTGGCCTGGCTTGCCACACTTGAAACACGTCTTCTCAATACTTTTGAATTCCGGAGCACGGTGTCCCTCTTCACCGCACCTGTAACATCTCACCGGAGTAGAAACTCCCCCACTTGGCTTCCTAACAAAACCAACCCTTTGTTTCCCCTTTTCAGCAGGAGTCACGTAAGGTTTTCCTCTGAATTGACTCTTTCCTTTCTTATCACTTAGGCTCTTGTAGTGGCTAGACCGAGCCCTACTATCCTCATCATGAATCCTTCTCTTGTTTACCAACTCAGAAAATCGTCGTATTTCCTGATAACCAATAGCCTGCTTGATCTCAGGCCTCAAGCCATTCACAAATTTGAGACACTTAGATCTCTCAGCATTAACAGTGTTGTAGTGAGGACAAAACTTGATCAACTCCTCAAATCTTGTCGCATACTCAGCTACCGTCGAATTACCTTGCTTCAGCTCAAGGAATTCAATCTCTTTCTTTCCACGCACATCTTCTGGAAAATACTTCTCCAGAAATGTCTCTCTAAAAAGATTCCAAGTAATCACAATCTCATCCTCTTCAAATCTTTGGCGAGTATTACCCCACCAGTCCTCGGCTTCCTCTTCGAGCATATGAGTTCCGAACTGCACCTTCTATGCATCCGAACAATTCATAACCCGAAAAATCTTCTCAATAGCTTTCAACCAAATTTGTGTTTTGTTAGGCTCATCGGTTCCCTTGAACGTCGATGGATTATTCCTTTGGAACCTTCCCAAAGCACGGAATTCATCATCAGCATTATTCCCCCCATTCACGTTGGCTTGAGGATTCTGTCCAATTTGCCCCAACCAATCTTGTCAAAGCCTCCGCAATTGCTTCGTCATTCCTACCTGCAACCATCTTACTGAATTCCAACAACAGAACCACGTAAGAACACTAATATCGATAGTGTAACATACACACATATCAATATACACAAAGAACAACACGCAAAGAACTTGGCCGGACGGACCGACCTGCTCTGATACCACTTAATGTAACACCCCTTTTTATACCCCCAAATAATCAACATAAAAACAGTTACGCGCATATAAAAATTGTCATCAGAGTTTAAGAAAATATGGTATAAAGAGGTATGCCACATCATCACCAATTAAAACATATAACACCTGCTCAAAATGACATGTAGCAGTGGGGTGGTTTTGAAAATAGAGGAACTTAGTCCTTACACCCACATTTCAACTTTCAAAATTTAGCAGAAGATTAAAACATTAAATCATTTAAGACACATCATCATAAATATATTTATCAAATCAGTTTGTTCATCACATCATTCACGATTTACAAAGCATATATGTCATCAGATACATATACAATGTATCTCAAAAGAATGCTATACAGCCTATCTACCCGGTGCTACATATCAGAGCGACCCGACAAAAGAATGAAGATATACTTCACAAAAAGACCTCCAGCAACCTAATCTGCAATGCCTCATAGAGCATTATAAAACAGCAGAAGGGTGAGAAATATCATCATAATAATCAATGCATATAATTATATATACATATACGAAATTAAAGAATACAAGCATTTCACATTTCTCACCACAATCGTTCATAGCTCATCATACATTTCACGACATGTATAAACACATATGAATAATAATATAACACATTTCATCATGCACAAATCCATCATTCACAACTCACCAATTTACCAATTCACACACAAGCATAATTCATATAACAATGACATCAATGTTATGTGACTCAATCACGGCTCAATGCAACTCAATGCTATGTGGTACCAACACTTGTTATCATTTTTCGGTTTTTACCCTTAAACCGGGTCCACCCCTTCTCGACCGATAACAACAAAGCTCGTCCCCTAGGCTTCAAACTCACCCTTCTAGGTTTGGGACGAGCCACTAGTCTCCACGAAACTAGCAACATTGCCTCTTGACTAAATGATGCATATGCAATCAAACAACAAAATGCACTTAAGACCGATCTCGCGTCTTAATCTCATGAATTCAAATAATTCATCCCTTCAAGAATTACAACATGATTGCACACACAACATATTCATAACAATTCAACGCATTCACATTCAATACCATCATCACATTCATCAAAATAATGCACACATATCCACGATATGTTCCCATGCATTACATACATTAGCATACAACAATACGCATTCACATACTTATTAGACAATACACACATATTCACTAATATGTTTTCATGTATCCCTAATCAATTCAAACAATACACATATCACAATCTAGGATTCACGCCCAAAGGCTACCCACAGCTCATCACCATAGTACACAAACTATTCATATCACATAGGATTAACATAATTGAACCAAGTAATTAATCATTGGATGGATAAAACAGAGAAGAAACAATGTTGTCCTGCTCGCCACCCTTCGCCTGGCGAAGCCATTGGCGAACTCGCCAACGAACAAAGTCAGTAGCTACTGACTTGATTTGCTACCCTTCGCTGATGTACTCGCCTGGCGAACCTTCGCCACTCACCTTCGCTTGGCAAACTTGCCAGCGAAGACCACTGGGAGTTTTCTTGAATTATTCGCCAGCTATTCGCTGGGCTTCGCCCGGCGAAGCTTCGCCTTCACTCGCCTGGCGAGAGTCAGCGAACCTGCGATATCAGAACCCTCATTCTGTCCTAAAACTTCTACCCTTCAAAAATCGACCGATTCTCACCAAACCAGTTCCAATAATCTTAACCCCACATCACCCGACTATTCTACGACATTACTTCCAGTTTCTAACCGATTAAACTATGATTCTACCGATTAAATCCATTTTTGCCCTAGCTTGAAAAATGGTGGAAACTCACAACAAAACCCAACCCACACATACATAACCACATACATTGACTAGATAATAATGTTTCTCACCCTTACCTTGATTGGATTGAAGCTTGAAGTTGATTCTTGATGATTTCTCCAAGTTTCCCTTTTCTCTTCTCTTTTCTCCTCTTTCTCTATTCTTTCTCTTCTATTTTCTTTCTATCCAATTCTTTCCACTTATCCCTTATATACTTCTATTATTTTCTTTCCTTCCCATTTCTCTCTTCAATTACCTACCAAATAAATCCAATTAATCTAAATCATTAAGATTAATTCCAATAAATCAATTAATTAACATAATTAATTAATTAATGAAATTTGGGTTGTTACAGCTGAGGTTCTGATTTTCTGCTAAAAAGGAGACCTTGGCCAGGACTGTTCTTGAGATATCGAAAAATTCTGCAAGCAGCATGAAAATGGGCCATAGTAGGGTGGTGAAGAAATTGACTCAGTTGTTGCATGGCATACGTGATTTCTGGTCGAGTTGTGTTCAGGTATAATAAACGACCAATCATCCTCCTATATGTTCCAATGTCTTCAAAGGGTTTTCCACCATCAGCATGGACTTTGATGGAAGGATCTAGTGGTGTTGCTGCTGGCTTAGAACCAAGTAATTCTGATTCTTGTAAGAGATCCATGCAGTATTTCCTTTGGGACAAACAAATACCTTCCTTTGAGTGAGCAACTTATAGACCAAGGAAGTATTTCAAGGTTCTTAGATCTTTTATGCTGAAACTAACATCAAGACAAGTTTTGATATGATTGAATTCAAGCATGGAACTTCCAGCTAGAATTATCTCATCAACATACACTAAAATGGTTGTGAAATATTTGTCAGTTTTCAAAATAGATAAAGAATAATCAGAGATAGATTGAGTATAACCTTGTTGGATCAACATAGCTGTTAATTTCTCATACCATTTTCGATTGGCTTGCTTTAATCCATAGAGACTTTTGCTAAGCTTACACACTTGGCTTGACTTGGCACAGGAAACACCTTCAAGAACTATCATGTATACATCTTCCTGCAAATCTCCATGTAAAAAGGCATTTTTCACATCAAGTTCCAGTTATTTATAGCAGCAGCTGCAAGGAGTGTCCTAACAGTGGTAAGCTTTGCTACAGGGGAGAATGTGTCAAAGAAATCTAATCCTTCAATCTGATTATATCCTTTGGCAACCATCCTGGCCTTATACCTCTCTATCGTGCCATCTGCTCTATGCTTAATCTTGAACACCATCTATTTCCAATAGGCTTGACATGAGGTGGAAAATCAACTATGTCCCAAGTCCCATTCTTGTGTAATGCATCCAACTCAGATTTCATGGCCTTGATCCAATGTTCAGATAAACATGCTTCTTTATAATTCTTTGGTTCATGTGTGTGTGTGCGATGAAGGATAGAGAGATACTATGAGATGCAGAGAGATGCGACAAAGAATCATATTTAGAAATAGGGTAAGTTGGAGTTTTACCTGAAGATGTTGTATTTGCTGAAACATTGGAAGTGTTGCACACATAATCTGAGAGATAATGAGGAACCAGTCTATTTCTAACACGTCTGGTTTGTGGGACATGGTCAGAATTTGTTACTTATTGATTAGGGCTATGAGTATAATCAATACTATTGTTTTCTGAAACGGTATGATCTGGGTGGGATTCTGAAAGTTCATGTGCGGAATTTTCAGGATGAATGTCTAGAGAATGCCTAGGTTCATCATCAATGTTAGTATGGTGATTATGACTGGAATCAGAATGTGAGTGGTGTTCCCAAGTAGAAGGGTTGTTGTTTGAGTAAGGAAAGATATGTTCATGATGTGTGACATTTCTAGACACAAAGATTTCTTGAGTATCAAGGTCATAGAGTACAACACCTTTCATACCATTTTTGTATCCTAGAAAAACACATTTTCTACCTTGTTTTGTCCTATGCATATGAAGAGTTGATGCATATGCTAGTGAGCCAAAAATTTCAGGCTGTGCATATCAGGAGGAACATTGTGTAAAATGAAATGACGTGAGTGATTATTAAGAACTTTTGTAGGAAGTTTATTGATAATGAAAGCAACATGTAAAATAGCATAAGACCAAAAAGGTTTTGTAAGTTTTGATTGGAACAAGAGGGCTCTGCCTACATTCAAAAGATGTTGATGTTTCCTCTCCACTCTACCATTTTGTTGTGGAGATTCCACACAACTTGTTTGATGTAAAATGCCTCTAAAAACATAAAATTTAGGCATGGTGAATTCAGGAACATTATCAGTCCTAATGATTTTGACACATTTATTTGTTTGGGTTTCAATTAGTTTGACAAAATTTATGACATGTTGTCTAGCTTCAGACTTGGATTTCATAAGTGTTATCCATGTGTGCCTGCTGCAGTCATTGACAACTATTAAAAAAGTATGAATGGCCATGTAAATATTTAATAGCAAGAGGTCCCCAAAAGTCAAAATGGATTAAATCATAAGGGTGTGCAACTCTACTATCACTAACATTGTAAGGAAGCTTTCTATGTCTAGCAAAACAACACACATCACAAACATCTTTGTTATTAACTATGATAAAGGGAAATTGAGAATGTAAGTACAATAGTCTGTTGTGTGATAGATGTCCTAGTCTAAAATGCCAAAGGGCTTGATCAGGTAAGGTTGTCGTGGCTGCTAAAGAGTGGCTATGTTCAGTACTGACAAGAAAATCATTATCTCTTAGCTTTAAGTAGTATAACCCACCTTTCTTTTCAGCAAAACCAATCATCTTCTTCTTGGTTTTGTCCTGTATGATACATTTGTATTTGAAAATTTTGACATCAATGTTAGATCCATCACACATTTTTGAAACAGATAACAAATTTAAAGTAAATTCAAGAATGAACAAAACATTTGAAACAGAGAATTCAGGAGAAAATTTAATTGTGCCTGAATATCTAGCAACAAGACATTGCCTATTTGGCAATTTGACATCAATGGGAACTATTTCTTTATATGTATGGAACCATGCAATGGAACTACTTATATGGTCAGTAGCCCCTGAGTCAATGATCCAAGATCCTAGACTACTTATGATTATTATGATGTATGTTACCTATTGATGAATGACCAACAACAACTTGATTTAAAGAAGAAGCATGTCCTGTCATCTGACTAAGGCTAGACTTCTGTAGCAGATCCATTAACATGTTGAACTGGCCTTGAGACATAAGGGAATTGTCATCTTTAGTGTCAATATTATGGGAAACATATCCATCACCATTGCTCTCAGCTGTGATGTTATTAGCTGCAGCTGGAAATTGCTTCTGCATATGTGGAGGAACACCATGTTTCTTGAAACAATGATCAACAGTGTGGTTAGTTTTACCACAAAAGGTGCATACACAATTTCCAGCTTTAGAAAAGGTTGGTTTTAATCCAAACTTCTTGGAATCTGCAGCATTGATCAAAGACTGGGATTCATCAATTTGTGGATGAAATTGTACTTGCCTTTCATGTTGAATGACCATGGAAAAAATCTTGTTTATAGGAGGTAAGGGATCCATTAACAACACTTGGGACTTGACAACAGCAAATTGGTCATTCAGACACATTAAGAAATGAATTATACTTAACAGTTCCTTATTTATTCGAGCACGACGCATAGCTTCGCAAGAACATTTGATTCGACATGTGCACATAGGCAATCGTAAGTATAGATCAAGTTCTTCCCAAAGAGGCTTGAGATCAGAAAAAAAATTCAGTTACCATTTTTTATTCTTGTTTGAGATGGTAAATTTCCTGCTGTAGCTCAGAGATGCGGATGAGATCTCCTTGGGAGAATCTTTCTTTGAGGTCATTCCACACGTCAATAGCGTTTTCCATGAAAACAATGGATTGAGAAATCGAATCTGAAACAGAATTCATGATCCATGAATGGACCAGCATGTTGCATCGATTCCAAGCTCGGATTGACGGATCGAAAGGATCCAATGGAGCTGGTAGAGATCCATCAATGAACGCGATCTTCATCTTGCCACCAAGTGCTCTTTTCATAGGTCGAGCCCAAGAGTGATAATTGGATCCGGTAAGCTTGGAAAGAACGGTGACAGAACCGGGACCATCACTTGGATGAACGAAAAAAGGAGAAGTTGGATCCATGACAGGATCAACGGTGGAAGAACGGGAAGGTGCCATAGAGGCTGAAAGAAAATCATGCAAGAAAAAGTGGAAGAAGGACCGAAAATGCGCGTGATACCATATTGTGTGTAACATGATTCTTAACAGAATTCATATCATGAAATGTAAATTCATAGCAGAAGAATAGTAAGGGAGAAATGGAAGGGAATGCTCCACATAATTGGAGAGTGATTGCCTTATGTATTAAGAGTTAATTACAACTTATATAGACCAACTAAACAATGAGAATGAACTAACTGATAATAAATTATTGTTAGTTGCATAACTAACTGCAACTGACTTACCTAACTTGTTAACTGTAATAAAATGACATAGTTGTTGCCATTTCTCTTATGTTATTCTGCTTCTTGGTTTTCGCTGGCTTGAATGTTTGTTTTAACTCAGATTTCTTACTTGGGGGCAATTTGGAGGGGGGTTTGTGTTGAGTTTTTTTCTTCTATTTTAGCTTAGAATGAGTTATGTTTTTGTTTGGACATCCGATCTGGGCGAATGGACGAGATTTTGAAAATTATGAGTTCATATTTGAACTCAGAAGGGTGTGTTTAGTGGAGTAAGGGTGTTGTTCTTTAGGGTCAACCGGAGAAGAGGGGCGGCAGCCTGCCACCATCTTCTCTAGTGGAGGCGTTGTAGAGGGTTTGAAGAAGGAATTCTGTGAGATAGGGAGTGGAGAGAGGGTGAAATGAGATGAAATGAAAGTCAGACTCTTCCTTTTTCTTTTTTTTATCGGGTTCATTGGACTTTAACAAGTGGCATTCTGGTGCCACTTATCTTGCATGCAAGATAACCATGAGTCCTTGCTCACATACATGCCCTCCATGGACGCATACCATGCACCTTCCCATGGACATCTGATTGTCAAGACTTCCCCAGTCAACGCATCATGTGATCCTGAGAGAGTCAACATTTTGACTCTCTCCTTGGGCTTTTGGTTTGGGCCATTTGTTGCTTTTCTTTGTTTTTTTTTCTCGTTTGTAGGTTTAACTTGTGGGATATATTCTAAACATTTAATTTAGTTAGTAGTAATTAATTAATTTTAAATTGATTAATTTTTTTAATCCATTCTTAATAACTTAATTCATTTACCTATATCTTATTAATTAGATTTTGTTTTAGTTTACTCATTTGCTCTGTTCTAAACATTTATCATAAAATTCTCATTACAAAATTATATTCACTATCATATTGATTATATTCATTAACATTCGTTTAAGTGACTAGTTAATTAATTGATAAATAAATGATGTTAGTTTGGTAAGTAAAATTCTTTTTTGCTAAAAACATGATTTAACATCAAGCGATTTTTCTGTCAAGTCATTGCCAAATCCCATTCGTTACAAATGAAAATTAAAACCTCGATCAACATCGAGTAATTTTATCCAAATCAAATTAAAATATTTAATTATATCTAAACACCATTTTACTAAAGATGAAAAGGAAGATGATCTCGAGCCTTCGATTTCTCTCCTCGATTGTTTGGATACGAGTTTTCTTACTCGGTTACTCGAACAATCGTCATCCCTTAAAAGACTCCTAATTCTATTCACCTCAAATTCTTTTCATAATTAAATTAATTAAAATCCATTTTCACAATAATATAAATGAAAAAGGACGTGGCCTAGAGTCTTCTATTGTCTTTCCTGAATACTTGGATACGAGTTGCCTTACTCGACCATTCGAGTATTTGTCATCCAATAAAAATACTTTAACAATATTAAATCCTTTTACAATTAAGAATAAAAAGGGATATGGTCTAGTACCTTCCATTCCTTTCCTTGATTATTAGGATACGAGTTGTCTTACTAAACTATATGAGTAATCGTCATCCAACAAAACACTCAACACATTAACTTAACTTCTCGCTCCCGCGTGATCAAATACTTTTCAAAAGAATAGTGTTAGTTCATTCTAATGTGAATATAAACTAGTGTTTAATTATCCCCCGCGAGTAAATAAGTCAATATTTAACTGTTAGAATTCAATCTAAACACTTGTTCAATAAAACAAACCAATAAACTGTAGCTTTCCCCCTGAACTACAAAATTTTGAATTTCTCATTATACCCAAGGATATGTAAGAGCGAGAACCGCAATCTTGTCAAACACCCTAATCAAAACAATTTTTGTGACTCTTTTTCTTTTCCTTTTACACTCTTATTATTTGAAAAAAAAACAATTGACATAAGCTAACATTCTAATCACAATTTTAACTAAAAGGTTCTCGTTGATTACAATAGACGTGAAACTTGCTAATACATTTTCCTAACGTAATCGACTCCATCAGAATATGGTTGTGACGACCATCTTCATTTTTTTTAAAGGATTTTATTGATATTTTCTTTTTTATTATTTGAAAATAAATAAAATTTGATGACAATTCTGATCGATATCATTTTTTCTGCGACTTCATGAAAGATCGTATTTTTTGAGATGCATCAAATTTATTAAAGATTTGTTAATTGTTGACTCACACAATCAGCTTTAAAGGCGGGATTTTGAGAGGTAACATGACTTTTTTTGTAAGCTACATTTTAAAAAAAAATTAAGGTATTACTTCTTATCTTCCTCTAACCAAAATGAATAGATTCATTTTTAACTCGATTGTGATTGTAACTCCTTACTCGTAACATACTATCTTATAATTCTTTTTGAATAAACTTTTGGTGTGATGAAAATAATATTATTAGTTGTTGGAATGCCAAAGGGTTAATCATGTCGTGTAGCTAGCTTACAATTAATCAAATTATTGATAGGAATATAAAAAAGAATATAAAACTTAATTGTGTAAATTTCAGATTTCACTAGTATGTTTCTGTTAAATCTTTAAACCTCATTTTATTAAAGAAAAAAATATTATGCATGTGTATCCATATTTTTATTCATAGAAAACTGTATTGTACTTTTATAGTAAAACCACGTGAAAAATTCTTAAAACAATATGAATTATACAATATATGTGAATTTAATGATTTTATTCTAAAAAGTGGGTCCTAATTTTCATTAGATCAATTAATTGAAAATTATGTTGTTTTTTTTTAATGTTATTGTTACATTATTCTTACAAATAACTTGTTTCTAGTTCAACGGTATTACTAATTTTTTGATATTTTAGCTTTTCGATTTAGAAAAGTTAAAAATATATAACCAATTAATAAATAAAAACCTTATAATCACATTCGTCCTAACCTAAGAGCATCTTTAGTGGGAGTAAACTAAATGGGTAAACTAAGATACTTTTTGTGGGACCAAAGTGATTTGTAGGATTTAAAAAATTTATAGTTGATTTGAGTAGTTTTTACTTTAACGGTGGTTTTCTATAAGAAACCAAAACTTGACCCCACATGATTAATAAAAATCTATTATTTATGTTAAATAATTAATAAAAATTTATTATTTATGTTAAATAATGAGTTAGAGTACGTTGCTTGTGTAGAGCACGTAAACTAGTTTTAGAGCATCTCATATGCCATGTCAGCACTACTATAATGCAAATTCTTTATTACTAACGTAAGCTATAAAGAATTTTGGTTTAACAACCCTGCACTAAAGTTGCTCTAAGTGTATTAAAGGGACAACCATAATATTTCAATGCGTTCAAAAGACATTTTTAATTATTTAAATTTTGGAGAGTTTTGTTTACACTCTGTAAGAGTTAAAATCTATTTAATTGATGTAAGTGAGGTTTTGTTTATATGTTATATAAAGTGATCAAACAAGTCTCTAACTGTTATATGTAAAAAGGAAAATATGGCTAAAGTTATGGAGTTTATTGTTGTTATGATCCTATTTCTGTCTATATTTTTTGTTGCAACAAATATTAGTAGTAAGTTATTTTTCTATCTTAAAATTTTATTGTTTACTTATTACACACTATAATTATTCCTTTTGAACTAACATTGTTATATTTTCCTTTTTCATTCCAGCACTGGTTGAATGTATGAATGATCTTGATTGTACAAAAAACATGTGTCTCTTTCCTCGAATTCCATGGTGTATTGATCATCAATGTGAATGTGTTTTTTTATATGGTTCAAAACATCCTTAAAGGAACACTGATAAGTTCACCTGCAAAAGATTCATGAAATATCCTTATAATTCAATATTTTATGAGATATAATTTAATTAGTTTGTTGAGCATCAAATTATTGTTTTTTAATTTTTTTAATTTTAAAGACTTCAGAGTTATGACTTTGGATTTTAAAATTATGAAATCAAATGAATTGAAGCCGCCAATAATGATATTTATATTATTCTTCTATATCTTAATTTAGGTTTAACCAATATTTTAAAAATTAATTTGACCCTCGAATTAATAAGTTTAAAGAGTGAAAAGGTCGGTGGTTAAATAAGTCATGGGTAGAATTGCATGATTATCTAGACAAAATAAGATGACTCGGTCATATAACTCGGTGTCAATAACAAAACGGTATAAATATTAGATTGGATTGATCTTGATGATTTGCTTTATAAAAAATTATTTTTTAAAAAGACATAACATATAAAAATAGTCAAAAATATAGTAGACTAAATTGATTTTCTGCGTCAAATCAAATATTTCTTTTAAGTTTTATTTTGCAAACAGAGATAAAAGTATGTCTATCGAAATTTCTATTGTACTGCTCTCTAAATTCATTTTTTATTTTAAAAGTTTGTTAATTTTTTATTTATAAAAAGTAATATCAAAAACATTTTTGTTTTGACACCTAAAAATAAAAACACATTAACCTCTTCGTTTTGCAGAAACTCTCAAGTCCTCCATTTTTCCTCATTTTGGTCTTTTCATGTAGATTTTCACCTGTTTTATTGAATCATTGATTCAATAGCAAACTTGAACCAATTACCTGTTAGTGAAAATATTTAATTATCAGAATTCCGAAAGGATGAATGGTTGTATCTTCCTCTGTATTTTACACTCCCATTCACAACTCTCAATGGGGTAAGTTATGGAGTCGTCAGTTATGTTTCTAATTCTCTTGCGATTACAGAGGGGACCTAGCCATATAATATATATATAACCTTAGTCCCTATCCATTATGATCCCAAGGTTAAAGCTCACACTTTTACCCACACCAATCAGGTTTCAGATACCCAGTCTTTAGTTATAAAAGAGATCACTTAACTAATAAAGGGGCTTATATATGCACCCCATCAGAATCACGATTAATCCGTTTTTCACAAACTAAACAATAATTGTTTGTAGCCCATAAAAAGTTAGATAAATCTAACATTCTTCCACTTGGAAAAAATCAATTGTATGATTTTTATTTTAAAATATATTTTGAAAACGACTCTCGGGTTAACGAGTAATTCCTTAAAATGCGGCTGCATGTTAAGGAAATGCATGATTTTAGGCGCAGTATCTGAATATGACTCCATCCAACAAAAGTCAAGCAGTATTGAATCACAGTGATTATTATATCCTTCATTGACATAAAACCTTCTGTGGTTAAAAATACTACGTACTCCGCCAACTAGTCATCAGTGTAAACTAAGGCAAGAAAATAACACGCTAATGTGATCCAACATACAACTACTATTTTCTTTGTCAGTCCTTAAAAATTTCTCAAATGCATTAAAGCCAAAAAAAATTGTATGGTTTTACAAACCATAATGCCTCAACTCTAATATGGCGTCGACCACCGACATAGTGGTTCTGACAACACCGAGCTTAAAATCATATCTCAACTCCAATGTGGCATCAACCACTGTTATAGTGGTCCTGAAGACACCGAGCTCAAAATTATAACTATGCATCAAACTCCAAACTAGTGTCGACCATAGGCACAGTGGTCCCGATGACACTGACTCCCAATTTTAACAATTGACATATAAATAAACAATGACAAATAATAATAATAATATTCATTATAATACCAATTGCTTAAAATAGAAAGTACATGACAATCCTACACTTAAAGTGTCTAAAATAAAATATAACATGATAAGAAAATGACATAAAGAACAAACTCCCACTAACCAAGTACATCAAAAGAACTTACAATGCACATGCTTTCAACATGGTTTTTGAACACAATGGGCCTAACTCTCTTAGTTAGGTGTTGATAAGTATTTTGGGGGGGTGTTTTATCGTATCCACAGAGATTGTAAGTAAGATAGCTAGATGTTAGTCGTTCAATAGTTTAACATTCTAAGTAAAGAGTTTTCAAAAGATTTTTTGTTTTGTAACATAAGTTTATTGCAAAGAGTAAATTAAGGAAACTATGTTTTGTTTTAAGAAAAACATATCAAGATTAGATTTCGGTAATCCTTTTCATACGTATCCGATTAATCAAGCATGTGAACTTAGTTTCGATCAGTACAATTGCGTATCCTCGCGAATCCGTTTATTTCTAAAGCGGCTCTGTGAATATTATTGTTTTAACCGCTAGATGATTTCTCAAAATAACAATCAAAACAATAAACATAAAGATCGATATAAAGCAAATATTAACTTTCAAATCCATGTCTAGAGTTTTTTGGTTAATAGATGAATAAATTAGGTCAAGACATGGAAAATCTATGTCTAGAGTGATTCAAACCATAAATACATCATTAAAAGAAAATATCTTCATCATCTATTAATCATAAACCTTGTTCACATACAAAAGATCAAAAGAAATACATAATAACAAGATTAACTACCTATAATCTTGACACAAAAGGAATTTAGCTACCCATAACCATGGTAGCTTTCTTCACAAGTTTCGGGAGGAGATGAATGAACATCCACGTCGCAGAATCGGGCTTGGATGCGAATCCATCTTCTATGTGTAAAATCTAACTCTTTGGTGAACAAATCTCAGAAAATAAGGTTTTGGTGTGTAAAAGTAAGTTATGATCCCCAAAAATAAGCAAAAGTACTTATAAAGTACATTCAGCATCTGTCATGTTCGCACTGCGAACAGATTGTTCACCTAGCGAACATTAAATTAGGCACCTAATGTGCCTCTGCACAGTTAAACCGCCCCTGAGACAACTCTGAAGTTCATTGTGCTAATGATTATTTGCCCTGTGAACTACTTCGCCTATAAGTTCGCACATCTAACTTCTGACCCTTTCGCTACTGCCTCAAGTTCGGGATGCTTCGCTAGCTCTTCGCCGATGTGTTGCCACAGTGAAACTTTGATGGCTTGTTTGCACAGCGAACTTACAAGCCTTTTGCTATTGCCTCAAATATGGGAGCATTCGCTGGTTGTTCACTAGTTATTCGCAAAGCGAATGTTCTCTAGCAAGTTCGTCAAGCGAACTTACTGATTTTTTTATTTTCCTTTGGCAACCTTGCTCAATTTCCTTGTGTCTCACACTTTGGTGATGTAATTCCTATTTTCTGCACAATAATACACAAATCAAAGGTACCAAAGGTATTTTCAAACAATTGAAGAATGGAAATTTTCAAGTAGTAATTCCAACAAATCAGCACAAAAGAGTTGAAAAATGCCCATTATAAATGTTTAATTTAAGGCAAGATTGACATCTAACATTAGGGGATCAGCTAGCATGAAATCAATACCAATGTACTCAACAATAATGACATTTTTCTTTACAAGGTCTCTAACTGTCAAATAATTTAGTTACAAATGCTTAGAACCGCTAGAAGTTTTATTATTCTTGGAGTAGAACACAATTGCACTATCATCACAGTAAAGCTTTAGTGCTTTTGCAATGGAATCAACAATACGAAGTCCAGTCACTAAATTTCTTAACCAAACAACATGAGTGACAACAACATAACAAGCAACAAACTCTAGCTGTGTAGTAGAAGAGGCGACAAGAGTTTTCCTTTTACTCTTCTATGATATTGCACCTCCAGCTAACATAAAAATGTAACCAGAAGTAGACTTCCTATCACCAACACACCCAGCAAGATAAGATTCAGCATACCCAGCTATTTCCAAATTGTCAACTCTCCTAAAAACAAACATATACTTTTTAGTTCTCTGCAAATATCTCATCACTTTCTTAGCAGCAATCCAATGATCATTCCCATGATTAGTCTGGTATCGTCCAAGATGTCAACTATGAAAGAATTGTCAGGTCTAGTACATACTTGAGCATACATTACGCTGCCCAATGCAATGTGTAACACCCCACTTCCCAAATCAATTAAAATATAAACATTATAAATAAACATCAGAGTTGTTCACCTCCCACGTGGGATGTCACGTAATCAAATCCAACACATACTTCATTAAAAATGTTTTCACCAAAATACAGCGGAAATTGTTCATATAATGAAATACATCAAATTCATGATACGTCACAGGAAAAGAAATAAGTTCAACAAAAACAACTAAACACCCAAGTCCCGTGCTACGTATCAGAGCATCCTAAGACTCGACTGACACACCACAAATCCAAGCTAGCTAAGTACCTGGATTATCTGCACTTCCGAAGAAGCACAGACCACAACAACAGCAAAGGGGTGAGAAAACATGATCAAAATATATCGGTAATTACATACATGAAATAAAGGTAGTAACTACAACAGTCATATCAATCATCACCTAACATTCACCAAGCACGACATATAGTCCACCAATCAACATAATACATCATAATGCAAATATGCAACGCAACACCTTGCATGCGGTACCGACTCTTTGGTTCCTCAATGGAACCCGGATAGATCACATACGCCCACCCTTGGCAATGATCCGTTCCCACCAATTCCCCACTCAAAGGAATACGAATGAATCACATACACTCCATCGAGCAATGATTCATTCCACCAACACTTCATGATATGCATGACACCAAATGCATACAAATTAACACAAGCATACATTGTGCATACGATTCTCAGATCACACCAACATACATCACATACACATGGATATGTCACACACCAATCAATCAGGCACTTACATAAAGTATTAAGGAATTCACTTCCTATCACCAAATGCACACTCGCCAACATTCGATCACCGTCCCTACACTTATCATGATCGAAGGGACCCTACAAGGCTAATGCACAAGGCAAAACAGCACAAAACCACATTCTGCCATCACGTTCGCTGAACCATTCGCCAGGCGAAGCCCCGTAGCGAATGCTCGCTATGGCTCGCCAGGCGAACCTGCTGGCGAAGCCTCGCTGGCCACATTCGCCAAGCGAACTTTATACCCTTTAGGTCTGGGAGTTTATTTGAAATTACTCGCCACTGCTCGCTAACACTCGCCAGGCGAACCCTCGTTAACCTTCGCCAACACTCGCCAGGCGAAACCCAGCGAATGCTGCGATACCCCAAAATCTCCACTGTTCTACAATGCTATCTCAGTCAATTCCAAGCCTAATATGCTACCTCTGTCTCCTATTCTATCAGTATTACAGACCATAACATCATACTTGTCAATCGACCTATAATTCTTACTCTAATACCAACATCAGATACTTTACCGGCACTCTCAGAGTTACTCAGAACTTGCCCAATCCACATCAACATCAACACCCACACATCAAGGGCAACAACAACTCATCACATATCATCATATATACACACTTCATCAAAAATCAACAATATCAGCAACAATTACAAGCATGCCAATATACAACTTCATACATCGGTTAATCCCTACGGGGTTAAGGAATCCCCTCTACCCAGTTCATGTATATACCATCCCAATCAGTTTCTCCCCCCTTACCTCGATTATATCTTCGATTGATGAAGAATCCCCTACCAAATGATCGCTCTAGCCTTGTTCTCCTTTCTCTTGCTCTTCCCCTCAGAATCGCTTATCGTGTTCTCACTTCTCCCTTCTCTCCACTTTCTCTAACTTCCAAATGTATCGTAAAACATATTGACCCCTCAATTTCTTATTTTAATTATTTAATCCCAATAATAATAATAACTAATAATAAGAAGAATAATACTAATAATAATAATAATAATAATAATAATAATAATAAGACCAATAATATTATTAATCATTATATTACCACCAATATCATATTATATTATATTATTATTAAATTGCACCTTTTATTAAATAGCTCCTATAACTTAAGGATACCCACCCAACGCTCTCAGGCACACTCCCACATAAGGGCACCCCAAAATACAATAAACACCAAAAAGACTTAATAATTAAAAATGGGTGTTACAACTCTCCCCCACTTTAATTATTTTCGTCCTCGAAAATTACCTGATGGAAACAATTTCGGATACGCTTCTGGCATCCTGCTTTCCAATTCCCAGGTCACACTGCCTCCTGCGGCACCTCCCCAAGCTACTTTCACTAACGGTATCTCCTTCCCTCAGAGCTGTTTCATCTTACGGTCTTCGATCCTCAACAGCATCGTCTCAACAGTAAGATTCTCCCGGACTTGCACCTCATCTCTCGGAATCACATGAGATGGATCCGAAACATACTTTCGCAATTGCGACACATGAAACACATCATGCAAATTCGACAATTCAAGCGGCAACGCCACCCTGTAAGCCACAACACCAACTCTTTGCAAAATTTGATACGGACCAATAAACTTAGGATTCAGCTTCTTGGACTTCAACGCACGACCCACACCAGTCATCAGGTTAACTCTTAGGAATACGTGATCACCTTCACTGAATTCCAATTCTTTCCTCCGATTATCATGGTAACTTTTCTGTCTACTCTGAGACGCCTTCATTTTCTCACGAATCATCTGAATCATCTCAGTAGTCTGCTGTACAATTTCTGGTCCAAGCACCACATTCTCACCAGTCTCATACCAACACATAGGAGTCCTACACCTCCTTCCATACAAAGCCTCAAACGGTGTCATTCCGATACTAGAATGGTAACTATTGTTGTACCTGAACTCAATCAATGGCAAATGAGTGTCCCACGCACCACCTTTCTCCAACACGCAAGCCCTCAACAAATCCTCAAGTGACTGAATAGTCCTCTCTGACTGACCATCAGTTTGTGGATGATAAGTTGAACTCAACTTCAACTTAGTACCCAACGCTTCCTGTAAACTCTTCCAAAATTCCGAAGTAAACCTCGGATCTCTATCTGACACAATACTGGACAGAACACCATGTAGCTTCACAATTACCCGAATATAAACCTCTGCTAGCTTCGTCAACGGGAAACTAATATTAATCGGCATAAAATGTGCATACTTTGTAAGTCGATCCACAATCACCCATATAGCATCAAATCCTCTCGCCGTACTCGGCAAACCAGTAACAAAATCCATAGTTATACAATCCCATTTCCAAACTGGAACTTCCAACGGTTGCATAAATCCAGAAGGTCTCTGGTGCTCTACCTTCGAATTCTGACACGTCAAACAGGCATAAACAAACTGAGCTATGTCTCTTTTCATACCAGACCACCAAAATAACTTCTTTAAATCATGATACATCTTCGTAGCTCCCGGATGGATACTCAGATTACTACGATGTCCTTCACTCAAAATTAACTTTTTCAGTTCCTCATTATCCGGCACACAAATTCTGCCTCTAAATCTCAACACACCTGTACCATCCCGTTTAAAATCATTATCAGAGTCATTTCCTGCTCCAGTCATCAAATCTACTAACTTCACATCCAACTTCTGGTTCTCTCTAATTGTATCCAAGAAGTCATTATTCACCTGTAACATCCCCAACATCACGCTGTTTGTCGTAGTCTCGCAAACCATGCTCAAATCTCTGAAATGTTCAATTAGTTCCATTTCTTTCACCATTAAAGCCGACATATGAATCGCTTTTCTGCTCAAAGCATCTGCCACTACATTAGCCTTTCCTGGATGATAACATAAACTGAAGTCATAATCCTTTAAGAATTCCAACCATTGCCTCTGCCTCATATTCAGCTCCTTCTGATCAAACAGATACCTTAGACTCTTATGATCACTGAACACTTCAAATCTCAAACCATATAGATAGTGCCTCCAGATTTTTAACACAAAAACAACCGCAACCAACTCAAGATCATGAGTAGGATAATTTCGTTCATGCACTCTTAATTGTCGAGAAGCATACGCTACCTCTTTACCATTCTGCATAAGAACTCCGCCTAATCCCATCTTAGACGCATCATAGTACACTACAAAAGGTTCACTCGGAGTCGGCAACACTAACACCGGTGTCGTAGTCAATTTCCTTTTCAATTCTTCAAAGCTTTCTTCACAAGCAGCATCCCACACAAAAACTTGGTTCTTTCTCGTCAACTGAGTCAATGGCAACGCTAAAGTAGAGAACCCTTCAATAAACCTTCGGTAATAACCTGCCAAACCCAAAAAGCTTTTAATTTCTGTCGCTGTCTTCGGCAGTTCCCACTGTAACACTGCACTTACTTTCAATGGGTCAACAGATATTCCATCACCAGAAATCACATGCCCTAAGAAACTCACTGTCTTCAACCACCAATCGCACTTCGACAGTTTAGCAAACAGCTTATTATCCTTCAGCACCTGCAAGGCAATTCTCAAATGTCCTGCATGTTCTTCATCAGACTTAGAATAGATTAAGATATCGTCAATAAACACAACAATGAACTGATCCAAATAAGAATGGAAAATTCGGTTCATATACTCCATAAATACTCCTGGCGCATTAGTCACTCCAAAAGGCATTACAACATATTCGTAATGTCTGTATCGAGTTCTAAAAGCCGTCTTCTGAATTTCACCTTCTTTAACTCTGATCTGATGATAACCCGACTTCAAGTCGATCTTACTGAACACACGAGCTCCTACCAATTGGTCCATCAAATCGTCAATCCTTGGGAGAGGATACTTATTCTTAACAGTCACCTTATTCAACTGACGGTAATCGATGCACAGACGCATACTACCATCCTTCTTTTTCATCAGTAGCACTGGAGCTCCCCACGGCGACACACTCGGCCGGATAAACTTTCTATCTAATAACTCTCCAATCTGAGACTTCAATTCGGACAACTCTACTGCCGACATCCTGTACGGCGCCATAGAAATAGGCCTCGTACCAGGAACAAGATCAATGCTGAATTCGACTTCTCTTGTCGGAGGTAATTCCGTAATGTCATCAGGGAACACTTCCGGAAATTCATTAACAACAACTAACTCATCCAACAACGCCTTGTTGTCAATAGACAGTGATGCAAATAAAGCAAACACCTTAGCTTCGTCCTCCAACAAAGTCCTTAGTTCCTTATTAGATAAAGAATTCGCCAACTCTTCTTCCTCTGGAGTAAGGAACAGCAACACCTTCCAAAAAAAATCGATGTAGACTCGGCTGAACTTTAACCAGTTCATACCCAGAATAACATCCAAATTACCAAGCGGTAGGCAAATCAGATCCACTCTGAAATCTCTACCGAAAATAGTTAGCGGACACTTCAAACATACCAAAGAAGTAGTCACTGAACCAATAGAGGGTGTCTCGATAGTCATCCGTCGCTCAAGAGTAGACGACACCAATCCTATTCTCTTCACATAATCAACAGAAATGAACGAGTGGGTCGCACCCGTATCAATAATAGCAGTCAAAGGAATATTATTGATAATACAAGTACCTTTGATAACACGCTCCTCATTGACAGCTTGAGTTCCCGCCAAGTCAAACACTTTACCACCAGCCGGAGACGCCTGAGACTTCTTCAACTTCTCACAATGCGTACTGATATGGTCCTTCTCACCACAGTTATAACAAATAGGCATAGTGGCCCTGCACTCATCTATCACGTGGCCTGGCTTACCACACTTGAAACACTTCCTTACCTCCTTAGGACAATCCTTAGCATGATGACCTGTGTCACCGCATCGAAAACATTTCCCGTCAGCAGACGCATCCCCTTCTCTGGACCTCTTATCGGCAGCAGCCTTACGCTTTCCTTTATCAGCAGAAACACTGTAAGGAGTGCCACTGAACTGATGCTTACCCTTATGGTCATTCACAGCCTTATAATGCGCAATCTTGGCCCGATTATCATTGTCATAGATCCTACTCCTGCTTACTAGCTCAGCGTAGTTTCTGATCTTCTGACAAGCAATCCCTAACTTGATCTCCGAACGCAGCCCATTCTCAAATTTCAAACACTTCGATGTCATTGCATCATCAGTATTGTAATGAGGACAATACTGCACCAACTCTTCAAATTTCGCAGCATACTCCGCTACGGTCAGATTACCCTGTTTCAGTTCCAAGAAATCTATCTCTTTAGCACTCTGGATGTCTTTCGGAAAGTACTTCTCCAGAAAACCTTTGCGAACCACGTCCCAAGTAATCATAGTTCCTGCAGTCACCTATCTCTGACGACAGTTATCCCACCAAGCTTCCGCTTCGCCTTCCAGCATGTGAGTACCAAATCTCACCTTTTGCTCATCACTACAATTCATAGTCCTGAAAATCTTTTCAATTGCCTTCAGCCACTTCTGTGCAGCCTCGGGATTAAAAACTCCTCCTTCAAACGTCGGCGGCTTGTTACTCGGAAACTGCGCCAAATCTCTGAATTGGGCATCCGCAGCTTGGTTCTGATTAGCAACCGCTTGCACCATCGCTTGCATGGCAGCAGCCAAAGCAGCATCATTCCTTCCTGCCATACTGCTCCACAACAACAACACCAGGTTAGCACTTACACAACTCTATCCTAGGGACAGACTCAACTCAACTACACTGGCCGGACGGACCAACCTGCTCTGATACCAATTGTAACACCCCACTTCCCAAATCAATTAAAATATAAACATTATAAATAAACATCAGAGTTGTTCACCTCCCACGTGGGATGTCACGTAATCAAATCCAACACATACTTCATTAAAAATGTTTTCACCAAAATACAGCGGAAATTGTTCATATAATGAAATACATCAAATTCATGATACGTCACAGGAAAAGAAATAAGTTCAACAAAAACAACTAAACACCCAAGTCTCGTGCTACGTATCAGAGCATCCTAAGACTCGACTGGCACACCACAAATCCAAGATAGCTAAGTACCTGGATTATCTGCACTTCCGAAGAAGCACAGACCACAACAACAGCAAAGGGGTGAGAAAACATGATCAAAATATATCGGTAATTACATACATGAAATAAAGGTAGTAACTACAACAGTCATGTAAATCATCACCCAACATTCACCAAGCACGACATATAGTCCACCAATCAACATAATACATCATAATGCAAATATGCAACGCAACACCTTGCATGCGGTACCGACTCTTTGGTTCCTCAATGGAACCCGGATAGATCACATACGCCCACCCTTGGCAATGATCCGTTCCCACCAATTCCCCACTCAAAGGAATACGAATGAATCACATACACTCCATCGAGCAATGATTCATTCCACCAACACTTCATGATATGCATGACACCAAATGCATACAAATTAACACAAGCATACATTGTGCATACGATTCTCAGATCACACCAACATACATCACATACACATGGATATGTCACACACCAATCAATCAGGCACTTACATAAAGTATTAAGGAATTCACTTCCTATCACCAAATGCACACTCGCCAACATTCGATCACCGTCCCTACACTTATCAGGATCGAAGGGACCCTACAAGGCTAATGCACAAGGCAAAACAGCACAAAACCACATTCGGCCATCACGTTCGCTGAACCATTCGCCAGGCGAAGCCCCGCAGCGAGTGCTCGCTATGGCTCGTCAGGCGAACCTGCTGGCGAAGCCTCGCTGGCCACATTCGCCAGGCGAACTTTATACCCTTTAGGTCTGGGAGTTTATTTGGAATTACTCGCCAGGCGAAACCCAGCGAATGCTGCGATACCCCAAAATCTCCATTGTTCTACAATGTTATCTCAGTCAATTCCAAGCCTATATGATACCTCTGTCTCCTATTTTATCAGTATTATAGACCATAACATCATACTTGTCAATCGACCTATAATTCTTACTCTAATACCAACATCAGATACTTTACCGGCACTCTCAGAGTTACTCAGAACTTGCCCAATCCACATCAACATCAACACCCATACATCAAGGGCAACAACAACTCATCACATATCATCATATATACACACTTCATCAAAAATCAACAATATCAGCAACAATTACAAGCATGCCAATATACAACTTCATACATCGATAAATCCCTACGGGGTTAAGGAATCCCCTCTACCCAGTTCATGTATATACCATCCCAATCAGTTTCTCCCCCTTAACTCGATTATATCTTCGATTGATGAAGAATCCCCTACCAAATGATCGCTCTAGCCTTGTTCTCCTTTCTCTTGCTCTTCCCCTCAGAATCGCTTATCGTGTTCTCACTTCTCCCTTCTCTCCACTTTCTCTAACTTCCAAATGTATCGTAAAACATACTGACCCCTCAATTTCTTATTTTAATTATTTAATCCCAATAATAATAATAACTAATAATAATAAGAATAATACTAATAATAATAATATTGATAATAATAATAATAATAATAATAATAATAATAATAATAATACCAATAATATTATTAATCATTATATTACCACCAATATCATATTATATTATATTATTATATTCCACCTTTTATTAAATAGCTCCTATAACTTAAGGACACCCACCCAACGCTCTCAGGCACACTCCCACATAAGGGCACCCAAAAATACAATAAACACCAAAAAGACTTAATAATTAAAAATGGGTGTTACACAATGTCAAAGGGTTTTCCCTTCATCTCCACCCGCTCAATCTCATTTTTAAGACATTGATCTTTACTGAATTTGTCTCCTTTAGTAATTGGTACATCTCCTGACTTATAGTTATGCATATTGAACCTCTCCAGAACTCTATCAATATAAGCCCTTTGTGATAAACCAAGCACACCACGTGATCTATCTTTGTGTATTTCAATTCCCAACACAAAGGATGCTTCACCAAGATCCTTCATATCAAAGAACTTGGTTAGCATAAGTTTGGTCTCATGACGTAGACCAAGATCACTATAGGAAAGCAAAATATCATCAACATACAACATGAGAAAGATGAATTTTCTCCCACTGATCTTAAGATAGATGCACTGATCAACTTTATTTTCTTCAAAACTCAATGAAGTTACCACCTCATCAAATTTCAAGTACCATTTTCTAGAAGTTTGTTTCATACCATAAATAGACTTTCTTAATTTACAAACCAAATGCTCGTTACCACTTGTCACAAAACCCTCATGCTACTACATATACACCTCCTCATTAAGACCACCATTCAAAAAAGCAGTCTTAACATCCATTTGATGCAATTCCAAGCCAATATATGCTACAAGGGCCATAGCGATTCTAAAAGAGTCTTTAGTGGAAACAGGAGAAAAAGTTTCATTAAAATCAATCCCCTACTTTTGTGTGAAACCTTTAGCCACAAGTCTTGCCTTAAACCTCTCAATTTAACCTTTTGAATCCTTCTTTGTTTTGAATATCCACTTACATCTAATTGCCATACCGTCTCTCGGTAACTCTACTAGTTCCCAAACATCATTATTTACCATGGATTTCATTTCATCATGCATTGCATCTGTCCACATGCTAGATTGAGTACAAGCAATAACTTCTAGATAATTTTTAGGATCAATAACAATACCAACATCATAAGCATCCTCACTAAGATAAACTACAAAATCATCAGGGATAGCAGGTCACTTTTGTCTTATTGACCTTCTAACATGAATTTGATGAACTGGCTCATCAGGTTATACAACCTCAGTTATAATAGGAAGATCCACTATAATTTTAACAAGTGTTTCAACCACATCTTCAACTGGATGTTCAACCACATTCTCGTCTGGAGAAAAACCTCCATGAGAAGTGGATGATCTAGCATTATCAAAATTAGGCAGTGACAAATAACAACATCAGGCACAATAGAATCAATATTATCAGATGCAATGACAGACTCAACAACATCAAGCTCAAGAAGTTTTGCATGCATGGACTCCATAATTTTATTACCTCTACCATGAAAAAAGAATCTATATCCTTTAGATCGATTCGGATATCCAATGAAAAAATAACGACTTATTTTTGGATCAAATTTTGTCTCAAAAGGATTATATATTTTAACCTCTGCATGACAACCCCAGACACGAAGATGGTTCAAACTGGGTTTTCTATCTGTCCATAGCTCAAAAGGTATTTTTGGAACTGATTTACTAGGAACTCTATTAAGTATATAGAGGGTTGTTTTCAAAGCGTCACCATATAAAAATTCTGGTAAATTATACCTATTCATCATGCTTCTCATCATATCCTTAAGGGTGCGGTTTCGCCTTTCGGCTACACCATTTTGTTTAGGAGTACCAGACATGGTGTATTGTGGAGCAATTTCACAATCTTGCAAGTATTTTGCAAAAGGCCTCGTGTGTTGCCTAGTAGAATCATATCTACCATAATACTCTCCACCACGGTCAGAAGTACCACCTTTATCACTTTTCCTAGTTGCTTTTCAACCTCAGTTTTAAAATTTTTTAAATTTTCAAGTGCTTCTGATTTTTCCTTAATCAAGTAGAGATAGCTATATCGAGAAAATCATTAATAAAAGTGATAAAAGATTTATTACCATAAATAGTGGGAGAAAGGGGTCCGCTAATGTCTGTATAAATAATTTCCAAAAGGTATAAACTTCTAGTTGAACCTTTCTTATTGGTCTTAGTAAATTTTCCTCTAATACAATCCACACAAGTCCCTATATCATTGAAATTTAAGGAAGGTAAATATCATCTCTAATTGACCTTTCAACTCTTTCTTTAGAGATATGTCATAAACGCTTGTGCCACAACAAAGAGGATTTCTCTCTAATTTTAGATCTTTTAGCAATGGAGCTTTCAATATTTAAGGATGAGGATATCATATCACAATCCAAAGATAACTTATATAAACCATCCAACAAGGTGCCATTACCAACAACTTAAAAATTCAACATCAAATTTATTTTTCTATCATAAAAGGTAAATTGAAATCAAAACTTATCCAAACAAGATACTGAAATCAAATTCCTTCTAAAAGAAGGTACATAAAATGTATCTTCAAAACAAGTTCAAAACCAGTTCCTAAAACTAAGCTAAAATTTCCCACTAGCTCCACAATGACTTTAAGATCATTTCTTACCCTGAGTTTGCTTTCCCTCAAGTTTGGTCTCCATTGGTTTCTGAACCCCTGTAAGGACACAACAATATGGATTATAGAACCACTATCAAGCCACCAAGAATTAATAGAAACATCAACTAAGTTAGACTCAAAATAGACGAAAGCTAAATGATTACCTCCAGATTTGTTCTTGTTGTCTAACCAAGCTTTAAAAGCATGACAATCAGTTTTCTTATGTCCCTTTTCCTTACACCAAAAGCACCAAAAGGATTTCTTAAAAGCAACAGGCTTGGGACCTCCTATATTATGGTGTTGACCATTACCAGGTTTCCTATCAGGATATCTATGAGAAACACTATGATTATTTTTCTTATTTTTCCAAGATACCAGAATGAGGTTTAGCATGAAAAGTTAGGAGGGCTAGATCACTTTTTTTCCTTCTTGAGTTTCTCTTCTTCAGCCACACACTTGGTAATGAGGTTATTGATAGTCCACGTATCACCAAATGTATTATAGGCAATTTTGATTTGAGTGAACTCAGTAGGTAGGCAATTTAAGGCATGAGACACAATAAAATTCTCATTCAGGTCAATGTCATGGGATTTCAGTTTGGTTTGGACATGAAACATCTTAAGAATGAATTCCCTGACACCCTCATTGTTATCATATTTCATGTCCGTGAGTTGTTTCACTAAACATCCAGATTCAGCATTATCAGATACTTGAAACCTCTCTCTAATAACAAGTAAGATATTATATAGCATTCTCTTTCTCATTCAATCCACTTATTAGATGTTCAGAAATTGTCCTCTTCATAGCACACAAGCTAAGTCGGTCACTCCTCTCCCACTTAACTAATTTTTCTTTCTCTTTAGGTCTCTAATCATTGATCACAAGTTTGGTTTCACGCAGTTCCATGTCAAGGTCAGCAATCCCTAATGAAAATTCTAAGTCTTTCTTCCATTTCTTAAAATTAGACCCATTCAGGATCTCAATAGAAGCAGAACAGTTGTTCATAGAAAAGGTCACTGTTGAGACAAAATAGGAATGCATTAGGACCAAGGTTGTCAAACTCGCGAGTCTACTCAGACTCGTAAAGGGTCTGCGGACTCGACTCGCAGACTCGACTCGCAAACTCGTACGAGTCTATGGAAAATTAAAACTAACTTTCAAAAACCTATATGTGACACATACATGACACACATATGTATTTTTAAACTTATAAATGCGTCATCTTTACACTTATATATAATAGAATACCAATTAACATCAAAATTTAAATTTCATACTCCAAATTTCTTAAAAAAAATCAATAATAAAACAAACAAAATAGCAAAGTATGTATTTAAAAACTTAAAGTACTAATTTCTTCTCAATTGACTACTATATAAAGAAAAAATAAAATCATAAAATATATATGATAATGGCTTTAAACATCCAAAACTCCAGTGAAATCATCACCATCATCTTCATCGGTATCTTGAGTATCATCAACAAATTCTACCTCGGATGAAACACTTTCTTTATCATTAACCAAAATTGGATTTCTTGAAGTTCCACTTCCACCTAATTCAATATTTCCACCACCACCACCACTTCGCACAACATTATTAACAAAAACAACAACTTCCACAACATTGTTAATTATAACATCATGTTACTCAACATTAACTTCATCTTGCATATTTTCCTCATTAGGATCTTCAATTATCCATTCATCATCTTTACACAAGAGAATATACAAGAGAAACATTCAAGTGAAGCATATTATAAAATAATTACACAACAAATGATTAACTCACAAAAACAAACGTGAATAAAGCAAGAGACCTAATAAACACACACGTCTATGAAAGGATGAAGGGAGGAAGAAACCTTGTCGAAACAAGAGACTAGGAGAAAGAATTTATAATTCTCGTACAAACAAAAAAATAAGGGGTTTTTAAAAATAAAATAAAATCTTTTGGAGAATTTACGCCTTTTTTGGGTTTAAAAAAAACAAAATACAAAAAAAAATTATAAACTCTTAAACTCATCATAGACTCGCGAGTCTATACGAGTTTATACGAGTCTACCTGAGTCTACTCGAGTCTATCAAAAAATGATTCTATGCGCGAGTCTACTCATTTTCGCTTCCTAGACTCGTAAACTCGTACGAGTTTACGAGTCTACCCGCGAGTTTGACAACCTTGATTAGGACAAATAATAAAGGCAAGATATAGATTTAATGAACATAAGCTATCACAAAGAGGTCAACATTATCACACAATCCCCTTTGGGTGGAATGCGCAAAACCCAGGTTACAATCAATGTCAGAACCTCAGATGAGTCTCTCAATGAGCATGCGTTGGGTTCGAAAATCTATCTCTTTTGGATAAATAAATCTCTTGGACTCAAGCATCTCCAATAGTTATATCCTTAATCAACCATAATCTTTATATACAATTATCCACCTTTGGGAAGGCAATCATAGTAATGACTTAAAATCATTCCTCAAACTACAAAGAGACTTTTATAAATTAAAATAAGTGATCTCATTACATAATAGAATTTCTTATATATGAATTTCTTGCATTCAAATCAAATATCTCTTACCAAAAATTATGAACTAATAATGAATTTCAACAATATAACATTTTCAAATTTTTTTGTCATCAACAGTATCAATCTCGATATTATAAGGATAATATATAATATTTCAAAATATTTGACAAAACAAATGTATCATATATATATATATATATATATATATATATATATATATATATATATATATATATATATATATATATATATATATATATATATATATATATATATATATATATATATATATATATATATATATATATATATATATATATATATATATATATATATAAACTAATATCAATCTCGATATTATAAGGATAATACATAATATTTCAAAATATTTGACAAAACAAATGTATCATATATATATATATATATATATATATATATATATATATATATATATATATATATATATATATATATATATATATATATATATATATATATATATATATATATATATATATATATATATATATATATATATATATAATATCAATAAAATGTCCAAGACAATATAAATATAAAAATAATAGTTTAATATATAGTTTTATATATAATTTAATTAATTTAATATATAGTTTTATATATAATTTAATTGGTAATACTACTGCCGTGCAGTGAATGTTAGCTTTAATGTATGTTCAATATAATCGGAAATGCAAAATCAATCAAACAAAGAAAACGGAAATTGCACAATTGACGCGGAAACCAAAACAACCACTTTCATATTCACTTTCGGTATTCAACTGTTAATATATATATATATATATATATATATATATATATATATATATATATATATATATATATATATATATATATATATATATATATATATATATATATATATATATATATATATATATATATATATATATATATATATATATATATATATATATATATATATATATATATATATATATATATATATATATATATATATATATATATATATATATATAAAGAATGCTAAAGCAAAAATATACTGTAACAATAATTGATTCACTTAGATTTATCTTAATTTGATATATACACAAAATTCAATGTGATTCAATCAGTTTTATAATATATAGTATAATTCAATTGGTTATGAAATTTAACAGACAATGCACTATTAACGTAAACAGGAAAACTAATTAAAAAACGACACTGTTACGTGAAAAAGAAAAATCCAACTGTGGGATTTTGAAATTAGAAGGGTTTTGAAGAAACGACACTGCTAGTACTGTATCTTAGCATTTTTGGAATCACACATATCATACATTGAATTATACACACAAAAACTGTATACAATTGAATATAATGAAAAGATTAAAACCAAAGAGAAATAATCAAATCAACTAAATCATAACTCAAAATCATCTTAAATTATAATAATTGAGTCCTAAATCATATAATCAAGCTCTGATATCAAATGTAACCAGAAATATTTAATGATGGATTATATGAAATTAGAACATTAATACTTACTTGTGAATCTTCCTCTGTATTTCACACTCTCGTTCATAACTTTCAATGGAAGAGCCTCTTATGTTTTTCTCTTGTGATTACAGAGGAGACCTAACTATATAATATATATAACCCTAGTACGTATCCATTATGGCCCAAGGTTATACCTCACACTTTTACCCACACCAATCAGGTTTCAGATACTCGGTCTTTAATTATAAAAGAGATCACTTAACTAATAACGAGACTTATATAAACACTCCCATTAGAATCACTGTTAACCCGTTTTTTACAATCTAAACAACAATTGTAGTTCATAAAAATTTAGATAAATATAATATTACCCATTAAATTGCTAGTATGTTTAGTTCAATTGAGTGATACAAATATGTTTTTAAAATATCGGGTTTAACACCTAAACTCTTATCACAATTAACAATTATTATAACTCAAGAATATACTCTTATAATTAAGTTAGATATTACTAGGATACAAGAAATACTTAAGAAAGTTTAGTAGAATTATATATTCAAGATGTTTTAGTAGGATAGAAAGGAATATTTTGTGTTATATCGGTATTGGTTTATGTCTCCAACCAAAACTTTTTTTATAGGAAAATTTATGGAAACAAAAAGAAAAAAAAGACAATTGTTTTATACCTAAATCTTTTTAAGCCTTTAAACTTATATTAGTTATTATTTCAAATCTTTTAGTATAAAATTGTTTATAACTTTTCCTATTAATTAATTTACTAAAAATTTGATCAATCTTATTAATACATTTAAAATCTATTTTTGTGACTTTTAGTATGATACAAACTAATTAGGTTTAAAATGCATTTAATTTTGTAAGGATTTCATGGTCGCAAGGAAAGATCATTTATCTATTTCATTAATTAATCAAATGTTTGATAGGTTGATTAGAAAATAGTTTTATTATTTTCTGAATGGTTATTTCAGCTACAATCATATTGCAATAGCTTTTGTAGTCAAGAAAAAACAACTTTTATTTGTTCTTATAAAATCTTTTTTCTTTCAAAAGGATGTCATTTGAACTATGCAATATTCTAACAACTTTTTAGAGACATATGATGACCATATTTTTTGATTTTATTAAATTCTCAATAGAGGCGTTTATGGATGATTTCTTTATTTTTTTTTTAGAATTATTTTAGAATTATTTGGACAATTTGGAGTTGGTCTTTAAATGGATGTAGAGTATGTCTTTAAATGAATAGTGAAAATAACTACCCCATTAATGATGTTAAGGTAGTGACTAAATTTATAATTAAAGACATGTTTTCTAGACATGGCACACCAAGAAATATCATTAGTGGTGAAGGAAACATTTTTGTAATGTATATTTTGAGAATTTGATGACTAAATATGGGGTCAAGCACAAAGTTGCTACAAACTACCATCTTTAAAGTAGTGGTCAAATTGAATTATCCAATAGAAAAATAAAGAGAATTCTTGAAAAAATTATGAATTTTTTAAAAAGGATTGATCCAAACATCTTGATAACGTTGTTTAAACCTTATTAAATTGTCTTTAAAACACCTTTAGGAATGTCTCTTTATAGATTGGTTTATGAAAACCTTTTCCATCTACCCATTGAAGTGCATCATAAAATTTTTGGGTTGTTAAAAAGCTATACTTTAACTTGCAAACTGTTGGGAAAACAATAATGTTTCAACTCAATGAGGTAGAATAACACATCATTTTCCTATGAAAATGTCAAGCTTTACAAAATTTATATTAATATTCAATACCATGTCAATTTGACAATGTTAATAAATATATATATGAATAATAAAATATATGTGAATGTTAATCTCCTAATATTTAGTAAAAACTCTGATCCTAAATCCTATTCGATCAATGAATATAAAAATATGTTTTAATTTCATTGGTGAATTATTTTTATACTATCTTTATTTTTTATTATAAGTTATTTTGGAAAAATATTTTGTACTACAATTTAAGTTATTTTATAATACTAGTAAATTATTGATGTTATTTTTTTTTATTATACCTTCAAATATTTATTATTCTCTCTGTTTAATTATTTAAAAATTTCTTTCTAATATTATTAATGAAAGACTATTTTATAAAAAAATTATAATATTTTTTTCCATATCATAATTATTACATTTTTTTAATATGTATGAAAAATAAAAAACGACATATAATAAAAATAAAGAGGTAAATATTTTGTTTCTGGTTCAACAATATTACTCTCTTGTTATTTTACTTTTTTTATTTTGAAAGGTTACAAAATAATGCTACTTAATAAATAAAAACCTTATAATTGAAAGGACAAAAAGTGACATTCGTAGTAATTTAAAAAGTGTGTTAAAGGCACAACCATAATAATCCAATATACTTAAGAGATATTTTTTAATAGATATTTTACATTAATTCAAATTTAAATGGTTTTTTTTACCATTTTATAAGTTTTAAAATCAATTTAATTTATTTAATAGAGCTTTATATTTATACTTATAAAGTATTAGTTACATGTAAAGAGGAAGATATGGTTAAAGCTATGGAGTTTGTTGTTGTTATAATTCTCTTTCTATCGATGTTTCTTGTTCTCAGGAATATTAATGGTAAAAGATTTTTCTATCTTAATATTTTTCCTTGGTACACACTTTTTTTTTATCTCCTTTAATTAATATTATTTTTTTATTACAGCACTTGTTGAATATATCAATGATTCCGATTGTTTAAAAAAATGTGTCTTGTTCCTCGAATTCCGTGGTGTATTCATCATAAATGTGAATCCGTTATTTTATATGGTTGAAAACACTCTTTTTAAGGAAGAATGATAAATTCACAAGCAAAAGATTTAAGAAATATTGTTTATGACTAAATATTTTATATGTAATTTAACTAGTTTGCAGACGTCCAATCATTGAATTTAATTTTTCTAATTTCAAGGACATTAGAAGTAAGAAGTGATAGCAATGAGATCAAATGAAGCTGCAAATAATATTATTTATACTGTTCTTTTTATTTCTCAATTTTAGTTTAACCAATACTAAGCAAATAGAATTTTTCACCCAAATAACCATCTTTCCACACAAATATTTCTAATCTACCCATCTTTTCAATATATTTTCCAATCTACCCTAGTTTGCCATTTTTTTTTAATTTTTTTTTACAAGAGGGCGCCATAGGGGTTGGAGCCTCCCTTATAACTTGTATGGGGTGCCATGGGAGTTGGAGTCACCCTACAAATTATAAAGGGGGCGCCATACCCATTGGAGCCTCCCTTAAACGAAAATTAAAAATTATTTTTAATATTTAATTAATTTAAAAATATTTAATAAATAATTTTTAATAAATTAAAATTTTTTTAAAAATAATAATTTTGTAAATAATAATAATTAATATTTTCATATTTTTAATAATTTATAAATAAATAATAATTAATATTTTCATTAATAAATTCTAAACAACAAATAAAAATTAATTTGGATTAAATAAATTTAATCACATACAAATGGCTACATTTGAAAGATCTTGTACACTAATTTCTACGACTCGGTCGATTTAAATGTCCGCCCGTACCGCATCCTCGATTACGCACGTTTCTTGGTGGTCTTTGTGGTGGAGTCGGGTCCACTGTGTCGTCATCAAGCATTTGCATCACTTCGGCCCATGCAGACGGATCCATATCCCTAAAGTCATCCAAATCAAAAGAGTTGCCCATGCCTTCATAGTTAGTTTGGGGTGGTTGGCTAGACGAGGCAATGTCAGGACGATAGCCTGCCTGATCGTAGGGTGGGATGGGTGTAAATGATTGGGTGGGTATTGGTTGATTGGGTGTTTGAAACTGGGAGTATGTGTGGTATTGTGGTGGATGTTGTTGGTATTCGGATTGTGAATGAGTTTGTGTGAATGGAGTGAATTGGTTAGGAGTATGTTCATATGGCTGTGATTGCGTGAGTGGGGGTTGGAAATAGGGTTGGGTTGGGGTTGGAAATGGGGTTGGGTTGGCGGTTGGAAATGGGGTTGGGTTGGCGGTTGGAAATAGTATTGGGTTGATGGTTGGCATTGAGGTTGGGTTGGCGGTTGGAAATAGGGCTGGGTTGGTTGTTGGGGCCTTGATGATGAATCTTGTTGGCGTGGGTCATTAAGATACCTTGGATGTGAAATGAAACCAATTGATACAGACTTATACCAAGTCATGTATTGTATAGATTGTTTCATCTCGTATGGAAACACATTGTCGGACAAAACATAGTAGTTGCGATGCCTCCATTCACGACACTCGCGGAAGCATTAAGGTGGGTGGATAATATTCCAGTCGAGAAATGGACTAGGTCATTTGATGGAGGGTGTAGATGAGGTCACATGACCACAAATCTTGTAGAATCCCTAAACGGCGTATTTAAGGGAACTAGGAACCTCCCCATCACAGCGTTGGTAAGGGCAACGTATTACAGATTGGGGTCACTATTTGCAGCAAGAGGCAAAAAATGGAGCGCTGTACTGCAATCAGGGCAAATATTCAGCGAATCAAGCATGAAGTATATGAGGGATGAAACTTCTAAGGCGGCCTCACATCGAGTTAGACCATTTGATCGTCACGATTACAGCTTCATTGTTGATGAGACAATGGATCACAACGAGGGTCGGCCAATGGGACACTACAGGGTGGAACTTCATAAAAATTGGTGCGACTGCGGAAAGTTTCAAACCTTCCGCATGCCTTGTTCACATGTCATTGCCGCATGTTCAACTGCTCGTCAGGATCCATTCTTGCAGCTATCAGAAGTTTACAAGGTCGTCAACTTATTCGGTATCTACAGTAGCAGTTTTCCAGTGGTAGCTAGTGAGGACTACTGACCAACCTATCATGGAGACACAATCTACCACAATGAAAATATGAGAAGAAACAAAAAGGGTCGCCCCAAAAGCACCCGAATCACAACTGAAATGGATACAGCTGAGAAAATGGAAAGACTGTGCGGAATATGTCGTCTTCCAGGGCATACGAGGAAAAACTGTCCAAATGTTGGAACAAGTTCTAGGTAGATTTAATTTGCTCTTTAAAATTTGTGTAATCGTGCAATTTAATATTTATATCAACTTTTCATTACCACAAAAACGAATTGAATTACTTCTACAGCATAAAACGCAAATCATTAAAATACAACGATTATTACAACATAACCTAAGATATAACAACAATCAAAGTAATATCATCAGTTCCGAACATCATAGACCTAACTTCGTTGTCATCTCTAATTCGCACCCAGTCACGCCGTATGTTTCCGTCTTCAACAGAGAAGTACGAGACAAGTCTTTCAATACTCCTAATTCTTTCACCATTTGGAATGTCTCTTTCTAGCCACCGATTCAAATTTCTTCGTAGTTGTTCTAAACTCTGAATGTTCCAAAACAACATTCTTATCGGAGGCTTCGTCGGAGAAAAAATTACATGCCCATATCTTCTAAGGAACATGACTCACTCTTCTAAATTTGGATGAAACAATGTTAGCAACATGTCTACCTATTTATAAAAAAAAATTTGGAAAACCATAATATAATATTTTAATTATATTAATTATAATACATTTAAAAAATTAATTTCGTTTACAAGGAGGCTCCATAGGGGATGGCGCCCCCCTTTAGGGCATTTAAGGGAGGCTCCAATGGGTATGGCGCCCCCTTTATAATTTGTAGGGTGGCTCCAACCCCCATGGCGCCCCCATATTTAGTACCAAGAAATCTAAGGTTGGTTGAAGTTGAGGATTGACCATATGTTGAGGTGCACCATCGGGTTTGATGATAGAGACCATTTCACTTTAATCCAAGGCCATGATCGTGTTCAGCATGAAAAATTGAGCGTGTTAGGGTTTTACATTTTGAATTTTGATGATGATTTGAGGTAGCACGAGTTGGTGGAAGATGGTTGTATGAAATCTGTTTCAGGGAGCTTCCATGGCCAAACCCTAGCTGGAGGTTGAAGACAACCTCCCAGCCGTGAGATGCAAGCGAGACCCTTTGACCTGAGAACCCATCCAACGGCCTGTGTTCAATTGCGTTTTGGAGGGAATCTGAGTTACACTGAAATGCACCGTTTCATTAAACGGTGGTTCTTGGGCTTAAGTGAAGCTTGCTAATCCCACCCCCCATCAAGGCCCATGTGTGATTTGCACTATAAACCATTGCTATTCTCACCGCTTCTTTTTCTTTTTCTTTTCCTTTTATTTTCAATTGTTTTCTGATTTAAATATTGGCCCTGGCGCTTTACTTTTTGTACCCCCCAGTCTGGGCCCATATGTGAACTGAACTGCACATGTTTACTTCCTGCACCTCATCATTTCATTTTAATTTCTTTTTTATCATTTTATGTTAAACTTTGGAAAATCATATTAATTGGAAAAATAAAGATTTTTTAATGGGAATTTTTGCTCCTATTTCATACTCATGTCAAGAAAAATATAAAATAAAAATATTTTCCTTTCATGCATTTTTAGTATTTTTTGTATATTTTCTACTTTTATTGCATTTTATTTCTTTTATGTTGATCCAGAACTTGTAGAATTTTGTTTAGGTAGTTCCCTTATCATTTTTAGGCCATTATTTTTAGGATAGTTAGATATAAGTTTTAGCTTCCCCCTAGATTTATTCCATAATTTTGTGATGATTTTTAGGTTAGTGTTAATTAGATGACATTAGGTTGTGTAGAATTAGGTTAAACTTCAACATAGGTCCATAATAACTTTAGATTTTGGGTTTTTAGGACAAGTTAGACTATGGGACATATATGGGTATTAAGGGTAGGTATGTAGGATCCCTTAGAAATTATATTAGGATTTAATATAGTAGTATACTATTTTTAGATGATTTTTGTAGTTGATGATTGTTTGTGTTGCCCTTGTGGGCTTGTATTTTTGTTTGCTTTGCTTTGTGAGCTTGGAGAGCTTGGTATTGTTCTAAGGAGCATTGAGGAGCATAGTAGAAGACTTGAAGATGCATTGAGGAGCTTGAGAGCTTGATCTTATTTCTTTTTTGTTGTTTTTAGGGTTAGGGATTAGGAAGAGTTTAGACTTAGATAACTTCTTTCTCAAACATGGATGGTATCTTTCACCTTCATTCCTCCCCATGATTCAAAGTCCTTCCATGGTATACACCTCTCTCCTTTGGAGGGATAAGTGATTATACCTAGGAAGTAGAACTTTTGAGGGAACCTTTCCTTTGATGTTGAACCCTTATAGGTCACCTTTGGTGGTCAATGAGCAGTTCAATATCCCCTAGCTTATCCAGTAAGTGATTTTCCTCTGGTTTGATTATCTTGAGAGATGTTGAGCTTGAGTTTGAATATGAAGACTTCAATGAAGAGTATTGAAGAGGATGAATCCTTGAGTATTGCCATTCCAGCTGAAGCTTGAAGAGCAACAAGAGCAAGTTGATACTTGAAGACCCATGAATATCCAGTAAAGACTGAAGGAAGAAGTTGACACTTCTAAGTGATGAAGATTATTCTGGAAAGCTGAAGCTTGAAGAACAAAGGAGGTTGATACTTACTTTGATACCTGGAGATCCTGAAGGAGCCAAGTTGGTACTCATGATTGATAGTGAAGCCTGAAGGTGGAGCTGATCAAGAAGCTGAAGCTTAAAGGAGAAGAGAAGTTGAAACTTATGTTGAAGGGTTGAAACCTAGAAAAGCAAATTGATATTTGTCAAGAGTGATTGAAGTCTGAAGACTGAGTTGCTGTTGGAAAAGCTGAAGCTTGGAGTTGAGAGAGGAGTCTGCTTTCTCTTCTTTTTCTTTTCTGTATTGCTGTGTTTTGTTTGACTTGCTTGACGCATTAGAATAAGTTCATATCTAGAATAGGTAGAATCTAGGAGCATGATTGCACTAGAGGTTGAGTTGCTCCCTCTGCTTGTATTGTTACTGTGTGGCTTTGCTTGCGGGTATTCGGTAGAGCCCAACTCCCTTGCCCATGTGGTTTGTTTGCTTGATGGCATTTTATTTCATTTTATCTGTATGATTGCAATTTACTGTTATTGCTTGATAGCATGATGTTTATATTTCAGTATGATTACTGTTATCCATTATGGCTTGAGGTTGAGATGAGCTTGTGGAGGCTGAAGCCCCACACACATTTCCTCCCTCACTTGCATTGCATGCATTTTACTGTTAAGCTGATGCTTTGTCTGTTTTGGTGTATCATTGACATGATCCCTTAGGACTCTCATTTCCTTTGATAAGGAATTGATGATAGAATTTTAGGTTGAAACCTATGCATGACAACTTCTAGGAGTTCCCTGTTCAAACCTCAACCATAGGATGAATCCATGGCATGACAATAGTAGGACTTGATAGTCCCCCTCCTAGTTGGGCCTGTTCTCTTCTCATCTCAAAACAGTTTAAGATACAGTAATCATGAATGATTTCTTTCGTACGTTACGAGCCTTAAGCTATCTGAGAAAGGATTGTGGGAGAGTTTCTTTTCCACAGTCTGGATGTTTAGTATGGTACCCTTTGGGTGACATGCGACGCATTCACTCTCAGGTCATAGTCTCTAGTGCGATTGAAATCGCAAACACAATAAAAAACACTTCTTTCGTAAAAGACAGGAAATAAACCGTAGTTTCCCGAACTACGTGAGCTCTGATCTCTCATGCCTGTTGAGAGTACGTAGGCACAAGATGGAGATGTCTTGGCGAGCTACCTTCCCCCGTAACCCGTCGTAGGCCGAACTACGTTGACTCTGATTTCTCATTCTCTGATGAGAATACGTAGGCATAAAGCGCGACGCTTTGCCGAGTCAATTTTCTTTTCTTTTTTAAGCCAGCCTTGATAGGTAGATAGAATAAAACCAACCCATCCAAGTAAACACAACAAGCGAGGATCCCGTCGAGTACGACGGACGTGAGGGGTGATAATACCTTCCCCTTGCGTAACCGACTCCCGAATCCAGACAATGGTTGCGATGACCTTGTCTTACCCTTTTTTTTCGTCAGGTTTTTCCGATCGTTTCCTTTCCCGTTCTGAGGGATAAATAACGAAAGGTGGCGACTCTTCTGTTGTGCCGGCACCTTATTTTCGCGCAAGCGACAGCTGGCGACTCTGCTGGGGAATTCATAGTTTCCTAGGGATCCAACGTCTCGAAAGCGAGTCAGTTTGGGAACTCAGCGGTTCCCTACGAGAGTCAATTCTAACGCTTGTATGTTTACTTGTTGGGTTGCGTTTATTTTTCGCATTTTACTTCTCGCACTTTATTTCCCGCATTTTATTTTCAGTTTGATATGATTATCTGTGCTGTTGTGGGATGAGAGTTCTGATGAGTGAGAAGCCAGACCCAGGCTTGAGTGCACTATAGACTTAGAGTGGAAATTAGTGGGCGCGTGCTTGCTTTGTAGGCACTAGTGTCTCATGAAATCCACGCTCAGACGAGGTTCATCCGGTTGGCTTCTCTTTCAACCCTTTGGGTTGAGACGGTTGCTGGTTTGGTGGATTGTCGACTCTGGGGACCGATCATTTGTGATTCAGCCGAGTGAGGCCGCTTCATGAGCTGGTGATGCCACACCTTCTGGGTATCGTATCACCCCTCTTGAAAGTCTGTGACGCTGATGAATGCATAAGATGCCGCACCTTGAGTCAGTTTAGGGCCATACCTGTGAGCAGGGTTGGGTTATTGCAGGAAACCTTGACCTTCAGATTACCTGGTTTTCTTGATAGTGGATCAGTTTTGTTGGTACCAGGGTTTCTCAGTTGCAGATTTGTCTGTTCTTGATAGAGCAGGTTTTGATCAGAGGATCTTATCATCAGGTGTATGTCTGTTCTTGATAGAGCAGGTTTTGATCAGAGGATCTTATCATCAGGTGTATGGTTGTTCTTGATAGGGCAGAGTATTGCCATCAGTTGTTTGTTCTTGATAGAGCAGATTTTTGGGTCTGAAGATCTCATCAGCAGATGTTGTTTGTTCTTGATAGAGCAGATTTTTGGGGTCTGAAGATCTCATCAGCAGCTGTATGTTTGTTCTTGATAGAGCAGATTTTTGATTTGGGGTCTGAAGACCTCATCAGCAGATATTTCTTGATCATACATCAGAGGTCCTTACTATCAGACATTTGTTCTTGACTGTCGCTACTGCGAAAATCGGCGCCGGCTGAACAGAAGAGTCGCCACTGTGCGTTATTTATCCCAACGGAGGGAAAGGAAATGCTCAGAGTAAACCTACCGCAAAGACGGGAAAGGAATGGTCATCGCAACCAAAACCTGGATTCGGGAGTCGGTTACGCAAGGGGAAGGTATTACCACCCCTCACGTCCGTCGTACTCGACGGGATCCACGCTTGTTTTCGGGTATGGATTGTTATTCTATCTACTCTACAGGTCAGGGGTTAAAAGAAAAGAAAATGACTCGGCAAAGTATCGCACTTTATGGCTACGTATTCCCGTCTGGAACGAGAAATCAGAGTCAACGTAGTTCGCCTACCTACGGGAAAGGAGGGGAAGGTTGCTCGCTAGGACATCGCATCCTATGCCTACGTACTTTCATACAACATGAAAGATCAGAGCAAACGTAGTTCGGGCCACGTACGACACAAGTCTATTTTGATTGCTTTTATCTCCTTCTGAAAAAGGGTTTTTCTGATTAACAGTCCAAGCGGACAAAATTGACGTTTTGATGAGTTCACATTCTTTTACGGAAGAAGTGTCTTTATTGTGTTTGAAATATTTATTGTGTTTTTCTGTTTGTTTTGAGAAAGAAGAGACAGAACTCTAACCTATGGTTGCAAAGGGAATCACACTAACCTAATGTTATCATGCATGGGTTAAGACCTAATGTCTATCATGTTCCTCTCTTGCGCAGAGAGAAACAGAGATCCTAAGGGAAAACGGAAACAGAAACAATAGCATATATACAATAAAGCAGTAAAATGCATGAATGCAGCAATACAAGCGAGGAAAGGGAGTCCCACTCAACCTCGAACCTAGAAAACAACAGGCAAAAGTGAACAGCATTCACTTTCAACCTAACAGGTTAAACAGCAAGCAATACAGTCAGGGAAAACCAATCAATACATCAAGAATTAAACAGAAAAAATAAACAGCAAAAGCAGCAAAGCAGTCTTCATCAACATCTGTCTTCAAGTCATCTCCAAACATCTACCAGCTCCAAGCATGCATCAATCTCCATCTCCCCAGCCTTCCAGCAAGGTCTTTGTCTTCAATCTTTCACTGGCTTTTCTTCAAGTCTCATTCTCCAAGATGAGGAACAGTCAACAAGATGAAATGGATGTTAAACAGTCAGTTGCCTACCAAGGGTGGCCTACTGACTGTTAACATGATATAGACAGTTTTCTCTCAAAAGTTCTATCTTTTAAATACATTCACTAATCCTTCCAAAGGAAGGAGGTGGGTATTTAAAAGAGACTTTGAATCATAGAGAAAGAATGGAGGCAAACAAGACCTTCCATGTTTATGAAGCAAGTTTTCTACTCTAGAGCTCTGCCTAGCTCCTAAACCCTATAGCCTTCAACAGCTGCCAGCAAGAGATACTCCTCATCAACTCTGGAAGTTGGTATTCAATCTCTAATCTTCAAATGGGCTTCATCAGCACAGTCTTCAGCTCAAACCCCAAGCCCCAAGCAAGCCCAATACCCCACACAGTCAAATAATAACCCTAAAGAGGGCACACCACACAGTCAAGCAAGTACAAGCAGTATACTAATAGTAATAGTAGAATAGGGGAAACCTAGTAATTTCTAAGGGATATATTATCTACCCATAACCCCTATAGTCCCATACCCCAAAGATTTAAACTACAACTCCTAAAAGAAATGATTTAATACACCTATGTTATCTCCTAAACCCTAGTTTTGGTTCTTCTAATCACACCTAAACAAATCATCTAAAATTAAGTCCTAAAATCATGAATTAAATTTTATATACAAGCTAAAGTCCTAAGTTAATCACCCTAAAAAGAATGGATCAAAAATGTTAAAGCATCTAATTAAACTAAAATCAACAATATCATGCATCAAACTAAACCACTTAAAAAGCTATTTAAAAGAAAAATGCACAAAAAATACTAAAATAAAATAAAATGCTATTCTTAATGTTTGATAACTTTCTTAACATAATTATGAAAAGGATGCAAAAACAACCAATTAAAAATATGCAATTTTCAATTATTTATGATTTTTTCAAAGAATTAAAAAAAACTGAAAGAAATTAAAATGAATTAATTGGGTTAGGGGGTGCAATCGGCATTTATTCTAGTTAAAACAAGAGAATGGGCCCAGACTGGGGGGCGCGCATAGCAAAGCGCGTCTGGGCCCAGTTGAATCAGAAAAACTCACAAAAAGAAAAAAACCTGAAACGGTGCATATAGTAATCAAATCAGTTATAATTGGGATTGGGCCTGCGTTGAGGGGGTGTGCATAGCATTGGATTGTAAAGCCCAGTCTGAGGGATTAAATGAAACGCAGCATTCTGCTTCATAACATTTCCCTCCGTTTTCAAATTAAATTAAGGCCGTTAGATCAGATTGAGAGTCAAAGTCTCCATGGTCATCCAACGGTGTCCCTTCATCGTCTTCCTCATGAAACCCTAGGTTCAGAAAAACCTATCCATGCATGAATCTTCCATCACTCTGTTCTCCCTCGATTCTCCATGAAACTCCACCATTCCAAAACCAAAAATGCTCTGCATCTCTCCCTCTACACAGCCATGGCAATATCTTCCTCTAAAACTCAACCAAAAATCAAACCCGATAGGTAGAAGGTACTGACTCCACCATTTTGCACTGAGATCAAACATTCCAATTCTTGCTAATTCTTACCCTAACATAATCTGCACGCCATGCTAATCATTTTAAGCTATCTAACCATTATTATCAAGCCCTAACCTAGGATTTCTAAGCCCTAACAGATTTGGTGCACCAATGGCAACCTCCATGAATTGTCTTCAAACTCAACAGAAATGATCATCTAACTAATCCTAACCATTCTAACCTAATAGTTCTCTAACATGCTAACTAAATCAACCAATTCGAAAGGAAACACCAACCTGGTTTGATGATGAAAACAGGTGTGGAATTCTTTGGATCCAATGCTTGCAATGCTTGGGAAGTGATCAACAAACTTAATCCTTGATTCTGTATGCAATAGATCTTGTTCAAACCTCTTGAATCTTGCAATCACAACCTTCTTGCACCTTGGATGATGAAGTTGGTAGCACACGATTCCTTCCTCAATTCAGCCAGAAATTGATGGAAATGTGATCCTTGAATGATGTAGATGATGATAGGATCAAGAAGTTTGGAAATTGGTGAAGATTTGATGGAGTTTGAAGTGGTTTTGCAAAATGGAAGAATGAGATGAAACTTGGTATTATGAACACAATGAATCACCAACCCTTACATGAAGCTACTCAATCCAATATATAGACACTCATGGACCTTTCTAGAATTTGATAGAAACTTCTTGTGCTCACTTTCCTTGAATTTTGATTATGTTAACTTCACACATAAGTAACCAAGCATAACTTCCAAATCTTGAACCAAACTCAAAAATCTACTTTTGCCAATGTTCTTAAAACATTTTTTCCAATCAAAATGACCTATAATTTCATCCCATTTGGCCAAGTTATGAAAAATCTCAATTTTAAGTCCTTTTTATTCATTAAATTCCCTTTTAAATGACCAAATTTGAAACCTTGAGCTATGAGCATTTCCAAACTTTCATGATCACTTTTCTAGACTCAAAATTCCATTTGGAGCAAGTTTTATGTTGTGAAGTTTTTCATTTGAAGCTTCCTTGTATGAGTTTTGGGCATAGGCTTGAAATGACCTGTAATTCTCAAATGACCAAAATACCCTTTGCTTGCCAAGGCCATAAGTAGAGTTCCACAAATCAGATGAAGGCATACCATACCTTTCTAGAAAGCTAAGACAATGAGGAACAACTCTTATGTTGACCATAAATTCATTTGAAATCTCCTTGAGGGGTAAACGTTGCTTGGAAGACAAGTAACTTTCATAGACAAAATTTCAGATACCTCAAATGACCTGTAACTTGCAAGGACCATAACTTGAGTTCTATAAATCTCATTGATGTCTTCCACCACTAAAATTAAATGTATTGAGATCCTCTACAAGTTTCATGTTGACCAAGGATCCATTTGAAGCTTGCATTTTGACTTATCTTGCTTGGAAGTTTGACCTAAATCAGGGGATTTTACACAGAAACCCTAACTTAGAAACTCCTCTTCTTCTTGACTTCTCTTGATTTCTTCTTGGCACAACACCACATCCTTCTCTACATGTCAAATGATGAACCCCACATCTCTCAAATAGACCTTGATGCCTTTCAATCAATCATTTGACCTAGGGTTGACCTAGGGTTGACCCAGATGAAACCCTAGTTGACTGTCTTCAACTGCAACTCTTGTGATCACCTCAATGACTTGTCTCACTTTCAAAATGGCTCTCCATGTCTTCCATGATGGCTGTATACCCTCCATGCCTTCAATTCACAGCTCACACCTTCTTTGATGATCTTCAAATACACTCAAGATAGGAGAGAGACCCACTGCTTGATCCACTGACTTCTTTAGCTTTCCAATTCTTTATGATGACTTGGATATGCTTGAATTTGAACAATAACCTCTTGATAGGCTCATAGAGATGATAATAGTGATTGGTCCCTTGTTGGATGACCTGCTATGCTATGCTATGCAGATGATTAGACTATGTACATGACTCTATATGCAAATGCTAATGTAATTGAAACATAAACCAAGTGAAATAGGTTGAGCAAATTTTAGGGTGCAACATTGACAGAGCAGAATTATGATCCTGTGTATATGGTCCTATCAGATGGTTGTTCTGGGCAGATCAGATTTGTGGTCCTACACCGGGGTTTTCTTCTTGTCAGTGGTTGTTGATACAGAATCTCCGCAGCACCAGTTGCCCTGACCTCCTATTGCATGACTGCATTTTGCATTAGTTTGCATGTTCATTTGCATTTCATTAACGTGTGTCTGTGTTGCAGGTACCGTTTTCCCCGATCCAGGATTTCTTGCCTCCTATTGTATTGTTATGGGTTCTCTGAGGAAGACTGTGGCTTACAAGTTCCCTACCCCCGATGTGGTTAAGTTGACTGGTTTGATAGCTCTAGCAGATGATTCTGTGAAGGATGAGTTCAGAAAATCTTACGGCAGGTTGCTCAGTTTGGTTCATAAGCCTTCTGTGTTCGAGTTGAATGGGTTGCACGCTCTGCTGCAGTTCTACGACCCTCCGCTGAGATGTTTCACTTTCCAGGATTTTGTTCTCGCACCTACGCTAGAAGAATATGCTGATTTGCTAGGTGTGCCTATCAAGAGGCAGATGCCTTTTGTTCACATGGATGCTGAGCCTGATCTGGCCGGTTTAGCTCCTTCGCTTCATTTGGACGCCTCCGAGTTAGTGTTGACTAATTGGAACAAGGTTCCTGGGTTTTCATTGCAGTTTCTGGTAGGTAAAGCTCAGCAGTGTGCCAAGGACGGGTGTTGGGTCGCATTCAATGCCATCCTCGCTCTATGCATATACGACATTATTTTGTTCCCCAACATGCCCGATTTTGTAGATGTTGTAAATATTAGACTGTAAATAGTAATTAGTAGTATTAGTAATGAGGCCCATTAGTCAAAACCCATTAGGTTTTCTATTCTCTCTTATTTAAAGCATGTAGTTGCAACATTGTAAAGAGAACTTTTAATTCTATCAGTGAAATATTTTACAATATGGTATCAGAGCTCCTGTTTTTTGGGGGTCTCGCTTCCGCATAAACCCTAGCCGCCGTTGTAACGGTGTTTTTTTTCTTTTTTTCACTGCCGGTCATCCTTGCAGTTTTTTTTTGGGTGTTTGGATCATTGCTGTTTTTTCATTCTATTGCAGTTCTATTGCAACCCTACTGCTTGTTTTTTGGTTTCCTTGTATTTTTTCTTTGTGATTCAATACATATCTGCTGTTTGTTCCTCTCGATTGTCCTTTCAATGGCCGAGATTATTAACCAACAACCACCTCCGCCTCCACCTCCCACAAATCCACCAGTCCCATTTAATGCTAAGGATTTTGTCGTTCAAAAAGGTTACTGGCTTACCGGAAAAAATTATTTTCAATGGTCTCAGTTCATCAGACACACTCTAAAATGTTGTGACATGCTAGATCATATTGAAGGCAATCCTCCTCTGGTTACTGCTCCTAATTTCTCTTCCTGGGATAAAGATGATTCTGCTATTATTACTTGGCTTTGGAACTCCATATCTCCAGAAATTAGTAGAAATTGCATGTATCTCTCAAGTGCAAAGGCAGTTTGGGATTATCTTCGTCGAAGTTATTCCATGAAACAAGATATGTCTGCTTGTTATGATTTAAAGAGGAAAATATTCAACACTAAGCAGGGAAGTCTTTCGGTCAACGATTACTTTGGAGTTCTCAATGGTTTTTGGATTGAGTTGGATCAATATCAGAATTTGAAGATGGAGTGCAGCAAGGATACTGCCACCTTGAATACTGTTGTTGAGCGGGATAGGATCTTTGATTTCTTAGCCGGCCTTAATGCTGAATTTGACCCCATTCGGGTGCAGATTTTGGGTAAGGAAAAATTTCCTGATCTTAATGAAGTTTTTTACACTGTTCGTAGTGAGGAGACCCGTCGTCAAACTATGCTTCATGAACAGCCCCCGGATGTGTCAGCACTAGTAGCTAGAAAAACAACAAGACAAGGACCACCATCGTCATCATCTAAGAATGGTCATGACAAATTCTATTGTGAGCATTGCAACCGATCAGGGCATACAAAGGATAGGTGTTTCAAACTACATGGAAGGGAACAGGTTCTTAGCCGAGGAGGTAGTTCTCGCAACATGCACCAGCATCAGGCACATGTTGTCACACATGCCCATGATACTGACAGATCTGAAAAAGAGGGAACTGATCTTTCCTCCTTCAGCCAGAATGACGTGGAACGGTTGAAGTCTATGCTTGACTCCATGAGTAAGCCTTCTGGTTCTGGGTCTCTAGCAGTTACCGGTAAGAGTTTGTGTTCCCGATCTTTTACTGTTTGTGGTAATATCCCTAAGAATGCGTGGATTCTTGACTCTGGTGCTACTAATCATATGACATTTGATTCCACATTATTATGCTCTTATACCACACCTTCGAGTATTCCTTATATCACTGTTGCTGATGGCTCTCAGGCTTGTGTTGTTGGCACTGGAAATATTGACTTGCAACCTCCATTTCAATTGCAATCCGTGCTTCATGTTCCCACACTTTCCCACAATTTGATTTCCATCCATAAGCTTACCCGTGATCTAAATTGTAAAGTAACGTTTTTTATGTCCCATTGTATTTTTCAGGACCTTACCACGGGGAAGACGATTAGAATTGCTAAGGAAAAGGAAGGGTTATACTACTTCTCTGATGACCATCCAAAGGTGTTGTCCTCCTGTCTCCAGTCTCGGTCTTCCTCTTCAGCCTCACACATTTGGCTTCAGCACAAGCGTCTCGGTCACCCTCCATTTTATATCATTAAGTCTATGTTTCCGTCATTGTTTTTAAACCATTCTGTTGAGTCTTTTAAGTGTGATGTTTGTCAGTTGGCAAAACACAATCGTGTAACTTTTCCTTCCAGTTTTAATAAAAGTGCTGAACCTTTTGATGTGATTCATTCTGATGTTTGGGGACCTGCCCCTACCTTTAATATTTTTGGTGCAAAATGGTTTGTTTCATTTATTGATGATTGTACTCGGGTAACTTGGATTTTCTTGATGAATACTAAATCCGAAGTACCACAAATATTTATCCAATTTTATAATATGGTACAAACACAATTTGGGAAATGTATAAAAAGAGTTCGTTCTGACAATGGTAAAGAATATGTCAATCATACCTTCTCCAACTTCACTAGTAAACATGGCATTCTTCATGAATTCACATGTGTTGACACCCCACAACAAAACGGTGTCGCAGAAAGAAAAAACCGTCATTTACTTGAAGTTGCTCGATCTCTCCTGTTTCAAATGTCTGTTCCCACCTCTTATTGGGGGGAGGCAGTTCTTACTGCTGCCTATCTGATTAATCGGGTCCCATCTCGAGTGTTAGGTAATATTAGTCCTGCTCAATTTATGCTCTCACGTTTTCCCTCTGTTCCTATCTTACATAATCTTGAGTCTCGCGTGTTTGGTTGTGTTGCTTTTGTTCATGTTCACAAACAATATCGCAACAAGTTGGATCCCCGTGCTGTCAGATGTATCTTTCTGGGTTATGCACCCAATAAAATAGGGTACAAATGTTATCATCCTCCGAGTCGGAAATTCTTTGTCTCCAAAGATGTCACCTTTCATGAAAATGTGTCATACTTCACTCATTCTCAGTCTCAGGGGGAGAACATGAGTGACTTAGAGTCTGAGTCCGAGTTTCTGATCCTTGGTCCTAGCCTCCTGAGAACACCTGTCAGTGTTCCCTCTCTTGAACCCGAGTTGTCACCTAGTTTGAGTTTGAGTCCTAGTTCAACACCTGAATCTGAGTCAGTAATTGTTCCTGGTCCTTCAATGCCTTATGTTCCACAGGAATCAGCACCTTCAGCACCAACTCTAGTATATCAGAGAAGAAGTAAATCTGACCTTCTCCAGAAACAAATTCAATCGTCTGAACCGGAGGTAAGTACTGAAAATGATTCCTCAAATGATGATTGTTCTATTTCTGATACTTGTGACACTAATCCAGTTGATTTACCCATTGCTTTGAGGAAGGATAAAAGATCTTGTCCCTCCTTATATCGACACCCTATCTCTCAATATGTCTCCACTAAACATCTTTCCACACAATATCAAAGTTTTATTGCAGCTGTTGATTCTGTGAAAATCCCATTATCAGTTGAAGAAGCATTGCAAAATAGAAATTGGGTCCAAGCTATGGATGAGGAAATGAGAGCACTTGAAAAAAATGGTACTTGGGAGATTATTGAAAGGCAAAGAGACAAAAAGCCGGTTGGATGCAGATGGATCTATACCGTAAAGTATAAATCTGATGGCACACTTGATCGGTACAAGGCAAGACTAGTGGCAAAAGGTTATACTCAGACATATGGTATTGATTATGAGGAGACATTTGCCCCAGTGGCAAAAATGAACACTGTTCGAATTTTACTATCTCTTGCTGCTTCATGTGGATGGGAATTGCAACAGTTTGATGTTAAAAATGCATTCTTGCATGGAGACTTAGAGGAAGAAGTGTATATGGAGATTCCACCGGGTGTTGGCATAACAAATGAAGCTAACAAGGTGTGTAAATTGAAGAAAGCCTTATATGGACTAAAGCAGTCCCCTCGGGCATGGTTTGGAAGATTCACAAAGGCAATGGTGTGTTTGGGCTATAAGCAAAGTCAAGGAGACCACACTTTATTTTTTAAACATTCACAGGAAGGAAAATTGATTGTACTTCTTGTTTATGTTGATGATATTATTGTTACAGGAGATGATTTGAATGAGAGACATTTGCTCAAAGAGAAATTATTGGCAGAGTTTGAGATGAAAGACCTTGGACAACTCAAGTATTTCTTGGGAATTGAGGTAGCCTACTCAAAGCAAGGCATCTTTATCTCTCAAAGGAAGTATGTTCTTGATCTTTTGCAGGAAACTGGCAAACTTGGATGCAAACCTGCAAGTGTTCCCATTGAACAAAATCACAGGATAAGCTTTGAGGAGGAAAGTGACAAAGTTGACAAGGGTCAATATCAGAGATTAGTGGGAAAATTGATTTACTTGGCACACACTAGACCAGATTTAGCATATGTAGTCAGTGTGGTGAGCCAATTCATGCATGATCCGAGGGTGAGACATTTGCAGGCTGTAGACCGCGTCCTACAATATCTTAAAGCAACTCCAGGGAGAGGACTTTTGTTTAAAAGAGGTGAGAATTTAGCTATGAAGACTTACACTGATGCAGATTATGCTGGCTCAGTGAGTGATAGAAGATCTACGTCAGGCTATTGTACTTTTTTGTGTGGTAACCTTGTAGCTTGGAAGAGTAAGAAGCAAAGTGTAGTTGCTCGATCAAGCGCCGAGGCAGAATTTAGAGCTATGGCACTAGGAATTTGTGAACTATTGTGGATGAAACAAGTTCTAGAAGACTTGAAGATACAGTGTGAAGGCCCTATGAAATTGTTTTGTGACAATAAATCGGCTATTAGTATTGCTCATAATCCTGTTCAGCATGACAGGACTAAACACATTGAGATTGACCGACATTTTATCAAAGAGAAGTTGGATAGTGGGCTGATAACTACATCTTACGTTCCTTCTGGGCATCAACTCGCAGATGTGTTAACAAAAGGCTTACCAACAGAAAGATTCAAACAACTTACTTGCAAGCTGGGAATGATAGATATCCATTCACCAGCTTGAGGGGGAGTGTTGTAAATATTAGACTGTAAATAGTAATTAGTAGTATTAGTAATGAGGCCCATTAGTCAAAACCCATTAGGTTTTCTATTCTCTCTTATTTAAAGCATGTAGTTGCAACATTGTAAAGAGAACTTTTAATTCTATCAGTGAAATATTTTACAATAGTAGACTTTGATGCGTTTCATATCTTTGCTTCAGGGAATCCAGTCCCTACTTTGATAGGAGATGTCTATCACTCAGTCCACTACAAAAACGAGAACAGGAGGGGGAAGAATGTCTCGTGCTGCGTACCCTTGTTGTACAAATGGCTTGATAGTCATCTGCCCAAGAGGGGTCCTTTTGTCTTATCTGCGGCCACAACTGAGTGGCCTGAGCGTCTGACGAGTTTGTCTGCAGAGGATATTGATTGGTTCGACAGAGATAGGTTAGGTACTGAGGTGATCTTCAGTTGCAGCGGGTTTCCAAATGTACCTTTGATAGGTAGGAAGGGCTGTATAAACTACAATCCGTCGTTGTTGGTCCGCCAGTTCGCGTATGCCTTGAGGACTCCGCCGAAGGATGAAGAGGTACAGGAATCTCTGTACCTCACTGGCACTCTAAAGGGGGATCTGTTGTCCAAGCTTCAGCGCGCGTGGAATGGAATCGGTAAGCGAGGAAAGCCTTTGCTGGGAAAAAGCAACAATCAAGCCTACCCTCCGTACGTGACTTGGATCAGAGCCAGAGTAAATGCTATAGGGATGTCGTTTCCTCATGCCAAGCCAGAAAGCCCTCCAATGATCGAAGAGCCTACTATTGTGCCCATTCAGCAACATAACCAGGTATTAGCTGAGCGGGATGAATTGAAGCGGGCGAACGAAGAACTGGAGAAGGAATTAGCTCAGCTCTGAAGCGAGAGAAACGAAGTTGTTCACTCTTTCAAAAGGCAAACAGAGCTGGTGAACCAGCTGGGTACAGACCTGACTAAGCAGATAGCCGAGCGTGAATGCATGGGTCGAGACTTCAAAGTTGTCAACGACGTACTGGCTACGAAGAAGCAACACTTGGACGAGGCATATCGGAGGATATCCAAGTTCAACCAGCACTGGAAGGCTTCCCTGGCCACCCGGAAAGAGCGAGAAGATAAGCTGATGCTGCAGATCTCCAAGCTGGAAGTCCAGGTGAAGGACAGTGAGCAAAGGTTTGATGAAGAAACCGCTCGCAGATACGCCGCCGAAGGCCAGCTCAACAAAGCTCTTGCTAACCTGAAGGAGCGCAAGCTGACGTTTGAGTCCAAAAAGCGGAAGTTAGAAGATTGCTTCGGCGAAGGAGCATGGGAAAGTTCAGTTGAGGGACTTCAGTATACCATTGTGCAGAGGGAATTGCTCGTCGAGGGGTTGCTCACTCTGCCAGATCATCCAGAGACGAAGGAGTTGTTAGAAGAGTATCGCACCCGTGGCCATACTTGACTATTTGTATTCCTTTTGTTTTGATCATTGTTGTATGTTGACCATCACCAGGCTTGTTGGATGAGGTCACGCTGTTGATTCGTCTTGTACTTGCTGATGCTATGTACTGCCTTGATAGGCTTTCTTTATATATGAGATTGATGTTTCCATGATTGGGCTCGGACTTCTTCTTATTATTATTATCAGCACTGGCACTCAGGCACTAGGATCGGGGGAAATCTCCCAAACACATAGACACACGCATGCATTTGCATGGCGCACATTTTGTTGTTTTTCCTAACCCTTTAGTGTTTACAGGTTTTTCAGGTTTACAGGTCCCAGGCTGTTTCCGGTGGTTCCAGGATTGATCAGAGACTAATTCATCGTTATCTGACTAGAGCTAATCAGACCAGGATCATGGATCAAGTGCAAACAGACGTTCAGGAGCTCCGCGAGAGGATGGACCGCTTCATGGAACTCATGCAAGTGGTCGCCAATGGCCAAGACCAGCTCAGGACTTTGGTTCAACCTTTGATCTCCAGGGTTGATAGCAACGACATACTCCATGGCGGGGCTGTGCCTACTCCTCCACCAGTTGATACTCCGCAGAATGGTGTCCCCGTGGCCGGGGGCAACGGCAGTGCTAATGGCAACGTGATGGCCAACATCGGACTCAATACGACGGGCGTCGGTAATGGGAGTCTGGGAGCTAATGTCAACATCGGGCCGGGCAACGGCAATGCAGGCATCGGGAATCTATTGGTGCCTCAACCATGGCTTGAGGATCATCAGGATGATGTGTTCTCTCAAAGAGGTGCTGAAGGGGAGCTGAATGTTGAAGCACGGCTTAGATTCAAAGCACTTGAAGATAAAATGAGAGACATTGAGAATCAGAATACTTTGGGCGTTGATATGTCCAAGCTGGGGTTAATTGCTGACTTCAAGGTACCTCCTAAGTTCAGGGTGCCTGACTTTGAGAAATATAAGGGCACCACTTGCCCTCGTGTCTATCTGAGATCGTACTACAGGAAGATGTCTGCCTATTCCGAAGATGAGAAGCTGCTGATGCACTTCTTCCAGGACAGTCTTTCCGGGCCATCCCTCGAGTGGTACATGGGTTTGGAGCCTACTAGCGTGCGCACATGGAAGGATCTCGCTGAAGCGTTCGTCCACCATTACCAGTACAATAGCGACTTGGCCCCGAATCGAGTTCAGCTCCAGAACCTGTCGCAGAGGAATAATGAAGGATTTAAGGAGTACGCCCAGCGGTGGCGTGAGTTGGCAGCCCGGGTTCAGCCGCCGATGGTTGAACGCGAGCTCGTGCAGATGTTTGTAGCTACCCTCCCAGGGCTTTACTATGAAAATTTAGTCAGCGGTATGTCTGGGACGTTCTCAGCTCTCATTATCATGGGCAAGCATGTCGAGAATGGAATCAAGATCGGGAAAATTCAAGGTGAGTCATCCTCAGCTGGAGGAGGTGGAAAGAAACCTTATACTGGTAAACGACGAGAAGGAGAAGCGAGCGCTGTGACCAACGCTCGAAGGAAGGGCAAAGGCCCTCAGCAGCAGATAGCCAGTATAAATATCCCAGCAACTCCGCAGCAGCAGCAGTAGCAGCAACCTAATCAGCAGGAATATAGAAAGTACCAGAATCGGGCATCTTTGGTAAACCGTCACTTCGAAGCGCCGCCCATGTCGTACGCGCAACTCTTGCAGACTTTGCTTCAGCTTCAGTTGGTCCAGAAGAGAACGATGGCTCCCTTGACAGGGGCACCTCCACCAGGGTACGATGCCAATGCCACTTGCGATTTCCACTCAGGGGCACCAGGCCACACAATCGAGAACTGCAAAGCCTTTAAGCACAAGGTGCAGGACCTGATAGATGCCAAGATCATTAACTTCTCCGATAATGTGCCCAATGTCACGAAAAACCCCATGCTGAATCATAGGGGAGGCGGAGTGAACGCCATTATCGAAGAAGAGAATGCAAATCTGTTGACTGATGTCAGAGACCTAAAGAAGCCGCTCAGCTTCGTCAAAGCTAAGTTGTTGAAAAGAGGGTTCTTTCCAGGGTGCAGAGAACTATGCATGGACTGTGCTACACATTCTGATGGATGTGAGCAACTGGTAGAAGGAATTCAAAGTCTGATGACTGAGGGGATTCTGCAGTTTAGCCGGAAGGCTGAAAGTGTATCAGGAGAGGTAGTGTTGAAGCAGGCCGACGAAGTCGCCACCATCACCATCCCTCGCCGGCCGATAACCATTTCTGCGCCCAGACCGCCTACAATCACTATTACCAATGCTGGGCCGATACCATTCGAGAGCACTAACGCCGTTCCGTGGCATTATGGGGCTGAAGTCTATTGCAACGGACAAAAGTTGGAGCTGGGACCGTATGGGTCGACCGTGGAGAATCTTGCAGGAATCAGTGGTATTACCCGCAGCGGAAGAGTATTTGCACCGCCAGAGGTCGTGGCAGAGAAAGCGGTCAGAGCGGATGCGGCCGATAAGGGTAAAAGCAAAGTCGTCGAAGAAGTCCCGTGTGGGGTAGAGAAAGATTTGCTTGTCAAAGATGCCGAGGAGTTTATGCGGCTGATTAAGAAGAGTGACTACAAGATTGTAGACCATCTCCATCAGACGCCTTCGAAGATTTCTATTCTCAACCTGTTGCTGTGTTCTGAAGCACACCGCAACGCGCTGCTAAAGGTATTGAACGCTGCCTACATACCGCAAGAGATATCGGTGAATAAGTTAGAAGAGGTGGTAGCCCACGCCAATGCTGGCAACGGGCTAGGTTTCACAGATTTAGAGCTGACACCAAAAGGGAGGAATCACAACAGCGCCCTGCACATCTCGATTGAGTGTAGGGGCACAATCATGTCGCACGTGCTGGTGGACACGGGCTCGTCGCTTAATGTGCTTCCGAAGAAGGCCTTAATGAAGTTGGATACTCGGGGAGTGATCTGCACACCCAGTGATCTGGTGGTGAAGGCGTTCGACGGAACTAAACGCCACGTTTTCGGGGAGGTGACCCTGCCGGTCCAAGTCGGTCCGGAAACGTTCGACACGGTCTTTTATATCATGGACATCATGCCTTCCTACAGTTGCCTCTTGGGCCGACCATGGATCCATGCTGCTGGTGCCGTGACCTCCACGTTGCACCAAAAGCTCAAATATGCTGTCGGAGAAAGCATAGTAACCGTTAGCGGCGAGGAGGACATAATGGTGAGCCATTTGTCATCCTTTAAGTATGTTGAAATGGATGGCGAAATCCATGAAACTCTTTGCCAAGCGTTCGAGGCTGTCAAGGTGAAAGAGGTAGCTCCTGTAGTCACAGAAAAGCCAGAGATGAATCTCTCCTCGTTCAAAGAAGCTCGGGCCGTTGTCCAAGTTAGATCTACCCCAGGCTGGGGGCATATTTTGGAGATACCCAACAAGCAGGATAAGTTTGGATTGGGGTATTCTCCTGAAGCTGAAGCTTCTTCTTCTTCTTCGTCTAGCAGAGCGTCACGGGGTAAGGGGCCGATCCTATTTACCAGTGGCGGAGTGATTTTCGAAAGTATCAACGCGGCGTCTGAAGAGAGCGGGGATAGCGATTGTGATCTCGATTCTTGGGTTTAGCCAAGCAAGCCAGGCGAGGGCCTCAACAATTGGACCATCAAGGATATCATCCCGATGACAAGTGAAGAGTAATGATTTACTTTTTCCAATCATTGTACAACCCTATGTCCTACCCGGGGCATAGCGGTTTTATTGTCAGGGCCTTGTTGGATTATGTACATGCATTTTGTTAATAAATCAAAGGCGTTTTCTTCGTATTCAAATATTGTGATCTCTGTTATTCCTATTTTATATTTGTTTTGAAAAACAGTAAAATGGCAACGGGGTTTGTACTGACCTGCATATTCTTGTTTTAAACTTAACCCTTGTTATTGCAGGATCCACATAACAAATGACATCGACTCTGGACCTTCTACGGCTCACTTCGACTTCGATTGCCCGATCTATCAAGCCGAAGAAGAGATTGATGAAAACGAAGACCTTCCTGAAGAGTTGGCCCGCTTGTTGAAACAAGAGGAAAAGGTTATTCTGCCTCATGAGGAGGAGATCGAGATCGTAAATCTGGGTTCTGAAGAGCTCGTCAGAAATGTCAGAGTAGGGGCTGCGCTGCAGGGTGATGTCAAGCAGAGATTGATCGAGATGCTAAGAGAGTATAGTGACGTCTTTGCTTGGTCATACGAAGATATGCCCGGACGTGACACGGACATCGTGGTCCAGCACTTGCCGCTACGAGAGGATTGCCCTCCCGTTAAGCAGAAGCTTAGGAGGACGAGACCAGACATGGCTGTTAAGATCAAAGAAGAAGTGCAGGAACAGCTTGATGCTGGCTTCTTAGCTGTCACCACTTACCCTTCGTGGGTCGCCAACATAGTGCATGTACCGAAGAAGGACGGTAAGGTACGCATGTGCGTCGATTATCGGGATTTGAATAGGGCGAGCCCTAAAGATGATTTCCCGTTGCCTCATATCGATGTGTTGGTCGACAACACAGCCCAGTTCTCCGTGTTTTCGTTCATGGATGGCTTCTCCGGTTACAACCAGATCAAGATGGCGCCGGAGGACATGGAGAAAACGACGTTTATCACCCCCTGGGGAACATTTTGCTACAAGGTAATGCCCTTCGGTCTGAAGAACGCAGGGGCCACTTACCAACGAGCAATGGTAACTTTGTTTCATGATATGATTCATCATGAGATCGAGGTCTATGTTGATGACATGATTGCGAAGTCCCAAATGGAGGAAGAGCATATGGTCAACTTATTGAAGCTTTTTGAGAGGCTTAGGAAGTTCAGGTTGAGGCTGAATCCTAATAAAAGCACTTTCGGAGTGCGATCCGGAAAGTTGCTGGGGTTTATCGTTAGCGAACGAGGCATCGAGGTTGATCCTGCGAAAATAAAAGCCATTCAAGAAATGCCAGCGCCGAAAACAGAAAAAGAAGTTCGTGGTTTCTTGGGCCGAATAAACTACATTGCTAGGTTTATCTCTCAGCTCACGGCCACTTGTGAACCGATGTTCAAGCTTTTAAAGAAATATCAGGCTATTACTTGGAATGAGGATTGCCAGAAGGCATTCAACAAGATAAAGCAGTATCTTCAAGAACCTCCAATCTTGATACCCGCAGTGGCTGGACGGCCATTAATCATGTACTTGACAGTTCTTGAGAATAGTATGGGGTGTGTTCTCAGTCAGCACGACGAGACGGGCAGAAAGGAGCATGCCATTTACTACTTGAGTAAAAAGTTCACTGACTGTGAATCTCGATACTCGATGCTGGAGAAGACGTGTTGTGCACTAGCCTGGGCTGCCAAGCGTCTACGACAGTACATGCTCAATCACACCACCATGTTAATTTCGAAGATGGATCCGATCAAGTACGTCTTCGAGAAGCAGGCTCTTTCGGGCAGGATTGCCAGATGGAAAATGGTGTTAACAGAATATGATATTTAGTACGTGTCCCAGAAGGCCATCAAGGGAAGCGTATTGTCCGATTACCTTGCCGAGCAGCCGATCGAGGATTACCAGCCGATGAGATTTGAATTCCCTGACGAGGATATTATGTTTCTCAAAGCGAAGGATTGCGATGAGCCGTTGCCCGACGAGGGGCCAGATAGGAAATCCCAGTGGAAGTTGATATTCAATGGGGCGGTTAATTCCTATGGAAGTGGCGTTGGGGCGATCATCACGACTCCCCACGGATCCCACATCCCGTTTACTGCGAGACTGACGTTTCCAGTTACCAATAATGAGGCGGAGTACGAAGCATGCATCATGGGTCTAGAAGAGGCAATTGATTTGAGAATCAAGAACCTAGACGTATATGGTGACTCAGCGCTTGTGATCAACCAAATTAAAGGGGAGTGGGAGACTCGTCAATCGAATTTGGTGCCGTAACTGAATTACGCCAGAAGGCTGCTTCCGTTCTTTGATCGAGTGGAGCTCCATCATGTGCCCAGAGCGGAGAATCAAATGGCTGATGCCTTAGCCACATTGGCTTCGATGTATAAAGTCAATTTTTGGAATGAGGCTCCAAGAATTGTCCTTTCCCGTCTTGATAGACCGACATTTGTCTTTGCAATCGAGGAAGCCGTCGACGGCAAGCCATGGTTCCATGACATCCAGACCTTCCTTATGACTAAGGAGTATCCTGCGGGTGCGTCAACCCAGGATAAGAAGACTCTGAGGAGACTGTCTGGAAACTTTTATCTCAATCCTGATGGAGTGTTGTATAAGAGAAACCACGATCTCGTGCTACTCAGATGTGTAGATGAGAAAGAGGCGAGTATGCTCATGGAAGAAGTCCATGAAGGCACATTTGGTACACACGCCAGCGGGCATGCTATGACGAGAAAGATCCTGAGAGCAGGATACTACTGGATGACGATGGAGTCGGATTGCTTCAGATTCGCGAAGAGATGTCATGAATGCCAGATTTATGCTGATAAAGTTCATGTGTCGCCGTGCCCGTTGAATGTCATGTCCTCTCCGTGGCCGTTCTCCATGTGGGGCATCGACATGATAGGCAAGATCGAGCCCACTGCATCTAACGGTCATCGCTTCATTCTGGTAGCTATCGACTACTTCACCAAGTGGGTGGAGGCAGCCTCGTATGCTAATGTGACCAAGCAGGTGGTGGCTAAATTCATAAAGAGGGACATCATCTGTCGTTACGGAATTCCCGAGCGGATCATTACTGATAATGGTTCGAATCTGAATAACAAGATGATGAAGGAGCTGTGCCAGAGTTTCAAGATTGAACACCACAACTCATCTCCTTACCGGCCGAAGATGAATGGTGCCGTTGAAGCAGCTAACAAGAACATAAAGAAGATTGTTCAGAAGATGGTTGTGACTTATAAAGACTAGCACGAGATGCTGTCGTTTGCATTGCACGGTTATCGTACAACGGTACGTACATCAACCGGGGCAACTCCTTTCTCCTTGGTGTACGGTATGGAAGCAGTCCTACCGTTAGAAGTGGAGATCCCTTCTTTGCGAGTTTTGGTTGATGTGAAACTCGACGAGGCAGAATGGATTACGAATCATCTGAACCAACTCAGCCTGATGGACGAGAAGAGGTTAGCATCGATTGCGTTTGGTCGTCTGTACCAAAGTCGAATGAAGAAAGCTTATGATAAGAAGGTGCGTCCTAGAAGCTTTCAGACGGGTGATCTCGTCCTGAAGAAGATTCTTCCGCCACACTCCGACCACCGGGGCAAGTGGACTCCGAATTACGAAGGGCCGTACGTCGTCAGCAAGGTCTTCTCGGGAGGAGCTTTGTTGTTATCCACGATGGATGGTGAAGATTTTGCATCCCCGGTGAACGCGGACACAGTTAAAAAATACTTTGCTTGAAAATGACCCGCTGGACAAAAAAAGAGAGTCCAGGCAAAAAAGGGGCATCCCGGCGAACCAAAAACAGAATAAAAAGGTTCGGGAAAAAATTAGGGATATAAATTGAAAAGATGTACACCCGCGAAGTCGAAAACCTACACTGGGCGGCTTCGGCAAAAAAGGGTATCCCGGTGAACTGAAAACCCGCAAAGGGCGGTTCACGCAAAAGTTAGGGATTTGAAAAAGAAAATGACTGCGTTCCGCGTGTGGACTTTCTTTGTTTAGTGGTTTGGAGGACCTGAAGGCCGTTTATCCGAATCAATCTCTTCCGAAGCTGAAGCGTCAGAGAAGTATCGAAGTCGAGTGGGTCATAGAGGGATCAACTCATGGTGTTCGTCTACGCCTCGTTGCCGACATTTGTATATACTGATGTATATTTATGTTTTATTTTTGCGCAGCTTCCTCATTCCAGAAGCTTGCATCTGTTGTAAAACATTTTTACCCATTCAGGGGTTCGTTATCAATAAAATGCATACTATTCAGCGATTCTGTTTGTCTGTTTAGCATTTATCTGTTTTGTTTGCGAAAAAGAACGCCGATGTTTTTGATAAAATGCGCATACATAAACTTACTGGCCTAGGCCATTGATTGTTGAAACAATTAATTACTTGAATATTGTCACGAGATAATAACCTTGATAGGTCCCTTTGAGAAGGGTATCTTGTCTGTTTGTTTGTGTTGTTACAGGTGTAGCATATTCCAGACAGAGCGCCATGCGCATCCCGAAGCAGGATGATTCCTCCTTCTCCAGCAGAGTTCGGTAGCCTCTCCCCGCAGAGTCTGAACGCGAGATAATGAGCATTGACATGTCTCCCCAGGCAGAGATGATTCTCTCCCCAATCAGATGTATCCTGAAGGAACGTCATCTCCTCAGCTGAGTCGGGCGCCGAAGTTCGTGTTCATCCCCCAGCACCGGGTCACAAGTGCAGGTTTCGTAGGAAACTATTCGTACGCCGAAGTATGCAGCAACTGATGGTGCCAGACTGAAGTCTCCAGCGGAATTGAAATTCCCCACCAGGGTTGTACTCTCCCCCGAAGTCGGATGATTCCTTCTTCCCCAGCGGAATTGAGATTCCCCCGCAAAGTCGTACTCTCTCCAGTGAAGCAGAATGATTTCTCCTTCCTCAGCCGAGTTTGCAGATCCCCAAGAGAGCCGAATCCTTGGAAGCTGCTCAAGCCATGATTGGCTTTCCCCAGTAGAGTGTTGAACAACTGAAGTTGTTTCCCCACAGAGTCCTATCTCCAGAGAAGTAGCCATGAAGGCTACGCAGTTTATTCCCGCGATTGACATCGTTCTCCCTCAGCAGGTCCAGGTTCTCGTAGAGCTTCGTTCCCCTGCAGCAATCAACCGAAGTTGTTTCCCCCGCAGCAATCAACTGAAGTTGTTTCCCCTGCAGCAATCAAATGAAGTTGTTTCCCCCGCAGCAGTCAACTGAAGTTGCGTCCCCTGTGGAGTTCAATTGAGATTGGCGTAACCTTGTTCTCCTCAGCGGGATGATTCCTCTATCTGAGTAGTTCTTTCTCCTTGACAGAAGGATTCTCCCCTCGGCATTTATTTTGCTGACGGGATCGCATCATTGTGCATGATTGCATAACATTTATCATAAACGCATAACATTTCCACCGTGTGGAGCATTGCGCCATTGCCGAAGCATATGCATAATAAACATGATCTAGGTTGTTACCGTTCTTGTTTTGCAGGTGTTCCGCCACAGAATTGATTGCTCAGGATGATTCCTGACATTCTCCCCAACGAAGTCGCTTGCTCAAGATGATCCTTGAGATCCCCAGCGAAGTCTTCGGTTCAAGATGATTCTTGAATTCCTCAGCAGGGCCGTTTGCTTAAGATGATTCTTAAGACCCCGGTGCAGTCTCTAGAGTTGGTTGCTCAAGCTGATGCTTCGAGTCCCCAGTCTTCAGCCCAGGATGATTCCTGGAATCCCCAACAAAGTGTTTGCTCAGGATGATTCCTGAAGTCCCCAGGATGGTTATCGGTTCAAGATGATTCTTGAAGGTCCCCGACGGAGTCATTTGTTCAAGATGATTCTTGAAGTCCTCAGTAGAGTTGATTTATCCAGAATGATTTCTGGACCCTCGGAGCGGAGTTACTTGATAGTCCTCCAGATTCCCCAGCGGCGAAGCATCCTCCCCAGCAGATTTCTGACGACGAAGTTGAAATCTCCCTTTGCAGACTCCATGATTGAAGTCCGACCGTGTTAATGAAGCAGTTCTCTCAGCTGATGCGGAGTGCCTGATGGCAGAGGTTTAGATATTCCCAGTTGGCTCATGATTGACCAAGAATTCTATTCCCGACTTGCTAATGAAGTCCGGCTGACGCCCGACAGATTTCTTTGAATGCCTGATGGCACGATCAACCTGATGGTTGAAGTCCGGCTGATGCCCGATAGTGTTCTTTGAATGCCTGATGGCATGATTGACTAGGTATTACCGGTTACCGTGTGACCAATTCCCCAATGGAGTTTCTTCAC